>OU343217.1:61552921-61640628 GCA_910596185.1 Chrysanthemum makinoi | reverse complement strand
AAAATATTTTTTCAAAAAATAAGTCATTTTATAAATTATTTTTGAATTAAAAAGAAATGTTTTATTTGAAAAAATGTTTTAAAAATCCCAACAACTTACCTCCTCCCCAAACAAAAAACTTCTTCAAACATCCCCAAATTAGCATTCACCACTAAAAACAAAAAATAGAGCATTTTTCGGCATGGCACCATAAAGGACCGGGACAAGACAAGTTGTTTTAATGGTGCCGTCTGAACTTTAGTAGTGTCGTCCCCTTTGTAAATACTATACCATTTTACAGATTTTCCTAAACAATATTTACATATAACTTTCTGAGTAAATTCTTCCCATTCTAATCTTGATTCTTTGACCACTTAGTTAGTTTATTTTTGTTTAAGAGTGATCCACGCATCCAAGTGATCACCTTCATTCCTCTACTAGTGGAAGAGAAGAACACATCGTATCAAGAAGATACAAAGTGTTGTAGAGCTAGCGTAGTGCACTCATAATATTTGTTTTTTGCTTGTTGTATATTGGTATACATCAAGTTGTTCATCATATTGTTTAGTTAGATTGTGTTGATCATTTTGATCTTGTAGTAATACGTGAGATCTTGTGTAGCTTGTGTCAATAGTGTGTAGATCGGGTTGATCGTGTGTAGATTGGGTTGATCAGGTGTAGATCGTAGAGGTAGAGTATTGTGAGATCTTTTGAGAGGATTATTGAGTATGAGATTGGTACGATTAGTATAAATTAGTACCACCAGCTAAGTGTCGAAATTGTGATAAGCGACATTATGTGGTTTCTTAGTCAGGGAGTTTGTTGACATAGTGCTTAAAAGCTCTCGAGTTGGGTACGGAGTGGAGAGAGCAAAGAGGTCTTCGTTACCGAACCACTATAAATCTATGTGTCTCGGTTTAATCTTTCCATCTCTTACTTTTATATCTCGTAGCATTTATCAGTTGTTTACTTTAGAATTATTACAATTGTAATTGTTTGATTTCACGGAAACTCGAATAAAAGTTTTTTAAAACTAAGTTTTATAACGAATTAAAAAGAGGAAAACTATTCAACCTCCGTTCTAAATTTTCACAATTGTACAAATTTCTTCATAGTTGACAAAATTTATTAATTTTTTCCGAATAAACTATAGATTTTTAAAATAAAAATGTACAATCTATTCGGAAAAAAGTTAACAAATTTTGTCAACTATGAAGAAAACTTTACATTTTTAATTTCCATACTTAAATTTTTTTTTGGAAGATAGTAGTGGTAAAAAATTTGTAAAAATTAAGTAAGGATTGTTGAAAAAATTTGTACAATTTTAATTTCCTCGACGAAAAAAGAATTCATGTATACAAAAAAATATATCGCTGAAAGAAATTTCAAGTATAAAAACTAAATATGTACATTAATTTTTTCAATGATTCTTTCTAATATTTAACAGATATTTTTACCTTTGACATGTATTAAAAAAGGAAGAAGTTATCTTGATAGTGAAGATGCAGTGTAAAGTTATGTAAAAAAAAGTACAGTTTGATATGAAAATATTTGACCATGAAACTACATTAAATTTGAAGCAAAATTGGTAAAAGAAGTTTCTTAAAAAAAAAGGTACTATCTTTTCTCGCAGTGTTCATTATGACTTTTAAAATTTTTTACTTCAACTTTGACCTTAAATATATTTGTTTGCTATATAAAAATTAAGGAAGCTATACAAATGAAAATACATTTAAAAACTTAACCCATCAATATTTTCATGATCGTGTTATATAACACGAACAAAAATATTTAAAGTAAAAATTAAAGAAAAAAGACTTAAAAAAAGTCACAGTGGACACTTAATGTGGGACGAAAGGAGTAATTATTTTGCGAAAAAATTAAAATAAAAAATTAAAGTTTTAAAAAAGGTAATTATGTAAGAAAAACATTAACATAAAAAAATAAATGTAACTAAATAAGAATTGCATAAAAAACTAAAATAAAAAGTTAAAGTTTCTGAGAAAAAAAAGGTAATTAAGTAAGAATTGTATAAAAAATTAAAATATATAAATTAAAGTCTTTCAAAAAATTTAAAGTTTGGGAGAAGGATGAAAATTGCAATTTTGACAATATTAGAGACATCTAATGTAAAAGACAAATGCCCTCACATTTTATGCACGGGAAGGTTAGTCAAACGGTCAAACCCAAAAAAAACCATTCATGAAATAATTGACAACAATAGATACAACCAATGTAATTATTTTGAAAAAGTAACGAAAGGTGTGAATGTGTGCAAACCACAAGGTCGAAGTTTGTAGTTAACTCTTAATTAAAAGAAACATTGCATTAAATTAACTACTAGATTAACGTTTGATGAAAGTGGAAGAAAGTTGAAGTAATACGGATTATGTTGTGAGTTTTGCTAACATGTGGGGTTAAGGTGCATTTAATGACTATAAAATTTTTTTTTTATACCAAAAAAATTCATTCAATAAACATTAACCAAGTTTTTTTATTGCTAAAATTAAATTAAATGCACTCATTTTTTTTTCAAACATAAACACATGATAGCAAAGTCCTTTATAATATTAGAAATCGAAAGTCAAAATGTATTTTTATAGTAATGAAAAAAAGGATTTATATAATCTTCAAAAGGTAAAATTTTAAACACTATATTTATTATAAATGAATCTTTGGATATCTTTAACCATTGCAATCGAGGATTTTCGTTTTCTAGCACCAAAGGCATGGGAATGGGCGGCAATGTTTCTATAACGTCGCGGCGTGACATAATATAAGGCTATCACAACGGCTATAATGCTCACATCCTACACTTCAACACACGAATTAAATATTTTGAATTATGTTTACATGAAGAATAAATATTGTGAACTAGATCATGTTTTAATTACAATTCATTTTATCTACATAAAACAGTTAAAACCTCACCTAAAGTGCGGTTTTTAAAAAACACCATAGTAATTGCAAAACCAACTTCAACTTCAGGTTACCTGTCCAAACCATCTTTTTTTTTTTTTCTTTGAATAAATGCTCGATTAAGAGCATTTTGAGTAATTAGCATTTAGCGTTATTAGTTGTATGCTTATTGGGAATGATCGGTAGTTAGATTACTTAAATACTCCGATACAACTTACTTTAAGAGTTTATGTTTGAATATGTGTACCTTTTACGCCATTTTACACATTATTATTACAACTACACATATTATATAAAACATTCTAATAGAAGGAAAATGTTAACTAACTGCTACTACTGCTATATGTCGATTTTGACTGCACATATTCTATCACATCTTATTTTCCTCAATTAAAAAATAGAAAAAGATTAAAAAATGTTAAATTTGATTCCTTGCATTAATAACAAGAAGCCTTAAATGCAAAAAACTTAAAATAATAAAAAAATAATAAATCTCCCTCTCACTTTCCAAATTTTCCCTCCACTCCCAATTCCAAATCCGAAGGAAATCAAATATTTTCCTAAATCTTCGTTAATAACAATTAAATCCGGTAACGTTACACATTATTTCAAATCCTATCACTTCCTATTATTTCGTTTTTATAAACCCACAACACACACACACTTTTTTTTATACATTTTTTTTATAAATTTTTTTGACGGTTACAAAACCCACAAAACCCCAATGCTGGTATTGTTTTTATATTTATTTCATCTATTAAACTCTAGAGATTGAATCTTTTTTTTGTTGTCCCTTAATCGAGTCGTAATGAATGAATGATTGTTTCTTTTAATGTGTTTGGTTATTTTAATGTGTTTGTTTGTTTAGGGTATTGGGATGAAGAGGGAGGCGCAAGAAGTTGGATTGGCGTCGAGTTCGTCGGTTTCTGATTGTAGTTATGATGCTAATACGCCGAGGAGTCGGAGTATGCTTGGGTTAGTTTCTTGGTGTTTTTTAGCGTTTGTTAAGTGTTTGTGTGGATCAAGAAAGATAATGTAGTTTAGTTTAGTCGATGAATTGTATTCGGGCTTCTTGTTGAGAAGAAGGCGTGTGATAAGTATCTATATGAGATATAGAGGGTCTTTGGGAATGTTTTTCTGCTTCAGCTTTTAAATAAGTACTTATAAGAATAAGTGCTTCTGGAGCTAGTGTTTGGATTTGCTTATTTCGTGAAAAATGCAAAAATATTTGTAAAAATAATTATTTTCATAGAAAGTGTTGTGATGGGAAAACTGCGGTTTACGAAATAAGCAAATCCAAACACCATCATAGTAGTAGTAGCACATCTAGTGGCATAAAATGGTAGTGACTAGAATCGGTGGGCGTATGATAGAGTAGTAGAGTGTGGTGTATTGTTATTTCATACTTGTAGATAACTGGCTTTATGGATATGGGCTTGCGGCTATGCTTGTGTGTATGTGTAGAATGCAGCTTGAATATTGAGTTTATGGTCCTGTGACACGGGTCGTCTAATTGCATTTACTTGATAGAATGTTGGAACTCAAGAGGTCTAATGTTTGTGATTTAATAGATGATGAGTTAAGTTGGTTGTTCTTAATTGTAGTGAATTGACAATGGTAATGTAGCATGTTCTTAGAATTGCAGTTAGAGCTTGTTATTTTACACTTGAAACCCAATAGCAGGCATCACTATACGTGTGGGGAGTCGTAATAGTAATAGTCGTGGGTGAGTTTCTTTGGTGCTGAACTGGCTTTATGGTTTTCTTAAGTTGATGCGAATTCAAGAAAAAGATAATGTAGTTTAGTTAGTGGCGAAACTTGAAGCTTGTTTGTCTAATTTGTATAACTTAACTGGAAAAGTAAGGATACGAAGATGAGTATACGTGGATGAATTGTTTCAGGGCTACTGTTCAAAATTCGAATGGAAAAAGAAGCTCTTTCAGTAGTTATATGTATGTTTCTTGCTTAGAACAATTCATGCCACGAGTATATTTGATCTAGTATTCTAGTAATGTTGAGTAGGATTTGTGGCCGTACACATGAGTGGATGTGTTGTGACTAACTTGTTTGATGAGTTTATGGTCTTGTGACACGGGTCACCTATCTGCATTCACTTATTATAATGTTGGGACCCATGTGGTAATGTGGTACCATATATGTGAGACTGACTTAATAAATATGAAGCCGAGCTTGTTTTTGTTAATTGTAGTGAACTGAGAGTGGCAATGTGGTATGCTGCCAATGCATATTCTTAGAGTTACACAATGTTTACCTGTTCTTAGACCATGTTCTTTCACACTTGTAAGCTTAATAGGAGGCATCACGTATGCGACTATAGGTGTGCGGATATGGTGAGACAACGTATTTGCTGAGTGTATGGTCCTAGGATTTTGGTAATCTGTTTGCTGTCACTTGGTTTTAAGACGTTACCCAGGGGATGAATATTTATGTTTAAGATTAAACGAGCTAGGCTTTATCTTTAGAATTGCACGTTCTTATAATGGCACTATGTATACATGTTTCTTTCTAATTTAAATTCGAAACACCTTTCAACCAATTTGATAGAAACTTATTTGCTAGTTTCCTACAATGGCTTATCTTGCTAATGTTTTGATACGGTGGATTTACAATTTTGTGAGTGGTTTCACTTTTCGGTTAATTGTTATCCTTCAGACTCTTATGTCATTCGTCCATGGTTTTTTTTTCTAATTACAGAATACCATTAGTATATTCATATGGTCATTTGAGTGTATAAAGTTGTACCTAATTATGTTCCACCCTGATACGATGATCTTACAAGTATATATCTTTCTTCTTTTTTGTAGGAACATTACTCAAACCAAACGCTCATCACAGGCAGGCTGGACAGATGATGAGGTTGGTTGGTATTTATGTGCTCTAATTTTTGTTTGGCCTATTCAGGGTATTGTGATCTTGTCAATCGGACATAGTGTTGTATGCAGTTTCCTTAAAAGTAGTAGATTAGAAAATATAATGCTAAATACCAATTTAGTACTTGGAATATGTTGAACTAATATGAGGAGATGGTTAACAGGTTAAGTATATTTTAGTTACTAGTTTGTGTCGCCTTTGCATTTCATTTGTAACTGAGCCACTGTAATTTGGAAGCAGAACACTCACTTTTCAGTTTTGTTTTCTGTATCAGGATAATCTGTTATGTGAGGTAGTGAGGAAGTATAATGGGAGGAACTGGAAGAAAATAGGTGAGCTCTGCCATCATATAGTCACTTCGCTTTCTTTTATTGTTTGCGCCATTGTTAAAGCAAAAACTATTGCACTCAACATTCGCATATCTTGTAGACAGCAAGTTGCGATTTTAATTTCAGTTTTTTATTTTTTGTCATATGTAGCCGAACGGATTCCAGGGCGGACAGATGTTCAATGTTTGCATCGTTGGCAAAAGGTTTTAAATCCAGAAATTATTAAAGGGCCATGGACTAAAGAGGTAAAATAAGATCATTTTGTTTGTGTATATTATCAATTTGCTTGTTTTATTTTAACTTTTATATACGTAATTCTATCCAGGAAGATGATCATATTATGAAGTTGGTTAAGGCAAATGGTTGTATGAAGTGGTCTCTTATTGCAAAGGATTTACCCGGTCGAATTGGCAAGCAATGCCGGGAGAGGTAACTGATGTTACTTTTATCCGTTTTATTTGTTAACAGACTTGTGTATCATCTTATGTTACAATTCTAAGTAGCAAGCTAATGTTACAAGACATAGAATATTTTCCAAAGTAAAATCGAACAATGAAGAAGAAATTTTTTCAATTTTCCTCTGATGTAAATTATTAAGATCACATCAAAATTTATGTCAGAGACCGCATCAGAATTATTAAGTCACATTGTTTTTCAGGTGGCACAACCATTTAGATCCAGCTATAAAGAGAGAATCATGGAGTAAAGAAGAGGAATCCACTCTGACATATTACCACCGAATACACGGCAACAAATGGGCAGAGATAGCTAAACATCTACCCGGAAGGTATACTCATTAACATCTTTCAAGGGCTTCTTTCACATTGTTTTTTCTGTTATATGCTTTAGTTTCTCAATCTAACAGAGATTGCATACGTTCTCATCTAGTTCAGTGTTGTGCATTGGCAGGACCGATAATGCAATAAAAAATCATTGGAATTGCTCTTTGAAGAAAAAGTTGGATTTAAACATGCCTCCCAATTTACCAACCAATATTCATCAGACCAAACATAAAGAGCTTAACAACAGTGAAACAAGAAATGAAGCACAAAAAACGGGTCAAAAGGCGTTATTTTGTCAAGATTTAAACGTTTGTTCAACCGATTTGACTTTAGGAACCGGTGATTCTGGTATCACAGGTCAAGATTGTCTAGGCTTTGCTAAATTTGCAAAAGGTTGTGGCTTCAAACCACCGTTAAGCCGTTTTGATCAGGCTAAAGACTCATGTATAATATCTGAACCTCGTAAAAGGCGCAAGATAGATACTGCCAGTGATTTGAAACTTGAGTCTTCGCCAAAGTCTACATTTTTGAGCTTAGCTGCTTTTGGGTTTATTGAAGACAGTTTAAAGGAAAACACAGGCTTGGTTAATAATAAAGAAAATGGTTGGTTCCCACCTTCAAGAAATAGTTTTAGGTATGAAAATGGTCAATTTTCTTGCTCGACTCCACCTGATCTTACACTAAGCATTTCGTTTAGTAACAGTAGTCTAGAATCCTTTGTGACGAATTCTGCAAGGTGTGTGAAAAAACACCCTCCATTATAAGGAAGAGAGCTGATACTATTTACCACTCATGTCCACGTACACCTGCTCAACCTAATGATCTGAATACAGAAATCATGACAGCCGGTTCAGAAAATATGAAGCCAAGTTCGGGCCCATGGGTTCAAAGACCTCAACCTGCTTCAGGAAGACGTTTGGACTACGTGTTTGGTGCAGAGTGGGATCCAACGATTGTTAAAGGCTGCCACTTGAGTCCTCTGACTCCATCCTCAAATGTGAATATTGGCACCGGATGCTGAGAGTTGGCTCCTTGATTCAGTTAAACTAGTGAGTCTCTTCCTCTCAAATTCATTAATAGTTGGTATATGGTAATAATAGCAATTTCGACCGATTTACTGATGAATGTGTCAATTTGGGTTCTCTTATCTCGAATGGGTCAAACGGGTGAAAAAAATTCGGTAAAAACAAGTCAAATGTGTTCAAAGGCACTCTCAAAGTGTTAATTCATAAAACCACCTAATCATCATATATTTAAAACCTATATGACTTGAAATAGTATAAGAACAAAAATTGATCCATTTTCATAAATATGTATAAAATAATCTAAATTTTTGGACAAAGCCTATTTTTTACCCACCCAAAAATAAATATATTGACCTGTTACCCAACTTGTATGATGTCTTTGTTACTGATTACCATCCTGCCCATTTTACCACCTCAAAAAATGTATTGTTTCTTTACTTATGTTAGTCTTTCTGGTTCTATCGCTTGCAGAACATAATAAACGCTGAACCCAAATGGTGGTGCATTGCAAATCTGAGAATAAATTGCCGGCCGGTTCTTTTTGGTCTGATACCTTACTGTACGGAAGCAAATAGAAAGAAAGTTCCTTAGACAACTTCCAGACGTTACAAGTTACAACTGTATTCAGTTTTCATAGACGAACTTTTTTTTTCTTGATTGTTTTTTTAGTTTCATACAAAGGTAAACTACACAACTTTGATTTTGGTTTTTTGCTGACAAAGTTTTGTTTTGTCTTATAGACAATTAATAGAGGTTAAAACCAAGGTTGTCAAGATCGGGATCCTACCCAGGATCGTTTTCGTCTTTGCAAGATCGTGATCGTAAGATCGGATCGGGATCTTAAGATCCTACTCTAATGTTATTTCTTAATAGTTTATGTAATTTTATACAAATCTACAAATTCTAATACATTATAACCACAAAATACTATGAATGTTTCATATAAATGTTGTCCTAAATTATGATTATAAAATGTTTAAAAATATTAACATGTTGTTTTTTGAATTCTACAAACAAACAACCCATAAATTTGTAGTTTTTTAGTTTGTAATCCGAGAAAAGTAAGATCGGATCGGATTAAATCGTAAGATCGTATTGTCAAGATCGGGATCCTATAAGATCTTAAGCTTGCAAAGATCCTATGTAGGATCCGGATCGTTTTTGCTTTGCAGTATCGTAAAATCGTAAGATCCTAAGATCAGGATCGGGATCCTGAGAACTATGGTTAAAACGGTTCGGCTCTTTTGTGAATTTGACGTTTTGTTTGGACTTGGCGAAACTCGTGTTTACATATCTGCATATTGATAAAATGATAGTGCATAGCTTTATGCAAATGCCCACTTATCCAATGTAAGTAACCAAGGAGCACGTATTCTTACTTTTATTTTAATCGAGACATGATCTTTGCATAAACTGAACAATACCATGATAAGTGTTTAAAACTTCATTTAATATGTTTCATTCATACTATGGTGATCCAGATGCCATGTTTCAAAAGGACTATTAAGGTTGATAGATGAATATAAAACCAGTTCAGTTGGTTTGATCTAAGCTTGAGAATTTAAATCTGGTATTCATAATGGCCTTAAAAGACTCTGATGTGTCAGCAAACTAATGATAAATTTGATATCACAAATAACACCATTACTTCAAAATCCTGACCAGATGATATAAATACATTGGGGTGATCATTGATATTGGTAGAGTATACTGTACTTGAGTAACTTCTATCCATACAGGCAGCAACTTTGGGCCAAACTTGAGGCCTATTCCTCCAAGCAAAAACACCATTGTCGGCTGGGAAGTGGAGGGTTTTGTTAATTATGTCAAAGATTCTATCATAATTCCTCCCGATTCTTGGGATACTACTGATTACTGAACATTGCCTGATGTGTGTGTCTTGAAATGGTCGGATCAGGTCTAAAATATAAATAGAATATAAACTATTAGGAAAAGTCTCTTGATGGGCATCTGGCAAAAGTTTCTCGCAATGGACTTTCGCCTTTAGTTCGTTTACAGTGAATGATTATGATTTTCTGCAATTATAATCATAAACATGGTCACATGCTTTGCATTATTTGGCCCCATCACTCACCCTACTGGATATATCATAAATTTCTGGCCCAAGTCGCTGATGTTGATCAAAATCTGAGTTATACAATCATCGAAGTCATCAGATTACTTAAGCATTATATCATAAGAAATAAGTAACTCATAATGTATTGACCAGAAATGTACAAATCAGTTCTGAATATACATTCATAAAATAATAAAGTTGCGTATATGAGACCATGTTATTGATGTTTAGAAGATGTAGTTGGAATAAAGAAAAGGGCATTTTTTACACCGTACGAACAACATCCGGAGCAAGGACCCCAACAGTTTGGAAGATATCTTGAGAAAACTCTCTTTATTCTCATTGGATAAAGACTCTCCCTCTACTTTATCTGACAGGGGCGGAGAATACCACTCTATCGATAACAAGAAAAAGTAGCAATTCCGTTTCACTTTATAGATAGTAGATAAGATGGTAATTGATAAGACTTATAGATATAGCATAACATGGTAAGTTAGTGAAACGATAATATTCTTATGAAGTCAAAGCTCATTGTCTAAATAATTAAGATTATAAGATTTTTACTCTGTTAAGACTTCAAATTACACATGTATCAAGCCACAACACATAAATGATGAAAACATAATATGAATATCATATAATAAACAAATTTATCAATGTCAAATATACATTCCAAATGTTCCTAAAGTAATTACTCTATTTTATCCAAGTAACAGAGTATAAAAGCCAAGTATCCTTGCAATGTTGAAAGTTTGTTTTCAAAAATGAATTCAAAATAACTATTTTGCTTATCGTTTTTCTTTCGACTCTAATTTTCTTCTTTTCTAATCTTTCTAGTTTCCAAACTACCGCCACCATATCCGCTCCCTATGTTGGAAATGAGACCGATTTGCAAGCTTTATTGTGGTTCAAGTCAGTGATCACCCATGTAGGGAACCTCAGCTTCCTCCGTGTGCTTTATCTTGGAACAAACACCTTTCAAGGAACCATCCCTCATGAACTTGGTCGTCTTTCCAGGCTACGTTTCCTTGCTATTGACGGAAACAAATTTGACAGGGTCATTATGACTAACTTTTCTGGTTGTTCTAATCTTGAAATTCTTTATCTTGGTGTTAATAAGCTAGTTGGAAGCATACCAAAGGAGATAAGTTCTCTCTCCAAACTTACTCTTCTCTCGATTCATATGAACAACTTAACTGGTGGAATCCCACCTTCCTAGGGGAACATTACATCAATGGAATCGTTCTCTGCCAGTGCAAATCCGTTTGGTGGGAACATTCCAGACACCTGAGGTCATTGGAAAAGCTTAAGTGAATTTGGTTGTGGTGAATGCAACTTAAATGGAACAATTCATCATTCCATTTATAACCGCTCCCTCCTAGCTACTTTTTCCTTGCCTGATAATGAACTTACTGGTAGTCTCCCACTCGAAATTGGTGTAATGCTCCCAAATCTTTTCAGTTAAGGAATAACAAACCGAGTGAACCTCTTCCACCATCTATGTCTAATTGTTCTAAAGTAGGGTCTCTTGAATTGGGCAGCAACAGTTTTAGTGGGAAGTTGACAATCGATTTTTCAAAACTCAGTGATATTTATAAAATTCACCTACGTAATAACAACCTCCGTGAATACGGAGAAGTTAATGACACGAAGTTTAATGATTCTTTGCAAAACTACAGCATATTGAATTTCTTGGATTTATATAATTGTAGTATTGAAGAAGTGCTCCCCAGCTTGATTGTTTGATTGGTAATCTTTCTTATCAACTCGGCTATTTAAATTTAGGCGAGTTGATTAGAAAGATTACCAATCAAGCTAGGGAGCACTCCTTGAAAGCTACAATTATATAATTCCAAGAAATTTAATACGATGCGTTTTGCAAAGCATCATTAAACTTCATGTCATTAGCTTCTCCATATCCACGGAAGTAGTTATTATGTAGGTGAATTTTAAAAATATGACTAAGTTTTGAAAAATCGATTGTCAACTTCCCACTAAAACTGTTGTTGCCCAATTCAAGAGACCCTATTCATCGTCCTCATTTACTTGTTCACTGTCAGAAACTTCAACTTCTTCTGTTTCCTCTGTTTCCTCTTCACCTTCTGATTGTTCCTCCTTAGCTATCTCATGCTTAGCCACTATCTTAGGTTTCTTTTGATCTTCTTTTACTTTGAGTTCTGCTGCTGCTGCTCTCTTCTTCATTTCAAGACACCGCTCTTAATCACACCAGATCGAAGCCAAGAATATCCTAAAAATGAAAAATCTTAATACTTGAAAAAAATATCATTGTTGAATAAACAGGAATATGAAAAAGATAAATAAAATAAAGGTATTGCACACTCAGGAATATATAATCCAATATGCAAAAGTGCAAAACATATGACACTCCCCAGAAAGCTTTAAAAAGAGAATATTAATTGCTTAATTTGTGACACACATTAAAAAAAAAAAAAAAAAAAAATCATCAAGTATATGATAGTCATATAATATAGGTACCTTAGCCTCAAAGTTTGATTATTTCCCTAACATTTTCATTAAGGTTCCGGTATCAATTATCATGACTTATGACTTCCTAAACAGATTCAAGAATGGTCGTAAACTTCCTCTAATAGGATACTTTAAGCTAAGATATCAAATAATGATATATCATAGATTAATGGCCTCAAATGACTACAAAAGCATAACATCAGCAACCTAATATATGAATTATGAGTTCTGATTCACGATGTGCATTGTGTATAATCACTTTTCACTTTTCAGAATAAAAACATAATACTGATGAAGCACAGACTTGCAACATGCATGGCGAGTGATTCACAGTATAGGTTCTCTACGTTATGCATAAAGCTTAAGATTTCGTTTACATCCCCACCATCTACCTACAATCCTAGTTGTCAAAATTGTACGAATAACAATTCAAAATTTCAAACCTCTCAATTGAGAGGGTGTTTGTCTTAGCTAATTTGATAAGCTTATAAGCTTATTAGAAAATTGATAAACTCATAAGCTCATTTTTTTGCTTATGAGCTTACAAATTTTATAAGCAAAAATAAATAAGCTCATAAGCCCAACAAAATGAGCTTATCGATTTTTCAATGAGCTCATAAGCTCATCATATAAGCTTATACAAACACCCCTTGAATATGATCCATTATAAAACATGCAAATCACTATTATCATTCTATCGTTATATATTTGTTTGGAAAGCTCATATTCATAACTTGTACCCGCACAAACCAATAATTTTTGCTGGTTTTCAGTTAAGCTGTTAGTATTAACATATATAAGCGAAATTGCAAGTTAATAAGTAACAGCATAAAAAAAGCCACTTGCTAATTGCTATACGGAGAACAATCATATCTAAATAAGAGTAAGGATCAGATGAGAAATAAAATTAAAATGAGAAGAGTAAGAAGAAACCGCAACCGCACATTTCAGATGCATATGAAAATATAGATGCATCTCCCCTTATATTTCTCTCCCTCATCTGAAATGTGTGACTAATATTTTTTCTCATTCTTCTCATTTCAATTTCTTTTCTCACTAGATCCATACCCATCTAAATAAATCACATAAGTTTACCAACAGTAATCCTGAATGATAGGAACATTCGCGTAATATCATTAACTAGTTGGATAAAATGTCAAAATTAACTTAAGAGATAAATTAACTTCATATCAATTATTAATATCAAATCTACATCAGCGAATTAGATGAAAAATAAATAGCGTTTAACAATTAAAATTCTATAAACCCTAGCTAGTAAAAACCGGACAGACAATAAGATAATAAAGATAGATGCTTATATATATAAACGATTTGGGTGATTCGTGTGTGAAAAGACTTACGGAGATATATCTTGCCGGAGTAATTAGGCTGGATTGGAAACGGAACAAGTATAGCTTAATTTGTGCCCTTTTGTGCTATTGGTCTATTTGTATTGTAAAAAATCATAAAAAAGTCAAAGACTTTGGGTTTGTGTACTTTTTTCTTTATCTTATTTAAAGTCATTTTATTTTATTTTATTTTTGGAAAATTTATTTTGGCAATTTTAGGAAGTAAATATATATGCTATTTATACTATTTAAAAGATGGAAAATAATTTGGGGCCTAAATATGTGACTAATTTTATGTTAAAAGGAATGTGAAAATGTTGTATTGATTTGTAACGAAGTGGATCCATTTACTATCTATATACTATATAAAATGGAAAAATGGTCAAAGTGGAAAAAGTGAAAAATGTTGAAAGTTGAATGTTGAAAACATGGTTTATGGAGAGAGAAATAAATAATATTATTAATACTCTTATTAAAACACCACATTACTTAAAAGTACAATAATTTATTCACATTGTACAACCAATTAAAAGCACATCTACCAAATTAAAAACAACCAATTAAAACACTCTTTACTAAAAAGTACAATAAAATTTTCATAACGTACAACTTAAAGAAGCTACTACATAATACAAAATATAAAATAATTAAACACACTAATTAATGTTATTTTTTAAATACCCTAAAATTAAAAGTAAATGTTATTATACACATTGTACATATTTATAAAACACGCAAAGCTTCATACAAGCTAAAAAGTTGATGGTACATATAGTTTTGAAAATTGGACCGACCCGACCAACGTGTTCAACTGGGAACCGGTGTCACCACCGGTTCGGCTAACCAATTAAAGTCATCCAAAACGAACCGAGATAGGACCCGTTGAAACCGATACCGGGTTGACCCGTGGACGCTTCAAACCCCGGGTGACCCGGTTTAATTTGACTTTTTTCGACCCAACCTATCGGTTTGACTCGGTTTAAATCGACTTGTTTTTATCGAACGGTTCAACCAGTTGAACCACCCGCGTGAAATCGGGTTTCAAATTTGACAAAATTATATGAGAAATGATGAAGTAGTTGCGGAACCCGTGACAATTTTTTTTAAAGGAGAGACCAAGTAATTGTAGTTTTTGGTTTATTTTGCTTTGACACATGTAATTTGTTATTCGAAAACGATTCTCTAATGCTACAAATACAGTTTGTTGAAAGAAACTTATGGGTCGTCGGAACTTTGCAGAAAATTAGACATCGCTGCCGCTAGGCGCGGGTACTCGTCTAGTTTTAAATATATTTGCTGGTCATGCAAATCATTTATCAATGTTTTTTTTAAAGAAATTGTTCTTACAGTTAAGTTAATGACCAAAATTTGACGGCACTCTCGCAACTAACATACCCGTATCATCTATTTATTTCATATAGGCTTATACATAGGAAACATAGCCGTTTAATGAATTTCGGAGGCACTGTACAATAACGATAAGTAAGCCCTCATGTTTGACGAATTTTAATGTAAAAACAAAGAATGATCGACTTTTTCGTTCTCAAACATGCAATCGCCACTTGATTTTTTTCTTAATCTTGTGTTTTGGCTGTGATCATATAATATTGTTCCATAATAAACTTAACCAGGAACATAAATTCATGCATATATAACTTGATAATATATGTAAAGAAAGCCAAATAAAGTTAGTGGTTGCAATGCAACCGTCCCACTTGTACAAAGTGTTCACCGGCACTGGTAGGGAACTATTAGATTTGTAAGTGTAATGAGTGCAACAACACTCAAATGTTTAGACATTGAATGAAGAAGTTTGTAACAGATTGTATCACATTATAAACTTCGAGTTATTTGTAAGAATCAAGTATTCTTTATAGTTCATTTTGACGAAGGTTTCTGGAGATGCATGTCAACCACATAAGTTTTTTTTACGTTGTATAAAGTTTTATAACTCCCAAAATTATAGTTCCATTTCTATTTTAGGATGTCTAAAAAAAAAGAATCTTATCTCTAATTTTTGTGTTACATGTCTTCCGATATTTAGTTAAAACAAAATTTAGAAATAAACATTTTTGAAAAAGAATCTTATCTCTAATATCATATCCAAGGTCGTTGTGCACTATCATATCATGAAGTTCTTCTTTTTTTTTTATATATGTCGCATCTTTTAATCAAGTACATTGCAAATTCGGTTATGGAGAAACATGCAATTCGTTAAACTCACTTATCGCGAATTCTTGATCTTTCTAATCATGTTATATAATGCAACAATGCATGATTCTTTGTGGTTCGTTGATTTCGTAAGCACATGCGGGTTGTTGTAAAATTCCCCAACGACCATCTAGGACTATGAAAGCTCGTTCAATATCTTTTCTTTCACTTTATTGAACTCTTATAAATTTTGTTGTTTTTTCATCCCTTGCAATGAAAAACGTTTTGACAAATGTAGTCCATTGAGGATAAATTCCATCCGCTAAATAGTAACATTTTTCGTATGTTTATCCATTTACTACAGATGGGGCTCGGAGGAATATCTTCAATAAGGCCATCAAATAAGTTTGAACTATATAAAACATTGAGGTCGTTGTTGGGGGTTAGGCCAGAACAGGGTGAAGATAATCAATAGCGAACTAAATACTAACACAGGTTACCAGATATCACTTGGAATCGTGTTATCACTTTCCAAAGTAAACTATTCGACCCTAATGCCTGGGTATCACGAATATCTACTTGGGATAAGATCAAATGTTTGTTATTGAATTATGAACAAATCAATAACCCTTTTACTTATAAGTGTTAATTGTTTTCTATCTATCCTTCATGCATGATTAGATATCCTATTTATAGGAAATTACTCGTAGCTAGTCAAATGGAATTATGAGGATTAATCGGTCCATTAATCGCCTTATAATTATCCCCATTATAGTTGTTAGTGATTACATGACCAATTAAACGTGGTCATTATGCAGTTATAACTGCCACTTGAATAGGTCAAAGCCTGTTACAAGTTGATTACAGTACTACCAGTAGAAACAAGCCTACCAGTAGAAACAAGCCTACAAGTACTGACTTAGCACTACCAGTAGAAACAAGCCTACGTAGAAACAAGCCTACCAATACTAACTTAGCACTACCAGTAGAAACAAGCCTACAAGTACTAACTTAGCACTACCAGTACTAACTTAGCACTACCAGTACTAACTTACTGAATCTCACCACTATAGAGTCAGGGTGGTTCAGGGACCTTGAGGGTGTACACTCCGTACCTCCTGACCCATTACCAGGTGAGAACCAATCCCACAAATGCACTAAATTTTCCAACAATCCTCCCCAAATTTAGTTCACTTCCTTTGCATGAAAATCAAACATCAAACAAAACATGTGCACAAACGAAAATATCCTGAGGATTGAATTTCCATCTTAGTACATTACACGTTCAAATATTCAAGAATCAGGGTGTTCTAAGAATTGAACCCTTCAACCCATTTGAATACATGAAGATAAAATACACACAAGTTTTCAAACACTTAAAAGCTCCTGACACTATACAAGCCATGTGTCCATATCCAAATTCATAAGTGTTGCAAGAGCCAAAAGTCCAAAGCTCATTGAAGCGGCAAAACTTCAACATTCACATAGGTGGTTCCTCTTTATTCATGCTCCTGCCAAGCACTTTTTCAAAGAAATTAACTACTAAGAAGTAAAGACTTCATCCTTCTTTTCAACAGGTTCTGAGCACAACCTTGGGATGTAAAATAAACATGTGCTCCAGTTCATGAATGTTCAAATTTTCCACATTGAACTCGGCCCCAAGTTTCCTCAGGAGGGAGTTGGGTGTCTTAGCATTCAGTGACTAAGTTGGACTTAAACCCATCCCTTTAGCAGAATTTAAAACCAAGTCTCTAGTCAATCCCTTCGTCAGCTAAATTTTGTTGAGATCTAACAAACTCTATAGATACCACCCCATTCATGATAAGCTCACGAATCATGCTATGTCTGACACCCAAGTATCTAGACTTCCCATTGTACATCTGGATATCAGCCTTTGCCAATGTAGTTGCACTATCACAAGCAGATAGAAATAGGTGCTATAGGTTTAGGCCACAATGGAATCTCAAGAAGCAAGTTTTTCAACCATTCAACTTCTTTACCAGCAGCTGCTAAAGCCACAAATTCAGATTCCATTGTTGAACTGGTGATGCAAGTTTGCTTCTTGGATGCCCAAGAAAAAATTGCACCTCCACCAAGTAGGAATACGCAACCATTGGTAGATGAATTGTCTTCAGTGTTACTGATCTAACTTGCATCAGTGTATCCTTCCAAAACTAAAGGATTACTAGTATATGAGAGACTATACTGCTTGCCAGTGATGAGCACTAGGATTGCTAGTATACCTGCTCAGTTTACCCACTGCAAATGCAATATTAGGTCTTGTACAAGTCATGGCATACATCAGTACCAATTTCCTAGAATACTCAAGTTGAGATATAGCTTTGCCATTATTAGGCATCAGCTTCTCACAAGTATCCATAGGTGTACTCACTGGAGTACAATCAAAGTAATTGAATTTCCTCAACACCTTCTCAATATAATGAGACTGAGAGGTAGAAATTCTTTTACTTTCATGTTTAATCCTTATACCAAGGATAACATCAGCCTCCCCCATATCCTTCATGGAGAACCTTGATGACAAAATTCCTTTGTCAAGTTAACCTGATTTTGGTCAGTGCCAAAGATCAACATGTCATCAACATATAGACAAATGATGACTCATTTACCAGATTCATCAAATTTGATATATACACATTTGTCAGACTGGTTAAGTAAGTAACCATTAGACAAAACCACTTCATCAAATTTTTGATGCCATTGCTTAGGTGCCTGCTTTAGTCCATAAAGAGACTTAATCGGTTTACACACCTTGTTTTCATTGCCATGCATGATGAAGCCCTGAGGTTGGTTCATATAAACCTCCTCATCCAATTCACCATTCAAGAAAGCTATTTTCACATCCATCTGATGATAATCAGATTGTGAATAGATGCTAAAGCAATCAACAGTCTTATGATACTGATACGAGCCACAGGGGCATAAGTATCAAAATAGTCTATCACTGACTTTTGTTTGAAGCCTTGAATGACTAGTCTAGCCTTGAACTTTTCAATAGTTCCATATACTTTTATTTTCCTTTTGAAAATCCATTTGCAACCCAAAGGTTTGCAAGCAGGTGGTAGATCAACCAACACCCAAGTGTTGTTGCCCACAATGGAATCCATCTCATCATTGATTGCTTCTTTCCAGAAAGAAATATCCTAGGACTTCATTGCTTCTTCAAATGTCTTGGGATCACCTATGAAGCAATAGGAGTATTGGTCAGAGACCTCATCCCTTGTTCCTTTAATTAAATAAAATTGAAACTCAGGTCCAAATGACTTTGGATTCCTGACCCTTTTGCTTTTTCTGAGCATACGTTCAGGTTGTTGAACCACAACCTCATCAGGGATTTCTGATGATAATTCATCAGGGACCTCTGATACACCAATGTCTTTAGTTCCATTTGGAATCTTATGACTTGGTCTAGGGACTGATGAGAATCTATTCTCATCAAAGTTTTCATCACTTGATTCAATTATGAAGTTAATTGAAACAGATTCATTAGGTTCAATAACATAGAACCTAAAAGCCTTGGAATGCTCAGCATATCCAACAAAGATGCAATCAATGCCTCTTCCACCCAAAGTTTTCAGCTTTGGACCAGGGAGTCTTACAACAATCCTACAACCCCAAACCCTGAGATAGTTCAGGTTGAGTTTCCTTTTAGTCCAGAGTTCATAAGGGGTAAGCTTGTTCCTTTTGTTGGGAACCCTATTTAATAAATAGCAAGTTGTTAACATAGCTTCACCCCAGAACCCTTGACTCAGCCCTGAATAGGACAACATGGAATTAACCATCTCCTTCAGCACCCTATTTTTCCTTTCAGAAATACCATTTTGCTGAAGAGTATAGGAAGCAGTCGTTTCATGGATAATACCAACAGACTGAAAATAAAGAGTATCCATGTACTCACCTCCCCTATCAGTCCTTAATCTTTTGATCAGGGACCCAAGTTGCAATTCAACTTCAGTTTTAAACACTTTGAATTTATCTAATGCTCCATCCTTAGTATGTAAAATGATAGACATAACAAAACCTAGAAGCATCATCAATAAATGTCACAAAGTATTTCTTATTCCCCAAAGAGGGAGTGGCATGCAAATCACACAGGTCACTGTGTATTAGCTCTAAGAGCTTAGTTTCACGTTTAACACCCTGAAAAGGTTTCTTAGTTATTTTGGTCAACATGCAAGTTCTACACTTTTCAGTGTCTATGTCAAATGCTGGGATTAACCCATCCTTAGACATATCTTGCATCCTTTTATAGTGTACATGGCCAAGTCTAGCATGCCATAGGGTAGAGTCAGTCAGGTCAGAGGTGGTCACAAAGGCTGAATTATCACATTCATTAACAATATTAAGCCTGAAAATTTGGTTACACAAATAGCCAAACCCAATAAACACGCCATGCTTAGATAGAACAATATATTAGATTCAATAACTTGTTTATATGCATGATTATTCAAAACACTACTTGAAACCAAGTTCTTCCTTATATCAGGAACATGAATAACATTAAATAAAGTTACAATCTTTCCAGAACTAAACTTAAGGTCTACACAACCACGACCCATACACCAAGCTGTTGACTCATTTCCCATGTGAAGAATAGAACCATCATTTAGTGACTCATAAGTCTTGAACCAACTTCTATCTTTGCACACATGAACAGTTGCACCAGATTCAACCCACCACGTAACATCATCATTCTGCACATAATAAGATTCAGATACATATGTAACATAATAAATATGAAAAGACTTATTAAACATATTCTGACCTTTCAGTGAGTTGGTAGAACCACCACTCCCTAAACCATTAGTGCCTGATCCATTAGCTTTACCACCAACCTTAACACCTTTGCAATTTCTTTTAATGTGACCAGTTTTGCCACATTTCCAACAAGTAGGTGTTGCCTTCTTGTTAGGATCTGCCCTTGTGTTATCATGATGTTTACGTTTGCCTTTGTTGTCATTGTACCTGGTGGAGTTTTTATGCTCCACCATATTCACAACAGATGCACCGGTAGCATTGCTACTCTTTGGCTTGTCATTATCCTACACCCTGAGAGATTCCTCAATGCGCAGATGACTGTCCAACTTAAAAAGAGTTAACTCCTCCTTCTTATGTTTCAAGGTATGCTTGAAATCTTTCCAAGAAGAGGGAAGTTTATCAATGACACAAGAGACTGAAATAGCCTCATTCATGTGCATATTGTATTGTGTAAACCTTCCAAGTATACCAAGAAGTTCATTGTATTGTTCCATAACTGGTCTTGAATCAGTCATTTTGTAAATTGTGAAATTACTTACAAGGAACTTCTTACTTGATGCATCCTCAGCCATACACTTAGCATCCAAGGAATCCCATAGTTCTTTGGAAGATTCAAAATTCTGATAAATGTCAAAAGAGTGAATCAGACATACCATTGAGAATTAAGCCTCTGCAAATGTAGTCATCATTCTCTAAATAGCCCGTGTTGTGTAAACCCTCATTCACGTGGTATATATGTCATTACGTGAGGATCTGAACTCTCGGCTATATGATTACCCAAAGCATGAAATTGTTCATAGTCTTGAAAAAACCACGTATACTTACTCAGAGCGTCTTGAAAGTAAACACCTAAATAATCATAGTTGGGATCCATAACGTTTTTTGAAGGTAATAAAGAGAAGTATTATTGAGATGTGTAGGTAGATGTATGTGTAAAAATTATAAGATTAAGGAGTATGCATACAATTTTTAAAGGGTAAAAAGTAGGTAAAATGATTTTTTTAACCCTAATGTCTATTTTTAACCGACGGCTAGTTTTTGTTTTTTTTTTTTTTTTTTTTCAAATCCTTTGGACCATTGCAAATATGTGAGTTTGCCGCGAGATGCTCATTTTATAGAAAAAAGTGTTGTCCGTCAAAATTTCACTCTAAACTTAAAACTTATAACTCGGCACAAAAACACACTCCTTCATCACACAAGTTATAGGAAACCATTTGGACCCCACAAATTTTTTCATTTCATTTCTTTTCTTTTTCTATTTATTTAGTCAAATAATACACAAATTAAACTAAAATTTAAATTTCATTAACAAAATAAAAGACAAAAGTTGAAAGTGCATGAAATAAAGAAGACATATAAAAAAAAAAATTAAAAGTACACGAAATAAGCTAGTTTTGGTAACTATATTTGGCTTGAATTTCACATTTGGCTTCTTCAATAATAGCCGCGTCTATCAGTTCCATCCCCGCGGTGTCTGTTGCAAGCATTTTCATATCCTCGTTTCTTGTATGAGCGTTGATTAGTTGCACCATTGCCTTAGCCTCGTTTCTTATTTCTTCTATCTTCGCCTCACGTTATAAAACAAGTTGCTGTTGCAAGCATTTCTTGTGAAGAGGAAGTGGCCGATGAGCTTAAAGATCGTTGACTTTTTAACTTTTGTTCTTTGTCGGGTGGAAGCATCGTCTCTAAATAGCCCATTTTCTTTTCTGGTTGGTCGTCCTCGGGTTCTTCTTACAATTGTGAAGAAGAAGTGGCTGATGAGTTTGAAGATCGGGTTCTTTTTATGGTGTGTATGGATTAGACAAAGATGAGGAATTTAGTATTTTATTTTGCGGGTTGGTGAACATTTGATTGATTCATGAATGAATTGTTATTCATTTTTACCTGTTGGAGGTAGAAATAAAAAGAAATATTGTTGAGATTTGTAGGTGGAAATGTGTGTTAAAAATTACTCCCTCCGTCCCATATTAAGTGTCCACAATGGAATATTTGGATGTCCCAAATTAAGTGTCCATAATCTATTTCAACCAATGAGATGAGACTTTAGTGGGTAAAAATAATATTTGATTGGTGGATAGTGTAGTTAGTGGAATTTTCTAAAACTTTGTGCATGATGTAAGCGGATACTTAATATGGGACGGAGGGAGTAGTGATTAAAGGGTATTTAATGGATTTTTAAAGAGTAAAAAAGTGGATAAAATTGGTGTTTTCTTAGTAAAAGCGACTACATTTTTAAATGCAACGTCTCTTTTTTGTTCTATAATCTTTGAAAAGCCGTTGTTCTGCAAACCCTCATTCACGTGGTATATATGTCATTACGTGAGGACCTGAACTCTCGGCTTTATGATTATCCAACGCATGAAATTGTTCATAGGCTTTAAAACACCGCGTATACTTACTTAGGGCGTTTTGAAAGTAAACACCTAAATAATCATAGTTGGGATCCATAACGTTTTTTGAAAGTAATAAAGAGAAGTATTATTGAGATGTGTAGGTAGATGTGTGTGTAAAAATTATAAGATTTAAGGGGTACATATAGAATTTTTAAAGGGTAAAAAAGTGGGTAAACTGATTTTTTTAAACCCAACGTCTATTTTTTAAAAATCCGAAGACTTTTTAAATCCTTTGGAGCATTGCAAATATGTGAATTTGGCGCGAGGCAATATGGCGCGAGATGCTCGTTCTTTAGAAAAAAGTGTTGTCACGTCAGAATTTCGCTCTAATCTCAAAACTTATAACACGTACCTAAAAACATACTCCCTCATCACTCAAGTTATAGGACACCATTTGGTCCCCACATTTTTTTTTTCATTTAGTCAAATAATACACAAATTAAACTAGAATTTAAATTTCATTAACAAAATAAAAGACAAAAAATGAAAGTCCATGAAATAAAAAAAGACATAAAAAAACATAAAATTAAAAGTACATGAAGTAAACTAGTTTTGGTAACTATATTTGGTTTGAATTTCACGTCTGGCTTCCTGAATAATAGCCGCGTCTATCGGTTCCATCCCCGTGGTGTCTTTTGCAAGCATTTTCATGTCCTCGTTTCTTGTTTGAGCGTTGATTAGTTGCACCCTTGCCTTAGCCTCGTTTCTTATTTCTTCCATGTTCGCCTCACGGTATAAAGCAAGTTGTTGTTGCAAACATTTCTTGTGAAGAGGAAGTGGCCGATGAGTTTGAAGATCGTTGAATTTTAACTTTTGTTCTTTGTCGGGTGGACGCGATAAGCATCGTCTCTAAATAGCCCGTGTTCTTTTCTGGTCGGTCGTCCTCGAGTTCTTCTTACAATTGTGAAGAAGAAGTGGCCGATGAGTTTGAAGATCAGGTTCTTTTTATGGTGTGTTTGGATTAGACAAAGAAGAGGAATTTAGTATTTGATTTTTCGGGTTGGTGAGCGTTTGATTGATCCATGAATGAATCGTTATTCATTTCTACGTTTTGGAGGTAGAAATAAAGAGAAGTATTGTTTAGATTTGTAGGTGGAAATGTGTGTTAAAAATTAGTGATTAAAGGGTATTTAATTAATAGTAAAAAAGTGGATAAAATTGGTGTTTTTTTTTTAAAGTAAAAACGACTACATTTTAAATGCAACGGCCATTTTTTTTATTTTTTTTATGCAAGAATGCAACGTCTCTTTTCTTTGTTTGTTCCATAATCTCCGAAAAGCCATTGTTCTGCAAACCCTCATTCACGTAGTATATATGTCATTACGCGAGGACCTGGACTCTCGGCTTTATGATTACCCAACGCATGAAATTGTTCATAGTCTTGAAAAAACCGCGTGTACTTACTCAGAGCGTCGTGAGAGTAAACACTTAAATAATCATAGTTGTGATCCATAATGTTTTTTGAAGGTAATAAAGAGAAGTATTATTGAGATGTGTAGGTAGATGTGTGTGTAACAATTATAAGATTTAAGAGGTATGTATAGAATTTTTAAAAGGTAAACAAGTGGGTAAAATGATTTTTTTAACCCAACGTCTATTTATTAAAAACCCGACGGCTATTGTTTTTAAATCCTTTGGACCATCGCAAATATGTGAGTTTGGCGCGAGATACTCGTTCTATAGAAAAAAGTTTTGTCACGTCAGAATTTCGCTCTAAACTCAAAACATAGAGCATTAGGTGTCACAACTAGCCTTTCCTCTTCATTCGGGGCTCACGAGTGCCACATCACCTCCACATCACTATAACAAACATCCACAACTGACCCCCGTCACTCACAACAAGCCTCAACTTACTCATTTGGGGCCCACCACTTACAATTTAATTTTTCTTTCGCATCTCCATATAAAATAAAATTCATTTTATTCCAATAAAAGATTGACAATAACAGTTTTTATAAAAAAAACTATATTAAAAAAAAAGTTTATCATCTTCATCCTCCACACATATTCACACACGGTTACACACACAACCCCACTTCCACAATCAAGCCATCAGAGCTCAAATCCAACATAAACCCACTTCCAAAACCACTTCAATTTCACAACCCAGAAACCAATTTCAAATCCATCCATGGATTCATCAGATGATGAAGGTGAAAAAATAAATAAATAACAGCCCATGCTTCTTCTTCTTTTACATATCACCTTCATTAACATTTATCTATTGCTTGGTCCCACTTGTTAGCAAATTTGCTTCGCCGTCTGCACGAGTAGGATTGTTTCGGCAAGCTATGGCGAGTTGGGGGTGGTATCATGGCGTGCTGTGGCGAGCTGCCATGTCATCCTCGGCGAGGCATGGCGAGCTCCACACCTTGTGCTCTTATAACTCTGCCGAAAAACACACTCCCTCATCACTCAAGTTATAAAACACCATTTGGACCCCACAATTTTATTTATTTATTTATTTTTTCATTTAGTCAAATAATACACAAATTAAACTAAAATTTAAATTTCATTAACAAAATAAAAGACAAAAATTGAAAGTCCATGAAACAAAAAAAGACATAGAAAAAAACATAAAATTAAAAGTAAATGAAATAAATTAGTTTTGGTAACTCTATTTGGTTTGAATTTCACGTCCGGCTTCCTCAATAATAGCCGCGTCTATCGGTTCCATCTTTGCGGTGTTTGTTGCTAGCATTTTCATATCCTCGTTTCTTGTTTGAGCATTGATTACTTGCACCCTTGCCTTAGCCTCGTTTCTTCTTTCTTCCATCTTCGCCTCACGGTATAAAACAAGTTGTTGTTGCAAACATTTCTTGAAACATTTCTTGTGAAAAGGAAGTAGCCATAAGTTTGAAGATCGTTGAATTTTTAACTTTTGTTCTTTGGCCGGTGGACGCGATAAGCATCGTCTCTAAATAGCCCGTGTTCTTTTCTGGTTGGTCGTCCTCGGGTTCATCTTATAATTGTGAAGAAGAAGTGGCCGATGAGTTTGAAGATCGGGTTCTTTTTATGGTGTGTCTAGATTAGACAAAGATGAGGAATTTATTACTAGTATTTGATTTTGCGGGTTGGTGAGCATTTGATTGATTCATGAATGAATCGTTATTCATTTTTACGTGTTGGAGGTAGAAATAAAAAGTATTGTTGAGATTTGTAGGTGGAAATTTGTGTTAAAAATTATTGATTAAAGGGTATTTAATTGATTTTTAAAGAGTAAAAAAGTAGATAAAATTGGTTTTTGTTTTATTTATTTATTTTATTTATTTAATTTTTAAAGTAAAAGCGACTACATTTTAAAATGCAACGTTTTTTTTTTTAAGAATGCAACGTCTCTTTTCTTTGTTTGTTCCATAATCCAACTGTTGGAAAAAAAAAATGATAATACGAACAACGTGGCTAGTGGTGACGGCACGAACCCCTGTAACACGAGGATCGGTGTGGTTCGCTCGCATCATAGTCAAAACGCGAAGAATAACGCCTGATATCGTGAGCTCTCACATATATTAAGACAAGCCTTCAATTTCAAAAAGAAAGATAGGTAACTACTAAAACTGTCAGCTAGTTTAGTTGACCCTCATTGAATTGTTTGGAAGGAAAAAACTACGGAGAATAATAGAGAAAGGAAATTTCATTAAAGAATGTGAAATATACTGCTATATGATTTTTATACGTGAACACTTTAAATTAAAAAAAAAAACAAAATTTTGTAATCACAAGCTATGCACGTACAGTATATCATAACAGGACATGATAAACTAATATAAGCAGAAAAGTTTCAAAATAAATTACAACGAATGAGCTTGTGAAATATAAGTCAAAAAAATAATAATCAATAAGCTTAAACAAACACCCTTGATAATTCGTTTCAAAATGTATGTGAACGAAATAAAATCGAGTAAGAAACATAATGATTTGTAGAATCTTTACTTTATGTATTTTAAATAAAGTGAAAGAATATAAGAAAGAAAAGGCGAATTTCACCTCCTACTTTTGTTAAATATTGTGCAAAGTGGTAACGAATAATGGACCATTAGGCTGGTCCCAGTCGCGACCTGGGACGACTTGGGATAACCTGCGCCACGTCAGCTTTCTCTCAAGCGACCTGAGACATCCCGGATGCCCCAGTCGACGACCCAAAATAATTTTTTTTTATATAAAAAGAAAAAAGAAAGAAAAGAAAGAAAAAAAAAAAAAAGGATAAAGCACGTGAATATCGGTCGAGAATCGAACCGATATTCATTTTCTTGATGCCACAACCGATCTCTAGACCGATCTCCACATCCGAAGCACTCGATCTAACATCGGTCGAATCTCAAAAAAAAGGTTGCCCAACCGACGTGAAAACCTTGGGATGGGACCAGCCTTATGTTCCCTTTAATTTTGAGTACACCACCTCACAAGTCCACAAAATTAGTGTGATAAAATAATACAAAGTGAACACCCCACTCACCACGCATTTTCTAGACGTCTATTGTTTATGGTAAAAAGGTGACCATGACAGAGGATCAAATCGTTATAAAAAGTAGCTGAATAATTTCTTCTTTTAATTGCACCAATTTCATTCACATTATCACATACCTCTCAGTTACTCAGATACAAAAAGCTCCCACTTTACCCAATTACTATTAACGTACAATGGCAGAAGTCATTGCTTCTACCCTTATTGAAGCTGTTTTTAAGAAGCTAGCCAATGAAGCCGTTAAGCAAGTTGTTCGAGCAAAGGGAATTCATTCTGAGCTAAAGAAACTAGGGAGGACTTTGTCCGATATCCAAGATCTCCTTATCGATGCTTCTGATAAGGAAGTAAAAGAGGTTCGTGTTCAAAAGTGGCTCAATGGTCTCCAACACTTGGCTTATGACATAGATGACATTCTTGATGACTTGGCAATTGAGGCCATGCATCGTGAGTTGAACGACCAATCCGGAGGCAGCACTAGCATGGTACGAAAGCTCATCCCATCTTGTTGCACAAACTTCTCATTAAGTACTAATTAAGATGCGTCACAGGTTAGACGATATTAACAATAAGTTACAAGATCTAGAGAAGGAAAAAGTTACTCTTGGTTTGACGATGAAGAGTGGAAGATTAGAAGTAAGGGATGGAAGGTCAAAAGATAAAAATAGACAATCCCAGACCTCTTTGGTAGACCCATATAGGATTGTTGGCCGAGAAGGTGATAAGGAGGCATTGGTTCTCAAGCTGTTAGCTGATGAACCACGTAATAGTGAAAACTTTAGCATAGTGCCCATAGTTGGTATGGGTGGTATAGGTAAAACCACTCTAGCAAAAATTTTGTTTGACGATGAAAAAGTAAAGAAACACTTTAAACTCAAGGCGTGGGTTTGTGTCTCAGATGAGTGGGACACCTTGAGTATGAGCAATATTATATTTCAATCTGTGACCGGGGAAACAAAGGAATTTAAAGATTTAAATCTCCTTCAAGTAGCTCTAAGAGATCAAATTAGAGGGAAATTGTTTCTATTAGTACTGGACGATGTGTGGAGTGAAAGTAGTGACGATTGGGAATCACTAGTGGCCCCTTTAAAAGCATGTGCTCCTGGAAGTAAAATAATCATGACAACTAGGAAGGATAAGTTGCTCAGAGAGTTGGGTTGTGGTAAATTAAACTATTTGCAATGTCTCTCACATGATGATGCTATGTGTTTATTTGCTCATCATGCGTTGGGTGCAAATAACTTTGATTCACATCCAACATTTAAAGCACCTGGTGAAGGCATTGTTAGAAAGTGTGATGGTTTGCCTTTGGCTTTAATTGCACTTGGAAGGTTATTGAGGACAAATGAAGATGAAGTAAAATGGAAGGAAATAGAGGAAAGTGAGATATGGCGCTTAAAAGATGGAGGTAAAATACTTCCGGCTCTTAGACTAAGCTACCATGAACTTCCTGCCAATTTGAAGCAGCTCTTTGCATATTGCTCCTTGTTCGCAAAGGACTATGCATTTGACAAGGAGGATTTGGTTCTGCTCTGGATGGCAGAAGGATTTTTGCACCAAGTACGTCTAAGCAAGTCAACTGTAGAACGTTTGGGTCACGAATGCTTTGATGAGTTGTTATCACGGTCATTTTTTCAACACTCACCTAATGACGAGTCTTTATTTGTTATGCATGATCTTATGAATGATTTGGCCACATCTATTGCCGAAGATTTCTTTTTCAGGTTAGAGAAGGAAATGGGAAAGAATGTTAGGAAACGAGCTTTGGATAAGTGTCGTCATATGTCTTTTGTTTGTGAGGAATATGGAGCTTACAAGAAGTTTGAGGGAATCGAAGGAGCTAAAGGTTTGAGAACATTCTTGTCCGTAGGGGTGAAAGAATGGTGGCAAAGTAACTACTTGTCGAGTAAGGTTTTGGTTGACTTACTCCCCAAGTTACAATTCTTAAGGGTTTTAAGTTTAAGTGGTTATGAGATGAGCGAGGTTCCGGATTCCATTGGTAAATTAAAGCATTTGCGCTATCTAAATTTATCTCAAACTAAAATCACACATTTTCCAGAAAATGTTTGTGATCTCTATAACTTAGAGACGTTGATCCTTTTTGGCTGTTCTCGTTTAACTAAGTTTCCCAGCAACGTCATAAAGCTTAAAAGCTTGCGGCATCTAGACATTAGAGATACTCCACTTTTCAAAGACATGCCATTAGGGGTTGGTATGTTGAAAAGCCTACAAACTCTTTCAAAAATCATTATTGGAGGAGAAAATGACTTTTCGTTAACCCAACTTAAAGATTTTGAGAATCTTCATGGGAAAGTTTCCATTGAGGGCCTGGAAAAAGTAAAAAACGCAACGGAAGCACGAGAAGCAAACTTATCACAAAAGAGGCTCACTGAGTTTGAGGTGAAATGGAGTGATGCATCATGTATTACCCCAATGGAAACAAGTGAAAACGCTATCCTTGATGCATTGAAACCATATAATGATTGTTTGGAGAAGCTAGGTTTAGAGTTTCCAAGATGGGTTGGGGATCCCTCTTTTCGTCAGTTGGTTCATGTGTCTATACGTGGCTGTAAATATTGTACATCTCTACCACCACTCGGGCAACTACAATCACTTAAGGGGTTATCTATTCAAGACATAGGTGATGTAAAAGTTGTTGGTTCAGAGTTTTTCGGTACTGGCCTTGCATTTCCTTCACTTGAAACTCTAGGTTTTGAAGGTATGTCGAGCTGAGAGGTATGGTCAACCAATAGTAGAAGTGGGGTTGGAGATTCTGTGTTTCCATGCCTGAAAGAGCTGAATATAGAAGGTTGTCCTAAGTTGGTTGAAGTCTCACTTAAAGCACCACTACTTTCATTAAGGGTTCTGAGAATAAATAATTTTGGCGATGGTTTGATGAGAAGTCTTGTTCATGCAGCTCCATTAGTCACCCAGTTGAAAATAGAATCTATTTCAGGGCTTACTAATGAGGTGTGGAAAGGTGTTATATTGGAACTTAAGGCAATTGAAGAATTGGAAGTCAGAAGGTGTGATGAAATATGATATTTGTGGGAATCAAAAGAAGCAGAGGCAAGTAGTAAGGTTCTTGTGAATTTGAAGAAGTTGGAAGTACGGGAATGTAAAAAGTTGGTGAGTTTAGGGGAGAAAGATGAGGAGTACAATTATGGGAGCAACTTACTATCATCTCTTAGCTCGTTAAAGGTATGCGGTTGCGAGAATTTCAAGCATTTGAGTTGTCCAAACAACATTGAGACGTTGACATTAGTCAATTGTAATTCAATTACATGTGTCTCCTTTTCAACAGGAGGAGGGCAGAAGCTCAAGTTAGTTACCATTGGAGGCTGTAATAAACTATTAATGTTAAAGGAGTTGGGAGAAGGAGGAGAGGAGAATAGGTTACTTATCAACAGCAAAAGCATGCCAATGCTTGAAGATGTAGATATATTACATCATCCAAATGTGGCATCGATCATTGAATTTGGGCGTAACTTCATTCACCTCACCACATTGAAAATAAGGAATTGTGGAAGTACGGAAGAGTCATCATTTCCAGACTTCCAATTGCAGGGTCATCTCACTCATCTGGTAATAGCGGATTGTCCAATTATGGATGATCCAACTAGGCTTTGGCATCCCAACTTGCGTTTCCTTTCAATTGGGCCGTTGAAGAATCCCATCTCAGAATGGGGCCCACAGAAGTTTCCATCCACACTAGTTGACCTAACCTTACACGGTGAAGCAGAAGCAGCGACTAAGGAGTCAAATGTCTCATCTTCATCTTCCTTCATCTCTTACTCGACTTTGGATACTTGGTTTTGACAATTTGGAAACAGTTTCCCAGGGACTCCAGCACCTCACCTCCCTCCAACATCTCTCTATTTTTTGGTGCCCAAAGATAAAAGATCTACCAGAAACATTGTTGCCTTCACTTTTAAGTTTGGAAATTGCGGGCTGCCCAAATTTGAAAGAACTTCCAGTAAAGTTGTCGTTGCACTCACTTTTGAGATTGAAAATATATGGATGTCCAGAGCTGAAAGAAAGATGCAGTAGAGGAGGCTCCTACAGGCCCCAAATCTCCCATATCCCCAACATCGAAATAGACTAATTAACTTTTATTAAATGAAGGTATGTCGTCTCTTTATACCCTTTGAATTCTTTTACTCCGTATTTATTACAGTATATGTTTTGAGTAACTAATTAACTTTTTTTTTTCAGTTAATTACAACAGTTTATTTTCTAATTTTCAAAATAAATGATAATTATTTGTTTAGTTCATTAAATGAAGTGGATGTGGTTTTTTCATCAAATGTTAACACCACTGTATAAAGTATATGCATGGTGCGTAGTTTTGAGCTTGCTTGTTGACTATTACATTAATAAATCACCAGTTCACCTTACTTATTGATATCGGCAATAAACATTAACTAGATTATTGCATCATCAATGTAAATTAGTACAATAAATCCATTCCATAGAACATAATCCATATATTCATGTTTTTTTAAGATCAAATGGGAGAATTTAGGTTGCTCTATTGTGCTTTTACAGAGTTTTTTAGACTTCACTGATCAACTCAACTTAACACTTCCTAAAGTTAAATTATATATGAATGATTCAGTATACTAACATGTTTTCTATTTCTAGAACTGACTAAAGTCAAGAGAAAGAGAGTTTGTGCTATTTTGATGAGGCAGTGCTGACGCAGCATACATAGTCAAATAAGTAAAAATATGGTCAGCGGTTTATAAAGTACAGAGTCCAATTTGGCAAGCAGCCACATGTGTTTCTTGAGTTTCAGCTGGTACGTATCTAACTATTCTCTTCACTTCCATGTACACCATATCATTAGTTTCTTGCTACATAATGAACTTGTTTGAATTGACCTTCATATGGTTACTAATGTTCAGTTTTGTTTTATTAGTGATAGAGATGCCTGATTTATGGGTAAGTTTTGAAGCTACCTTTACAAGTATGTAGTTGAAGGCTCAACTAAGCTTCTCTACAATCTTTCATCCGCGATGTACCAGGGAAACTAAATGGGAAAATGCAACCTATACTTCTAAGTGAGTCCATTTCGGGTATTAATCAACACCACTAGTACTTGGATGCAGTCTCATGCGGTAACTGGACTATTTGAGAGTTATAGGAGCTTATATCTTTGTATTTGTTTGATCATGATTTCAGGGCAAACAAGCTTGGGGCACGTGAATACGTACATGGAACAAAAGATTCTACTGGATCATCTTTGTAGTTTGCATGTGAGGACATGTAAAATGGAGTGTTAATAAGTGTTCAAATTACTTGATAGTGCTTAACCGGGAATCCAAGATCAAAAAGTTAAGCTCACGGAATGTCTTTGATATCATCCTTTCAAAACGCAATAACACAAGTAAGATCATAGATGTCTAACAAAGCATACTCCAAAAGAGACACAATTGTATTTCATGACGTAGTGTGTCCTGCCAGTATTTCATAGTCGAAAGAGGTCATTATATGCTCATGGTGTTTTGATTGGCAGTTCATTGGTTGAATTGAGTTGGTATATCATTTGATGTAGGCCGTTGAGTCGTGAAAGATGAGACTACTTCGCCTTAACAAATGATATGGCAAAAAAAGTGAAGACAAAGCTGTCTGAAGCATCAAGTTCAAGTTACTAGTCCAGTTTAATCTGCTGTTGTTGTTTCATAGATTTTTTGCTAGCAGTTTGAATATTTGTTGTTTGTTTTAGATTGGTGATTTGTTTTGCTTACTCTCTGTTCTAAATGGAAACGTCCTTGGGATTTTGAGCTAGCTATTAAATTTGATATATATAATCCTTTTCATCAAAATGTAACTAAAGCTTAAGTATTGCCATTTGCCAGACTTCCTCTAATGCTGGACGCAGTGGGAATTTGAAAGTCGGGTGGGCATAAAAAAAAAACACTTGACGACCGATTTGAAGATCGGTCGAGTCGAGTGTGGGTCATCAAATCGGTCGAGGCACCAAATTTTTGAGTATCGGTTGGATTTTCAACCGATATTGAATGTCTTGCCCTTTTCTCAAATTGTACCGTTAAAAAAAAAAAAAAAAAACCTTTTTAAAAAAAAAAAAAAACTTTACCACTTTTCCTTTAAATACTAACTCAAACACATTTCTAAAACACACAATTTCAATCAACATTTCTATCTCAATACCTTCAAACACACTCTTTTAATATGTCGTACGAGCTTTTATTTGGTTCTTCTTCGTCTTCCGACGATGAAGAAGTTTTTAGTGAGTTTGTAGAGTTTGTGGATTTTGCTTGAAAGGCTTACAAAGCATCACAACCAAAATTTCGACGAAGGTACATACGTAGGGATCATGAGGGTGCTCATAATCGTTTAGTGGCGCGAAAACCCACAGTTCGACGCAAGAACATTCCGTCGGCGGTTCCGAATGAGCCGAGAACTATTCACAGAAATTGTTCGAGAGGTAACTGACAAACTCTTGATGCTAGGGGCATACCTGGTATTAGCCCATTTGTCAGGTGTACTGCGGCCATTCAGAATTGGGATACGTGGCCGTTCCTGATTCTCTTGAAGAGAATCTGGCAATGGCTGCAACAACATCCCGTGAATGTCTTCGTTAGTTTTGCAAGGTTATCATGGAGTTATATGGCGCTGAGTATTTGCGAAAGCCCACGTATTCTGACCTTGAAAGATTATATGCTCATCACGAGCATAAACATGGCTTTCCTGGGATGATGGGAAGCATTGATTGTACAAGTTGGGAGTTGGAGAATTGCCCAAATACTGCGAGAGCTCAATATGCTAGGGGTGATCACGGGCCACATCCATTCATTTTATTGGAAGCGGTAGCTTTCCAAGATTTATGGATTTGGCATGCGTACTTTGGTGTCTCCGGAATGAATAACGACGTAAACGTTTTATGTCGTTCCCTTGTTTTCAATGATATCAAATCTGGGAGAGCACCAGACCTTGAATTCGAGGTTAACGATGTGGCTTATAAAAGGGGATATTATGTTACTAACGGGATATATCCACAATGGTTCGTTCTTATTAAGTCCATTTCAAATCCTCCCACGGGTGATGAAAAAAGAAAATTGTACAAGAGGAAGCACGAAGCAGCAAGGAAAGATGTGGAAAGGGCTTTTGGTGTGTTGAAGAAGAAGTGGAAAATGCTTAAAGTTCCTGCTTGATGGTTGTATAAAAAGGATATCCAAGATATTATATATACATGTATCATATTACATAATATGATCATTCGACACAAGCAGCGAGCGATATGTCCTACATGGTTCGAAAATGAGGGCCACCATGATCATGATCCCTTAAGATCGCATGAAGAATCGTTAGTAGTTACTCAGGATCTAATGGACTCATCAACTCATTTACACTTAAAATCTGATTTGATCGAACACATTTGGAGAAATCGTCAAAATCAAGTCAATCAAGATAATGAAGTCGATAGTGACGATGATGATGAGGAAGACGATGAAGATTGTTTTTAATGTTTTTAACGTTATTTGAATAATTTACGTAATGTTTTTAATGTTTATTTGAATTTCGTATTGTAATGTTTTTAAATTTAATGAATTTTAATTTGTTGTTTAAAATGTTTGAATTAAAAAAAAAAGAAGGTCGGTCATATCTGTCGCAACTTGGTCGTATTTGGTCGCCGGAAAGTGAAAGCTGATGTGGCACCGGTGACTTTGGTCACGACTGTGTCCAACCTAAGATTACTGTTTGTCATTCAATGATCATGGCATCTTTTGTTTGCTCCATAAATAAAAAACGAGTGTGGGAACCCGCGCGATGCAGCGGGATTGCTTTTGTAGCCGTGAATTTAGATAGGGACTATTTTTGCCAAATTGCTATAAAGGACTTACTTTGCAGCGACACATAAACCTTAGGGACTATTTTTGCCAACTTGAACTTACTTTGCAACGACACTTAAACCTCAGGGACTATTTTTGCCAACTTTTAAAAGTTGGCAATTAATGTTTGCATTGCAACTGTTGCTCGATCTATAGTTATATATATAGTAATTTCTTTTTGTAAAATCAGGTATAATCTTGTGTCAATTTTCCTACCTTTTTTTTTCCAACAAGAATGTCACTTGACACGTCTACCTTTATTACTACTAACCTTTATTACTACCAGGGAAATTGTATTTAAAATGTACAATGGCATCTCAAAATAGCAAATTTAACAAATACAATTGCAAAAGGCTTGGCACTATTTCATCAAGTCATAACATGATTTTTTTTTGCATCGAGGAGAATGACTTGAAAAATCAAAGACTTGGTATATATATACCGTTTGAAGCACTTACTTAAAACTATTGTTTATTAAATTTATACTCAAACACTCACCGCCAAATCTCATCTTGCAATGACTTAATACTTTTGAAATAACTTTTTGCAATGGAGAGCAAGTTTACAAACACGAGTTTTTCATAACAAAATTTATTGAAAAGTGTATGTGATAAAAGAATCAAGTCATTGAAAGACTTGGTGCAATGTGGATACTCTGTGGTTGCATACTATTACTAGTAGTAACTTTTATATTGTTACAAAGTATTAGAGCATCTGCAATGCATCCCTTCAACAAGATCTTTTTACTATTTTTACAAGTCTTTGGAAAGCTTTTTAGCATTGCACATGATAACTTTTCAAACCACTTGAAACAATAGCTTGGCGAATCACAGGTTGTTGAAGCAAAAGCTTTTTAGCTTAGATACTTGTATTTTATTCGAAAACTTTACTTTTGCTTCTACTTTTGATATCAATGTTTTTCATGAAAAGCTTTTACAAAAGCTTTGTGCATTATAGTTGTTAGTTTTTGATGGGTTAGAGTTAATGAAAAAGGGTATGTAACAACAATAAAAAGCTATTCAACTTTTTACCATTGTAGTTGCTCTTACCAAACAAAAGTGTTACCCCTTTATTGTTGTCTCCACAAGTGCTCTCGCTTTTAGTCCTTGGTTTGGATCTCAATATGTCCTTGGTTTTGGATGATACTTTATTTAAATATATAATAGGAGTATGGAGGAATTTTCATTTGCTTATCTTTATTTTGGTGCTTACCAAAGGACAAATCCTCAATATCCATCTTGTTTAATCTAATGGTGGGAATTAACCTAAGATTTATTAGATAAACCTAAGTCCATGTTTTTTTCCTTGTCTTTTTGTCTTTCTTTTTTATTCATATATATATATATATATATATATATATATATATATATATATATATATATATATATATATATATATATATAGTGTAACTTTATTTTCAGAACCCTGTTAAGTGCGAGAACTGCGAGAACTCATCTAAGACCGTTAGATCATTTCATCAATGGATGAGATTGCTTGTGCTATTAGTTTAATTACTTAAAAGTTTTGGTCATTGTTTGTAAAGTATTAAGGGTATTATAGTAATTATATTCCTATTAAATGTCCCCACTAGTTAAGGAGTTATCAATGATAATTAGGTAAACAAAAACACACGGTTCATTCATCCTCCTCCCAACTGCCCCTCATCCTTAATAGATCTAGATATACGCAAGAAAGATGGCTCAACAATCATTCGATCTCTTCAAAGATATAACATCTAGCTGCTTAAAGGAAAAACGACTACAACGTTTAAATATAATTAAGGTTGTCACAAACTTGAAGAAGCATTAAATTGTATTCTATACATCTGACTTGGATGTTTGTGATGATGTCAAAGGCATGGTCAAAGATGTACATCGGACTTTGCAAAAAAATATGCAAGAACAGGTATGTTGAATATTTCAATATTATATATTCTGAATTGCTACACTTTTGCATAAAATAATTATATTTAATTGTATTCTTAAGATCTAATTTGGATAAAATAAAATTACAAGGCTCAGATCTAGTCATCGTCATTCCAAGTCAGATCTCTTTTTTCTTAGCTTTTTTATTTACGTTAGCAATAGTGATATGCATCTGTATGTGTTTTTCAATTGTTGTTGATGGTGTTTTAACTGTTTGTTGATTCTTTTTAAAAATTAAGAAAAACGATGTAAACTTCAATTGTTGTTGATGGTGTTTTAACCGTTTGTTATTTTGCTAATTATAATCTTGCTTTTTATTTCGACTTATTATGTGTCAATCGTTTTTCTTATTTTTTTTTTTAATTTTGCTTCGATCTGAGAAAAGTTTTTGGAGATGAACTTTTGTTGGCTTTCGACCTGATAATGAATATTGGTTCCGATCTGCAATTAATTCGTTAAAAGCAGAAGTGAACATTGTTGTAACACGGGTATTTGATTGACTTGTTAAGTTAATGTTGACTTGTTAATTCGAACATGCATTATAATATTCAAAGGAATCTTTGAGGAATTGAACTGTCTTGGATATATAGGTGTCTTAGCTAGCTGTTTTAATTTGTGTTTGGTTATATATAGGAGTACGTGATGAGTGCAGTGCTAGGAGTGTCTAGCTTAATTAATTCGATATGTTTTGCTTATTTTGTATTGGTGTAATATTTTATCTAACTTCGAATGTAAGTCGTTAGGTGCACATATATGTTTACGTGATAATCACATTGAAGCAGTTGAGATCATGAAGTCGTTAGGTGAACATATATGTTTATGTATAAAACATATATGTTTACGTATAAAACATATATGTTTTGTGTATGAATTATAAAACATATATGTTTTGTGATTGGATTATATATGTTTTGCATTACCTAAAAAAAATTCTCCTGTTTATTTGTGTTTGTTAGTTTAAGCTTGTCCATGTGTGTTATGTTATCTTAAGTTTTATTTTAAAATTATTTAATCTTGGCTATTATTTTTTCTAGGCGTGACGTTCTTTGAAGGCGTACACACATACTGGAAGTACATATATGTTTTTGGAATGCGTGCATGTATGTTTTTGGAAGACATGCACACATGTTCAAAATAATATGATGAGAAACTTCAAAAACATATGTTTTGTGCACATATGTCCGTTTACGTTAATTATTGTTAATGCACAAATGTAAAGATAAATTATATTCATGTATTTCTTCTTATTATATATTGTATTTTAATTGTATATCAATCTATATCGAATTTTTTGTTTAACATTATGTTCTTGTTTATTATAAGTTTACATGATATTAAAACACATAGGCACTTTTTCATTTGAAAAACATATATGTCGAAAAAACTATTCCAAAAACCAAAATAATAAAATTAATTCATAGAAAAACATATGCATTAAATCAGTTCTAAAACATGCATGTTCAAAAAAAAGCAAAAAAAAAAAAAAGAAAAAAACGAAAATTTAATGTTTTTAAAAAACATGATTTATTTTAAAAAATCAAAAGTAATATAAAATTAACTTTTACTATTTTACCCTTTTGGATTAAATAAAAAAATTTTATAATTCAAAAATGCTATGTTGCATTGATATGTTGCACAATATGCATGACTAGGAGTACATAAAGGGTTCTCACAGTTCTCGCACTTAACATGGTTCTCAAAATAAAGGCCCCCTATATATATATATATATATATATATATATATATATATATATATATATATATATATATATTTCTTTTTTCTTTTAATTCACGTTTTTATTTAAACTCACGGATTTTTTTTTCTTAATTCACGTTTTTTACGTTTTTTTTAATTCGCGTTTTTTCTTCGCTTTCATACGTTTTCGTCCTTTTTCATACGTTTTCGCCCGTTTTCTTACGTTTTCGTTCATTATTCATACGTTTTCGTCCATTTTCGTCCGTTTTCATACGTTTTCGTCCGTTTCATACTTGTTTTTACGCTTTCATACGTTTTCGTCCGTTTTCATACATATTCGTCCATTTTCTTACGTTTTCGTCCGTTTTCATACGTTTTCGCCCATTTTCTTACGTTTTCGTTTATTATTTATACGTTTTCGTCCGTTTTCATACTTGTTTTTAAGCTTTCATACATATTCGCCAATTTTCATACGTTTTCGTCCGTTTTCACATGTTTTCTTACGTTTTCGTTCATTATTCATACGTTTTCGTCCGTTTTCATACTTGTTTTTACGCTTTCATACGTTTTCGTCCGTTTTCATAGATATTCGTCTATTTTCTTACGTTTTCGTCCGTTTTCATACATTCTCGCCTGTTTTCTTACATTTTCGTTCATTATTCATACATTTTCGTCCATTTTCGTCCGTTTTCATACTTGTTTTTACGCTTTCATACGTTTTCGTCCGTTTTCATACATATTCGTCCATTTTCTTACGTTTTCGTTCGTTTTCATCCGTTTTTAAATGTTTTCGGTCCTTTTCATACGTTTTCATACGTTTCTGAATATCACAAGTGATATTCTGTGATATTCAGATGATCACAAGTGATATTCTGTGATATTCAGAATATAACTTGTGATTGATAACATCAAATAGTCCTGAATATTAAGTATCAATTTCCCTCGATAATGCTCGTTATTTATATCATTTATATGGATTTACGCTTGTTTTCCATTGTTTTCCACTTTCAGGTAAATTACGAGCATTGGAGCTAAAGAGACGCGGAAATGGAAACATTACTAAAGATTTATCACAGTATGCCTATTTTGAAGAAGTTACGGCGTAACTCCTCTCTCACATTACGCCGTAACTATTGCGTGACCCAGAATACCAACTTATCAAGAGGTTACGGCGTAACTCTTCCTAAAGGTTACGACGTAACTCCATTAGGTCAAAAGAGGTTCCACGCCGCTGTTATTTACGCCGTAACTACTGCATCACTTACGACGTAACTGAGTTTATTGAAGACTACGGCGTAACCACTTATAAGGTTACGCCGTAACTAGCAGATCTAGTGCATTTACGAAGAAATACAAGGTTATGACGTAACTCCTCTATTGGTTACGCCGTAACCCAGACCTGGCCTATAAATACCCCACGAATTCCAGCATTTCAAAGCATCCAATTCGACACACAACACTCTAAGAACGTGGGAAAAAGCTCAAGGCAGGTCTAGGGGAGCATACTGAGTCGTTTCCAAGGGAGAAGTCACTCCATTACGATAAGCTTTAGCGTTTATATTTCTTTTACTTTCAATTCATGTATTTCGTACCTTTGAATATTGAATTGATTTGCATGATTAATATGAGCGGCTAAGCACCCTTTGGTGCTAGCCTAGTTATGATTCCTTAATTGTTTTGTTTGCGTTTACCTTTACTTCCATACAATTATTTCTAAGTGTATGCATGCATAGTTCTTTGGTAGTCACCCTTGGTTCGGTAGTTTTGAATGGCGGTAGAGGCCAATTGCCTAGGAGATATGACCAACTGACCCTAGGTGAGCGGACTGAGACGGGAAGGGTAAGATATGACCAACTGACGACCTTTCCTACTTGTGCGATTTGACCAACTGATCACCTATCATTTGGATGAACTTAAGAATTGGGGGGTGTAGTGTCTAAGTTCCTAACGGCCGGGCACTCACTATTTAGAATCTAGCATGTAGCGGTACTTAATGACTTGGATTAGGGGACCAGGAACAACAGGACTTATGACAGGTGTGCCGATTTCTCCTGTGGTGGCATCTTTGCCGATAGGTTAGGGCGAATTGACCAAATGTTGTCCTCTCGAATTTGACCCCACCTCAAGTAATTGGAAGTAGGTAGACGTAGACATAACTAGCTAGGAGGATTGACTAGGTTAGCACCACTATTCCTCTATTGATTTCCCTTTACCATTTATCTGCTTTTATTTTATTCTGCATTAGTAGTTTAATTAATTAAATCCCTATCGAAACCATTATTATTTTGTGACAATTAGACTTAGTAATAATCCAACACACATAGCTCTTGGGACGACCTCGGCTTTACCATTTACTACACTACACGCGACCAGGTACACTGCCCGTTAGTGCATTAGGGTAGACCATAGGTATAGCGAGACACTATAAATATTAAGACTTGGTCAAGAAACCTGCATCAGTGATATTCTAAATATCACATGTGATTTTCAACTAATGTTTTGTAACATGAAAACCACAATTGATATTCAGAATATCACAAAGTGATATCCAGAAAATCACAAGTGATATTCAGAATATCACAAATATATAATTTGAATAGCAACTACATACTTTGGGGGTATTTGTTTAACCTTATTTTATTTGCCTATGAGTTTATGTGATTTCGGTTTATGTTTCACAAGCTTAATTTGCTTATTTTGAAACTTATAAAAATATGTAAGTTTATATTTACCACGTATAAAGAGAAAATGGTCAAATTTTGGTTTAGATTTCATACATATTCGTCCGTTTTCATACGTTTTCGTCAACTTTTAAATGTTTTCGGCCGTTTTCATATGTTTCTGAATAACACAAGTGATATTCTGTTATATTTAGAATATCACAAGTGATATTCTGAGTATCACAAATGATATTCTGAATATCACAAGTGATATTCTGTGATATTCAGATGATCACAAGTGATTTTCTGAATATTACAAGTGATTTTCAACTAATGTTTTGTAAAATGAAAATCACAAATGATATTCAGAATACCAAAAAGTGATATCCAGAAAATCACAAGTGATATTCATAATATCACAAAATGATATTCAGAATATCACAAAGTGATATTCAGAAAATCACAGGTGATATTCTGAATATCACAGAAAATCACTTGTGATAGTCAGAAACATATGCAAACGTAAGAAAACGGACGAAAAGGTAAGAAAATGGACGAATACGTATGAAAACGGACGAAAACGTATGAAAGTGGATGAAAACATATGAAAAATGGACGAAAACGAAAGAAAACTGATGAAACCAGATGAAAACGTATGAAAACGAACGAAAACGTAAGAAAACAGAAGAAAACGTAAGAAAACTGACGAAAACGTAAGAAAACAGAAGAAACTGTAAGAAAACAGACGACAACGTAAGAAAACGAACGAAAACGTAAGAAAACAGACAAAACGTATGAAAATGGACGAAAATTTAAGAAAACAGACGAAAACGTATGAAAACGAACGAAAACGTAAGAAAACGAACGAAAACGTATGAAAATGTAAGAAAACGGACAAAAACGTATGTAAACGGACGAAAACGTATGAAACGGGAAAAACGTAAGAAAACGGACGAAAACATAAGAAAAAAGACGAAAACATAACAAGACTGGCGAAAACGTAACAAGACTGACGAAAACGTATGAAATCGGACGAAAATGTAACAAAACAGATGAAAAGATATGAAAACGGACGAAAACGTAAGAAAACATAAGAAAACAGACGAAAACTTATGAAAACGGATGAAAACGTAAGAAAACGGATGAAAACGTAAGAAAACAGACGAAAGCGTAAGAAAACGGACGAAAACATATGAAAACGGACGAAAACGTATGAAAACAGACGAAAACATATATAAGCGGAAAAAAACGGACAAAAACGTATGAAAACTGACGAAAACGTAGAAAAAAAAGGTGAAATTAAGAAAAGGGATTAAAAAAAGACGAAAAATGAGAAAATAAATAAGAAAAATAAAAAGAAAAGAAAAAGACAAGAAAAAAAATGGACTTAGGTTTAGACATATTAAATCTTAGGTTAATCCCTACCATTAGATTAAACTATATGGATGGTGGGGATTTAACCCTTAGTATGCAAGTATTTTTGAATATGCAAAATAAAATGCCTCTAGGAGTATGATCTTAGGAATCTTTTGTTATAGTAGCAAGTGTAATTTTGTATTGACTGTTATATGAACAACAAAAATGACGCGAGACCCTAATCACAAAAGAGGATAAAACCTCAAAAGAGTATAAAAATCTTAATAAAAACGCACTTTATTTAATAATCAAATAATTAAAAGATAAAATTACAATGAAAGAAGTCCCTATATTATAGAAAAAAGATAAATTTGAGAAAAGATTATCTTTCTTCCTAAAACTCCTAATTAAATTATAAAAAAATCCTAAATAATAAAAGTAAAAACCGCATTTGTAGCTTCTACAACGTAACAAGAAAAACTTTGTTGCGGTGTTACAACTTAAAAGATGAAACTAATCCATATTCGAGAGTTCTACGCCGTACAAAGTTTAGAGTAAAAGTGTAAAAATAACATAATTGGACATACAAATAACAAACCAATATAAATATGGAATAATGTAGGACATGGGTAATTTCAAAGGGAAAATCAGTAATGCTATGAAATAAATCTCCATCATCTTTATAAAAGCTAGTTTTGAGACATTTTTTTTTTGGAAACTTATTTTTCTAAAATAATCCATAATCTTAGTTTGCCAAACAAAGATTATTTTTTGACCAAAGCTTATTTTCAAACAAAATAGTCTTAAGCTTTCATAATCTTTCACAATCTCTCTCGCCAAACATGGCCTTCATCATTAAAACCCAAAACTTTATCTTCATAATTATTTAAAGGGAAAATGACGCAAATGAAACGCGCGCCCTGAGGCTTATCACTTTCCGGACCACGCTTTTTTTAATTTGAAACTAGACCGGTTGCCCACCGATTTTCTTGGACCCAACCAGGGGCTGCCACGTGGCCGACAACTTATGACACAAGTACGTATTTTGAAAGTATATGTCATGTATTGTTTTTTTGGGCAACTTGTATTGTTTTTTGGGAAACTTTATATTTTTTGGCAACTTGTATTTATACACGAGAATACTTTGGTCATTTTACATTTTACTCACCCATTATATTCTTATTATCCGCATCGCTGCTCGTTTATTCTCACCTAATAATTCCCCACTTCTGTCCTCCCTTCCCCCACCTCCACCTCCACCTCCTCCTGTCTCCTTTTCACCGCCACCACCTCCTCCGACATCTTTTCCTCCGCTACCTGGAGTCTCACTTCCTCCACCTCCTGGAGTCTCACATCCCCCACCTCCTCCTCCATTTTAATTTATGAAAGAAAGAACCCCTGAATGGAACAACTTTTGACATCTCAAGTTTAATTTATGAGTTTTTTTGGCAGATTGATAAAATTGGATGGAACTGGCGTAACCAATATGACTACAGTCTACAGGGTATGTGTTAGGAATTGGAAATTCAAATATGAAGAGTCGGTCACCCCAAATATTATCTAGCATAAGTTAGCTCGTAGACTTGTAGTTATTTACGTTATTATGTAGTTAATTAGTTAGTCAGTAGCGTAGAATAGTTTAGAGTAACACCGTGGAGGAAGGACGGGTCTTTACCCACTGTGTACCTGATCCACAGGAGGACGTAAGCTTTGTAACTATAAATACCCCTTCCATCCATGGAAGGGGTGTGGCTTCTTGAATCTAACCTTTCATTTTTATAAAGCAACTCTCTTTCAAGGAACCTCCTCTCAACTCTCTTCATCTATCTAAAATGGCTTTCTTGTTTAATCACTATCCTAGACCACCCGAATCATCAAACAACATAAATATTCACGATCCTACAATTGGTACCAGAGCCAGGGTTGTGTTATTTTGTTGATTCGATTTGTTCTTGATGCGATTTGTTGGTTTGGTCGTGATATTGTCCGGTCGTAGGCTGTTTGTTATTGCTTTTAATTGGTCTTTTACGTTGTGGTTTCTTGATGTTTGTTGGTCAAAAACATTGTTTAAACTATTTTAGCAGATTATCTCAAAACACGTTATGAAAATGATGTTAACAGTATCAGTTTTTATTTTATCTGTTTTGGATTATGCAGTATAGTCAAAACGTTTCTTTTACATGTGTCATCAGTGTGGTCCTTATTACTTGCTGCAGTTTGTATCTGGTAAAGTTTTTTGAAAGCGAGGTGTGGTCAGCTTCTTCTAAGCGACTTGTCATTTTTTCTGTCCAGATTCATTGCTCATCATGCGAGTTGGGTACTAGCAGAAATGATGCGGGTTGACTATTTAGTCAACTGCGAGTTGTTAAGAATGCGAGTTGTCAATATATGTCCAGAGTCAATGGTTCCTATGCGTGTTGCACTTGCTTTTGAGCGAGTTGCTATAAAGATGCGAGTTGTGAAAAAAACTGGATATGCGAGTTGTGTCCTAGCATTCTTGAATGCTAGTTGTAAAAAACATTTTTGCAAAACATGCGAGTTATTAACAATAATAACCATACATGCGAGTTGTTTTTGTAACACTTTCAAAAGTGAGTTGTGTGAGTTATGGTGCTAAGCGACTTGCCATATGCGAGTTGTGAGTTATGACTCTTGAGTCAAAATACTATGCGAGTTGTCAATTATAACTGATGCGAGTTGATTTTTCTTAAAACCAACTGATCTTACCATTGCAACAGAAAGGATAACCACACTAACGACTCTTGACTACGGTTTAACAACAGAAAGGAAGAAGAAGAGTTTGACCATGTCCTCACAACCTTAACTTCAAAACAGATCTCAACATATACCAAACATCAATTCTCATCTCGACCTCAGTCATTAGCCATCATTGGTCCTAGAAGAATAAAAACGTGAAGACTCAATGCTTTAACAGTTCCGACAATCAAATCCTAACAAAGAATTAATCCTAATCCAAACTCAACCCAAAGGACCCTCACCCACTCCTCATCTCTCAAACAATCATGTATCAAAAGGTAAAATAAAAATAAAATAAAAAAATGATCTCAGTTTTCGTTTCATGGTTAAGATTTCTCAATGATTCTTTCAAATACAATCAACCACAAACGTTACATCATTGACCACTCTTTTGAAGTATTCACTTCCTTGAATATACGAATCATGAAGGATTGAATCTAGCAACTATACTACCTCAATCTCTTCGAATCAGAAAATAAAAGGGAAAGCCATGACTTAAAAGTGATATTAACTCTACAAAAGTGATCTCAGATTCTTCTCAAGGTGTTTAGAAATCTCAAAGACCCAAACAATCTCTAAAGTTAATCATCATTAATCTTGTTTGCTTATGTCCGAAGTTAATGAAATGATTTTAACAACCATGTTAAATCAAATCCTTGATTCGTTAAGTCTATTATTGAACATATTCGAAACCTTGAAGTGTGTTTAACAATTCATATTAACTCATTTTTCATTCGTTCGTTTATACAAAACTGAAACAAGATTGTACAAACCTACCTTGAACCTTTTGTGCGATGTCGAAGGCTGCCTCAATTACATAACCATCCCTGTGGCTATCCACCACTGCTCGTGCCATCCCTGTGGCTAGGTCATGTTGTACAACAATATTCTGTGTTGACAATACACACGACATATGATTGGAGCAGCAGTTTTATGAGTGATATATGTGGGTGATACAATCGGTTTTCCTTTTACCGGTATGATAATATGGAGGAGGGGGCGGACTAATGAGAGATAAATTAGGGTTTGGGTAGCGAGTTGATTGAGAAGGCAATGATGGGGGTGGATTGTGGAGAATATTTAGGGTTGATTAAGGAATAGGTTAAGTGTTGTGTATGTCCTTTGTACCTGAAGATTAGGGCAACCATTTTTGGACCGTGTATGATTGTTGTGGGCTGACCGGTTGTGTCTTTAATTCGGACCTTCTGTCTTGGGCTGACCAAATTTGTTTTTGCTGGGCCTCGTGTTGGACTCTTCATGGGCTAGAGGGGATTGAGTTTGTTATCACATCATTGATATGAGTTTGACGTTGGATGAAAGTTACTTATTTTTGGATATCACAAATATGTTGTTAGTAACAATTATGGACACTCAATAATGCTCTTGTAATATTGTTCATGATCCATTTATTTTGGTATCTTGTGTTATACAACGAAAATCTCACATTGGAGAAACGGTACCAAAGTCTCACATTTGATGGATACAAGACCTGGAATTGAACGTGAGAAGTGTTAGAATTGGATTATCATGGACTTTAATAAGAGCTTGAACTAATATCCAATGAGCGGGCTGAGTTTTTAAACCGAGTAAGATATATTGGATTAAGCACATGTTTTGAACCTGATCATGAATAACTGATTACTTGAGCAAATTGTTGTGATGAGATTTTAATGAGATTTGTGTTATGTGACTTAATGATGAGATTCGATGGGTTATGAGATTTGGTACTTTGGTGTACACATTTTCACGCATATTATTTCGTCACGGATTGAATTGCTATTTGAACAAGATGGACTACGGAGTTGGTTGAACGGTATTTCTTATTTGGATTTAAAGTGATGTTTTCCGGGAACGTTTACTTATTTTCGTCTTCTTTCTTTCTACCCTTCCGTGAAGATGACTTGTTTGGGCATTATAGAGTGTGATAAAGACTTGGCTATTTAGTTGAGGATACGTCAAGAGGTTTTGTACATTGGGTACACCGTTTCTTTTTCACAAGGATTAGTACAAGCTTAAGTAAAAAATCTGGAGAATTTTACATCATGATCAAGTTTGATATATCGGGCTTACGTTAACAAGTGGTTACACCAATAGCCGACAGAATATGTGAATGATGTGTTTACCATAGTGTTTACTGGATGGGTGTTGATATTGTTGATGCTGGACAATGAACCATTGATGAACCACTGCATGTTCCCCTAAAACAGATATTCACCCAAACTAAAGTTGTCATAACACATTCAAGCTGACCTTGTTTACGGTTTGTCTTGATTTTGTAAAATCCCGCGAAAGAATCTATTTCTCGGTTTAAATCATAGACTTATAAAATCCCGTGACAATGGAAACATCCTGGTAATTGTAAAGTACATTTCCGGATCTATCTTACGGTTTATTCTTGGTTTTGTAAAATCCCGCGAAAGAAACTATTTCTCGGTTTAAACCATAGAATTGTAAAATCCCGTATTGATGGAACCATCCTGGAGAAAGGAAAGTGTGTTTCGGGATCTTATTTGATGCTGGTGCTACGGTTTCTACATCAAATAAGGGATAAAAAGGTGTACTTCATGAATTGGGTGTGTGTTTGGATTGTCCTCATGGCAGTTTAGCTATTACAAGGTTTTACGGGGTTATGTGCTTTTAACCATGGTTGGGATGGAAACCATTATCAAAGTTCATTCAAACGTCAAAGGAGGCTAGATTTGAGCTGTTGACAAGAAGATGTGACAACGGCGTCAATTCAGTATCATTTATTTGAGGTTGAAGTGAAATATCACGAGCAAGTGTACTTAGTATCTGAAGGTATCGGGGATGGTTGGATGAAGATTCTTCATGATCCTTGTTCGAGCTTATTATCAAAAACGAAGACTTGGAAATCTAGTTATTGTTGGGTGACTTTTACCTTTTCTTTTACCACTTGGGGGAATTGGGCTCTTACCACCACAAAATGACTATCACTTTAAGGAGTTACGTTGTAGTGCTCAGTGTCACATTCAATTGTGGATTTTCAAGAGGTGATGTACGTCTATTACTTGATGGTTGGTTGGATGAAGAGTATAGAGTACTTAGAGATTCAATGGAGGATGAAGTCTTGGCACCGCTCTTTGTTACATATGTGCAAGCTTAAGTCACGAGTTTGGGTTAGTTTACTTTAAGGTCAAATTCATCATATTAGGTTTTCTCCATCAGCTGTCACTACAAAGAGCCTACTGAATGATAATGGGGTGGATTACAAGTTTTGCCAAGAGAGATGAAAAGAGAGAGATTATGACGTCTGTTCCCTTCAGTTCAGGCCTCGTACTTCAACATTATGACGTTTGAACATAATAGTTCAAGCCTCGTACTCTAAAGAAAACAAAAGTGTACGCTTCAGTGCGCTTTATCTTCTGAAGAAGAGAAATCTTCTCACTTATGACCATTATCATCAACATGCTTCATGCTTTTTCCATGCGCTTCAGTCATCAAGTGAACCGGACTACTGATAATTACTCTTATTCCACTTGCTCAATATAATGAAGATGGCAACATCATGTGCTAATTTTGCGGGGGAGAAGTGTGAATAGAATACATTTGGATGATAATAACTTTTTTAATCAATAATGGCATCTCCGTATGCAATTCTTGAGGGGGAGAAGAAGTGTGAATTTTTTGCATGGTTGATTGATATTAGAGAATAAATGGTCAAACGGCTCCTAACTCATGTAAGAACCGAGCTTTTTCTTATCGGGTCATCGTTACATGGAGTTTCTTCTAAGAGCCGTTGGTTGACATCTTCACATGGGCTGATGAGTTTAAAGACAAGTGCTTCCGGTTAATGCTTCACGTGCACATCAACATGATGATTCCGAACAACCTTCTGTTCTTGTTTGATGTGATTGTTTGCTTGGTATTACCATTTCGTGTGCTCATTGCGGGCTGATTGCTAATTTTCTTGATGAACATCTTTCTGTTCTTGTTTGATTGGGAGGGATGTTAGTTAATGGGAATTGCAAGATGTAAGTTAATTGGGATGCTTTCTTGGTAAGATGGAGATGTTAACTATCTATTCCCATTCGGACAATCTTGAAGAAGGTCGAGTCTACAGTCAGTTCTACATTCTCTGCTACATGTTAGAAGACTAAAGACGAGTTGCATTTGATTATCTAAAGACTTCTTCTTAATCTGGGCATTTATCAAACAAATTTTCGGTTTATGGGAGATCACTAATTGGGGGATAGTGATAAGTCAGATTCAATCCCCAATTAGACTTGCTCATATTCTTTAGAAGTGATTCCTCGATAAACCCAATCTCCAGTTATTCCTCGAGGCGTTGATATTGACTATTGTAATATTGCAGTTGCACTATTGAATAATATTCCGCTCTTTGGTATTCCTTTGCCAAATCTTCACAGATTATTGTTCATGAAAAATGATCCGCTCTTTGGTATTCCTTTACCAAATCTTCACGGATTATTGTGCACTCTGTAAATCAACCACATGAACATTAAGGAAAATGACTTCCTCATTCGCTTGAAGACATTATTGGTGAATCTTCCAGATCAGTCTCTATATGTATATCTTTAGGAAGATGGAATTGATATTGAGGAATCATTTGTTCCGGTTCATTAAGTGAGTCAATGTACATCCGGTTGTACATTTATTCACGTGTTGGACATTTGACACAAGTTGATTACTTCGGAGTTAATCATTTATCACTTATTTGATATTGAAGTTGACTTTCAACAAAGGCGTGTTCTTATTTGATAACTTGCTCGGGCTTAAGATTTTGAGTTGAAGACTTGGTTTATCTAGTTACCAGCAGTCGGGGTGGATGGTTGAAGACCTGGTTAACTATCACTATTAGGAATTACGCTGTTTTACTCAGTGACACACGCACATGACGTTGTGGATAATCGCAAGAGGTGTTAATGTCTCATACTTTGATTGAGTAGTGAGTACTTAGAGATTTGCTTGAAGCATAAATTCTCGACACCGTTCTTCCATCATTAGGTGCAAGCTTAAGATACAAATGTGGGGAATTTGATTTCAATTTCAAGTATGGTATATCGGGTTTTCTTCATCAGTGGTCACTTCAAATTGTCTACATAAGGGTTGATAAAATAGTCAGAGAGAGTTTTCAGCAAGTTGATTCTCACAAGAGTTCAAGTGTTCTTCTCATAAAGATTTCAAGTATTTGGGCTTATACTATGTTGCTGATTCTGAAGTGTCAAAACTAGCAAGGGAGAAGGAGACAAGCATCTAAACGCGAGTAAACTTGATGCACTTAATTCTTCTAAGTGATTGAAGATATCCCTGGAAGACAAATGTCATGACCGTAGAGAAACTCAAGATTTTACTCATCAAGGCTTTTAGTGTTATTATTCCAACTACGTGGGGGAAGTGATGTAAGAGAAAGTTTCTGAAGATAAAAGAGGTACACAAGTAAGACATATTCAGGGGAGATAAATGTGTAACATGAGGAAGGTGTTATCAGTTATTCTCTCTTTGGGAATGTGTGTACTTCGGGTTCTTGAGCTTTATACATGATCATCAGAGAAGAAAAATGTGAACATTGGGGAGGTGTTTTCATTCCCCTCATGATGTGTATTCGGGAGAGCCCTTGGGTATTGGTGTACTTCGGGTTCTTGAGCTTCATACACGATTATCAGGGAAGAAAAATGTGAACATGGGGAGGTGTTTTCATTCCCCTCATGATGTGTATTTGGGAGAGTTCTTGAGCGTTATACAAAGAGGCTTACTGCATCAATTCAACTACTTAGGGGAAGTGTTCTCTTGACACCTTTTGGAATGGATCGCTTCAGACTTCAGTGGAAAAGGAATTTGAGAAGATTATTTAAATGTGGGATGATACATTGCTGTTGGATGATATAACCTCGATCGAAGAATCACGGTGATTATTCTTAAAAGGAGCAACATGATCGATGATAATGGTGTGCTTCTTTGTGCACCTGGCTAAAGGAAGCTTGAAAGAAAGCTTTGAATCTGCTCAGCTAAAAGATTTTCGGTTTGGGGGGAAGCTGCCAAAGTCTCTCTTTCTTAAAGGCTCATGTTCTATCTTCTATTCTGGAGCCTCGGAAGCTTTGGTGGTGAATGTTTAAGAGATGACGAATTCTATCTTCTACGACGAGCTGCTCGATATCCTTATCTCGGTACTCGTATTATCATCTTTCTTAAACTATATCATCTTATCTATCTTTGTATATATCTATCTTAAAAACAAAATACAAAAATATAAAATCTTCAAAAACCCATAAAAATCAGAAAATTTTAAAATACCAAAAATATGTTTTTCCCAAGACATGTCTTGTGATATCGATAACATCTACGGTCTTAGAAATGTCATTCAATAATGGAACGGGACCATAGATGAAGTTCGAGCAGGAGGTGTAAATATTCTTTTCAAAACATGTCTCAAAATATGGCTTACAGTTATTTTAGACTGTAACCCGGGCTTCAAATGATGGCTTGCAGTTACTTCAGACTGTAACCCGTGCTTAAAACTATGGCTTGCTATTATTTCAGATAGCAACCCGTTCTTCAAGAAAGGAAAGTGCTGCGCTAAACCATTTTTCAAAATTCGTGAACTTATCCTAAAACAAAACAAGGAAAACATGTCGTCAAAAGGACTGCTGTTTCTACACAAATGTTTTTCCGTCAAAAATTCTTCAGAAAAATATTTGTTGTTTTTTCAAAAATGGTGGTAAATGAGTTGCTTGAAAATCAATCTAATTCAGAGTTTTCGTAATAAATTGTATACTCAATCAATGACTTCAGCACTTTTAAACTTTTCAAAAAATGAGTCATTGATTGAGGGGATAATGTTTTCAAATCTATATCATCTAACGGGCTTTCTTAATTATCCTATATGCTTAATTAAAAATGATGTTAACCTACGTTGAAGGACTAGGTGCCTAGGATATGACTGTTAGGATTAGATGAGTAGAGTTTGATAAACACATTATTCCCATACTTTATATGAACTGATTGATATGTTGAATTGGCTTTTACTAGTCGAGTACTGTTTGGTGATGTCGACCACCATATATCTGTATGTATGTTCACTAACGTATGCAGATATCATGGTATAAAAGAATGTTCTCGATCCGGATCCCACAATTGAAGATGATTGGATGCCGAAAGGAAAGGGTAACTATATCTTGTGTTGACAAATGAAGAAACGAAGCTTAATTGGACTTCTATGGAGTGTTGGCATGGAAAAATCCAACGTAAGAGGTCTCACTGCATCAGCAGATGGTTTTCTTCTAAGTGATTGAAGAAACGGAGCTTAATTTGACCTCAGTTGGCATTAAAATGCAACGTAAGAAGTCTCACTGCATCAGCAGACGGTTTTCTTCCTGCCCTACAGCAACAACAGAAGCTTCTCAACCACCTAACGTATCTTTGTGCAGGGATACCATTTTTCTAAAACTTTGAATAAAATTGTCTTGAAAATGGAAAAATATTGTTTTGAAAATAAATTGGACTAAATTTTGAAAATCACCGGACTTCTTTTTATCAAAACCTAAGTCACTCAATTATCGACTTCGGTCATCGATTGAGGGGGAGAGTGATTTAAAATAAAATATTTTCAAACGATATTTCTTCATAAAAGTTCCGGTTTGTACGTTAAAATGTGGTGATCTAAAGATTTAATGTTATGTCATGGTATGATTTTCTTTACAACTCAAAGATCTGTCAAAATGAAATTTTTTCTGTTCTTGTTTGATTGTGAAATTGTTTTATTTTACTTAAAGATCTCTTAAAACAATCATACCTGACACTAACAATCTTTAATGTCTTAAATTGGTCCTTATCTGTCATTTTTCAAAATTAAATCTTGCCACGTCTTTCCCCAAACTTTTCTAAATGATTTTAATCAATTGGGATTACAAATCTCAATTGGTTTGAAAGTTTTGATTAGGGGAGAAATCGTGATTTAAATCTCAAATCTGTTTTAATGGAATTGGTTTTAGTCCTTCAAAGGCACTCCTGCCTCCATGTGCCAAACGATTTCAATACACATAATGCACATGTTGAGGGGGAGCATTTATCCAAAAACAAGATGAGTATTTAAACCAGGCACATATTCTCCCATGTTTTCTAAACCTAATTAAATCACTTGAGATCCAAAATCTCAAAGGATTTGATATTTTTTATCGGGGGAGAATTTGTGATTTAATAATGAAATTTGATAAAAGGTGATCGTTTTTTTATTCAAATGTGCATGCTGCTCTCCCATATGTGCTAAATGTTTTCGAATCTCGAAGCACATATTGAGGGGGAGTATTTCAAAAGAAAACAATCTTTCAAGGTACAAAGATTTATATGTTTCAACATAAAGTACCTTGATTGATTTTCTAATGGTTTCTTAATGGCTTCTGTGATCATGGATGTACTTCAAAAGAACTCTTTCCTCTATGTGTTAAATAATTTTAAACAACCAACGCACATATTGAGGGGGAGAATTTACCAAAGAAATTCAAATGGCTTTTTCTAAGGAAATTGTGATCAAGAAATTATTTCAAAGAACTCTTGCCTCCATGTGCCAAACAATTTCAATATCATATGCACATGTTGAGGGGGAGCATTTCTAAAAGATCAAAACAATTAAGGTACAAAATGTTTTGATGTTATATCACAAGTACCTTGATTGATTTTCCAAATAATTTTTCAATTGGTTTCGAGAAGGAAAGAACAATACCAAAAGACCGACCAATTTACTTTATGCATGGTGTTATAAGGATGGTTAGGTTAGGTATTCGTTCCCACGATCCCGCCAGAGCCGGAGGGATCTACCCAGGGACAATCCACTAGTTAGTGTAGAGTCCTTAGGTATGATGAAAAAAAGGAGAAAAGTGAGATATGGGAAGAGTGCGGACTAAGATAGAGCTAGAACTGGAATAAACCCAACAAGGTTCTAGTTATGAAGTCTTGGTAAGCACTGAAGGGGTTGAACAATGAAAAAGAAATGAATATGAAAAGGGTGAAAAGAATTAGCCCTCCAATAATTCAACCTTAGGGCAGAAACCGGGTTCAATTCATATGCTACTGGTGGTTACTTAAGTAACACTGGTATTGAAGACAAGACGTCATGGACCCAGTGACGCACTGCACTAAACTTCCCAAGCTACTTAAGTTCCTCTTAAAAGGGCTTGTTTCATTCTCACGGGGAACCGACATAATCTATCGACTTTCTCTTAGAGATTGTTGATATTGAAGAAGGAAACCCTCTCCCTAGTCTCCGGCATAGGAACCGAATATGCACAATTGAGTCTAAAGCCACGAGATCATCAAATAAATCTCCTTAGGACACTGTCAATGAAGACTCTCTGTTTCACACAATGTGAAAAGTAAGAATATATTAAGAATCCTACGCATTATCCTTGTGGTATTGCCAGAACATCCGAGTGATATGTTAAATATTCACGATGAAGATGGAAATCCTTCTAGAGCCAACATCAAACAAGCTCTTGGTGGGTGACATGTGAGATCTTGCAAAAGATCAAGCTTGTGACAATTGGATAGAAACGATGGGGCGATTCACTCGTGAATCAACCTTGGTCCAGGAAATGAATTGACGAATACTTTTGGAAAAACCGTTCGATGTGCGAATTTCTTCTTTTCTCTAGCACATCAAATGTGTATTCATTTTCAAACACAAAAAGTATTTCTGATTGAAAATTGATCTTTCTTATAAAACCTTCGTCGTATTACAAAACTCTTTCTTCAAGCAATACGCGATTGTTTTTCAAATCATTTTTCATCAATCAGTGAATCTCAATTTGCTGGTTCACTCACTTCGTGTTGTCTTCTTTTGAGACGTCCCGGTTTGAGAACGGCTAGAGCAGCTGCTAAACCCTGTCAAGGAGATTCTTAGGAATCCTACCTGATCACAGGCAGTACTTGTACTGATCAACGGGTAACCGTGGGCCATGTACCTCAATTCAACGAAAGTGATCAAAGATACTTTCGTGTGTTTTATTGCTAACTGTTGTTTGCAGGTACACTTGGACGGTTGCAGCTGATCAGAATTGAGAAGTCAATCATAAGCCACATGCTCACAGCATCCACACTTAATTTGAAGAACATCATGACAAGTGCATATCTTCATAACCTGGCTCTGATATTCATATACTATGCTTCTGTTACGCTGCTGCAAATATCATGAACCAGTAAAAGCTTCCGCTACTCTGATGAAAGATGTCATGATCCAAAAGTGTGAGCATGTCGGTCCGAAAGTCACAACTTCACATGATGGCAACACAAAAAGGGTGATCCAGAGATTTACTATAGCTGATAATCTCAATGAAAGCTCGAAGATCATCAAAGATGTGGATCAGTTAAAAAACCTCCACTAAAAGTACAAAATAAGCGGACTATGAAGAGTCATTGCTAAAGCACAAAGATGTAGATGTTGAAGAATTCAAGTCTACGAGCTCAAGACTGAAGATAAAATTGAATGCTAGGATTCGGAATGTAAAACATGGGGTGACCTCCCTTAGGGGGAGATTGTTAGGAATTGGAAATTCCATTGTGAAGAGTCGGTCACCCCAAATATGTAGTTATTGACGTTATTATGTAGTTAATTAGTTAGTCAGTAGCGTAGAATAGTTTAGAGTAACACCGTGGAGGAAGGACGAGTCTTTACCCACTGTATGCCTGATCCACAGTCCATCAGGAGGACGTATGCTTTGTAACTATAAATACCCCTTCCATCCATGGAAGGGGTGTGGCTTCTTGATTCTAACCTTTCATTTTTATAAAGCAACTCTCTTTCAAGGAACCTCCTCTCAACTCTCTTCATCTAACTAAAATGGCTTTCTTGTTTAATCACTACCCTAGACCACCCGAATCATCAAACAACATAAATATTCACGATCCTACAGTATGAGTATTTGATTAATTATTAGGTTCAATTATTTAAGTGAATCTGCTATTTTAATCAATTTTTTCGTTAATTGAAATCTACTTAGCAATACAATTGAAATTCATGAATTGAAAGACAATGAATATAGTCGGTTTATGGCTTATTTGGTTTTCGGCTTATGTTTGATAAGCTCAGTTTTTGTTGTTTATTTGGTGAATCATGGTGGGTCGGTGCATATTCTTGATTTTCTTGGCAATCTGGTGAATTGCATCATTTCTTGGATCATGTGTTGATTTGATGAGTTTTTTGAGATCTCTAGTGTTGTGAAATTTAGCTTAGGATTGTTTAAGCTTATATGTGGCTTACGAGCTTATTTGTTTTTCGGCTTATATTTCATAAGCCTCAATTTTCCGGCTTATTTTGAGACTTGTGGGGGCTTATATTATAAGGGGTGTTTGGGTTAGCTTATTTAGCCGGCTTATGGGCTTATTTGTTTTTGGAAAAAAGCTGATAAGCTCACTTTTTATAGCTTATTAACTTTAGCTTATTGGCGTAAGCCAATAAGGTGAAGTTGATAAGGTCATACGCTTCAATAAGTGAGCTTATCGGCTTTTTTTTCCAAAATCAAAGAAACCCATAAGCCGGCTACGAATCTAGCCTGCCATATTGCCATATTTTTCTCAGTAATATTATTTTGTTGGTTCGTTGACTTAACTGACATTATCAGTGTTTTCTGTAGGTGTTGGGTAAAGTCTAGGCCATAGCTCTCAAGTATAATTTTCGGATGCCACCATATTATACTCTTCTGCTATGATCTCTTGCCTCCGTCGAAGGTACATACTCTTTTGCCCTGCTAAGTGCGAGTAAAATTTGGGCACTTGTTCAAAGATCTTGTTAAGCATTGTGACTTTTTGCTTCTTATATCAGATAGTGTAAATTTTGTATGTGTTAATTGAAATCTAAAGGAAGATTCTTATATCGTAGAATTATTCGGTACTACTTTCTGATAGAAAATGCTCAGAGAAAATTTCGATTAATCACCCAAATTCCAATGTCTCTGAAAGACTAGAAATGTTTTAGGCGATCCATTTCAGAGAACACATAAACCGGGTGTGTGTATACCTTTATTACTAGTATTAAGCCCGTTACGTTTTGGAACATGATATGATGATACGTTTAACCCAGGACATAAAATGTATTCTTACAATTATGAAAGATGCTAAAGAATTGGCTCTACAGGACATGAAAAGATTTGCAACATTTTTGTCTAGTATTATGTGCAACTATACCTGATATCCTTTTGTACGCATAACATGTAGCTTATTATTTCTAGGTTTTCAGTCATGTATAGACTTTACTTGTGTTTAACCGTATGTCTTCATAAAATTGTACCTTCGTAGGATTAGCAATGGTGGGAGATCCAAATTTTAACACTTTTGAAGATTCATATCCTTATGTTGTTCGTAAACTTCTGTCTGATAACTCACTTGATACAAGGAAGATTCTGCATTCGGTATTATCTTGTTTTCTATCTAACCGTTTAACTTCTTTGCATCATTGTGTATGTGTTCCAAGAAATTTTACAAAAAAATGTCTGAAGCCTTTGCATGCTTTCTCTGTAGGTTATGCTAAACAAAAGGAAAGAACTTCAATGGCAGAGGGTTGCTTTGTTTTTGAGAGTTGGGGCAACAAGGTATGCGTAGTAATGGGAATATTAGCATCTTTTGTTTTTTACTGTTGAAAATACTAAAATGTTGTTCTAAGTAGTTTGGTAAGTAGTTGCTCTATCCTTTTTATCTAGCATTGAGTAACATAGGATTTGCTGAAGGTTTCATTACTTCATAGGCATGTTTAAAGGCAAAGACTTCTATTATCTTTTTTTTTTATGTAAAACTGAATCATTAGCTTTGGCATAGCATAAGTTTCTTTGAACATGGAACTTAGAATCAAGTTTTATTCTGATGCCTCCCTTCAGTAAAGGATTACACATGGTATCAAAAAGTGCAACTTCTGCTGAAGATCCCTCCAATAAGATATCGGATATAGTAAACTTAGCCCTTAAACTTCTACTCTCAAAAGATGGTGTGGTTGTGAGACGACTTCTGATGACCGTTGTAAGTAGCCTACTCCTTCAGCTATTCATTTTCTTTAGCTTGATAAACATCCTTTCTCTTAGATAGAACTTTTGATTTCATATACATTTTTAACTAGGAGTAGCACGGTGAGAGTTGGGTAACGTCGGTTGAAATGAACCATTATTAGTAAAATGGAACTGTAGTGTATTTGTGTCGACTCTAAACCTTCTTTATCTGTTTCAAAAAAATATAAATACTTTATAAATTATGATTAAGGAAACAATATTACTACAATAACAAGTTAAATCTTTGAAGAAAACCATCTGACCCGTTTGAGATAAAAAAAAAAGGCGACCTAAATCGACCTATTTGTAAGTAAATAGGTCAATATTATCACCTTCATTCAGTCCTAAACTCCTTATGACTGATATAAATATCTTTCTTCAAACAGGACGGAGCTTCAATAATCCGTGGCGTTATTTCCGAATAAGCAAGTCCTTTTCGTCAACAAGTCTGCAAAATCATTGCAGACATGATATACCAGTCAATATGCACAGCTCTAGGCAAAACCTTTATTGTAGCCAGATATGGTACCATTTACAGATCATCTTCAATGCCCGCTATTGACTACCACTCCCTAGTGAAAAACCGACGAGTAAAAGTTATTTTCCTCAAGGTCTTAGAATCTGGAAGAAAAGATCTGGTTCTGATGGCCCAGTTATGTTGGGTTAGCTTTATGACACTTGTTGCAGCATCTGCTATGGCTTGTCACCGCGTGATTATTTCTTTATCCGAGACCTATGTGGATCGTTTGTCATTCTCATCTAAGAAGCTTGCAGTAAATACCTAATGTTGACAATCTTGTATATTGATACATGAAGACTGAAGATGGCTGAGAGTGATGATCCTGAAGTAAGATTCTTATAGTTTTGGAATGTAGTGCTAATTCTTTTATGTTGTGTTGTGGAAACTCTCGGATATTACACATATGTAACTGATGTGTAGGTGTAAACTGTAAAGAACAACAATTCTACAATAAATTATTTTAAATCCACGTGGCTATCAAAAATTACTGTGGGTTTTGGTTGAATGTACGACAGAATTAAAGATCCAGAAGACTTTTAAAATTATTTTTTTGGGCCCATGCCAATCTGCCATATGTTTCCAAAGAAGCAAGTCCTTTTCATCAACAAGTGTGAAAATTCATCGGATATGCTATACCACTTGATATGCACCAAATATGGTGCCATTTACAGATCATTATCATCTTCATTCTTCAACACCTGACATTGAGGGTGTGTTTGGCAAAAATAGCCGTAGGAGTAAGCATTGCTATAGGTGTCATTATAATATGTAAAATAGCTCCTAAATGCTACTTCATGGAGCGTTGGAAAATGAGCATTCCAAAAAAATAAATAAAACTACTTGTTGCTTGTCAAACGAGCATTAAAGATCACAACGCTCAACGCTCACCCCTCTTATGATCCGCGCCAAACACACCCTACACCCTGAATCACTCTATAGTGAAAAACCTCACAACTATAATTTATTTTCCTTAATGTCCTAGAATCTGGAGGAAACGATCAGGCTCTTAAGGCCCAGTTATGTTGAGTCAGTTTTGTGCCCACTTGCTGCAGCATCCATTCTAGATTATCACCTTGTGGTTGTATCTTTATCATAGGATAATTTGGGTCGTGTCTGTCATTTGCTTGTAGGAAACTTGCAACAACTGTCAAACGTTGACAATAGTCTATGTGCACATGAAGACCAAAGATGGCTGAGAATGCGTCAGTTACAAATTTAAGATGCTTCTAGCTGGGAATTATTAGCAGTTGCATTCTATGTTCTCTAAACATTCTCAGAAACACCATTTGGCAACCAATGTACATGTGTAAAGGACAAAGAAACTGCAATAAAGAATTATCAACTTCCTCCTGTGACGGTCATGAGAGAAAATAAATCAATGTGTGATATTCAACTTATCAATGCATACCAACTCCGTTGTTTACATAGGGCCTTTGCTGATTGCTTACTCCAGACACCCTTGCAAGTATCCAAGTCATATCCCCACAAAAGTTGCAATACATCGACATGATGACACACAAGCAATTAACACATGTTATAAGATTCATTGAGGCTAAAGATTGGTCTAACACCAAATGTATTTGCATCATTGGCACAGTATATACTTTGTTTTCAAGGATTGCTAAGACAAACTTAAAAGAATACAAGAAATAAAGAACATTACAAGTAAACAATAGGATCCAACCTTTCGGTTATGAAGTTGAAATTAATACAACGCACATGAGACGACTTCAGGTGAAAGCAAACTCTCCACATAAACCGCAGAATCCCCAACTGGTCCCAGATTCCATACACTTCTGAGAAGCTTGAACGTCTTCGTCTTAGCATTATATACTGCATATTGTTGAAGTTCAATCTCTATAACAATTTCATCATCATTTACACAACATAAAGGCCTCATGTATGAAATTTCCGAACCTCCCATATCAGCAGGAATCTTGATGAACATTGACCAAGAGTTGACGACCCCGTATTCCCTCATCAGCCATACCTCAACGTGATATAAACCGTCATGATGTGCAGAGAGGCACCCTTTTATATTACACACACTAAAATATGGGCGGTCCACCTTTTGAGATGGCAAAGAAATGTCTCTAAACGTCTCTTTTGACACGTCAAATGAAGCTACTACCTTGCTTCCATTATCATTGTTACTATAACGTGCTAACCAGTGAAGGGAACCATTCAAGAAAGTACCAACACTATCGATAAAATCATATACCTTGCACGCCACTTAACATTTCCACCACGAACACGAACCCTTCTAATAGTTTTGTTGCTGGAAAACAATACAGAAGCCATGTTGGAATGCAGAAGCTATGTCTAGTTGAATCCACAAAGCTTTCATAAGCAAATAAGTGACAAAAATCACGACAAGATACAGTGGATTTCTCCAAATTAAGAATTAGGAGAACTTAGTCAAGAGGCAATCAAGAAAACCAATATAGTACTGGTAAATTAAGTGTTTTCAAAACAGAATATGTAAATTAAGTGTTTTCAAAACAGACTATAGTATTGGTACATGACCAAGCGGACAACACCCTAAAAAGACATTTCGGGTAACTGTAATTCTTATTTCCAGCATAAGCTTATTAAGCTTATTATAAGCTTATTATATCATGATAAGCTTATATAAGTTTCAAAATAAGCCACAAAAAGTGAGCTTATGAGACATAAGCCAAAAATCAATAAGCCATACGCCGGCTATATAAGCTTAAACAAACACCCCCTGTGATTACACAAACATGTGATCTAGCATGCTAATCAAACTCACCTACAACAACATTTCATCATAACTCGCGCAATAATAATACGAAGCTTTGAACAATTATATCTCTTTCTTTGAGACATTTCATCAAACACTTGTTGAACCCTTCGCAAAACTCCAATATTACACATGATATCTCAAACTAAACATCCATTAATTAGCTTGGGGACGCTGAGAGTTAATGGTCTCAAACCCACTTCACAAACAATAATGATCAAAAGAAAGCTTACAACAATCCGAATTCTATCAATACTTTCATCAAACACTTGGCGAGGAAAAACTAAAACATAAACAAACCCACTTCACAATTCACCTTCAACTTGAAACACTTATGACATCTTCAAAGCAAGCATATTTACCGACCTTTGTATTTTTATACCACATATGACAGCCCCAAGATTCGACCTTTTTACTAAATATTTTATTTCTTAAAAAAAAAAAAACGTAAGCCAACTTTTATAAAATTTCAGTTGAAACACTTGTTAATCACTCGAAACCTAACCAACGCAAATAGAATCACACCTCTTTCACCAAACCCCCAAAACTAAAATTAACAGAAATCGTACCGTCTTGAAGCTGTAAATGAAGATCTCGTTGAAGGTCCGTCTTTCATAATGAAGCTTCTGGTTACCCATTGCGGATAGTTTTGGATTGTGGAAGAACAATGATGATAATCTGCACTTGGATTTTGATTTTTTTTGTTTCTCGCTTTGTTTTTCTTTGGATATGATTTTTTTTTCTTTGGATCGGATTTTGATTTTTTTTTTGTCGTGTGTGTGTGTGTTTGTGAAAAATAGAAGAAGCAGTATTATGAAAAGTCGAACACAATTTATAGAATAATTTATTTATGTAAAAAGTATATGTACTTGACAAGTATTATGTAAAATGATCAAAAAACCTTTTTTAAAAAATACGGTTGCCCAGCGCTTTTTAGTTGCCCAAAAAACAATACCTTACACATACGGGACACTTGTCACAATTTCGATGAGTTGCCTAAGGACAGCGGTTGCCCTCGGTCCATTTTCAAATAAAAAAAAAGTGGTCCGAAAAGTGACTAGTTCAGGGCGCGAGGTCTATTTGCATCATTTTCCCTTATTTAAAACCACAACTTCTTTTCACTACTACACAAAAGGTCAAAGAGATCCTTAAATAGAGATCGGTTACGAGAAAACCCGGTCTTTTAAAGTAAAACTAAAACTACACCAGGATTTAAAATATTAAAATTAAAATATTGGTCATCTCACAAACCCGGTTTCTATCTACCAAAATTTTCAAGCGGGGTGTTTTTAATTTTTTCCCTCTTGTATCCTTTCACTATTTTGAAACCACTTTCATTCTTCTTCTGTCAACACACACAAAGCACCCATACACGGATACACCTCTGTTTGTTCCATTATGATCGTGGGCCGATTTCTTTATAATTCAGGTATTTTAATTTGTTTTATCCTCGATTTCATATGATCTTTTGCTTACTTTCTTGAATCATTCCATGCTCTTTGATGACAGCCAAAATGGAGGCTCCTGATCGAAATCCAAAATTATGGATCCTGGCCCTAAGCCTTAATTAGGATTTTTTATATATATTAATAAAATTATGATTTAGGGTTCTATATGGGTTTTATAACTTAGTTGTTATCTCCAATTTCATACACTACTAGTGTATATAAATATAGGTTCTTAAGATATAACCACTATTGATAAAATTGACATCTTCCCATTATACAGGTACACGTAAATCTATCGACACTATTGAGGAGATGTCAATTTTTACCCTTTCCGACCCTTTCCCTGGCCACCCACCACATCAATGTGTATCTACTGAGGTTTGAACCCTAGACATGTTGTGAGTTGTGACTAGTAGGGGTGTTAATCGGGTCGGGTCAACTCGGGTTGAGGGTAAAAAAACACACCCGAACCCGACCTTATTTAGAATTCAGGTTGGTCGGGTTCGGGTCAACTCGGGTCGGGTCCATTCGGGTTCGGGTCTGGGCCATTTAAAAAATTATATATTTTTAAGGTGTTTAAGCTTGAAAGTTAAAATGATAAACCAATAAAAAGATAAAAAATTGCAGCAACACAATTTTTGCAGACTAACCAAATGATAAAAATGTTCAACTTGCAAATTGCGATTGCAAATGACATAAACATTGTTTGTAATCCACCGTGAAATTTGTCGCTTAATTTATAAGCTGCTGCGTTCATAATAAACATTCAACTCTTGAATCTTAAACACAATTAGAAATTTGTTGACACATGTTCTAAACTAGATACTACTACTATACAATTTTAACCTCGATTATGTTTATGTTCACACATTCTGTAAAAACCATTAGTAAAAATTTACTAAAATAAATATATACTATCTTTAACATGTGTTATGTTGTGGCCACTGCAGTTAACAAACAGAGATCCTTATTTTTCTATGAACTACAAATAAATAAATAAAAGATACAAACAAAATAAGAAGAAGGAAACTGAACATGATTCAATAGCTAATCATAAAGTGGGAGTAACGTACAGCCTCTTAACTAAAAAGTAGGCAAAGTTTACATACACATTATGTAAAAAACAAACTAACTCGGGTCACTCGGGTTGATCCGAACCCAAATTAGCACAGTATTTTAAACCCGAACCCGGCCCTAGTTAGTATTCGGGTCACTCAGGTCTACCCGAGTGACCCGAATAACATTTTGTACCGATGAACCCGACCCGAATATGCTTATACGGGTTCGGGTCGGCTTTATTGACACCCCTAGTTGTGATTATATCAGGGTGCGCGTACCTAACCACCAAATCACCTTGATGGTTGTTATGTAATTCATGTTATTATTTATAAAATTATGATGGAGTATATATCAATATATGCAACATAGTGCAGTTTGCAACTCTTCAAAATAAATTACATTTTTTCATATATTCTTTTTACCAGTGATATACCATTGTTTCTTTTCAGGTGTGGATCACATATAGAGAATCAAGTTGGATAAATGCTACCTTTTCGCATGTTTCTGGAGGTAGTACACTTGGTCTCTATCTTTTTTTGTAACTCCATACCTACAAAATCACAAACTGAATAGACATTGTCTGCACGCCTCTTTGTGCCTAAATTAGTACCTTTACCTTTAACCATATTCAACACTGATAGTGACATTGTGATCTTCTCTACGAGTTTCTGTATGGGTGATTTTTATATTTAAGAACAGTACTATTCTTCAATAACGTGTTTTTAGTGATGCACTTCAATTTGATGAATGAAGTTTATGTTTTACTCTTTTACAGCATTGGCTTATGTGCATACATAGAGCAGGAGCTGTTTTGCCTCTCACCTGGGCACCCTGTTTACCTTATACTTTTCGATGAGAGTCGCATGTAAATCAAACAAAATTGATGTTTTTTCACACTCCTGCCTATCTTAGTACAATGATTTAGCTTAGAGGCCTTAGCCATAATTTATAGTTTTTATTTGGTTTATGTGTTGATTGTCCTATTTAAACGACATAGGATTCTAATGCATTTTATTTTTCATTAGTAAGATCTTGATTTCTTAACATTATCTTGATATTCTTTTGGCTTTTGTAGAGATATGCAGTGGAGTGATCCATTGCTGATGGCTCATACTAACGTATAGGTTGAAGCTTTTATGCACCATAAACGGCACATTATCTTTTTCTTCTGAGAACTCAATGTTATTGTTAGGAATTAGAAAATTCCATTATTGAAGAGTCAGTCACCCCAACTGGTATCTGGCATAAGTTAGCTCGTAGACATATCGTTAGTTAATTGTTTATGTAGTTGTTTAGTTAATCTGTAGCGAAAAATAGTTTAGTGCAACACCGTGGAAGAAGGACGGGTCTTTACCCTCTGTATCCCTGATCCACAGGCCGTCAGGAGGTCGTTTAGTTTGTAACCTATAAATACCCTCTACCTTGCAAGGTAGAGGGTTGGATGTTCTTTGGTAATCTAATATTCTACAAGTTTCTCTCACTAGAATGTCCCACTCTTTCTCTCTCTAAAACCATCTATGTGCTCATTGTGTTAATGTTATGATGTGTAAGTGAAAAGTTATATCTTACATTGGTATCAAGAGCCATGGTTAGATCATATCTTACACATCTTTGGATTTCAAGTGGTTTTTTAGGTGGTTTTTGAGGTTGAAAAAGTTTAGTGGTTTTTTGCATCATTTGGTTGATTTCTTGTGTTAAAGTTTGAATTTTGTTGGTACTTTTATGTTTAGAATCATCACAAGTGTTTAGGTTTTCATTTGGTAAGCTTGAATCATCTTGGTTGGGTTGTTTTTGGATTGAAAAGTGATGTTTATATGGTTTTTCAAGCTAGCGACTTAGCTCACGGAGTACTTTCTTGCTAGCGACTTGCTTCACATTTTTGTAGCGACTTACAGTGTTGGAGCTAGCGACTTAGACCTAGCGATTAACAGTACAAGTAGTGGACTCTCCACTACGGGTAGCGACTTAGTGGTAGCGACTTGGTCTGTAGCGAGTTGCTCTTTAGCGACTTGCATCGTTAGCGACTTGAGTAGCGAATTGCTGCCGAAATTTTGCTAGCGACTTGAATGTTAGCGAGTTACTACTTAGCGACTTACATCTGGCTAGCGACTTGGAACTCTAGCGACTTGGCGTGGTAGCGAATTAAGTGTTGGCGACTTGGTGAAGTATCTTCTAGCGATTTGGGATTAGTGCTATTTTGTTGGTAGTGAGTTGATTCTAAATTCTCTAGAGACTTGGGGAGTAATTCATAATAACACAATGTCAGTCATCACGGATTCTTTAATCACCAAAGTACTTGCTCTCTATGACACAGCACAGAATAGTGAAACTGAATACCTATCTGAAGGCCACACACTTAATGATTCAGTATCGATCAATCAGAACAACTCAAATAAGTCACTCTTAATATCTTCAGATGATACTAAGAATGTGGAATGCACCAGTGAGCCGTTTCAACAACTCAGTCAGCTTCTCAAATTACTTTTATCCACAACCATGGATCGAACAAGTTGTGCCATCCTTCGTCAGGATTTTCCCACTCTAACAAGAACTGTTTTGCTTAACCTAGAACGACTGAGGTTTCAAATTACCAAAGAAAAGCTCTCAACTGATGATTCTCATGCTGCTTTACAAACCATCTTCAACCAATTTCAGCCACTTACCCGGGAAGAATACTCCTCAGATTTTGATAATATCATGACTGGAATGTCTTTCAAGAAGCACACGGGAATGGAAATTCATGAGTTCAGAAACTCATTTATTCAACTTATGAGTAATATGGAAACATACATCGAGGAAGCTGCAAAAGAGAATAACAAGCTGAAGGAATTGAATGAGTGTCAAGAGTGTCCATGGAACAGTGATGACGTGTCATGCTTCACTCCAGTTGAACCAGCAGAAGACACTGATTGCAGAATCTCAGTGGTGATGGAAAAGGATGAAGAAAACAACACTGATCTCAAATTCTCAGAGTCAGAAAAGGTATCAATCAACAAGGTACACTTATCTGATCACACTAATTCTCACAAAAAGGTTCATGACTCTTACCCTGAACATAACAATGTGGAATCAATCTTTGTTTTGTCTGAATCTAATGCAAGTAACATGATTGAAAAAAGGGTATATGATGAGCTTTCAAACAAATTTTCAATTCTTGAAAAACACTGTATCTCTTTGCAAATTGAAATACAACATAAGAATGAAATGTTTTATGCAAAAAAACAGTGTAGTAATCGGGAACTTCCAGAATTTAGAGAATTTTTTGAAATTAATCAGTTAAAATCCCAGATTCAGGACAAAGATTCGACCATAAGAAATCTGAAATCGCTTCTTTCAGAAGCCCAGAAATATGACTGTCATGAGATGAGTGATACACTAGAATCTAGGAATTCTGAACTAGCTCTATGTGTGTCCAACCTTCTAAGAGAAAATGAGCATTTAAGTAAGAACCTTGAGGAAACAAACTCTAAGTTAGTCAATCAATCTAATCTCTTGATGAAAGATATTGATAACCTCAAAGCACAAATTCAGGATAAGAGCTTCAATATTGTTGCCCTAAAAATGAGCTCAGGAAGCATGTTGGAAATAGGATGAACACTAAGTTTGAAAAACCTTCAACTTTGGGAATGTCAAATGTTCAGAACAACTTGAAACGAACAGTTATTAAACAACCTAATGCCTATAGGTCTGAAAGAGCTAAACCATTAAAATCTAAGCCTACATCCCAAGTTGATAATCAGTTTGTTTTGTCAACACCAGTCACTTCATTGCCTAGTTCAGATATGATGAATCCTAAGCATATGACTAATGGTCATCACTCACAGATCAGAAATGCAATAAGTTTAACTAGGTCTCATGCAAAAAATCATCTGACAAATCAACCCCCTAAGAAATTCTCTGATCACAAAAGGACAATTAGTCAATTCAAGGCTGTGCACTCATTTAGTTCAACTCACTGTGGCTTCAAATGGATTCCCACTGGTAGATTATTTAAGTTTACAGGACTTAAACGAACTTACATTCCTAGATCATGCCTCAAGTGGATTCCCACAGGTAAACTTTTCAAGTATGTAGAAGCTAATAGGATCCCCATTAATGATAAGTCTGTATTATACTGTGATGCATCCAAATGTGAGACTAATCATGTCACTAACTCTTCTATGTACAAATCTACATGTGCTTCAAGTACAATGTGCTCTCAGTCTTTTTCAGGTACAATGCTCAACTCAATCAGGAACTTCATGACTTGGTTCCCATCAGAAATGAACATAGCTCATTCAGGAGCTATAGCGTGCAACAGTTGATGCACTACTTACTTTGACTCCTATTCATCATTGAATCAGGACTCGTTCATCCATATCTTTGTATAAATCAAGTTACTTTAAAAAAAAAAAAAAAAAAAAAAAAAAAAAATTTATCATGTTTAAATTCTTTAAATGTACAATTTTATCACGTTTTTCCTATCTAATAAAGAATATTTTCACTGTTATCGATAACATCTACGGTCCTAGAAATGTCATTCAATAATGGCACGGGATCATAGATGAAGTTCGAACAATTGAAATATTCTTGTTTCCATCTTATCAGGGTATACTTATGTCAATCAATGTTCTTTGATGAACTTGATTGAGGGGGAGACTGTGTATATGTTTTTCTTGACTATCTATGCCATTGGCTTCTGTGTTGGTTATAATGCTTGCTCATTTGTATGTTGAGGTCGTGTTTTGCCTCTGTAACTATCTGGTTATGGTGTCTGTAGGTTGTGGTCATATCTTGCTCATGTGATTATCAGTGTGTACCTACGTATTAAGTGCCTTGCTTAGATTTTAATGCTTATGTGTCTAAATGTTTAATTGATTCATGGTGATCAGTGTGATAATCTTTGCTAGAGGCTTAGTCTATAATCTGTGTTTGCAACCTACCACTCGTTCATCAATACCATAGGGACCAAAGTTGCCATATAGTGAAAGTTATGTTGCACTAGCGACTTACCTCACCTCATGTTAAAACCACAAGGACCAATTGTGTCATACCGTCATAGTTAGTTGGGATAACCCTAGCGAGTTACCCTTTTTCCTCAAAAAGTTTTTTTTCTCTCTCGTTTTATCTTCCTCGTCATTGTGCTCACTTTAGCGACATAGCAAAAGGTTTGCCTCGACCCCCCCTTATCTTTGTTCTCTGAAGCTCTTTGTGTCCAGTTTTTAACATGTACTTTATATCCAGATCCTTTCAAGCTCGTGAGTTGTGATTGTTTGTCTCTCGTTTAGGTTCGTCTTTTCATGAAAAAGTATGTTTGTTGCTTGTATAATGATTGAACGGGTTCAAAATGTTTGGAATATATTGTTTGGTATATAGTGTTTGGAATACATTGATGTATGATTAAGTGGATTGGACTGATGGGTTGATGTTAGAAGTGTTCTTGGTGGCGATTTAAATTGTTCTTGGTAGCGACTTAGTCTGAATGTTCTTCATAGCGAGTTACAGTTCAACTTAGCGACTACGTTTCTATAGCGAATTAGTTCACTATATTCTAGCGATTTGGTTAGCGAGTTAGTAGTTAGCGACTTGTATTTACAAGTTAGCGAATTAGTAACCTAGCGACTTAGTTGACTGCTTTGTAGCGACTTGGTTTAGGTACTGTTCATGGCGACTTGGCTTTACCTGCTAGCGAATTAGCTTAGCGACTTAGAGTGCTAAACCTTTAGCGACTTGTCTGTGGCTCTAGATGACGACTTGTCTTTACAAGTCTGCAACAGTGTTCACTTTCATGTTGTGAATTAGTCTTAGGGTCAAGGATTATTTAAATGTTCAAAGGTTTTTGTGCTAGAGATGATCTCACTTTCACATCACTCAGAATCTCCTAATTCGACTTGTTGAATCAACATACTCTATGTAATCTGTGATGACATCTCTGTTTAGGCAAAAGGTACTTGGTCTCTCTCACGACTGCCAAATGTTACTTTTTGCCTCATACATATGTGTTATATCATTTTTACATGTGTATCTTGGCTCATGTCATGATCACTTTGAAATGCACTCTTTTGCCCTTTGAATCACTTATAAGCTCGTCATGTAATTATTTATCTATATGACTGTACTTCATTGATATATCTCAATTATGAATGTTATCATATATTTGAAAGTTGTCATATATTTGTAATCTATGCCACTCTATCTTTCTCTGTATGTGTTTTGGGGACTTCTTCTGAGTTACTACCTCTATGTCATAAGGGTGCTCTCAATGTTGTCTCACTTACCATTTATCATCTAACCTGTTCCCATTCATTACTGTTGATTGTATGATTGCTCAGAACATCAATGGCAAGTTCAATCCCAGAAAAGAGTGCTACCCCGTCAGGATCATCCAGAGTTCTCTCAGACGAAGAAATCCTTCCCAGAAGTCAATGGGCTGCTATAGGTAAAAGCAACTGTTTTGTGGACCTACAAAGCTCCAACAAATCCGATACTCAAAGTTTCAATTGACATCCTCAAAAACACTAACTTCTTCGGAGCTATTACCAAGCAATGCTCAATTCCTACCATCTACATACAACAATTCTGGAACACCGTTCAATGGAACAAAATCACAGCACAATACTCTTGCAAACTGGATAATAGGGAGTTCACAATTGATTCTGATATTCTGAGCAAGGCTCTTGGAATCACACCATGTAACCCTGACGTTCTTTCTGAATCTCCACCTGGTGCTGACGATCTGATTGTATTTCTAATTGGGTTGGGTTATCAGAAGAGTATTTCAAGAGCATCTGACATCGTCACCGGTCACATGTATCAACCTTGGAGAGCTATTACAACCATTATGAACTTATGCTTATATGGGAAAACTTCAGGGTTCGATAAAGTGAGAATACCTATCTTGCAAATCCTATGGGGAATCGTTAATAGGGTTGATGTGAATGTCTCTGATCGTATTTGGGAAGAATTCTCATTATCAATGAACACATTCATATCTGATAGAACCTTTTTCCTGAACAATGCTCAAGGTCGAAAGAAACAGAACAGCTTGTAATTCCGCATCAGATTCTCTAAGCTTGTTATCCAGTACTTACAACAAACTCATAAATTCACTCCTAGGTCTGAATCAACTTTACACAAAGCAGAAGATGAATTTGTTTTAGGAAACCTGAAATATGTTCCTAGAGGTTTGGATAAAGAATTTTGATTGCCAATTCATGATCGTCTTCTCACAGAAGATATCAAGAAGAAGGACTATTTCAAGCAATACATGAAAAGAGCAACCAAACTCTCTGCTGATGTCACACCCTCTCCTTTACAACCAATTGCTCCCGTGACCAAGTCAGCCTCACAAGCATCCTATGCCTCTCTTCCTAAAAAGAGACTTGAAAGGTCTCCACAGTCTGACCCCGCATCCAAGAAGCAGAAGTAAAGAAAGAATGTGGAAAAGGAGATTGGTGAGAAAACTAAGATTCCAAAGAGTGTTATCAGGCTAACTGATGAAGACGATGCTAATCTGCAACTTGGAATTCAGCAAAGTCTAGAAAGTCAGAATACTAAAGCTCCAGTAGGTGGAGTTGTGATAAGAGAACCCGCTCAACTACCTCGACTACCAACCCCAATAACACATGACAAGGGTAAAGGGGGGCAAGTGTTGAACTGAACAAGCTGCTCACATGCTCTTAACTATCTCATCATCTCCATCAAGCACCACAAATCATTATGAGCTGAAGAGAAGAACAAAATCATCACATGCTAAGGAACTATCTGGAGTGGTCAAGGTTCCTGAAACGTTTAAGGAATCTCTTACACTTGGAGAGACTCAATCTAGACTAAAGGTTGACACTCTGTTACAAAAGGACTCGCAGGAGAACCTTGAGACAAGATCTGATGAGACCTTGAAGATGGATGAACCAAATCTGTCAACTAACTCTCTATCTTCACTTAAGAATCTTGATGAAGATTTCTCTTTTGGCGATCAATTCATTAATGACAAAACTTTAGATTCTGCTCAATCCATGTACACTGTCAGCATCCAGCAAGACACTTCGACCATTCCTCCAATGTCAGCATCTTCACTAGCAACTACACTTCCACCTCCCTTACCAACTCAATCATCTGTACAGTCACCACCAACATCGTCGCCAATTCCTGATCCTGTCATTATGGTTGCTGATGTGGATGCTCCACCGGCTTCAAATCCACAGATTCTCAACTCTGATCAACTACTGGATAAAGCCATTAAAAGGATAGAAGCTCTGGAAAGGTAATTTCCTAAATCTGTTGAATCTCTGGTGGATCGAGTCTATAGATTGGTGCACCTCAATTTCAATGAAGCTGTTACTCTTACTGCCGCTATTGAAGGAGAGTCAAGGATCTGTGGAATGGGCATGGAGGCTCCCACTTCTTAGACGTTTCAAGGACCTCCCCATCTCCGATATGAGAGCAGCTCTGTGTGAAAGGATGTATGAGGCTGAAGAGGACAAACATGGGGTTCACAGTAAACTCTTTGAAGCTCTTGAAGAATCTATTAAGTTCGATAATTATGAGCAGTTTAAGGTGGACATCGGGGAAAAAGAAGCTAAAAAGAAAAGGAGGACAGTTGTGATGGAAGCATTGATGAAGGATTGCAAAGATCGCGAAGATCCTCCACCAACGGGAGGCGCTGGAACATCTGGTGCTGGTAATCCTTCTTCAACAACCAATTCACCTCCATCACAGCCACCATCATCTCCTCCAAAACCGTCCAATCAATCAGACTCTACTAACAAACAGAGTACTCAGAAGAATCTGCTGCCTGGCGACGATTGATTCAAGGTTCACCTCCACATCCACTTCTATTCCTGATGATCAAGTGATTCACGAAGAGTCTCAAGTCATGGCTGACTCAGAACCAGATGAAGATGATGCATCAACAAAGCATATTCCTAAGCCCTCAGAAGACTGGTTTGATTCTTACATGGCTGGGAATCGCACTACCACATCCAGAGTCGCTCCTTCAAAAGACACAATTCAAAGCTGCATTGTGGAAGATAGACCTCCTTCTCCAGAACCCATATGGACCATCCCAGAGTCTGACTCTATAATTCCTGACAACAATTGGGCATCAGTTATCACCAATAATTACGTAACTCCAGCTGAAGAATCTCTTCTACACTACACTGGTGATATGGGAAGTTTCATTAGATGGTTTTGTGAATGGAAGAGCATCTCATCCATAACACCAAGAGATCTTGAAGGTCAAGCTTACGAAATTGTCAAAGTCTTCCACTCTGATGCAAATCATCTTCAATATCAGATGGAAGAATGCCATAAGATGCTAAATGACCAAGTCAGTGATCAAATCAGTCGCTTCAATGTCAACAAATCTCTTCCTCTTGGTGGTGAACCTGGTCAGAAGACTATTCAGGCATAATTCTTCTTCAATCCGCTTGGACTTTCTGTGTGCTCGCTCTGCAGAAAGAAGACCTGCTCTATCAATATCAAAGATGAAAGCTGCAACCTACTCTGATCAGGGGCTTGAGCAGATGGTTCCTGATCAATTCTGGGCGAATGAAGAACTAAAGTATGATATTGCGCTTCTATGGTATTTCCCACTGGTGGTTCAAAAGAAGAAGTTCTACATAGAAAGACATGGTGCTGATAAAAGACGCAATAATGTCAGATCAAAGCTGCAAATCTTAAGCGTTGTTAGTGTAGAGATCTTCCCGATCTATGGATATGAGTACTTGAAGAAGATTGTCCTTAAAAGAGCTGACCTCAAAGTGTATACCATTGAAGAACGACTTCAAACATCTTCTGCCAATGATTTCGAAGATCTCTATCTCTTAAATCTTCAAGGACACCTGGAGCACTTACCTGTACGTGAGAAAAAGGCCCTCTCTGCAGCTGTCACTCTTTGGTCAGGGGGCCTAGTCATTCGGAAACGAGTTGAGGACTTTCAGCTTGGCATTGAAAGCTACCAAACCAGGGTCAACCTCACAAGTCCTCAATGGAATGCAGCTGGGCATGAATTTCATCGAGAATACAAAGTTCTTGACACCCCTAGAGCCATCATCTTCACCGACAGATATGGATCGCGTATGCTTATGCGTCTATGTGAACTCTACAAGTTTAGTGATGGTACGCTCAAAATGGTCGAAGAAGAGCTTGACACCAGAGTGAAAAGAAGCCAAACTGATATGAAATCTTGGATTAAAACCATTTTTTGGACTGAGGATGATGTGAAGAGATGTGAACATTTCATTGCTGCAATCAGACGAAGACTCAAGACCAGAAGGATCTTCCGCAGCCTTGAAAGTTTTGTTGGTGGAAGACTCCGTGATGGTCACTACAAACTTCTTCGACTGAAATGAAGACATCTTCGGGAAGCAGTTTATGTTTTTTTTTAATATGTGGTGTAATAATTATGAACAACTGTAAAACATGTAATAGTGCTAGGATTTGTACTGTGGTTTCCCCTTGAAAAAAGGGAAACATCTGTGTTGTCCACTTCTGATCATATAAAACCGGACACATTTTTCTCCTACAAATATTTTGCCTCATACATATTTAAATCACTTGAGATCCAAAATCTCAAAGGATTTAAGATTTTTGATCGGGGGAGAAAATGTGATATAAATATGAAAGATATTAAAAGATGACCAATTTTTTTTTGTGCATACTTCTCTCTAATATGTGCTAAACAATTTTCGAATCTCGAAGCATATATTAAGGGGGAGAGTTCTGTTTGCAAATTCAGAGTCATCAGGGTACACAACTTCAAATCTTTCTAAGGTACCTTGATTGTATGGCTTCTAATCCTTTGGTGATCATGTATGCTCTTCTTAAAGGGTTCCCTCCAGTATGTGCAAAACACTCTTTTCAAATCTCGAGGCACATATTGAGGGGGAGCAATCTTATGAAAACCTCATCCTTCCTGGAAATGATTTATCTACTTGATTTGATCAAAGAAGTGATGGTGATGTTTTTTTTTGGAAAATGATAATCAAAGAAGTAATCTCTTTCTCTTGCCTCCGTGTGCCAAACGATTTCAAACATTTGATGCACATGTTGAGGGGGAGCACTTATTCTAAAAATATCAAAAACAATTCAGGTACAAAATGTTTTTGATAATATATCACAAGTATCTGGATTGATTTTATAATGGTTTTCAATTGGTTCCAATGGCAGATGAACAATACCAAAAAGACCGACCAACTTTCCATTATGTATGGTGATATAAGGACGATAAGGTTAGGTATGTGTTCCCATGATCCGCCAGAACCGGAGGGATCTACCCAGGGACTATCCACTAGTTAGTGTAGAGTTCTTAGGTATGATGATAAAAGGAGAAAAATGAGATATGGGAAGAGTGCGGACTAAGACTGAGCTAGTACTGGGATAAACCCAACAAGGTTCTTGCTATGAAGTCTCGGTAAGCACTGAAGGGGTTGAAGAATTAAAAAGAATTGAATGAGAAAAGGGTGAAAACAAATAGCTCTCCAAATTATTCAACCTTAGGCAAACCGGTTCAATTCATATGCTACTGATGGTAACATCGGTATTGAAGACAAGACGTCATGGACCCAGTGACGCACTGCACTTCAACTTTCCAAACCACTCAAGTTCCTCTTAAAAGGACTTGTTTCATTCTCACGGGGAACCGACATTATCTATCGACTTTCTCTTAGAGATTGTTGATATTGAAGGAGGAGACACTCTCCCTAGTCTCCCGGACAGGATCCAAATATGCACAAATTGAGTCTAGAGCCACGAGATCATCAATAAATCTCATTAGGACACTTTCAATGAAGACTCTCTGTTTCACACAATGTGGAAAGAGAGATTATATCTTGAGTCCTACGCATTATCCTTGTGGTATTGCCAGAACATCTGAGTGATATGCCAACATACTCACAATGAAGATGGAAAGCCTTCTGGAGCCAACATCTAACAAGCTCCTGGTAGGTGGCATGTGAGATCTATTATACAGATCAACCATGTGACAACTGAACAGAAACAATGGGGCGATTCATTCTTTTGAATCAATCCTGGTTCAGGTTATGGATTGACGGATACCTTTGAAAAACCGGTCTTTGTGCTTTAAAACTCTTTTCATTAAGCACGTCGACCGTGTACTAATTTTTCAAATCAAAAGGTGTTTTATGATTGATAATTGATTTTCATCAAAACTTTCGTTATATTGCAAAAACAATTTCTATTGAGGCAATACCGATTGTTTTTTCAAATCTCTTTCATCAATCAGTGGACGAAAATTCGCTGGTTCACTCACTCCGTGTTGTCTTCTTTGAGACGTTCCGTTTGAGAACGCTAGGCAGCTGCGAAACCCTGTCAAGGAAATTCCTCGGAATTATACCTGATCACAGGCAGTACTTGTACTGATCAACGGGGAACCGTGGGCCGTGTACCTCAATTCATCGAAAGTGTTCAAAGACACTTTCGTGCGTTTTTTTTAAACTATCTTATGCAGGTACACCCCGACGTTTGCAGCTGATCAGAATGAAGCGGTCAATCCATAGCCGCATGCTCATCTAACACATTCAACTCAAAAGAAATCATGATTATTGCATCAATGACTCTGATATTTTCACTCCAAGCTTCTACTACGCTGCTGCCAATATCATGATTCAACAAAAGCTTCCGCTACACTGATGTGAAGATATCATGATCCAGTATTTGAGCATGTCGGTCCAAATGTCACAACATCACATAATACCTACACCACAAAGGATGTCACAGAGATTTATGATTGCTGTTGATTTCAAATGATGGCTCAAAATTTTTATTTCATGATTCATTAGCGACCTCCACTTAAAGTACAAATCTGTGCAGACTTTGAAGTTGCACTACTTATGCACAAAGATTGCGTCGTTGAAGTTGTTTTGTCTACGAGCTCAAGGACAAAGTCAAGTATAGAATGCTAGGATTTGAAATGTAAAACATGGGGTGACCTCCCTTAGGGGGAGATTGTTAGGAATTAGAAAATTCCATTATTGAAGAGTCAGTCACCCCAACTGGTATCTGGCATAAGTTAGCTCGTAGACATATCGTTAGTTAATTGTTTATGTAGTTGTTTAGTTAATCTGTAGCGAAAAATAGTTTAGTGCAACACCGTGGAAGAAGGACGGGTCTTTACCCTCTGTATCCCTGATCCACAGGCCGTCAGGAGGGCGTTTAGTTTGTAACCTATAAATACCCTCTACCTTGCAAGGTAGAGGGTTGGATGTTCTTTGGTAATCTAATATTCTACAAGTTTCTCTCACTAGAATGTCCCACTCTTTCTCTCTCTAAAACCATCTATGTGCTCATTGTGTTAATGTTATGATGTGTATGTGAAAAGTTATATCTTACAGTTATGTATTTTCTACTGTCATATGATTTTCATTCCTTAGCCATTGTGCTTTGAAGACATGACCTAGCAATACCATAATCAGAGCTAGGGATTCCTCAAAAATGATCAGATAAAATAGTAAAATATTACAATAGTAATAATATTCCCCATACCCCTACTCTGGCAGGAATGAATATTGTTGTTGTAATAGTAATAATAGAAGTGTTTTGGATGAATAAAACGATATGACATCCGTATAAATTTGGGACATTTTTAAGCAATTTTCAACTCATTCGAAGATTTAACACATTGCTAATATTATATTTAGATGATGCAGTTTTCATATGAGGATATACATGACCTACATAAGTGGCTATGAGACACTTGATAGTGTCAATGGAGCTATATCTAACTCTTTCACCACAGCTAGTTAGACACATTTATTACAATAAGGTAATGTTTATATATTAAATTTTAGCCTAATAGGGATGTTTAGATGTACTTGTTCTTACCTTTTTTTTTTTTAATTTTTATGAGCATAATCATAAAGTTGCTGGTATTTAAACAAGTTAGGGTTGCTTTTGTTAACTCATTTTCCAACAGTATAACCTTTTAAATTTGGTGTTCAGATGCAGTATTTAGCGCAAAAGTTTTAGCTTACAAGATGGTTTCTCTAATTGGCTCGTTTCATGTAGTTAATTTTAAAATTTACTGCTCCTCTCATTTTTGGCTTTTATATTGATCAACAAGATGGGTCTTTTACCGATCTATACTATATTTGTATTAATGCCTACTAAAAAAACATGTCCGAAAAGTAGATTATTAATGGGTGATTCTTTTTCAACATTTAGAATTGGATACCTTGTCTTAGGTCAGCGAGATATTATTTGGGTGATTTATGTTTTGTTCAGCTTTCATATTATCAAATAGCACCTTGTTTTGTTTATGTGTGCGAAGGGGTACTAACGTTGTAATTTCTTAAATATAGGATGTGCTCGCACAATTTATTTGGTTATCACAGAATAGCACTAGAGCTCTCTGTATTGTGTCAGCTAATGTGACACTTCAGCAATCAGCAAAATCTGGTGGAACCGTAACATATGAGGTTTGTCTTGGTGTTTGTTAGATGTGGACAAATGTGTTGGGTGTTAAAGCGGGTTAAGATCAAAAATATAATACGAAGTGTGGTCGAAATGGGTTGGGCCATTCGCAAACACTTTTGTATCCACTTAACTGAATTTAAGAACCAAATAATGTGCTAAGTATGATGACACATACTTTATTGTTGCAAAAGTAATCTTTACTTTTTTAAAATTCGGATTTAGGAGGTTTTTGTTTATCTAAACACCCTTTGGTTGGTTTTCAACTCGACTGACCCATTCCCCTTTTAGTTCAATCGTTTGGTTCAACCAATTGAATAGTTAAAGAATTTGTTTTTACCCAAATTTGTTTTTAGCACAACTATATATCAAATGCTTTTTCTTTGATGCTAATTACATTATTGATTGCCTTAAGCTGTGTGTCATTTGTCATTGTTAATTAACACGGCAATTTGCTTCTTGCACTGAAAACTCGTCTTATTTGTTGTATAACTATTTATTTCATCAAATTTACATGTAGGTACGGACGAGCGTCCATTAGAGAACAAAGAGTTGAGCGCCATCATTGGTGCATGGTTTACATTGTGGCGCCATCATTGGTCCATTAGAGAGTTATGTTTTATGTTGAATTCTAGTGTTTTTCTTTATAGTTGTTTGTTGAATTCTAGTGCTTTAATTTGGATTTTGTATAGGATTTATGTTTCATTGAATTGAAGTATAATCTTAATTTACTTTATTGATTTCGACATTTGTGGTGTATTTTAATCACTTTATATATATTTGTTGCATTTATATTTCTTTATTTTGGTGAGTCAAATTATAGATTATAGAATTTCTAAAAAACTAGATTATTTTAGAATATGATTTAAAGAAAAGATTTACAAAAAAGACATGTTTTGAGATAAAAACACATCTTTTTACTTTATATAAAGACAGGTTAGATGCTTCTATAAAGACAGGTTATGGGAGAACAGGTGTCAATGTCCAATAAAAAATATGTTTGTTTACTCTATAATGGAGACCGATTCTTAGGAGAAAACCGGTGTCGATGTTTCTAATAGAGACAGGTTAAAAAACCGGTTTCTATATGTTTCGATCATAGAGATACCCCCTTCAGAGAGTGGTTCCAAAACCACTCTTCATGGGCCTTTTTGACCGGTTTCTGTGAGATTTTTTGTAGTAGTGTTTATTGATTCCACTAAAGTTGAAATTTTGTCTTCATGTTGCTCACAAACCTGAAGTTTTTGGATTTTCTCAACGTGTTCTTCAGCGACCTTTATCTTCAATATCTATTCTTCAGTCTTAACCCCGACCGTTGCAATTGGCACATGTACTTGCTCTTCGGATGAATCATCGCGATTCTCTTTCCCTTCCATAAAAAAAGGTAGAGATTACGCTTTAAATCATAAAAACTTTGAACTTCTTGTCGCCATGATTTTTCCAACCGAATGTCACACTCCTTCATGTCATTCATTTCACAAAATACTTCACATTTATAAGACCTACCAATACATATTAGAATTTAACAAACTTGCGTTCCTCTTGTAACATATTGGATTTCACATACACATCTTGACATTAACACATTAAGCGTATAGATGATTTAAGAGAGAGAGAAAGTGGGATATTCTAGAAAGAGAAACTTATGTAAGGTTAGATTACCAAAGAACATCCAACCCTCTACCTTGCAAGGTAGAGGGTATTTATAGGTTACAAAATAAACGACCTCCTGACGGCCTGTGGATCAGGTATACAATGGGTAAAGACCCGTCCGTCCTCCACGGTGTTGCACTACACTAAATTGCTAACTAAATAACTTAGTAAATAACGTAATGTCTACGAGCTAACTTATGCTAGATAGTATTTGGGGTGACCGATACTTAACTATGGAATTTCGATTCCTAACAATCTCTATGGAGGTCACCCAATGTTTTACATTTTGAATCCTAGCATTCTAATTAATCTTCATTCTTGAGCTCATGAGACTTTTCTTCTTCAAAGTACTCAAACTATGTGTTTCTGTGTTGATTTCATCATTGTTCATCTACGATGTATGTTTTATTGGAGGTAATGGTGATCCACCATGATGACCTTTTGAGCATTACTAGAGATCATCGTACTTGCAAATCTCACATTACCCATTGTTGTGTTGCCAGCATATGATGTTGTGACATTTGGACCGACATGCTCACATTCTGGATCATGATTTCTTCTTATCCGAGTAGCGGAAGCTTTCGTTGATTCATGATATTGGCATAGCGTAGCGAAGCATGGAGTGAAAATATCGGAGACATTGATGCACCAATCATGATTTCTTTAGATATGAATGTGTTGTGTGAGCATGTGGCTATGGATTGACCGCTCCATTCGTCGGTGCCAATTCGGAGTGTACTGCATAAGACGCTTAGCAATAAAGCGCACAAAAGTGTCTTTGATCACTTTCGATGAATTGAGGTACCACCCCATTCCCAGTTGATCATTACAGTACTCTTTTGTGATGAGTATAATTCGAAGAATTTCCTTGACAGGGTTTCGCATTTTCTCTAGCCGTTCTCAAACCGGGCGTCTAAAAGACAACAATTGAGTGAACCAACGAATAGAGATTCACTGATTGATGAAAAGAGATTTGAAAAACAATCGTGTATCGCTCAATTGAAATTGTTTTGCAATACAGAAGTTTTAGTAAAAATCATTTATCAATCATAAACACCTTTTGATTTGAAATAATTGTACACAGTCGATGTGCTTAGAGAAAGAGTTTTTAAACACAACAACCGGTTTTTCAAAGGCATCCGTCAATCCATTTTCTTGGACTTGGATTGATTCAATTTTGAATCGCTCCTTGCGATGAGGTCCGTATGACACAATCAAGTCTTGGCAATACCACAAGGATAATTCAGTGGACTCAATATTATCTCTCTTTCCACATTGTGTGAAGCAGTCTTCATTGACAGTGTCTAAGGAGATTATTAATGATCTCGTGGCTCTAGACTCAATTTGTGCACATTTTGGTTCCTATGCCGGAGACTAGGGAGAGGGTCTCCTTCTTCAATATCAACAATCTCTAAGAGAAGTCGATAGATTATGTAGGTTCCCGTGAGAATGAAACAAGTCCTTTTAAGAGGAACTTGAGTGGTTTGGAAAATTGAAGTGCGGTGCGTCCTTTGGGTCCATGACGTCTTGTCTTCAATACCGATGTTACCTTGGTAACCACCAGTAGCATATGAATTGAACACGGTATCTGCCCTAAGGTTGAATAATTTGGAGGGCTATTTGTTTTCACCCTTTTCTCATTCAATTCTTTTTCATTCTTCAACCCTTTCAGTGCTTACCGAGACTTTATAACTAGAACCTTGTTGGGATTATTCCAGTACTAGCTTAGTCTCAGTCCGCACTCTTCCCATATCTCATTTTTCTCCTTTTCCAAAATACCTAAGGACTCTACACTATCTAGTGTATTGTCCCTGGGTAGATCCCTCGTTACGGCGGATCATGGGAACAAAATACCTAACCTTATCATCCTTATATCACCATACATAAAGTAAAGTTGGTCGGTCTATTTGGTATTGTTCATCTGCCATTGGAACCAATTGAAAACCATTTGAAAATCAATCTAGATACTTATGATATATTATCAAAGCATTTTGTACCTGAATTGTTTTTGATAATTTTAGAACAAGAGCTCCCCCTCGACATGAGCAACAAGTATTTGAAATCATTTTGCACACGGAGGCAAGAGAAAGAATTAACTTCTTTGATTACCATTTTCTAAAAGATATCAACATCACTTCTCTTATCAAAACAAGTAGATAAAGCATTTTAGGAAAGGATGAGGTTTTCACAAGCTTGCTCCCCCTCAATATGTGCCTTGAGATTTGAAAGAGTTTTGCACATATAAGAGGGAAGTTCTTTGAAGTACAACCATGATCACCAAACATTTAGAAACCATTTAACACACAATCAAGGTACGTTACATAACAACATGGAAAACTTTGTACCCTGACGGTTTGAATTTGTTATGAAATGCTCCCCCTTAATATATGCTTCGAGATTCGAAAATTGGTTAGCACATATTAGAGAGCAGTATGCACTTAAAATGGTCATCTTTTAACATCTTTCATATTTATATCACATTTTCACCCCCGATCAAAAATTTCAAATCCTTTAAGATTTTGGATCTCAAGTGATTTAAATTTGTATGAGACAAAACATTTGTTGGAGAAAAATGTGTCCAATTTTATATGATGAAGTGGACAACGAAGTTCCTTTTTAGGCACAAGGGAAACTACAGGGACATAACTTAACACTATTACATGCATTATAGTTGTTCATAGTTTGTTCACCACATTAAACACATATATATCTGAGCAAACTACTTCAGAAGATGTCTTCATTCAGGTTCTTTAAAGCGGTTTGTAATGACCATCACGAAGTCTACCACCAACAAAACTTTCAAGGCTGCGGAAGATCCTTCGAGTTTTGAGTCTTCGCCTGATTGCGGCAATGAAATCTTCACACCGCTTTAAGTCATCATCAGTCCAGAATTTAGTCTTGTTCCACGGCTTCGATCAACTCGATTTCTTTCACTCTGGTGTTCGGTTCTTCTTGACCATCTTGAGAGTACCATCACTGAATTTGTAGAGCTCGCACAATCGCAGCAGCATGCGAGTCCCATATCATGCGTGGAAGAGGGCGGCTCACGGTGTGTCAAGCACTCTATAGTCATGACGAAATTCATTTCTGAGGAATCCCATTTGCGGCCATATTAAGTTGACCCTAGTCGGGTAGCTTTCCATCCCAAGTCGAAAGTCCTCAACCCTTTTCGAATGACTAACCCCGATCCAAAGGTTGACAGCGGCGAGAGAGCCTTTTTCTCACAGATAGGCAAATGTTCAAGGTGTCCTTGGAGATTCAAGAGATAGAGATCTTCGAAGTCATTTGGCAGCAAATGTTTGAAGTCGTTTTCTTCAATAACATACTCTTTCAAGTCTGCTCTTTTAAGGACGATCTTCTTCAAATACTCATAGCCATAGATTGGGAATACCTCTACTCGTACAACACTTAAGATTTGTAGCTTGGATCGAACATCTTTGCGTCTTTTATCAGCACCATGTCTCTCGATGTAGAATTTCTTCTTTTTGTACCACCAGTGAGAGATACCATATGAGGCTTCGATGTAATAATTTTGTTCGTTGTCGAGTCGAATTGATCCGGGGGCCATCTGTTCAAGTCCCTGATCGAGTAGGTTGCGACTTTCATTTTTGAGATTGATAAGGCGGTCTTCTTTCAAGAGAATGGCCACGCGAGATAGTCTAGGTCATGGTTGAAGAAACTCGGGCTGAATAGTAATCGTCGGGTTCACCCCGAGAGGAAGAGGCATGTTCACATTGAATCGTGATTCGCTCCTTGACTTGATCGATTCAGCATCTTATGACATTCTTCCATCGGTATTGGAGCTGATTGGCATCGAGTGAAACACCTTGACAATTTCATATGTGGGTCCTTCAAGATCTTTTGGAGTGATGGGCGTGATTTTCTTACATTTACAAAACCACTTAATGAAGTCGCCCATATCACCAGTGACATGAAAGAGAGAGTCTTCATCTGGGGTTTCATAGTTGGTAGAGATTGCTTTGCCAGTTGTTGTGGGGATCATAAAGTAGACTACGGGATAGAACATGAGGGTTGGGAGTATGAGGTCTCTCCTCGATGATCCGACTTTGAATCGTATCTCTTGAAGGTGCAACTCGGATGTGTTAGTGCGTTTACTGCGTATGAATCAAACCAATCATCTTTAGATGGCTTGGGAATGAACCAGTGGAAGCATTATCATCGTCATCGATTCTGATTCTCATAACATGGCACTTCATGAACCAATTGATCTTCGGGGATAGAGGAGACATTAGAAGTGAATCTTGAATCAATGGTGGTCCAAGCTGTTGATTTCTTACGCTTTCTTGATTTCTGATGGCTGGGTTGATTGGGAGGCTTTGGTGGTGATGATGGTGGTGGTGGAGGTGTAGAGGTTGACTTAGAAGATCCACCAGCTCGGAGAAGTTCCACACCCCCATTTGGAGGTGGAGGTGGAGGTGGATCTTTAGGACCTTTACGTAATGTTTCCAACACTATGGTCCTCCTTTTCTTCTTTGCTTCTCTTTCTCAGCGTCTATAAGCTGTTCATGATTGTCGTTGCTTAATTGATTCTTGAGCCTCATATAGCTTCTTATGGACCTCATGCTTATGCTCGTCGACTTCATACATCATATCTCGAAAATGCTGACTCTCATATCTGCAATAGGTAGATCTTTGAACCGTCTAGCGATTGGAGCTTCCATTGCCCATTCCGGCATCCTTTACTTCCTTCAATGGCGTTTGCAACCCCTTCATCAAAGTTGAGGTGCTCCAACCTATAGACACGATCCTCGAGGGCATCAATAGATTTCGGTAGTTGTCTTTCAAGAGCTTCAACTCTTTTCACTGCTTTGTCAAGCAATTGATCAGATGTAAGTATTTGAGGAGGTGAAGCTGGTGGAGTTTCCATTTCGACAGCTGTAACCACTGGTTCAAGGATAGATTCTTCTTGGTCCGGTGGTGGAAGTGCGGTTGCTTGAGCAGGTTTGGGAGGTGGAGATGCGGTTGCAAGTGAAGATCTTGACATAGGTGGAATGGTTGATGTGTCTTCTTGAATATTGACGTAAACATGGATTGTGCATCTTCTTTATCATTATCTTGCTTAGAAGACTAGAAGCATCTATGGGTTTGTCATTTAAGAATTGATCACGAAAGTGAAGTGTATCTAGGTTCTTCATGAAGATAGAGAACATTGAACAGATTTGGTTTCATCCAAGTGCATGGTCTCATCGGATCTTGACTCAAGATTCTCTGCTGAGAGTCTTTATACAACAAGTCATCAACATTACGATCGGTGGGTATCACTTGATGCGAGGAGGTTCTTTTAATGTTTCAGGCACTTTTACAAACCGGATTGTTCTTTAGGCGAAGATGATTCAGTTCTTCTCTTCATTCATATTGATTGGTGGTACTTTGGCGATGGAGCGATAGATTGTTAGAAGCATGTGTGCGTTGTTGCGAGTATCAACACTAACAATACTTTTCCTTTATCTTGAGTGATTGGAGTTGAATGGCTCCGCTCTGGTGCGAGTTCTCTGAACACAATACCTCCAATTGGTGTACTCACGTTCACGACTTTCTAGACTTAGCTTGATTCCAAGTTGCGCGAGGCGGCATCATCTTCATCGATGAACCTAGTATCACCCACAGGACCTCGGTTTCCTCAACGTTTACTTTCCCTTCCTTCTTCTTTCTTTTTACGCTACGGGTGGGTGTGTCGGAAGTTTGTGTTTTTCACTTTCTTCTTTTTGGTAAGCGACATATGAAAGGAGCTTTGAAGTCTTTTGAGTGAGCCGGACTTAGCGGCTTTGGGTTGTGTTAAGTGGGAGAGACATCAACATCATCCTTTGGATCCTGAACCATTTTCATGAATAGTTTGAAATGATCCGTCCTTTTAATATCTTCGAAGAAGACTTCAGGGGTTGGCAATCCAAGACCTCTATTGACCCCGGGAAATATATAAAGATTGCCTAGAACAAATTCATCCTCGGCATTGTGTAGTTCTGATTCAATCCTAATTCGAAGTTGTGAATCATTTGCGGTCTTGGATAACAAGCTTCAAAATCTAATGCTAGGAATCACAAGTTTGTTCTGTTTTCTTTCGACCGAGCTTTATTACAGTTTGTTCTATCAGATATGAATGTGTTCATTGACAGTGAAAATTCTTCCCGGATACGTTCGAGACATTCACATTCACACCATTGATGATACCCATAGGATTTGCAAGGGTAAAATTCTCACTTTATCAAACCACGATGTTTTGCGGATAAGCATAAGTTGAAGCTGTTGTCATTGCTCTCGGGGTTGATTACATGTGTCGTGATGATGTCGAGAAGCCCTTGTAATGCTAGCGGTACCCCCAAACCAATTAGAAAGACTATTAGATCATCAGCACTAGGTAGAGGTGCAGATCGTATGTTGTTGGGGTTGGGGGTGATTCCTAGAGCCTTGCTAAGAATGTAAGGATTTATCTCAAATTTCCTATTATCGGTTGCAGGAATATTTAGATTTGATTTTGTTCCATTCAAGGGTGTTCCAGAATTGTTGTATGTAAATGGTGGAATTGCATTGCTTTGTTAGTGCCTTAGAAGAAGTTAGTGTTTTTGAGGATATCAATAGACGCACTTTGAGGGTAGGATTTTTTTGCAACTTTTGTAAGTCCACATCGCATTACTTTTCCAATTTCGCCCATTGACTTTTAGGAAGGATTTCTTCGATGCGAGAGAACATTGGGTGATGCGGAAGAAGTAATGTTTTCAGGCTGAGGTAGTGATTGCCATTGAAGATCGAAGATATACACAACTGTCACACCCCGAAAATGCTCAGCGGTGAGCGATAGTGTCATTGGGGTATAGATCTTAGCACAAAGTATGGATCGTAGAAAAGCGACCTCTATAATGAGACGTTTTGAAAAGTTTACCATTCGATTTCAAATGTCAAAGATTACACAACTAGAAAATCATAAAGTTTGATAATACACAAAGAGTTTACAAAACATGTT
>OU343217.1:61433471-61552821 GCA_910596185.1 Chrysanthemum makinoi | reverse complement strand
TGTTAGGAATTAGAAATTCAGGTATTAAAGAGTCGGTCACCTCAAGTATATGTAATCGTTAGAAAGCTTCGTAGTCAAGTAGTTATTTTAAGTTAAGTAGTATTTAGTTAAGTAACACCGTGGAGAACGGACGGGTCTTTACCCACTTTGTATGCGATCCACGACCCGATGTGTGGCGTTTTATGTAAGACTATAAATACTCTCTACCTCCCAAGGTAGAGAGTTGGAGCTCATAATAATATCTTTCACTTTCTCTCACTAAGTTCCCTAAACCTCTAACTTTCTCTCTCTAAATTCCATCTATATTAAGCGCCTACCTTGTGTTAATGTTATGATGTGTATGTGAAAAGTTATATCTTACAATTGGTATCAAGAGCCATGGTTAGATCATATCTTACACATCTTTGGATTTCTAGTGGTTTTTAGGTGGTTTTTAAGTTTGAAAAAGTTTAGTGGTTTTAGCATCATTTGATTGATTTCTAGTGTTAAAGTTTCGATTTTGGTTGTACTTTTATGTTTAGAATCATCAAAAGTGTTTAGGTTTTCATTTGGTAAGCTTGAATCATCTTGGTTGGGTTGTTTTGGATTGAAAAGTGAGGTTTATATGGGTTTTCAAGCTAGCGACTTAGCTCACGGAATAGTTTCTTGGTAGCGACTTGCTTCACATTTTTGTAGCGACTTACGGTGTTGGAACTAGCGAGTTAGATCTAGCGAGTTAAAGTACAAGTAGTGGATTCTCCACTACGGGTAGCGATTTGTGGTAGCGACTTGGTGATGTGCGAGTTGCTCTTTAGCGACTTGTGTCTCTAGCGACTTGTGTAGCAATTCTTTGCCAAAATTTGGTTAGCGACTTGGTCATGCGAGTTACTACTTAGCGACTTGTTTTTTCTGTTAGCGACTTGGGACTCTAGCGACTTAGGGGTGTAGCGAATTAAGGGTTAGCGACTTAGTGCATTAATTTCTAGCGACTTAGTGCACTAATTTCTAGCGACTTAGTGCATTATCTTCTAGCGATTTAGTATTTTATCATCTAGAGTCTTGAGTGATTGTTTACGGTTTTCTCTTGATTTAGTAAAATCCCGTGAAAGAATCCATTTCTCGGTTTAATCATAGAGTTATAAAATCCCGTATAATCTGTTAACATGTCTACCAACATTCCTACTGTCATCTCCACTTTGTTCGAAGATGTTCAAGCGGTTGGTTGAATACTCGTCCACCCATGCTTGTGAGCTGACTACGACTCTTGGGCTCAACGAATTAGATTGTATTGCCTTGGAAAGGAAAATGGTGTCAACATTCTCAAATCCATTGATGAAGGACCATATCGAGTTGAGGCGACTAGAGACATACTTGATACTAATGAGATGGTACTCTGTTCGGAATTGGCGGACCTAAGATGTATGATGAGCTTGATGATAAGGATAAAAGATTTGATCACGGTATCGGGGCTTCAAACATTGTTCTTCAAGGTCTTCCTAAAGACATCTACAAGCTGATCAATCATAACAGGATGCTAAAGGCGGTTTGGGACAATGTTAAGATGCTTCTCTCGGTTACGAATTAACTATGGAAGGCAGAGAATCCCAACTCTATGGCCAATTTGAGCATTTCAAGATGAAACCGGATGAGAGTGTCTATGAGTACTATGTGAGATTTCATAAGTTAGTTAATGACATGAGGAACATCAGAATGACTATGCCTAACATTGAGTTGAACTCAAAATTTGTGAACAACATGAATCCCAAATGGCACAAGTTTGTTACCTTTGTGAAGCTCACTAAAGGATTGAAGAATACAAACTATGAGCAACTCTATGCCTTCCTCCTTGAGAATGAGAGACATGCTATGTTTGAAAAATTAATTCTCAATCGAGTTCAAAACCAACGAGGAGAGACAAGCTCGTCTAATGACTCTCGACTTTCTACTCAAACATCGGAATCACAACCAAAGCATCACAAGTCATACCCTTGGGTAATGGTAATCACAAACTCATTCTTGATCCTATGTACAAACAAGGCGATCTTTGATACTCCGTGGGTAGCTTCATTAATCAACTAGCTCTTCTCATCGGTCAAAACATGAATACTCTCCCACAAACCAACAACAACCCTGAGCGCATCTAACCCACACAATCAAGCCACTATTAAAGATGGAAGGATATGGTGCAACAGATTCAGGAAAAGCGATATGATGGGGGCGAGGTGGAGGTGGGAGAGGTTATGTTGGAAACGAGAATCGAGGAAGGAATGGTAACCAAGGTCAAACTAAGCTCATCAAATGTTATAAGTGTGGTGGAGAGGGACACATTGCAAGGAACTGTACATCTCCAAAGCCCTGAGAATCTTGATTACTTGAGAGAGAAGATCTTTGCTGCTCAAGCTTCGGGACAATGGTGCTACTTCTGGAATGAAGAGGAATTGCTATTTCTTTTGAGGGCAATGCCAAGACCTATGATGCGATGTGGATGGCGGCCTATTCGAGGAGATAGGTCACAATCATCGAATGCCTTTCAAGTCATTTGTGATGCATACGACTCTGATGTGGATGATGGACCTACTGCACACACAATTTTATGGCTAGCATTTCTCCAATGGTTTCTCCCAAGGTCTCTCTTCATCACTAAAGTGGGCCATCCCATGACAAGCTCATCTCGGAGGTATTAAAACTATACGATGATCTTGATGTGCACGGATGCATGACAAAGTACAATCAAATGAAACTATTGAATCAAATATTGAAAATATGGGTAATATCAATATTGTCCCATATGATCAATATGTGAAACAAAGTGAAAGTGAAGTTGTACCAAGTGATGCATCTTCGATCAACAATGACTATGTTTTTGATGAATACATTGCATGTGCCCCTGATGATTCCATTATTTCTGAACTAAATGCCTATAAAGAGCGTGTTGCTATTTATGAACAACGTGCAAAATTTGAGTTGACCACTCGTGGCGAGGAAATGGATAACCAAGTAATGCAAGTAATTAGAAAAGTAAGTTTAGAGAAGAAGTATTGAAACAAGAATTAAATTCCTTGCAAGAAAAACTCTCTAAAACATCTAAGCAAAAACAAGAACTTCAAGAAAATGTGAAAATGCTTAAGCAAGAATTTAATGCAAAGGAATCAAAACTCTTGAGAGATTTTTCTAATCTGAAAACTTTGAAAAACAAACTTGAGAACAAGTTGTACATACAAGGAAACACCATTCAGATTGCTCACATGGTCACTAAACATCGAGTCTTAAGCGATAAGCATAGCATTCCCCTTGTTGAGGAACCGAATTCAGAGGTAATTAAAAAGGCTAGAAATGCTCATAAGGTGCTTTATGATGGTAATGAGATTCTTAAGCCTAGGCGAGAAACCTAGTTAGTTGAGTGCGAGGAAGATAAGAAATCGGATGAAGTCACTAGGGAAAGGATGAACAAAAACTAGATGACCCGAAATGCAAAGAGAAAAAGATTATTATCACTCCCCATGACTACAAGAAGGAAAAGTGGATTTCCTTGAACATGTTTAAGCCTCAAACATTCTTGACCCACTGAACAAGTGTTACGGAAAAAGGATATGGACTTGCAAAAATTTGAAAATCTTGTTGAAAAGAATCCCCTTGTAGGAAATTCCTAAAGCGTGAGTATCCTCCAAATACACCAATGCATTTAGTTCCTAGAACTATTGCCACTAAAAGCAAGACCTTAATCAGTCAATATGTTATTCTTCAACTATTTGTTGATTTTGAGAAAACTTGTAAAAAAAGGATCACACCCCTTTGGGATAAGCTGAAGGGGAAAGGGGTTTTGAGCAAATGAAAGAATGTTATTTAACTGAGGTCATGCCTTTCTTTAAACAACTAAAAGATCATTTTGAGAGTCTTAAAACGGGGACAACATCGGATATTAAAGAAATGGAAAAGGAATTTGATGCAATGGTAGTTGAAGTTAGTGATTATGAGCGTGCACTAAAATATAATGAGATTGAGAGGAAGAACTTGCATACCTTAAATGAGACTCTTATTCCTGAATGTGTTGCTCAAGATATCTTTTTCACTGCATCAAATTGCTCTATTAATGCCTCCAAATTTCATGAACTATCGTGGCCACGAAAGTCTCCCATGATCGTGTCATTGAGCTTGAAAAAACTAATTCTGAACTAAGCGAGAAAATTGAACTGGATGATCACAACAATTTGGTTAAACATTTTTCTAAACCGGAAGTTGAGCATTTTAATTTACAACTAAAATATCAACATCTTAAAGAAAATGTTAAAACTTCAGATATCAAGACATCGTCGGATGCTCGAGTTTGATCACGATTTTCAAATTAACAAGCGTGATGAACGATTCAAGCTCGGTTGCAACCTGATCGAGAAAGTTGAAAGCCCAAATCTCTCAATTAAAGGGTCAAAGCGAACAATAAGGCAGGGCTCCCAAATCCCTCCTCCTTTAGATTCTCCGAATTCTCAAACTTTTCATCTTCAAAACTTAGTTGATGCCTTACAAAAGGAAAGCGAGAGTTTTCTAGAAGAAAATGAAAAAGTTAAGCGACATTTTAAAGAGTTATATGATTCAATGAAAGTCACCCGTGACCAAAACAACGAAAAAATAACGTCTTTACAAAAGGAAATTGAGAATCTAAGAAGTCAGGAAAATGGGAAACTGCCACTTGTTTTCAATAAGAATGTTGTCTCAAAGTCACCCTTAGGCTGCAAATACCACTTTGTGATTAAATATATTCCTCCTCATCTTAGGAATAATGAACATGCTTTTCATGAATCCTGTGCTCACCTTAAGGATAGTCTAGAATGTCTCGTGAGATTGTCGAAGAGGATTTCATTAACAAACCTCTTGATAGTGAAAATAGGTTTGCTTGCCTCGGGCCAAGCGATCTCAAGAGTTGCTAGAATGTGTAATTGCCACATGCCCAAAATCCTTAACCTTAGGTGAAAACGGCAAAGCTGTGATGCCCTGTTCTATGCCTAGTGCCAAGCGAGGAAATCCGTTCTATGCCCGTCTTAAAAAGGAAACACTAATGTGCCTTCAAGTAGTTCGATTCGGATATGTTAGTGCTAAGAAAGTGAACTTTAGTGTGCACGCAAAAGCTCAAATCACAGTCTTAAAGTATACACTAATGTGCCTTCTAGTAGTTGAGATCCTTGCACATCAAGTTCAGAAATGCAAAAATTAGATCAACCAACTAATGTTCCCATTCCCTCTCGGAGTGTCGGTGACTTTAAAGCGGCAGGTCAAAGTCTCAAGACAATACAAGGAATGATAGGACCTTGCAAGCTAAGAATGTGCTTTGGAAGAGAGTAGAAGACCAATCTAGGAACTTTAGGCTTGAGTTGAATAAATCGAATCGTGTTGATTCTAGTATTAGCCTTAAATCTTGTAATTAATTGAATTACGATACTATCTGCAAACCTTGTAATGCATGCTTGAATTACATTTGCTAATCATGAATGTGGTGTGAATGCTTTGTCTAATCTTTGTCAAATGCCCAGTTAAAATTGCCAATGCTAATAATCGTGCAAATAAGGCAAAAAGGCAAAAAGCGAAGGCTGTTAGAAAGCATTGGAAACCCACAGGGAAGAACTTTTATAAAGATAGGTTATTATTGGATACCTTTTGGTCATAAGAATAATCGAGTTTTGTTCTCAACTGCTAAGATTATGCCCACTAGAAAATGGATGCCTCTTGGTAGAACTATTCCTTAAGAAGTAAACATACTTTGAATAGGTCAAATCTGAACCGACATTGCATCTATTCCCAATGATTCCATTGCTTCTACGATATGGATGTTTCGATTACGATGTGGGTGTTCCAAATCTTTGTTACTAACCAAATGGAACCCATTCTTGCATGGGGATCCCAATTATCGATTATCCATTTTTATGCGTGTTCAAGCTGCGGTCGTTCAAATCGATTACGTGGTACTTGGACTCGAGGCATTTCCAAGCATATATGGAGACGGTCGGCGGCTCATGAACCGTGAGCAAGTTCATCGGGACTGTTAGATTTGGTAATGATCATTTTGGTGCTATTATGGGTTATGGAGATTATGTTGTTGGTGATAGTGTCATCTCGAGAGTCTACTATGTTGTAGGGTTGGGTCATAATAATGTTCTCTGTTGGTCAATTCGTGACTCGATCTAGAAGTTGCCTTGAGAAAACATACCTGCTTTGTTAGAGATCTTAATGGTAAGGAACTGTTAAAAGGAACTCGTGGTTCAAACCTTTACACCATCTCTATCGATGACATGATGAGGGCTTCTCCAATCTGCTTGTTATCAAAGGCTTCAAAAACAAAGTCATGGTTATGGCACCGTCGTCTCAATCACTTGAACTTCGGCACCATCAATGATCTCTTCGGAAAGGACCTAGTTGTAGGTTTACCTAGACTAAAGTATGAAAAGGATCATCTTTGTTCAGCATGTCAATTGGGAAAAAGCAAGAAATATGCCCATAAAACCAAACCTACTAACTTCTGTCGAAGTTCTTCATATGATTCATATGGACTTATGTGGACCAATGAGAGTACAAAATATCTTTGGGAAGAAATATGTGTTAGTTGTGGTTGATGATTACTCTAGATTCACATGGGTCAAGTTCTTAAGGACAAAGGATGAAACTCCTGATATCATCATCAAACTCATCAAGCAGTACTGCGAGTTCGACTTAACAAAACCGTCGGAATTGTCGAGCGGACAATGGGCGAGTTTGTCAACAAACAACTTAATGAATTCTATGAAAGCGTTGGTATCAGTCATCAAAGAAGTGTTTCCACGAACTCCTCAACGAGCGGTGTAGTTGAAAGGCGAAATCGGACTCTGGTTGAAGCCGCTAGAACAATGTTGATTTACTCAAAAGTTCCAATGTTTCTCGGTGAGGCAATCGCCCTTTGCATGCTATACACAAAATCGTTCCCTAATCCACACTGTACATGGAAAAACTCCAAATGAACTTGTCCACAACGAGAAAACCTAATCTCTCTTTCCTTCGTGTGTTTGGTGCATTGTGCTATCCAACTAATGAGGGTCAAGACTTAGGAAAACTAAGGGCTAAAAGCGACATTGGAGTATTTGTAGGATACGCACCAAACAAAAAGGGATAACGAATCTATAACAAAAGAACCCGAAATATCATGGAAACCATTCCGTTACGTTTGATGGTGACCGGTCAAATGGCTCTGGACAATCCATTTCGGGACCCGCACTTCAAACAGTCCCATTGGTTCATCTCTTGTTCCAAACTCTACTCAAGAAACTCCATATGTACCTCCATCCGAAGATGATTTAAAGAAATTGTTTGATCCTATGTTTGATGAACTGTATGATTCAAACACTCATGAGGTAATGATTCCGCAAGCGAGAGGATGCTCATATTCGTGAATGAAGTCAATCCTTGGTCTCAATATCTTTAAGTCAAGAAGCACTGCTGGCGATCCTTGATCTCATCAACAAATCATCATTCTTCAAATGTACATCATGGAAATGTTTATGGCATCAATGATGAAGTTAATCCGTTTGCTACACCTGAAGATGCTCCATTTGAAAACATATTTGCTCCTGAATCATCATCGGAACCATCTTCTTGAGACATCGACTCGGCTACCTCGGTTCCTCAACAACTGCCACATGAACACCTTAGAAAATGGACTCACGATCATCCATTAGACAACATCATTGGAAATCCCTCTCGTCCTGTATCAACCGGAAACAACTTGCAACCGATGCCTTATGGTGTTTCTTCAACTCCGTACTTTCTAAGATCGAACCAAAAGATGTTATTACCGCCATGAATGAAGGCAATTTGGTTCAATGCCATGCAAGATGAAATTCATGAGTTTAATCGACTTGATGTATGGGAGTTAGTACTGCTCCAGGCGTGCTATGATTATAGCTCTCAAATGGATCTTCAAAGTAAAACTTGATGAGCATGGTGATGTGTTGAAAAACAAGGCTCGTTTAGTTGCTAAAGGATATCGTCAAGAGGAGGGTATAGACTTTAAAGAATCTTTTGCTCTGTTGCTTTCGAATCGAGGCAATCGAGAATCTTTCGGCTAATTTGCTAGTAAGAACATGGTAGTGTATCGGATGGATGTAAAGGCGGCATTTACGAGCGGAGATCTTAAAGAAGTCGTCTCACGTCGGTAACTGAAGGATTTGTGAATCAAGAGCATCCTACTCACGTTTATCGTGAAGAAGGCTCTACGGTTTAAAGCAAGCTCACCAAGGGCATGGTATGATACCTTTGTCAAAGTTTCTTCTATCATCGGATTCATAAAGGAGCGATTGATCCTACATTGTTCACCAGGAAGTCGGGCAAACATTTAACTCATGTTCAAATTTATGTTGATGATATTATTTTTGCCTCGACTGACCCAATGGAATGTGATCATTTTCTAATGAAATGAGTTCTAAGTTTCAAATGTCAATGATGGGACAAATGTCATTTTTCTTGGGATTACAAATTTCACAAAGTCACCGGAGGCATTTTCATAAATCAATCTAAATATGCAATAGAGATTTTAAAGAAATTTGGATTTGATTCAAGTGACCCTGTTGACACCCCATGATTGATCGAACCAAACTAGATGAGGACCACTCGGGGATCATGATTGACCAAACGAAATATCGTAGTATGATTGGATCCCTGATGTACCTCACTGCTAGTAGACCGGACATCTTGTTCATTTGTTTGCATGTGTGCTAGATACCAGGCTAAGCCTACCAAAAAGCACCTTGAAGCGGTTAAACGGGTCTTCGGTATCTCCAAGGAACCATCAATATGGGACTATGGTACCCGAAGGACACTGGTATGTCACTAACGGCCTATGAATCTGATCATGCGAGGTTGTCAAGATACACGTCGAAGTACATCTGGAGGTGCTCGGTTTTTGGGTGATAAGCTTGTGAGCTGGTCTTCAAAGAAGCAAATGAGTACTTCTATTTCCTCTACAGAGGTGAATACATAGCCATGTCATCATGTTGTGCTCAAATCTTATGGATGAGATCTCAATTATCTACTATGGCTTTGAATTCAACAAAATCCCTACAGTCTTTGTGATAATAAAAGTGCTATTGCTCTCTCATGCAACAACGTTCAACACTCAAGAGCAAAGCATATCGACATTCGACATCATTTCATCGGGGAACAAGTGGAAAAAGGTGTGGTGGAACTATATTTTGTGAGGTCTGAATATCGGTTAGCGGACATCTTCACCAAAGCTCTTCAAGAGAAGCGTTTTGAGTTTATTCTTCCGCGTCTTGGCTTGAAAAGCCTTCAACGGAAACACTCAAACGTCTTGAGGAGGAAGACGAGGAGTAAAGGTCTATCTTCATCTATCTCTTGTATATATCTATTGAAAATATCAAAATTATAAAACCCTATAAAAAATTATAAAACCTTCAAAATCCATAAAAATCGAAAAATTGAAAAATCTTCAAAAATATTGTCTTTTTGTCATGCGTTTTCGGTTCGAAATATCTACGGTCTTTGTCTTTGTCATTCAAAGAATGACACGGGACTTTAGATGTTGTTGAATTTCAAAAAAATCAAAAAATTATTTTTGAAGAAAAAAAAACAATGGTTTATTGTCATTTTCAGGCAATAACCGGTTTTAAAAAGAAACGAGCCATGTTTTACCATGTTTTCAAATTCCATGCTCCGATTCTATAACATTTATCTGCTGAAAACTAAATGCTTTGAAAAATAACTCGGTCTCTATTTTTGATAATCATCAGGACTTATCTGTCAAAATATCTATCTCTCAATCAACAACCTATGTCATTGATTGAGGGAGAATGATTTCAATTAAATTAAAAGTTATTTGGCATTAAATTGTTTTCAAAAGATGTACATGCATGTTTAACTAATGGAGTTTAAAATCTCAACATCAGATCCTTATCGGTTAAGCGCTTTCATAATCAAGTCACAATTCTCCTTAAAAGCTTTCAAAATCAATTTAAATCTACAGAGATCACAAATCTCAAATGTTTTAATAATTGTGATCGGGGAAGAAGTTGTGATTTAAATAGGATTTAAAGCGATAATTAGATAAATGGTTTCTTAAGTGATTAGCATGTTTGCCTCCCGTAAGTGACAAACGATTTCAAATTTTCCATGCACACATTGAGGGAGAGCATCTATAATTTAAAAGCGTGATCATTTATCTCAATGTGCGGGTTCCCTCTAGTATGTGTAAAACTCCTTTCAAACCTAGAAGCACATATTGAGGGGAGCAAAATCATGAAAACCTCATCCTTCCCCAAAATGCTTTATCTACTTGATTCGATTTGGGAAGTGATGTTGATATCTTTTAGAAAATGGTAATCAAAGAAGTTAATTCTTTCTCTTGCCTCCGTGTGCAAAACATTTTCAAATACTTTATGCACATGTTGAGGGAGTTCTGTTCTAAAATATCAAAACAATTGAGTACAAAATGCTTTGATAATATATCACAAGTATCTGAATTGATTTTCAAATGGTTTTCAATTGGTTCCAATGGCGGATGAACAATACCAAATAGACCGACCAACTTTACTTTATGTATGCTGATATAAGGATGATATGGTTAGGTATTTGTTCCCAAGATCCGAGAACGGAGGGATCTACCGGGGAACTATCCACTAGTTAGTGTAGAGTTCTTAGGTATGATAATAAAAGGAGAAAAATGAGATATGGGAAGAGTGCGGACTAAGACTGAGCTAATCTTGGAATAAACCCAACAAGGTTCTAGCTATGAAGTCTCGGTAAGCACTGAAGGGGTTGAAGAATTAAAAAAAATTGAATGAGAAAAGGGTGAAAACAAATAGCCCTCCATTTATTCAACCTTAGAGGCGAGAAACGGGTTCAATTCATATGCTACTGATGGTAACATCGGTATTGAAGACAAGGCGTCATGGACCCATGGACTTTGCACTTCAACTTTCCAAACCACTCAAGTTCCTCTTAAAAGGACTTGTTTCATTCTCACGGGGAACCGACATTATCTATCGACTTTCTCTTAGAGATTGTTGATATTGAAGAAGGAGACCCTCTCCCTAGTCTCCGAGATAGGATCCAAATATGCACAAATTGAGTCTAGAGCCACGAGATCATCAATAAATCTCATTAGGACACTTTCAATGAAGACTCTCTGTTTCACACAATGTGGAAAGAGATTATATCTTGAGTCCTACGCATTATCCTTGTGGTATTGCCAGAACATCTGAGTGATGTGTTTACATATTCACTTTGTGAAGATGGAAAGCCTGGAGCCAACATCTAACAAGCTCTGGTAGGTGGCATGTGAGATCTATTATCTGAGATCAACCATGTGACAAGCTGAGCGAAACAATGGGGTGATTCAATCTTTTGAATCAATCACAGTTCGAGTTATGGATTGCGGATACCTTTGAAAAACGGTCTTTGTGCTTTAAAACTCTTTTCATTAGCACGTCGACCGTGTACTAATTTTCAAATCAAAAGGTGTTTTATGATTGATAATTGATTTTCATTAAAACCTTAGTTGTACTGCAAAAACAATTTCTATTGAGCAATACTTCGATTGTTTTCAAATCTCTTTTCATCAATCGAGATTGGACTCAAATTATTTGGTTCACTCACTCCGTGTTGTCTTCTTTGAGATGTTCGGTTTGAGAACGGCTAGAGCATTTGCGAAACCCTGTCAAGGAAATTCTTTCTTGAATTATACACGATCAGGCGGTACTTATCTTGATCAGCGAGGGGAACCGTGGGCGTGTACCTCAATTCAGCGAAAGTGATCAAAGACACTTTAGTGCGATTTATGCTATGCTTGTTTGTATGCGAATGCACCCGGCGTTTGCATTTGAGAATGAAGCGGTCAATCCATAGCCGCATGCTCACTTAACACATTCATCTCAAAAGAAATCATGATTAGTGCATCAATGACTCTGATATTTCACTCCATGCTTACGCTTCTGGCTGCCAATATCATGATTCAACAAATGCTTCCGCTACTCTGATGAGAAGATATCATGATCGAGAATGTGAGCATGTCGGTCCGAAAGTCACAACATCACATAATACCAACCACCACAATGGATGTCCCTGAGAGATTTTTTGATGGTGATAATCTCAAATGATGGCTCAAAATTATTATCACGTGGATCGATTAAAGACCTCCACTTGAAGTAACCAAACATGCAATGTGAAGAATCAATGACTTCTGAGCTTAGGAACAAGGACTACATCAAGAATGCAAGAACAATTGTTAATGTCATATCCGTTTGTATTCAATGTAATTTTAGTGCATGATTGAGGTGACCTCCCTTAGGGGAAGATTGTTAGGAATTAGAAATTCCAGGTATTAAGAGTCGGTCACCTCAAGTATATGTAATCGTTAGAAAGCTCGTAGTCGTAGTTATTTTTAAGTTAAGTAGTATTTAGTTAAGTAACACCGTGGAGGACGGACGGGTCTTTACCCACGTATGCACGATCCACGACCGATGTGTGGCGTTTTATGTAAGACTATAAATACTCTCTACCTCCCAAGGTAGAGAGTTGGAGCTCATAATAATATCTTTCACTTTCTCTCACTAAGTTCCCTAAACCTCTAACTTTCTCTCTCTAGAATTCCATCTATATTCTACTTTGTGTTATGGTTTGATGTGTATGTGAAAAGTTATATCTTACAAGGAGTCACGATAAGAGAACCTGAGTCAGCACCTCATCAAATCAACCCTGTCACATAAGACAAAGGTAAAGGGGATTTGTTTCTTTGGAGGAGATGCGAGATCAAACACATTTGAAAACTACTCTTTGAATATCTAGTCACCATTTCCTAAAACAATAACCTTGGGTTTATTCTTAAGAAAAGATTTCTGATCTTGTATCTTCATCTACACAAGTGCAAATGGGATGAACATTGAGGCAGAAAGATCGATTGGAATCTCCGCTTCCAGTGATGCGCAAGAAGAAAATCGAGGAGACTCAGCACACCCGGAGACCCCAGTTTTTAAGTACAAGTGAGAAAAATGATCCACTGGAGAATGTTGAGCCTGGATCTGAAACACTCAAGCATCTTGAAGAAACAAACGTGTCTACTGGATCACTTTCCTCACTTAAAAATCTTGATACTGACCTACATCACGGGGACCAATTCTTGAAAAGACGGTCCTTGACATGACGCCGAATCGAGATAAACAAAGAATGAAAAGGAAAGAAGTTCAGTCCATGTTCTCTGTCACTATACATCAAGATACTTCTTGATTCCTCGATGTACTGCACCAATGGTCTCCACTAATGTGTCATCCCGTCAATCACACAACACTTTCGAACTTGTTATTACAAGCTGCACTTCCACATCCCAATCCCACCTAATGAGTTAATACAAGTTGTCTCGATCGGTGATCCTGTCACCCCTCTGTCTCACCGCTCGTGCATCACCAACTCCTACTAGAACAACAGAGGAATTGCTTGAAGAGGCCATGTCACGCATTACAACTATTGAGAAACACTTTCCTATTGCTGTCAACAACCTTGATAGTCGTGTCAAGAAACTGGAGAATCTAAATCTCAATGAAATCATAACAGAGGCAATAGAAGCAGATATTAAAGATGCGGTTGAATGGGCAATGAAGGCTCCCTTGCTACAACGATTCAAAGATATGCCGATCTCTGACATGAGATCAGTTCTCTCTGAGAAAATGTATGAGGAAGGAGAGTACAAGCATAGTACACACAAGAAGTTATATGAGGCACTCGATGAATCTATGAAGTATGATGATTATGAGCGGTTTGTTGTTGATGATCGTGAAAGAAGGCAAAAAGAAAAGAAAGATATGTTCCAATGGACTCAAAAGATATGTCGGGAGGTCCCAAGCCACCACCACCACCCCTACAGGTGGTGCTATCGGAGTTGGGGATCCTCGGGAACAACCAGGTTCCCACAATGTAAGCCCACCATCACCACCTCCAACCACTCGAAAAAAAAAGTACCTCAAGTGGTCAAAAACATCATAATATGTCTACCAAAAGAACCACTGTCAATTACCGGTTTACACCTACCATCCCTACCATTCCAGAAGAGCAAATAATAAATGAAGAGTCCTTCGTTGCTCGGAATCGAATCTGAAGATGATGAAACTTCTACCAAGCACATCCCCAATGTTGCAGTCGAAGAAGATTGGTTGGATGCTTATCTTGATGGAAAAAGAGTCAAAACATCTAGAGTTACTCCTTCGAAGAATGATATTCAAAGTTGGCATACCCAAGATAAACCTCAAACTCCTGAACCTTCATGGTGTATTCCCGAATCTGATTCAACAAATCCAGCAAACAATTGGGCATCCACTATAGCTTCCTACTACGAAGCACCAGCAGAAGATTCTCTTCTACATTTCACAAGAGATATGGGAAGCCTCATAAAGTGGTTTTGTGAAAAGAAGGAAATTTCATCTATCACTCCTAAAGATCTTGAAGGCCCAGCATATGAAATAGTGAAAGTTTTCCACTTTCTGATGCTCATCGCTTCAATATCAGAGATGGAGGAATGCTACAGAATGCTGAATGATCAAGTTAGTGAGCAAATCAACAGGTTTGATTTGAACAACCCTCTTCCTCTTGGCGGTGAACCTGGATACATAACCATTCAATCAGAATTCTTCTTCAACCACGATCTGGACTATCTATGTGGTACGCACTTCTGAGAGAAGACCGGATTTATCTATTTCGAAGATGAAAGCGCTACCTACAGCTGATCAAGGTCTCGAACAGATGGTTCCAGATCAATTCTGGCGCAGACAAAGAGAGTATGACATTGCCGCATCATATGGCATTTCTCATTGGTGGTTTAAGAAGAAACAATTCTACATCGAAAGACATAATGCTAACAAGAGTCGCAGAGCTGTTCGATCCAAGCTGCGTATTCTAAGTGTCATCAGAATAGAAATCTTCCCAATCTACGGGTATGAGTACAACGAAGAATATTGTCCTTGAAGATCGCAGACTCAAAAGAGTACACTATAGAAGAAAACGACTTCAAACATCTGATGCCTAATGACTTTGAAGACCTCTATCTTCTGAATCTTCAAGGACACCTTGACCATCTGCCTGCTCTCGAGAAGAAGGCTCTTTCGATTCGTCAATATCTGGATTAGAGGCTTGGTCATTCGCCTAAGAGTTGAGGACCTTCAATTGGGAATCGAAAGTTATCATACTCGAGTCAATCTTACAAGACCACAATGGGAAGCCAAAGGACACGAATTTCGTCATGAATATATTGTGATCGACACTCCTAGAGCCGTCATCTTCTTGACGACGGATCGAACTCGAATGTTAATGAGATTGTGTGAGCTATACAAATTTAGTGATGGCACACTCAAGATGGTCGAAGAGGAATTAGACTCTAGAGTGAAAGAAATCAAGATTGATTTGAAGTCACGAAACAAAACGATATCTTTGGATGACGAGGATGTGAAGAGGTGTGAAAATTTCATTACTGCTATCAGACGACGATTGAAGACTAGGATGATCTATCGCAGTCTTGAAAGCTTTATGGGTGGTAGACCTCGTGCAGGACACTACAAGCTGCTTCAAAGAACTGAATGAAGATATCTGTCGGAAGTAGTTTATGTTCTGTTAATTGATTTGTAATAAGTGGTGTAATTACTATTAAACAACTATAATGTATGTAATAGTGCTAGGTTGTGTCGTGTGGTTTCCCTTATTCTAAAAAGGGGAACTTCAGTCGTGTCCATTTCAATCTTATAAAACCAGACACATTTTTCTCCAACAAATATTTTATCTCATACATATTTAAATCACTTGAGATCCAAAATCTCAAAGGATTTGAAATTTTTGATCGGGGGAGAAAATGTGATATAAATATGAAAGATGTTAAAAGATGACTATTTTTTTGTGCATACTGCTCTCTAATATGTGCTAAACAATTTTCGAATCTCGAAGCACATATTGAGGGGGAGCAAAATCATGAAAACCTCATCCTTCCCCAAAATGCTTTAGCTACTTGATTCGATTAGGGAAGTGATGTTGATATCTTTTAGAAAATGGTAATCAAAGAAGTTAGTTCTTTCTCCTGCCTCTGTGTGCAAAACTATTTCAAATACTTGATGCACATGTTGAGGGGGAGTTCTTCTTCTAAAAGTATCAAAAACAATTCAGGTGCAAAATGCTTTGATAATATATCACAAGCACCTGGATTGATTTTCAAATGGTTTTCAATTGGTTCCAAATGGCAGACGAACAATACCAAATAGACCGACCAACTTTACTTTATGTACGGTGATATAAGGATGATAAGGTTAGGTATATGTTCCCATGATCCGCAGGAGGAATCTACCGGGACTATCCACTAGTTAGTGTAGAGTTCTTAGGTATAATGATAAAAGGAGAAAAATGAGATATGGGAAGAGTGCGGACTAAGAGGCTGAGCTAGTCTTGGAATAAACCCAACAAGGTTCTAGCTATGAAGTCTCGGTAAGCACTGAAGGGGTTGAAGAATTAAAAAGAATTGAATGAGAAAAGGGTGAAAACAAATAGCCCTCCATTGATTCAACCTTAGGGTAGAAACCGGGTTCAATTCGTATGCTACTGATGGTAACATCGGTATTGAAGACAAGACGTCATGGACCCAGTGACGCACTGCACTTCAACTTTCCAAACCACTCAAGTTCCTCTTAAAAGGACTTGTTGATATTGAAGAAGGAGACCCTCTCCCTAGTCTCCGATATAGGATCCAAATATGCACAAAATTGAGTCTAGAGCCAAGAGATCATCAATAAATCTCATTAGGACACTTAGAAGACTCTCTGTTTCACATAATGTGGAAAGAGAGATTATATCTTGAGTCCCACGCATTATCCTTATGGTATTGCCAGAACATCTGAGTGATGTGTTTACATATTCACAGTGAAGATGGAAAGCCTTCTGGAGCCAACATCAAACAAGCTCCTGGTAGGTGGCATGTGAGATCTATTATATAGATCAACCATGTGACAACTGAACATAAACAATGGGGCGATTCAATCTTTTGAATCAATCCTGGTTCAGGTTATGGATTGACGGATACCTTTGAAAAACCGCTCTTTGTGCTTAAAAAACTCTTTTCTTTAGCACATCGACTGCGTACAAAGATTTCAAATCAAAAGGTTTTTATGATTGATAATTGATTTTCAATAAAACCTTCGTTGTATTGCAAAAACAATTTCTATTGAGCAATGCACGATTGTTTTCAAATCTCTTTTCATCAATCCGTGGACTTAAATTCGCTGGTTCACTCACTCCGTGTTGTCTTCTTTGAGACGTTCCGGTTTGAGAACAGCTAGAGCAGCTGCGAAACCTTGTCAAGGAAATTCTTCGTAATTATACCTGATCACAGGCAGTACATGTACTGATCAACGGGGAACCATGGGCCGTGTACCTCAATTCAACGAAAGTGATCAATGACACTTTCGTACGCTTTATTGCTAACTGTTGTATGCAGGTACGCCTGACGTTTGCAGCTGATCAGAATGATGCGGTCAATCCTTAGCCGCATGCTCACACCACACATTCATCTCCGAAGAAATCATGATCTTTGCTTCAATGACTCTGATATTTTCACTCCCATACCTTTCTGCTGCTGCTATATCATGAATCAACGAAAGCTTCCGCTACTCTGATGAGAAGATTTCATGATCCAGAATGTGAGCATGTCGGTCCAATGTGTCACGTTCTCATATGCTGGCAACACTTCAATGTTTGATGCTGTGCTTACTGTGCTTGATGATCTCAAATAATGCTCAAAGGTTATCATAGTGGATCAGACACTCAACCTCCACGAATTATTCATTTCAGTTGTTCAAAGTTGTACTCTCCACAGATGCACTTAGTTTGATTACTTTGTTGAAGAGAAGTCTTCGAGCTCAAGAATGAAGATTTATTAGAACGCTAGGATTCACAATGTAATTTATGGGGTGACCTCCCTTAGGGGGAGATTGTTAGGAATTGAAAATTCCCTAAGTTAAAGAGTCGGTCACCCCAAATGTTATCTAGCCAAAGTTAGCTCGTAGACTCGTCGTTATTTACGTTATTAATTAGTTTCTCTGTTAGTTTAGTGCCACACCGTGGAGGAAGGGCGGGTCTTTACCCATTGTATACCTGATTCACAGGCCGTCAGAGGTCGTTAAGTTTGTAACCTATAAATACCCTCTACCTTGCAAGGTAGAGGGTTGAATGTTCACTTGAAATCTAACCTTCCATGAGTTTTCTCTTACTAGAACATCTCCCTTACTCTCTCTAAAACTTATATACTCCACTATTGATTATGGTTTAATGTGAATATGAAATTCTATATCCTACAAGAAGGGTTACCGAATCTACAACAAAAGAACTCGAGATATCATGGAAACTATTCACGTCACGTTCAATGAGCTGACCGGGCAAATGGCTCCAGTACAATCCAGTTCTGGACTCGCAACTCAACCCTCATTAAGTAGTCCTATCAATTCTACTCTGGTTCTAAGTCCATCACCAGCAACTCCTTATGTACCTCCTTCTGAAGATGATTTAAAGAAGTTATTTGATCCAATGTTTGATGAACACTATGAGCCAAGTGTGAATGATATGTCAATTCCATCAACAGAGGCTACTTCTATTCCCGTCAATGAAGTTAACCCTTCAGTTTCAATGTCATTAAGTCAAGAAGCGCCTGCTGCTGATCACTCTGTCTCATCAACAAATCATCAATCGTCGAGTGTACATCATGGAATTGTTTCTGGCACCAATGATGGAGATAATCCCTTTGCTACTCCTAAAGATGCCCCATTTGAAAATATATTTGCTCTTGAATCATCATCAGAACCATCTTCATCAGGAGACATCGACTCTGCTACTTCAGTTTCTCAACAACAACCACATGAACACCTTAGAAAATGGACACATGATCACCCATTGGACAACATCATTGGAAACCTATCTCGTCCAGTATCCACGTGGAAACAACTTGCAACTGATGCCTTATGATGCTTCTTCAACTCCGTACTCTCTAAGGTCGAACCAAAAGATGTTAAAACTGCCATGAATGAAGACAGCTGGTTCAATGCCATGCAAGAAGAAATTCATGAGTTTGATCGACTAGATGTATGGGAATTAGTACCTGCTCCAGATTGTGCTATGATCATTGCTCTAAAGTGGATCTTCAAAGTGAAACTTGATGAACATGGTGATGTTTTAAAGAACAAGGCTCTATTGGTTGCAAAAGGATACCGTCAAGAGGAGGGTATTGACTTTGAAGAATCATTTGCTCCTGTTGCTCGTATCGAGGCAATCAGAATCTTCTTGGCTAATGCTGCAAGTAAGAACATGGTAGTCTATCGGATGGATGTAAAGACGGCTTTTCTTAACGGAGATCTTAAAGAAGTCGTATAGTCGACCAACGAAGGCTTTGTGAATCCAGAGCATCCTACTCACGTCTACCATTTGAAGAAGGCTCTTTACGGTTTGAAGCAAGCTCCAAGGGCATGGTATGATACGCTATCAAAGTTTCTTCCATCTTTTGGATTCAGCAAAGGAGCAGTTGATCCAACATTGTTCACCAGAATGTCAGGTAAACATTTAATTCACTTTCAAATATATGTTGATGATATTATTTTTTCCTCGACTGACCCCAATGAATGTGGCGTTTTTCAAATGAAATGGGTTCCAAATTTCAAATGTCAATGATGGGACAAATGTCATTTTTCTTGGGATTACAAATTTCACAAAGTCCCGGAGGCATTTTTATAAATCAATCTAAATATGCAAATGAGATTTTAAAAATTTGGATTTGATTCTAGTGACCCTGTTGACACTCCCATGATAGAGCGTACTAAACTGGATGAGGACCACTCAGGGATCATGGTAGACCAAACTAAATATCGTAGTATGATCGGATCCACGATGTACCTCACGCCAGTAGACCGACATTATGTTATTTGTTTGCATGTGTGCTAGATATCAGGCTAAGCCTACCAAAAAGCACCTTGAAGCGGTTAAACGGGTCTTTCGATATCTCCAAGGAACCATCAATATGGGACTTTGGTACCCGAAGGACACCGGCATGTCACTAACAGCCTATGCAGATCGATCATACAGGATGTCAAGATACACGTCAAAGTACGTCTGGAGGTGCTCAATTTTTGGGTGATAAGCTTGTGAGCTGGTCTTCAAAGAAACAAATGAGTACTTCTATTTCCTCTACAGAGGCTGAATACATAGCCATGTCATCTTGTTGTGCTCAAATCCTATGGATGAGATCCCAATTATCTGACTATGGCTTTGAATTCAACAAAATCCCTATGTACTGTGATAATAAAAGTGCCATTGCTCTCTCATGCAACAACGTTCAACACTCAAGAGCAAAGCACATCGACATTCGACATCATTTCATCAGGGAGCAAGTAGAAAACAGTGTGGTGGAACTTTATTTTGTGAGGACTGAATTCCAGTTAGCAGACATCTTCACCAAAGCTCTTCCTAGAGAACGTTTTGAGTTTATCCTCCCACGACTTGGTCTAAAGAGTCTTCAACCGGAAACACTCAAACGTCTTCAAGAAGAAGACGAGGAGTAAAGGTCTTTCTTCATCCATCTCTTGTAAATAGTTATTCGAAAAGCAAAATACAAAATTTCAAAACCTTCAAAAAGCGAATAGAAAAATATAAAACTTTCAAAAATCCATAAAAACTTAAAAAAAAATTGTCATTTTGTCATGTTTTTCTCGATTCAAAAATATCTACGGTCTTTGTGATGTCTTTCAAAGAATGACACGGGACTTTAGATATTGTTCGAATGTTCTTAAAAAAAATCATCAAAAAATCAAAAAATACTTTTGAGAGAAAGTGAAACTATGGTTTATTGTCATTTCAGGCAGTAACCCGTTTTTCAAAGAAAGAACAGAGCTATGCTTTATCTTGTTTTTCAAATCTCATGCTCTGAGTCTATAAACAATTACTTACCATCTAATGAAAACTAATTGCTTTGAAAAATAACTCGGACTCTATTTTTGAAAATCATCTGGACTTAACGTTTGTCAAAAATATCTACCACTCAATCAACAACTTTTGTCATTGATTGAGGGGGAGAATAATTTCAATTAAATCAAAAGGTTATTTGTCATACAATTGTTTTCAAAAGATAATCATGCATGTTTAATCAATGGAGTTTAAAGTCTCAAAAACCGATCCTTATCAGTTAAAATGTTTTCATAATCAAGTCACAATACTCCTCAAAAGCTTTCAAAATCAATTTAAATCTACAGAGATCACAAATCTCAAATGATTTGAAAATTGTGATCAGGGGAGAATTTGTGATTTAAATTGGATTTAAACTGATAATTCGATAAATGGTCTCATAAGTGTTTAGCAAGCTTTCCTCCCCACATGTACCAAACTATTTCAAATTTTCCATGCACATGTTGAGGGGGGGCATCTATCTCAAACCACAAAGAATTGAAACGTGACTGATTTGTATCTAAGTGCAGATTCCTTCTAATATGTGCAAAACTCTTTCAAACTTCGAGGCACATATTGAGGGGGAGCAAACTTATAAAAACCTCATCCTTCCCCAAAATGCTTTATCTACTTTATTTGATCAGGGAAGTGATGCTGATATCTTTTAGAAAATGGTAATCAAAGAAGTGAATTCTTCCTCTTGCCTCCGTGTGCTAAAACGATTTCAAATACATGATGTACATGTTGAGGGGGGGCTCTCTTTCTAAATATATCAAAAACAATTCAGGTACAAAATGCTTTGATAATATATCACAAGTATCTGGATTGATTTTCAAATGGTTTTCAATTGGTTCCAATGGCAGATGAACAATACCAAATAGACCGACCAAATTTACTTTATATATGGTGATATAAGGATGATAAGGTTAGGTATTTGTTCCCATGATCCGCCAGAACCGGAGGGATCTACCCAGGGACAATCCACTAGATAGTGTAGAAGTCCTTAGGTTTGATGAAAAAAAGGAGAAAAGTGAGATATGGGAAGAGTGCGGACTGAGACTGAGCTAGTACTGGAATAAACCAAACAAGGTTCTAGTTATGAAGTCTCGGTAAGCACTGTAGGGGTTGAAGAATGAAAAAGAATTGAATGTGAAAAAGGGTGAAAAGAAATAGCCCTCCATTTATTCAACCTTAGGGCAGAAACCGGGTTTAATTTATATGCTACTGGTGGTTACCAAGGTAACATCGGTATTGAAGACAAGAAGTCATGGACCCAGTGACGCACTGCACTACAACTTCCCAAGCTACTCAATTTCCTCTTAAAAGGACTTGTTTCATTCTCACGGGGAACCGACATAATCTATCGACTTTCTCTTAGAGTTTGTTGATATTGAAGAAGGAGACCCTCTCCCTAGTCTCCGGCATAGGAACCAAATATGTACAATTGAGTCTAGAGCCATGAGATCATCAATAAATCTCATTAGGACACTGTCTATGAAGACTCTCTGTTTCACACAATGTGGAAAGAGAGATTACATCTTATGAGTCCTACGCATTATCCTTGTGGTATTGCCAGAACATCTGAGTGATATGCAAACATATTCACAATGAGGATGGAAAGCCTTCTGGAGCCAACATCAAACAAGCTCCTGGTGGGTGGCATGTGAGATCTATCTAATAGATCAACCATGTGACAACTGAACAGAAACAATGGGGCGATTCAATCTTTTGAATCAATCCTGGTTCAGGTTATGGATTGACGGATACCTTTGAAAAACCGGTCGTTGTGCTTAAAAACTCTTTTCTTTAGCACATCGACCGTGTACCAATATTTCAAAATAAAAGGTGTTTATGATTGATAATTGATTTTCAGTAAAATCTTCGTTGCATTGCAAAAACAATTTTCATTAAGCAATACACGATTGTTTCTCAAATCTCTTTTCATCAATCAGTGAATCTTTATTCGCTGGTTCACTCGCTCCGTGTTGTCTTCTTTGAGACGTTCTGGTTTGAGAACAGCTAGAGCAGCTGCGTAACCCTGTCAAGGATATTCTTCGGAATTTTACCTGATCACAGGTAGTACTTGTACTGATCAACGGGGAACCGTGGGCCATGTACCTCAATTCAACAAAAGTGATCAAAGAAACTTTCGTGCGCTTTATTGCTAACTGTTTTATGCAGGTACGCCCGACGTTTTCAGCTGATCAGAATGAAGCGGTCAATCCATAGCCGCATGCTCACTCAACACATTCATTTCTAAATAAATCATGATTAGTGCATCAATGACTCTGATATTATCACTCCATGCTTCGCTACTGCTGCCAATATCATGAATCAACGAAAGCTTCCGCTACTCTGATAAGAAGAAATCATGATCCAGAATGTGAGCATGTCGGTCCAAATGTCACAACATCACATAATACCAACACCACAATGGAAGAGTCAGAGATTTATGTTAGCTGATGATCTCAAAGTTGGCTCAAAACTCATTATCACATGGATCAGTAAAAGACCTCCACTTGGATTAACCAAACATGCAAAAATGAAGAATCAATGACTACGAGCTTCAGAGCAAAGAACATTAACAAGAATCCAAGAACAATTTCATTGTAATATATGTTTGTATTCAATGTATTTTTGAGGTGGCCTCCCTTAGGGGGAGATTGTTAGGATTTAGTAAATCCAATTATTAAAGAGTCGGTCACCTCAAGTATATGTAATCGTTAGAAAGCTCATAGTCGTAGATTATTTAATGTTAAGTAGTATTTAGTTAAGTAACACCGTGGAGGACGGACGGGTCTTTACCCACTGTATGCCTGATCCACAGCCCGTAGGTGGCGATTTATGTAAGACTATAAATACTCTCTACCTCCCAAGGTAGAGAGTTGGAGCTCATAATAATACTTTTACTTTCTCTCACTAAGTTCCCAAACCTCTAACTCTTTCTCTCTCTAAAACCACATCTTATACGCCTCTTTTGATTATGGTTTGATGTGTTTGTGAAATCCAATATGTTACATTGATGGAGAGCCATCTTCTTCTACGATGCAAGGTGGGCGCTACCATTTTTTTTTCACATTTTTCTGCAGCTCATTATTTCACAAACATATATTGTCAGCTCTTTAATTTTGTTTTGTTTTTTTAATCGATCTAGGCATGCTGCCTGACTACGATAATCTTGGAGACTGTACTGAACGGTGTTGTTATTGTAATGCTGTTTTTTGGCGTGCGGAGCAGCTTGCAGGCCACTGTGTTACAGGTGCCCCGCCTAGATACCATACATGTTGTGGAGGTGGCAAAGTTTATATGCAGCATGACGCAGACCCGCCTCAGTATATCAAGGACTTGCTTGACCAACGTGCTTTTATGGAAAATATACGAACATCCAATCAAATGTTTGCAATGACGTCGCTCGGTGCCACAGTTGACAACACAATCAACAATGGTGGAGGCCCATATGTTTTTAAAGTTTCTGGCCAAATGTATCATCGGATAGGCTCACTTTGCCCGGTTAATGATGATCCGAAGTTTTTGCAGCTCTACATCTATGACATGCAGGATGAAGTTCAGCATAGGCTGAGCCATTTTTCAACCTCAGATGGTCGTGATTTGAATGCAGATATAGTGCAAGGCCTCATTCAATTTTTAGATGCTCACAATGAACTAGTCTAGATATTCAGGACTGCGCGTGACAAATGTGCCCAACATGATGTCCCTGAATTTAAGGTAAAGCTTTACAACAGTGAAGCTCCTCGCGGTTATGAAGCTTCATTATCAAATACTCTGGGCGCTATTGTCTTTAACTGCCGGCCTGAAAGTGAATCAAATTACGATGTTATACTAGTGTACCGAAATGGGCTGCTAAAAAGAGTCAGCAAGATCCATAAGTCATACATGTCGTTGCAGTTTCCGTTGATATTTATCTATGGTCAACCAGGGTATCATACAAAACTGAAGTTAAGAACAGCAGACCCAAACATTGAGCCAAAACGGGTCTCAATGAATGCATTCTACACGTACCAGCTACATCTGAGGTATGATAGTTATGACTTGCTGTTTCGCACTGGCAGGTTGTTTCAGCAGTACGTTGTTGGCATATACTGTTGCATAGAACAGAATAGGATGGATTTTTATAGGACACACCAAAATGATATTCGAGGGGATTTTTTGTCAGGGCTTTATGATGCGATTTCAAGAGGGGAGCACGATGGGTCGCAACTGGAGGCCCGAGGTATATGTATAGTCATTATCTGGATGCATTGGCGATCTGCAGGGTTCTTGGTAATCCACGTTTCTTTATAACATTCACATGCAATGTAAAGTGGCCTGAGATACAAAGATACATGTCCCAGTTCCCTCACCTGACAACAGCCGATAGGGCAGATATAGTATTCATAGTTTTTGAGCAAAAGGTCAAAGCATTTGTAAATTTTATGAAGGGAAGGCAGACATTTGGTCATGTCACGGGAGGTATGCCTGTTCTTTTTCACACATAAACCTTTTGTACTTTATCTTTCGATTTCAGTTTTACCATGGATGCTTGCTTAATGCGTTGTGCAAACGCGCTATTCTAATTGTATTTGCTAATTTTGCCCGGCCTGCAGTACTGTACACCATCGAGTTTCAGAAGCGCGGCTTGCCACATTGTCACACACTCCTTTGGATTTCTTCATCAACCAAGATAGAAGATCCTGCAGATGTTGACCAGTATATTTCTGTAGAATTACCTGATCCTCACGATGATCCACGCACTTATAAAATTGTTTCAGAAATGATGATGCATGTCCCGAGTGGCAAGGCCAGCCCGAATGCACCGTGTATGAAAGGCAAACTCTGCAGCAAAAAATTCCCAAAACAATACAATAACGAAACTTTCTTTGATGACAAAGGTTATCCGCATTATCGAAGAAGGCAAGGAAATACTTTCGCAGCAAAAGGCCAGATAAAGCTTGACAATGGGTATGTCGTGCCATATAACCGTGATTTGTGCCTGGCATTTGAAGCTCACATCAATGTGGAATACTGCGGGTGGAGCATGCTGATAAAATATCTTTTTAAGTATATATCAAAAGGAACTGACAGGATTTTTGCTAAAGCAGCAAGGTCTATTGGTGAAACATCTACTTCATCGACACAGCCGCAACAACCAATTGACGAAATACATAATTACCTCTATGGCCGATTCATATGTCCTCATGAAGCGTGCTGGAGAATCCTCAAATTTGAAATACATATCAGAGAGCCGGCGGTTTAGATACTTTCAGTCCATTTGGAGAACATGCAGCGCGTAACTTTTAGAGACGGTGATAACTTAGAGGCGGTCGTCAATCGTCGTGATCGTAAGCTGACAACACTGACACAATGGTTTACTTACAACATTGAAAACGAGGATGGACGCCATTTGACTTATTTGTAGTTTCCATCAGAGTTTGTATGGTACGGAGATCAGAAATGTTGGTCGCGCAGAAAGACTAACAAGTCTTCTATTGGACGGCTTGCATATATACACCCGACCTCGGGTGAGCTTTTCTACTTAAGAATGTTATTATGTCATCAAAAAGGGTGTAGAGGGTTTGTAGAGCTCAGGACAGTCAACGAAATTGTCTACCCAACATATCGTGGCGCATGTGATGCGCTTGGCTTGCTTGGTGATGACAAAGAATGGGACACAGCTCTTGAAGAAGTGTGTGGCTCAGCTTCATCTGCAGAACTCATGTTCCTTTTTGCAAGGCTGATCACTAATTGTGAGATTGCCAATCCTTTGCATTTATGGGATAAATATTGGCGAGAAATGGGCCATGATATTCCAATTATTGTGTAGGAACAAGTACATATACACAACTATCATGTGAATGATGGAGAACTGCAAGGTTACATACTATGCGAATTGGAAATAATACTAAGCAATTGTGGAAAGTCAGTCGAGAATTATGGTTTGGAGCTACCTCCAAAAAAGCTTCTCGATCAATTAAACAACCGCCTATTAATGGAAGAAAAGAATTACAATAGGGAGATGCTGGTGTGAGAAAGAGATGAGTCGATTCCAAGGCTGAACACTAAACAAAAGGTTATATACGATGCTGTTATAAACGCTTTTAAAACAGGTAAGCAAGAATTAATATTCGTATATGGTCATGGAGGAACTGGTAAAACTTTTCTTTGGAAAACAATAATTAGCACTATACGGGCTGAAGGTAAAATTGTCTTGGTGGTTGCTTCTTCAGGCATCGCTTCTCTGCTTCTTCCAGGAGGTCGAACCGCACATTCAAGATTCAAACTTCCGCTCGAGCTCACAGATGAGTCCCTATGTTGTGTTAAAAAAAACACTCTCATAGGAAACCTTTTAAAGGAAACTGATCTGATTATCGGATGAAGCGCCAATGAATGACCGCCGATGATTTGAAGCACTGGATAGGACTCTTAAAGACATATTGGATGCACCCGATGTTTTGTTCGGTGGGAAAACATTCGTTTTAGGCGGTGATTTCCGCCAAACGCTGCCAATCAAAAAAGGCGCACCCAAAATGGAGATAGTAGCATCATCGATTGTAGAATCACACCTGTGGCCTTATTTTCATGTGATGACACTTAAAGAAAACATGAGGCTGTTCCGCTCGGATTTAAGTATAAAAGAGCAGAGCACAGCGCGGTCCTTTGCATCATGGCTTCTTGACATTGGAGATGGTAAAATTAGTGAGCCTGATGAACAAGACCCTAGAGATTCAGCATGGGTTGAAATTCCTTCTAGATTTTGCATACAAGATGAAGAAGAAGGCCTCTCCAACCTAATAGATTTCATCTATGACAAGCCTACACTTCAAACCCCTTCGGCAATCACTCTACAAGAGAAGGCAATCGTGTGTCCGAAGAATGAAACAGCGGATACTGTTAATTCTAGAGTTTTACAGATGGTCGATGGCGAAGTAACAACTTATGCAAGCTATGATATAGCCACATCGGTGGGGAATAGCGGGGCTGAAACAGAAATGTTATACCCTCCGGAGTATATAAACACATTTAAGCTTCCAGGTTTCCCACCGCATGAATTACAACTCAAAGTCGGATCACCGGTGATGCTTTTAAGGAATGTTAACTTGGCAGGCGGTCTATGCAATGGGACACATATGATAGTCACACAGATGATGTCTAAACTTATTGAAGAGCAAATCATTACAGGCACAAGAGTCAGCGAAAAAGTTTTCATTCATAGGATACCGCTTATTCATAAAGATCCAAACCTCCCTTTTGTTTTCAAGCGCACTCAGTTTCCAATAAAGCTATGTTACGCTATGACAATCAATAAAAGCCAAGGCCAATCTTTGAACAAAATTGGTGTTTACCTTCCCGAGCCAGTTTTTGGTCATGGACAGCTGTATGTGGCTTTGTCTAGAGCTACATCTGCCCATGGGTTAAGGGTCCTTATCAAACAGCAAGATAACCAAAGACCAAACGTCACAAAAAATACCGTATACAAAGATTTTTTAAAAAAATATAAGAGAGACCGCTTTTGTTTTGCCACCACAGACATAAAAATTGGTGTTTGTCTTTTTTTACAGTAGGGTTACTTCTTCGTTTGTTATTATATACACAGTCACATCATAATTGCATGTTACTAGCTTAACCTTTTATAAAAGTATTGTGAAACGATCTGTTCAAAGGTAGATTTGCTGCTCGCTGGTTTTATATGGCATGTCTCATCATTTTAATGCTCCGAGTCTTATTTCCTGGATCATTGTTCGTTGCCGGTTGTTTGCCTGTATCTAGCTTTCTTTTTTATCACTTACCAGCACAATGGAGGAACCTCAGAATGCTCTGGTGCAGCACGCCTCTAAAGGCAAAAGCCTTGAGATCACTGGTTCGCCAGAAGTTGTGACGATACGATAGTTAAAGCCAACATCTCACAGCAAAGTGCTGGAAGCGAGGGTTTACAAAAAATGGACTTCAGTGACATTTGGCAAAAAGAATGCTGGTGGATTTTCTGGCAAAAAAAGGGAAACAGGGTTTTGCTGTATCCTGATAGATCACGAGGTATGTGCTAATTCAGCCAACATGCATAAAACATACCACCACTTCAAATTTATCTGATAACAAATAATTATCAACAGGGCAATGCTATACAGGGTAACATGAATATTAGAGAATTCGACTATTTCAACCCAAAAATCAAGCTCGGACAAGTTTACAGGATTTCAGAGTTTAGCTGTGAGCCAACAAATCCTTACCAACAAACGATTAATAACAAAACAAGCCTCACATTTGGGAAAGCCACAAAGTTTGATGCTATAGAAGCACCGAACATGCCTGAGAACTACCCAATGCGATGGGCAGAATGAAGTACCCGATTCTCACAAGTAACCTTTCTGCTGTCAATATTTTTGGAGTACCGCACTAGTTGCATACTAACACTTGACCGATGATAGATTACATGCGATGTTTGCGGTCGGTGGGTGAGGTTGTGTGCAAAACAAATGCCGTACAACAACAGACCATTTACAGGAAAGTCAATATCAAAAATCTGAGGTACATTAATTCATGCAGCACATTTTTTTAGAAAAAAAAAACGCTGAAAAGCTTATGACATCTACAATCACATACCAATCTTTGGAGTGGTAATGTTGTTGAGTTCACCATGTGGGACGACATGGCTGAAAATTTTGAGGAAGCTCAACTTCAGGCAACGCAGCACCCGGTTATAATTGCTGTCAGTTCTTGCCGAGTTGCGAAATTTAGAGGTATTGCATAAGCAGATTATAAAAAGGTTTGGTGTCGATATCTTACCAATGTGTGAAACAATACCATGGCAGATTACCAGCTAACAGCAACGTCTGCAACGCGTTACTACTTGAATCCACAAATAAGCGAAGCTGATGAGGCACGAGCAAGGTCAAATCTTTGACGTACACATTTTTACTTCGCACCATCGTCACATGACATTTGGTGGTTCTAATTTTCCAACACACAACAGCCACAAAGAAAAGCAACAGAAAACACAAACCCTCCGTATTACAAAGACTCCATATGAAGATGCTGAAAAAGAGAAGGGCCGGAATAGGTTTCCCTTGAAGACCCTGGTCGAGCAAGATCCTGAAACGTATTCGGTAGGTTTTTTGTAATGCAAAATTAAACAAATCAATACTCAATTACACCTCCAAAAAAAAAATTTAATGCCCGAAAAAACCCCCTAAACTGTTTGCACAAACATTTACAGGGAGTGTTTTTCACAGTCGAGGCAACAATCGCTAGTATCAAGATCAAGAGAGACTGGTACTACATGTCTTGCAGCGAATGTGCTTCGAAAGTGAAAGACAAAGGAGGGGTGTATTTGTGTCTGAACCATGGGGAACAAGCAGCACCATCATACAGGTACCATATTTTTTGGCCCATCTCATGTAATATTAAAAAACACATTATGTCATTAAAATTAAATTATAAGGGTTTCGCTGGGTGAACCACGCAGGTTTAATTTCAGAGCTTTTATCACTGACCCGTCCGCAACAGTGGAGGTCACTTTCTTCAGCCCGGCGGCAGAAGACGTTACAGGGTATTCATGCTCAGAGCTTCTCGCAAAGCATAAAGCAGAAGACTTGCAAGAAATACCCAAGGAGATTTTTGCCATTGAAGGGCACAAAAACGTCTTCCAGCTCCATTTCAGCACATCAGGTAGGCCAGGAGATTTGATTGTTGCTAAAGTTTTTAGCAAAAACAAAAGGCACGAAGCAGCCATCAAGATGATAGAGCCATCCCAAGGTAACGTCATCTAAATCGACAAACTATCTTACTTACAGCGAACACTCCTGCATACAAATATTTAATGTTTAGTTGTGCATGCATAGGGCCATCAACAGCAGCTCCAACACCGACATACCAGCAACGTCTTGAACAACAACAACCTGAGGAAAGTGCCATTGCAGAAACAAAAGAGCAAAAAGGTGGCTGCCGCAAATTTAATCCACAGTTTAATTAAATGAAATATGTCATACATGTCTCATTTGCAAATACAAATACTAACTATTGATTTACAACACGCTAGAAACACCAGCAACACCTGCCACACTAACAGTCATGGAGGATTTGGAGGAGCAAAAACAAAAAACAAACAGCTCAAAGAGTGTAAGGAGAGAATTATTTCAAGATGAAAATGAAGATGCGAAGAAACAAAAAGGTTAGCACTGCAAATTTAACAACCCGTTTTATTTAATGCAATATCTTACAACTGATTTTCATGGGTGACGCACAAGTACTACAACAATACTCAAAATAAGATCACTAGCACACACAACTGAAAAACCAACAGCAACACAGACTACACTTAGCAGGCACACACTTAGAAATCCATCAAGCCCCTGAGTTTCTCAATAAAGATGTCATTGTTCCGAGCATTAAGCTCCAGTTCGCGTGCCAAGATAGTCATTTGCAGGATCTTTTGATCATCTTTACCTTGAACCCCCCTTAAATATTCTGCTATTTTTTGAGCATGTGTGTTTCCAACAGTCTCCAGTTCTTGAATAAAGCTGAGCCTTTCTTGAGTGATTTCAAGAAGTCTGCCCGCCAGCGCATTCATCTGTTGTGCCATCCCAATATATTCGCCAGAGGCTTGGTAGCAATAAAACACTAGCATATCAGGCCAGTTGTTAGAATTTGCGTCAGCTCTAAGCTTATCACACCTAGGGTATCTAGACATTTCCTTATCTCGCTTCTTTATCACATCTTTAAAAATAAAGTGCTTCACTAACAAGCTGGGTTGGCTGTCTTAAATAGCCAACCAGCAAATAAAAAACAAAAAAAAAGATTCATGCATTACTGTTGATCTATTATTAGATAGCACCAAAAAAAATATGGCAGCCATTCAACTGTTTGGTCAGGCATATCTACAAGATTCATTTAAAATCACATGATATTGTTACTGCATGCATTGCACATTTAAAAAAATGGCTTATCATTCAGCCTTTGTAATGATACATGCATGCTCTGCTGTCATTAACCATCACCACCACAAAATTGCATATTCTTTTAATATTCATCCAACTGCTTTAAAGGCCAGCCACATATTGCCACTCAGTTTATTTTTTTCACTTACACATGCTCACAAGAATTACTATTTATGCGCACACATTCAAAACAAGACAACCATTTGCTGACTTTCCATACCACTTTTCTCTCCTCACATCTTGCACATCTATGAAAGGGTAACACACCAATTATTGACACAGTTACTTAACCTTGGAACCACAATTGACCACTCAACCATAGCCAGTCATGTTTAACTTCAACCAATGGCACACTCAAATAGCAGAAATCAGATTAATTATGCACACCCTTTCACACTGCTTAAATCCTTTGCATTTATTAACCTTTAATATAAAACATACACAAGCATCCATACACAAAGGCAAGGTTTTATTCATAACAGAATTAGAAAACTTAGTTGAGCAAAATACATTAAAATACAGCAAACTTAAAATTTATGCAACCTTGGTAGCAATATAGTCACTAACACCAACCAGCAGACCAACCAGCACTAACCCTTTAGATCCATCAAACCTACATGACGTTGCTTTTCAGCCCTCCCTTCACAAGCTAAATCCAAAACCATAACCAGTGCAACTAAGATATCTCAGTCTCTCTGCTGCGTCTCCAACATGCACTCAACTGCATCAGGAGCAACATCATCAAATGGACTAAAAGACTGCCCTTCTTGAATTAGTCGATCTCTTCTCTCAATGTTAGCCTCAACATCATCACATTTTTGCGAAATGTACATGATGATGCTTTCATTCTCTCTCCATTCTTGCACAAACATATACTTAAAGCAGTGCTGGAGCTTATTAGAACCACAACACTCCTTTAAATGGTCAATGTTTGGTCTTGCACCTATACTGACTAGATATGAGGTGGATGCAAAATGCCTAACCAAATCCGTCCTTATATAGCCAACAAAAAACAAAAGTACATAAAACAAGTAATTAAAAAAATAAAATGGTAAAAAAAAACATAGTAATAAAAACAGATTCATGTACCTTAAATCATGCACAAAGCGTTGAGGTTTATTCATACAAAGAATATTTTACAACATCAAATACAAACATGACTTCACCAGAACACTGCTACTACAGAGAAACAACCCAACATCTAAAATCGCATAAAGGTTTGATAATCATATTACTCCATAGTCAGCACGTCCTGGCATTTTATAAGAAATGATGCTTGCGCTGTATTTACATATGCTTATGAGAAATGATGCTTACCTTTATCTATTTACTTTTACCTTCTGTCACTGATGGTGTTAATTTTATTATGCTTATGCAGTGACAATGGAACCTGCAGCTACAGAGAAAAGGAAAACAAGGAACACTGACAAAAAAAAAGAAGTCTAACCATTACCTTACCTATGTGGATGTTTAAAAGGGCAGCCTAAAAACTTGATATGTTTTGAAGCATATTTCTTGCTCTACCTACTGAAATATGTTCCAAAACATTGTATTTTTTTGTGTCAAAGTTAGACAAAACACATGGCATGTATACATGTTAGGATGCTGATATTTTGTCCCTCACTTATAGCCTGGCAACAGAAGTATGCGATAGCATACAGACTTGATGTTGTTATGTGATGGCCCTGCACCATAATTGTCACACTATGCAGCTGCTGGATGCAACATATTTTGCGCATCATTTCCAGCACTTGGTACATATGAACCTGATGTGTGTTTTAAAAGATTTGTCAAGTTTTGTATGTTGCAAACTCTTGCAGCAGCTACTGCTGCGACTTTATGGTTTTCTACCAACAAGAACATGTGTTCAAAGACAGTCTTCTTTTATGTGAAACTTAGGCAAGACGTATGCCATGTTTGCATGCCGAAATGCCCATGATTTGTGTTATGCAATATCATCCAAAACCACAACCCTTATGTGACAAGCTTGCGCTATAGCTTGAACACCGAATTGCACAAACTATACTTGCAATCTTATAACTTTTGACATTGCTATCTTCAACATTCTATTTCCAACATATTTAGTGAAAACACCCGCGGTAACGCGCGGGCTCGAAACCTCGCATGTGACTAAAAGTCAATTAAATTATTAGATTTAAGATTATTTGAGGACAAAAGATTATTATCAATCTCCACCATCCATTTTTATTTGATCTAATGGATGAGATTAATCCCAACAATTTAAAAAACACCCACTTTCATCCTCTTTTTTCAAATATTAATAACTTTCAAACCGTTAATCGTTAAGCGGAAAAAAAACATCATTGCGACGAGCATTTAATTATCTTTCTATAGATAGGCACTTTGATATACTTTTGATTTTTTTTTTTTTTTTTTTTTCACTTTTTTTAAGTTTTTTTTTTTTTTTTTTACGTTACTGAAATTTGCATTAAAAATCATATATGATTAAACACTAATTTGAAATCACATGTGATATTAGTGTTATATCATATAGATATTAGTGTTATATCATATATGATATGTAATATCACATATGATATTAGTGTAATATCACATGTGATATTAGTGTAAAATCATATATGATATACATATCATAACATATGTGATATGATATACATATCATATCATATGTGATATGATATATCATATATGATTTAACACTAATATCACATGTGATATTCAAATAATTGTTTAATCTTATATGATTTTTTTCATGCAAATTTCAAGTAATGTAAAAAAAGACGAAAAAGGTGGAAAAAATGAATTTTTTTTCTTTTTTCGAAAGTATATCAAAGTGCCCGTATATAGAAAGATAATTAAATGTTCTTCGGGACGGTGTAAATATTTTCACTTAACGATTAACAGTTTAAGAAATATTTAAATTATAAAAAATATGTGAAATAATAAAATGGTTTTAATTTCAGCCATTGATTTCTTTTTAGATGAATGATAGAGATGAGTCCATATGTAAAAAAAAGTTTGATATATAAAATAACTCTCCTCAAATTATTAAAGATTCACTCCAATAATATAGAAACCACGACAGCATGGGTTTGATTTTTATGTTAAAGCAATAATTACTCAAGCAAATTAACAAAAAAAAAAGACTAACCCTTTAATTTAGTAATTGTGTTACATATTTGCAAAATTGGAACATTAAAATGAGACAGTTAAATACCAAAAATAAAGGATTTATGAGCGTTTCACATTATATCTACAAAAATATTCAGTATTTTCACATCTACTTACTTAGAATAGTCAAATCTTTTTTAATACGAGTATGAAAGTTGCCTTTGGCACGCAAATCAAAATCAAAGGTACTTCAAAGAAATTTAATTAGATTTCAACTCATAAAAGCATTTCAAAAACAATAATCTACCCGTGATCATTACGGGTATATGAGTCACTTTATTTTGCTTACCCATAAATCCATACTTACCAAGAGATAAATATTCATCATTCATTTAGTTTGATCTAATAGTAATAATTAAATTAAGATTTAAAGATAAGAGTAAAGTCCAAAATACATCATTGTGGTTTGTCTCGTGTCTCGCTTTACATCCCTAAACTTTTTTTTGGCACAAAACCATCCCTCCGTTAGTAAAGTTGGCACAAATACATCCCTCTGTTAGTCAAATCAGTCAATGAGGACTAACGGTGCAAATATTTCTCCGTTATCTCCTAACGGAAGAGAGAATATTTGCACCGTTAGTCCTTAGGACTAACTATGGAATTTATTTTCGAAAATAATTTGCATCGTTAGTCCTCCATCACCATCACCGCCACCTTCACCGCCACCTCCACCAACCACCACCCAACACCACCACCCCCACCTCCACCGCCGCCACCCACCACCGAAGCAATTGTTAATGCTACTTATAATGCTACTTAGAATCAAACTCGAAGCAATTGTTAATTCCCTGTATTGAGCTATACATTGGTACAGAACAAACATTCACAATACACTTTCACTTAAATCACTATGATTCAACATTGAACATCCAGAAATTGGCCATCCATGTCAATTTCAATATCTATTATATGTTCCAAGAGGGGTTAAACATTACTTCTCAAATTGCATGCACACACGAGTGTCTACAATCTATAAACTCAATCAAGAACCAATTAAGAATATATGAAAATTATAAATTTTAGTTTATTACTCAAAAAATGGCTGATCATGTGCATCTATAAAGCTCTATCAATGCAACCATTCAAACACATAAAAACACACATGATCATTCACATATGAATCAGCCATAAAAAAAACAAAACAACGAAAACAATCCCAAATGATACTTGAAACCATACTAGTGTGAAAATGAAGGTTTCATAACCAAGCATTTCAACAAACAGATAAACTACAACTACAAATGTAACCTTAAAAACCCAAAACCCAAAACCAAAAACCCAAAAAAAGTATACTTCCAACAAGCATCAACATCATTCAAGAATCATAAAAAAGCAACAATCTTTACCATAAAAGAAGGGTGAAACTTACAAGAAAAGTGACGAGATTGAGAGAAGATGCTAGAACTAAAGTGGGTGAAAAAGTAGATGAATCTGTTATTGTAACAGTTATGGCTTTGAAGAAAGATGGTTGTAATAAATGTCGATGAGCATTTGTTTCTCATCACTATTAGCGGTGATGTGCAAACTTTTGATTAGATTACATGAATTTGGTTTTGTGTGTAATGGATGATTAGTGGCGTAATGTGAGGTTTTAGGTTTAATTTGTTTTGAGTTTATGATGTTGAGAGTAAGTAGGTTTCGAATGATTAAATGGAGTAATGTGAAATTGAATTAGGTGGCGTTGGGTGGAGGTGGTTACGGTGGCGGGTGGTGGAGGTGGTGGGTGGCCGTGGAGGTGGCGGTGATTGTGGTGGAGGACTAACGATGCGATTTATTTTCAAAAATAAATTGCATAGTTAGTCCTAAGGAATAACGGTGCAAATATTCTCTCTTCCGTTAAGAGATAACGGAGAAATATTTGCACCGTTAGTCCTCATTGACTGATTTCACTAACAGAAGGATGTATTTGTGCCAACTTTACTAACGGATGGATGGTTTTGTGCCAAAAAAAAGTTTAGGGATGTAAAGCGAGACACGGGACAAACCATAGGGATGTATTTTGGACTTTACTCTAAAGATAAACATAAGTTCATGTTTTTTTTCTTATCTTTCATTTTTATTCACATTTTTTTTATTATTCACGTATTTTCGTTTAAATTCATTTTTTTAATTCATTTGTTTTAATCCGCGCTTTTTTTCTTCGCTTTCATACGTGTTCGTCCGTTTTCATACGTTTTCATCTACTTTGGTCCGTTTTCATACGTTTTCTTCCGTTTTCGCTCATTTTCTTATGTTTTTTTTCGTTTTCATATGTTTTCGTTCGTTTTCATATGTTTTCACCATTTTTCTTTCGTTTTCGTCTATTTTCATCCGTTTTCATATGTGTTTTTACTCTTTCATATGTTTTCGTCCGTTTTTATACGTATTCGCCCGTTTTCTTACGTGTTCGTTCATTTTCTAAAGTTTTCGTCCGTTTACATACGTTTCTTACTATCACAAGTGATTTAAGTGATATTCAGAATATCATTGTGATTATCTGAATATCACTTTGTGCTGAATATCACAAAGTGATATTTAGAAAATCACAAGTGATATTTCGTTAACATCACTTTGTGATATTCTGAATAGCACTTGTGATTTTCTGAATATCACTCTGTGATATTTTAAATATCACTCTGTGATATTATGAATATCACTTGTGATTTTCTGGATACCAGTGTGTGATATTCTGAATATCATGTGTGATTTTCAAGTTACAAAAGATTAGCTGAAAATCATTTGTGATATTCAAAAAATCACTTGTGATATTCAGAATATCACATAATATCACTTGCGATATTCACAATATCATTTGTGATATTCAGAATATCACTTGTGATATAATAAATATTACTTGTGATATTCAGAAACGTATGAAAACGTCTAAAAACGGCCGAAAATATTTAAAAACGAACGAAAACATATGAAAACGGATGAAAACGTAAGAAAACGGACGAATATGTATGAAAACATAAAAACACGTATGAAAACGGACGAAAACCTATGAATAATGAACGAAAACTTATCAAAACGACGAAAACGTATGATAGTTTTCTCACGTAATCTTGGTGGCTAAGTTAACGTGCTCACCAAATAAAACACTATAAAGTCCTTTTTTTATTAAGGCCACATGTCATTCCGTTTGCGTCCTGAACTTATTTCCCGATTATGTGAACAAAAGTACGCATTGACACATACCTTTTGAATGGTAATAAAATGTCGAGCCAATATAATTTGATAAGATATCCAAATATTTTGTTTAACTGGTCAGATTTATATCGTTCAATTTTGAAACATATCGATCATACATTTGACAATAAGCACTATTTTTTGTTTTTAATAGTATTTATTTATGTCTGTAATTTTAGAATGTAAACAAATATGAAAATCAATTAATATCCTCATACGTAACAGTTGTCTAAATAACCTCGATCCTTTTCTTCCCAATAAAGTTATTGTTAAATACATTAGTTACAGTTTGCTGTTCCGTGCTAGCTAATTTCTCTATTGATCTTAGATAGCGAGAATATGATAATTCGAAAGAAAATCAATATTTACAAGTCAAGCTAAAAAGAAAAGATCGAGAAAAAGTAAGACAAAACGTACAGGGACACAAAGTGCTAAAGTACTCCTATTACTCTTATTTTATTTTCTCCAACTTTTGATTTGTCTCCAAGTTTGCAAAAATGGGTAAGATAATACTTTGAGGGTTAATAAAGGTAAAAACGCGAAATATTCCCTTGTGCGAAACGAATATTAAAACCACAAATCCTCATACATAATAGTTTCTCCATTGATATAATTATTATATGGCTTCTTTGCTTGCGAAACTAGTTGTTTCTAACAGATCTCTTGCGGTGTTTCGTCCTGTAATCACCTCATCTTCTCGTTTCTTTAAGACCAAGCCTCTCGATGATGACTCTGAAGAAAAAATCCCAACATTTACTCGCACGTGCCCGCCTTTCATTCGTGATCTTATAACAAGTGAGTAAATTCATATCTCATCGAGAAACAAGGTCACTCTAAGAGGATTGCCTCTTACTCGACTCCCATGATTTACTTACATACCAAGCTTTTTTAAAAAAGTACTCCCTCCGTCCCAAAATTATAGTTCGACTTTTCGGTCTTTCTCTTTGACCATGATTTACAAAGTATAGTGAATGGATTGTGTTTAAATTACATACCAAGCAATAATTTTTAAAAAAGTAAATATTAATTGCTTGGATATACAATGAAATATTTTTAACCATTTTTTTGATTTTAGATGCGCACCGGCCTGACCTCTCAGCAACACTAAACCTGACCCGTCAACTAAACATGATGGATGATCAAATGGGAATCCATTTTGCACCCCACGAGAATGGTAGGTGGCTTGTTGGAGATGACGAAGAAGGCCTCGTTTTACTTCGCAGCATGGACGATCTCTACGAAAGGGATGAGAATGATTATGTTCCGACGAGGGATTTGGAAAGTCTACTACACTTGACGCATTTTGACACACCCTGCCAAAAGTGGGATGTGATGAAGGAGGCTAAGGAACTCAACGAGTTCGTTGAATCCACAAGCGGTATCATTATAACTTTGGTAGACATGTTTATTGTCTTACCATCCCTATGCATACAGTACATTTATTGAATGATGGTATATGTTTTAATTTTTTAGGGTTAATACATCATCACTAACCCTAAATTGTTACAAACAAAAGTAAAATGTTAGCTCAACATTAACACGCATCCAGGGATTGAAGTTGCTTAACATTTCATGTTTTACATGATTTTTATTTTTATTTTTATTTTTTTTACAGGAATGCATGTCATTAGTTTTCTGCGTGTCTTTTGCACAATGCGATATATACCAGCAATTTACATTGTCGTTGGACATGAGGGCCCCGATCCTTGGGACCCTTATGGAGGCTACGTTGCAAAGATTTGTTTATCTCGCAAGTTCTACAAGGTCGAGGACGTGTATACGGAAATGAATCATTCTACTTTGAAGATAACTATACCCAAGAAGAATATTGAGAAGCCAATTAATAAAATCGAGGCAAATTTTCTATTTTTCCATGAAAGAAAGAACACATAATTTAAAGATGCATAAAGTTATGCTGATTGTGTGATTTGTGTTTTCTATCGTTGGAATATGCATATTAAAATTTTAATTATTCACATGTCAGAGTAACCACATTAAAATTTTAATTATTCACGTTAAAGTTTTAATTATCTTTAATGTAGTCGTAGGCGTCCGCGTGTTGCGTCAGGCTTTTTTCTTTTGTTTTCCATGCTATATACGTTTTGTTATATGTGTGGTGTGTAAAGTATGTGTAAAAGTTTTTATGTAAATGTTGGGGTCAAAACTATCTACTATTATATGCATAGAGTACATTTATTGAAACTGTTAGAGAAAAATACGATCAACTTTCACGCAAGCTTAAATTTTGAACTACATAAATGCAACCAACCAAATGCCAGGCAATATTTCCAGCTCTCAAGCATGTAGAACAGTAGGACTGTGCATATAATGATTGTTAGAAGGCCTTCCACATATTATCCTTTGGGCGGGGCATACCAGCAAGATACTTATATGTTTTATCCTACTTTGTTTCCATTCATAGCACTATACTTTTGTTTCAAAAAGTTTTCTATCAAGTTACTACATTTCAGTTTACATACAATGCGTTTTGAGTTTATGAGTTATAGCAATTTTTGGGGCATTAAAATGAGCTGAGAGATCACAATTTTTGGGCGAGGCATAACAACGTAATATAATGCTCTTTTGTCAGATGACTCTATATTCGTAAACCAGCTCGTGAATGGCATAAGTAGATCCTAACAGAAACTACATCTTCAGTTTGTGAATGTTCAGTAACTTCGTCAATTTCACATCCCTCTTTGTTTCATCCTCAAAATCGGACAAATCTTCATTTTGGGTTTCATTGGCGGCACTTGATGAACTTTCACCTATACCTGCAATATTATATCATTATGGACTTTAAAAGTCTGCCATAAAATCTATTGCCTTTCTGAAGGAAAAAAAGGTTTAGAGGATCAATGGTAACTTAGATGGGATACACTACTACTGGAGCAGATTATATCTTCCAACATGAATACATATCGTATAAGAAGTGTTGGAACCAAAATGTAGATACACTACAATTATTCGGATAGACAGTAAGTCAGGAGTCAGGACAACAGTCAAGGTTTGTCTGTTTGAGTGGGTCAGTTGTTGGTGCTTGTATGGGTCTGGCAGATAGTCTAGGTTAATGACAAAGAACTTTTCAATGGACCAAATACATAAATGACGCGGCGAACACACTGAAAAAATGATGTGCTAAAAGTGAACTAACTTCAAGTCATTTTACCAAAATGGGTCAAACTGGGTTACGTTTTATTCACAATTGGTCGAGTATGAACGCGGAATGAAAGAGGGAAATGATTGTATTGAACTGAAAGTTGTTAACTACAAAATGAAAAAGAAACATATACTTATAGGTGGGAAAAACATGCTTAACCACCTTCTAACAAACAATTAAAAATATTTACAAATTGCACCCTTGTAGTTTGTACATATTGATATATTCTTCATCCTCCGCTCAAGTTAGATGATCTGTGATTCCCAACTTGCCAATCAAGATAGAATGCTGCACATGATTTAAAGCCTTAGTCATGACATCAGCAAGTTGTTGTGTTGTGCGAATAAAGGCTGTTTGCAGGAAACCATCTTGTACTTTTTCTCTTGTGAAAAGACAGTCCATGTCCAAATGTTTAAATCTTTCATGAAAACAAGGATTAGCAGCCAATTGTTGTGCAGATTTGTTGTCACAAAAAAGTGTAATAGGTACTTTAACTGGAATATGTAAGTCTTTTAAGAGAAAACTTAGCCACATGATTTCACAAGTAGTGACTGCCATAGCTCCGTACTCTGCTTCTGTAGAGGACCTAGACACAGTGGGTTGTTTCTTTGTTTTCCAAGATACCAATGAATGACCCAGAAAGATACAATATCCAGTAAGAGATCTTCTAGTCATTAAACAAGCTGCCCAATCAGCATCTGAAAAGCTAGTGATCTGTAAGTGAGGCTGTACTGGATAAAAAAGGCCTTTGCTGACACTTCCTTTTAGATACTTTAATAAATGAATGCCAGCTTGCATATGTAAATCAGTAGGAGCAGAGACAAACTGACTAAGATGTTGCACCACATAGGAAATATCTGGTCTTGTCATGGTAAGATAAAGTAATCTGCCTACTAACCTCCTATAAGCTTTAGATGACTTCAAAGGAGTACATTTTCCCAAGGAAAGCTTTAAATTTGTTGGCATAGGTGAGGCTACTGGTTTAGCAGCAGTGAGACCAGCATCATTGAGGAGATCTAGTTTGTTAATACAAATAAGCCGTAAAAACGTTTATTTATATTTTACGATCTTCTAATGTTTTGTCGATAACAAACGTAAAATCATTTTAACGAAACAAATAGAATACGTATATAGTTTGAGTTAATAGTTTCCTAACACACTTACGTTTTCACATAAAACACTAAAACAAATATAAGTGATTTTATGATTTAGATACATATGTAAAACAATTAGTGTTTACATATTGGGTTAGCTTATACTTAAACTATGTATACCAAAATGGGTAAAAACAAGTATATACTAAAATGGGTAAAAACAAGTATATATACAAAATAGGTAAAAACTAGCAAATGGTGTTGACCCATAACTTATGGTTTTATATATACCACTTAACCAAGTTCATTGTATCTAGAAAGAAAACCATGGATCAACCCATAACCCATGACCCATGACCCATAACCAAAAATACCCATGGGCAAAGAGGAGCGTTCCACGGATCCCTAGCTTTGTGCTAGCCGGATCCCTTGTGGTAGGGATCCGTGGGATCCGGGGAACAATAGAGAATTTTCTCTATAAATAGAGAGCCATTTCTTCCTTTCTACTCATCACTTTGCACACATACTTCCCCCAAGTATTCTAACCCCCTAACCTCAGATCCAAGTGATCTATGTAGTTTGTCTTTTGTTTTTGTGTGATCTTTTAGGTTCCTCTTAAAGGCGAGATCACCACTTCTTGAAGACGTGCAAGCTCAAGTCCATGAGTTGCCATGCTTCGTCATCATCAAGACAACTAAGGTTCTCTTGTTGATAGTTTTTCCTTTCTCCATAGATGTTGGGTTGAAGGCATTAGTGAAGAATGCCGAAAGTGTCAATATGAAAGCATTAGTGAAAAATGTTAAAGGTGTCAAGACGAAGGCATTTGTGAAGGGTGCCAAGCGTTGTGTCAAAGGAATTAGTGAAGGATGCCGAAGAATCAAATCAAGTCGCATTTGGAAAGAATGCCTAGGTCGTATAATCGATGAGGTGCATCGTTATACATATAAGTATTTGTTTATTTCCAAGGATGGTGATATCCTTGATGGTGTTGTAACAAGGAGAGGATCTCCTTGATATTAGGTTTTGTGTTGTGAACGGTAGTAGTTCCTCCATATTAATGGAACTAGGTGCTTAGCCTAGTACCTAATAAAGGGTAGGCGACGTTGTGATAGGATTTGTTCTCCTTGGTGTGAAAGAACTCGGTGGTTAGCCTAGCACCGTATAAAGGGTAGGCGACGTTGTGTTAGGTGTGGTTCTCTTTGGTGTGAAGGAACTTCGGTATTTAGCTTTGTACCGGAAAAAGGTTAAGCGACGTTGTGAAGGCTTCTCCGCCATAAGGAGTTGGTGTAGTGCTTACGAACTCTCGAGTAGGTGACTCGGGGAGTGGAGTAGGGCAAGGAAGGTGTCCTTGTAGCTGAACCACTATAAATAACTTGTGTCGTGGTGATGTGCTTCTTACTCTTTATCTTTTATTACACGTTTATATATCTATCTATCAACGTCCAACATAAACAACCATATAGATTGACATAAGTCGATCTAAATATTTAAAAGGAAGTTTTAAATCGGTAAAACTATTCAACCCACCCTTCTAGTTTTCGACAATTGGCATCAGAGCTTCGTTACCAAGTTTCTTAAAGTATGTTGTACTTTAAAGACTTGATACGATCCGTGTATGTTTGAAAACTACAAAGAAGGATTTTTTTAAAGGGGCATATTTCTTTTAAATCACTTTTTGGACATTGATAGATCATTCTAACAATTTTTTTTCAAGAAATCTTCATGCCAGAATCTCTCCAAAAATCTTCATCTCTATTCAAAGAATAATGAAGTCAACATTCAAGGAAGGATCTAAAAAGTAATCCCAACTTACGTACACCAAGTACAAAGGATTACCTTAAAAGCTCATGAAGTATTTTTGGTATTACGCCAAACCAAGAAGCATAGAGGTATGTTTTACTTTTCACTAGATAGGTTACACGAGTTTAATTTACTTCACAGTTTTCTTTATTTAAAAATTATTAGCATCATAAGAAGTCTCTTTCGTCACTCTTCCGTCTTTTTCATCATCAGGAATAGTATTCCTCTTGATTCGTCAAACTAACGCCGTTGTCACATATGAAACCTCGATATGTGATCCATCAAAACCCGTCATCCATAAACAATCCTCATCTAATACTTCCAAACTACTTTTAGTAAGCTAGTTATAAGCCTACCACAAAAATAATGCCAAACAACCCTTTTTCTATCTACAGTAGCCGGATCCCTCTAGTTGTACTAGCCGGATCCCAAATACAAGGGATCCGGGGGAACCGTGGAACAGAACTTAGCTATACGCTTTCAAAAATTCACCACTGATCTTTTTCCCTCTATTCACATAACACAAAAACGACTAAGCTACAGAATTCATCCTCATTGGCTTCCATACTTTCAAGTATTCCTTCCTAGAACACCATTGTAAGTAATTACATTAACTTTTTCTAATTTTCATCATCCTCATCCTAGGGTTTATGGTTTCTTAATTTCTAATCAATTAACTTAATTAGGGTTCTTCAAATTAATCATGAAAAGGGGTTTTTAACAAAATCACATTGTGGTCACAACATTGTTAATACAAATCAAAACCATAAACCCATCCCAACTAATTTTTCCTAATTGAAAATTTGTATTTTTAGGACCAACCATGCCCAAAGCCACTCAACAAGATCATCATGACACCGTCCATTACCTTACTCATTACTATCGTAAAAAGGGATTGACCAAAACCGACCGTAAAATATTCAAAAGTCTTGTAAAACGACTTATCCACGAAGGTCGTGTAGTCAAGGAATGTTTCCTTGAAGATACCGACATTCGTCAAGTTTTCTCGACAATCAACTTTGATTGTCTTCTTGGCATAGATGAACTAATTTGTCCGGTTTTCATTTTTGAATTTTGCAAAAGCTTTAGGAGCATTAGAAACACCGACAATAGCATCTCAATCGCCTTCATCATCAACAAACAAAACTTTGTTCTTCCTCTCAACACCGTTGCTCAAATTCTTCGCATTCCTTGTGAAGGAATTTGTATGTACTCTCAAGACTGGGCAATTAACGCTCAAAACCTTGCACTTGATCCTAAGCCTCTCTATAACACTCCTCTCGACGATCCCGAAACCATTCGAGATACTATCTTCAAAGTTAGGACCGACCAATCCCGTTACAACCATAACAAAAAGCTCATTCACCGTGATCCCTTTCAAATGGAACTTTTCGAAATGCATCCCATGTTTAGAAAATGGGAAGAAATCCTTAGGGAAAATGTCATTAGCCTAGTTGGAAACAAAGATCATCCAAACGCATGTCTTGTGCAAATGATCTATTGTCTTACCCACCAAAGGCCATTTAATCTTGCCTATTACATGGTAAGGAGAATGGCTGGGGTATTCAAAGCTTCCAACATGGTACTTCCGTATGGTATGCTCCTAACACGACTTTGTAAGTATGTTGGTGCATTGCAACCATCTCCTATCAACGATGATCATTACCTTTTCGATCACGTCATGGTACCTCTTACCAAACAACCCCCTAAACGGTTCATGGTCAATGGAAAGAAACCTGAAGCTCTCTCGGACTCCTCGGCCGGTGAAGAAGAAGAAAATGAAGATGAGGAAGACGTCGACCCCATAGCCAACATCAAATTGGAACCCTTTGACTACTACGAACAACTTCCAACCATTCCAAACGAGACCGCGGAATTTAAACAATTGAGGGGCATGATTCAAAACCTCGCTTACAACTTCACTAAGCCGTCAAAAAGGAAAAGAAAGGATTGACGAAAGAGACAATAGGAATATGCTTATTTTCCTTTATTTTATGTTTGGATGATTACGTTTTAGCACTTTTGGTTTATGGTAACTTGGATATTGTTACTTTATCATGCTTTTATAAGTGGTGTTTTGTGATGACATGCTTGTTCCTATTGCTTTGTTTATAGATTTATTAGTGTGCAAAATCTGCACATCATTTCTGTGAAGATTCTGATCTGCAAATGCCGGATCCCTAGGATTAGCCTAGCCGGATCCCTCCCTTGAGGGAACCGTGGGATCCGTGACATCAGATCAGCAATACAGCATTCCTTGCATCAAGATAACTTTCTAGATAAACATCACATTAGCTAAGCATATGATTTTAGAATCCAACTAGAACCACTTCAAGGATGAGAAAGGCTTAGACTCACTAAAGACTTACTTAAGATCTTAGTCAAAATGCCTCTTGATTTATCAATACATCAAAAGCTCACCATATTTCCGCTTCAATACTCACAAACTGCTTCTCATCTTTCAAAACACTTAAGTGAACAAATTAAACAATTTTAGGAAATTGTTTCTAATCACTTTTATCTCAAAGTAAGACAAAAATTAGTTTTTCAATTCTTGTGATTTTTAAGAATTTTTCAAATTTCACCTCAAGCTTAAATCTGATCACTAGGATCATTTATTATGACTTGACACCACAAAAACACTTAGTTATATCCTTGAACATCCATTGGTAGTCATCTTGTCCCATCTCCTTTCCATAAGAAGCAATCATTTGCTATAACACTTATTACCTTTGATCATTCAAGTACCTTCTCATCTTAAAACAATTAGGAGAACTGAAACACTCAAAATGAGATAGGCTTTAGCTCCTAGAAACCTCATTTCAAACCTGTCATAACTGCTGAGAGCCGGATCCCTAGGATTAGCCTAGCCGGATCCCTCCAAGGAGGGAACCGTGGGATCCGGGTGACAGTTTATGTCTAACATTGCTAAAACAATCATTTCAACTCATCTTCCTAACTCAAACACTCCATCTCATCTTAAATGAGTTCCTAGATCAGTGAAACTCTGAACTTCAACCTTGTGCATGTTAATCATCACATTTCCAAGAACATTAGTGGATTAAATCTTAAATGCACTTGCCAAACTCTTCCTTTTATAAGCCATATTGCTAAGAACACTTTAGTCATCAAACACAAACACAATTATCAGCAATTGCAACCATCTCCCTTAGTCATTTCATCATGAGAAAGGCTCCTAGTGCTAACTCATCCACTCAAGAACCACCCAAGAAACTTGCTAGGATCATACACGAAGTTTCCTCAACCGAATCATCTCCGGTTAAGTCCACTAATGCTAGGATTTCTCCTACACCAAGGAAACCAATCAAACTAATCCCCAAGAAAATAGTTCCCACTAGGACTTCATCACCAAACTCTACCACACCAAACATACCCTCCACAACTCAACCAACATCATTGGTGCCTAGAGCCACCTCACAATCATCTCCACATTCTCACAATGTAGAAGACTTACCTCCTTGGCCATCTCACCTTCCACCACTACCAACAAACTCACTTGAAAAAGTTGGGCAACAAAATCAAAATATTGAATCAACACTTGATCCAATGTCAAACTCTCTCATTCCCCCCAATAGTCCATTTTGGATTATGAGAAGACATCAAAGTCAACCACCCGACCACATGGAAGTTGATGCTTCTTTACCTCCACCCTCAAACATTATAGAGCCATCACTTAATGAGCCTCCACCAATTCCTCCTTCATTTGAAGATCCTCAACCCACTTCACTTGAACTTCCACTTCAAGAAATTCAAAACCATGACAAGGATTGCTATCATTGTAAACATGTTGAAAGATTGATACATGAACTACGTGAAGAGCAACGTTTCATGTTTTATCACCTCCTCGAACGTTTCATAGAGGTCAACAAGCCTAAACTACAATGAGCATCATAGTCACAAGCTCAAACTTAGAATGTTTAGGAAAACTTTTCTCATCCTTGATCATCATTAAGTTTCTAGTTGAATCTAGAGTTTAGATAACTCATTAGCATGAGTAGCACTTATATGGCTAGTTCATTCTCTTAGTTTTAGAGATTTGGTTGATCATCTCTTGTTTTTATTGAATGAATATCTATATGCCATAGTTGTTATGTGCTTTATGTGTTGTGCTTGATATATCATATACTACTTCACATATTCGTTAGCATTGATTGAAACAATTTCATTGCTGAAGAAACTGTCAACAGACAGCCGGATCCCTCCAAAATGCCTAGACGGATCCCTCCAAGAAAGGAACCGTGGGATCCGTGGTACAGAAGCATAAATTTCTACTAACTTGAGTTTTATTTGCAGGAAATTATGCACTATACTCTTGTTTTCTAACCTTTAATTTGTAGATTTTCAAAATAACACATGAAGATTTTGACACCATAAAGCTAGGGGGAGCTTTGTGTCAAACGAAATTGCAAAAACATTTACAACTTAATCTGATTTTTGGATTATACTTCATGACACCCCATTGCAACTTTGCAAACTTCAAAGGGGAGCACGTTTTCGTCACTTAGACGAACCATTTTCAAACTTAATTGCAAACACAATTAGTTTATTTTATGTCATGTCCTTGACACCCTTTCAAAGGGATGGACTCGTCAAGGGGGACTTAAGACGAGTACCATTCCCGTCACTTGCTCTCTTTACATTTTTACATACCTTTTTATAAAAATTGTGTTAGTTTCTTTTAACACTTTTTGTTTCGACAAAAATGGGGAGAAGAAAGTAAAAACTACAAATTCAAACTTTTACGATTTTTAGCTTTTGCTTAAAATAATTTTATTTTTTGTCATCAACAAAAAGGGGAGATTGTTAATACAAATAAGCCGTAAAAACGTTTATTTATATTTTACGATCTTCTAATGTTTTGTCGATAACAAACGTAAAATCATTTTAACGAAACAAATAGAATACGTATATAGTTTGAGTTAATAGTTTCCTAACACACTTACGTTTTCACATAAAACACTAAAACAAGTATAAGTGATTTTATGATTTAGATACATATGTACAACAATTAGTGTTTACATATTGGGTTAGCATATACTTAAACTAAGTATACCAAAATGGGTAAAAACAAGTATATACTAAAATGGGTAAAAACAAGTATATACAAAATGGGTAAAAACTAGCAAATGGTATTGACCCATAAGTCCATAACTCATGGTTTTATATATACCACTTAACCAAGTTCATTGTATTTAGAAAGAAAACCATGGATCAACCCATAACCCATGACCCATGAGCCATAACCAAAAAAACCCATGGGCAAAGAGGAGCGTTCCACGGATCCCTAGCTTTGTGCTAGCCGGATCCCTTGTGGTAGGGATCCGTGGGATCCGGGGAACAGTAGAGAATTTTCTCTATAAATAGAGAGCCATTTCTTCCTTTCTACTCATCACTTTACACACATACTTCCCCCAAGTATTCTAACCCCCTAACCTCAGATCCAAGTGATGTATGTAGTTTGTCTTTTATTTTTGTGTGATCTTTTAGGTTCCTCTTAAAGGCGAGATCACTACTTCTTGAAGACGTGCAAGCTCAAGTCCATGAGTTGCCATGCTTCGTCATCATCAAGACAACTAAGGTTCTCTTGTTGATAGTTCTTCCTTTCTCCATAGATGTTGGGTTGAAGGCATTAGTGAAGAATGCCGAAAGTGTCAAGATGAAAGCATTAGTGAAAAATGCTAAAGGTGTCAAGACGAAGGCATTAGTGAAGGGTGCCAAGTGTTGTGTCAAAGGCATTAGTGAAGGATGCCGAAGAATCAAATCAAGTCGCATTTGGAAAGAATGCCTAGGTCGTATAATCGATGAGGTGCATCGTTATACATATAAGTATTTGTTTATTTCCAAGGATGGTGATATCCTTGATGGTGTTGTAACAAGGAGAGGATCTCTTTGATATTAGGTGTTGTGTTGTGAAGGGTAGTAGTTCCTCCATAGTAATGGAACTAGGTGCTTAGCCTAGTACCTAATAAAGGGTAGGCGACGTTGTGATAGGATTAGTTCTCCTTGGTGTGAAAGAACTCGGTGGTTAGCCTAGCACCGTATAAAGGGTAGGCGACATTGTGTTAGGTGTGGTTCGCCTTGGTGTGAAGGAACTCGGTATTTAGCTTTGTATCGGGAAAAGGTTAAGCGGCGTTGTGAAGGCTTCTCCGCCATAAGGAGTTGGTGTAGTGCTTACGAACTCTCGAGTAGGTGACTCGGGGGTGGAGTAGGGCAAGGAAGGTGTCCTTGTAGCCGAACCACTATAAATAACTTGTGTCGTGGTGATGTGCTTCTTACTCTTTATCTTTCATTACACGTTTATATATCTATCTATCAACGTCCAACATAAACAACCAAATAGATTGACATAAGTCGATCTAAATATTTAAAAGGAAGTTTTAAATCAGTAAAAATATTCAACCCCCCCTTCTAGTTTTCCACATAGTATATACTTTCTTTGGTTGAGATGAGTACCTTGTGAAGTTCTGCAAATCTCTATCCCCATAAAATATTTTGCCAGTCCTAGATCCTAGATTGTAAATTTCTGATCAAGAGCAAGTTTCGTTGACAGTATTTCCTTTTGACAATTACCTGTGATGAGCATGTCATCAACATAGACTAACACAGCTGTAAATTCATCCTTATGCTTCTTGACAAAAAGAGAATAGTCATTTTTGGACTGAACAAAGCCTAGAGACTGTAAGAATTTTGACAACTCATGATTCCATTGTCTAGAGGCTTGTTTAAGGCCATAAAGGGATTTCTTCAATTTACAAACTTGTCTTGTAGAAGCTCCAGTGTATCCAGCTGGTGGTTCCATATACAATTCCTCCTCAACAAAACCATGCAAAAATGCATTGTTAACATCTAATTGGTGGAGTGGCCAACCTTTTGCAGTAGCCAGAGCAATCAGAACTCTCACTGTTGCTAGTTTTGCAACAGGTGAAAAAGTATGTTTGTAATCCCTTCCTTCCTTTTGATCAAAACCTCTGATAACTAGTCTGGCCTTGTATTTATCAATTGTCCCATCAGCCTTGTATTTGATCTTAAAAACCCATTTTGAAGAAATAGCTTTATGCCCAGCTGGTAACACAGTCACTTCCCATGTGTCATTTGCTTCTAAATAATTAAGTTCAAGGTCCATTGCCTTAACCCATTCTGGATGTTGACTGGCTTGTTTATAGGATGAAGGTTCTGTAGTTGTAAACACATTAGCTAAAAAAGCTACATGATGTGTAGGTATGCCAACAAAGTCTGCTGAAGTGAACAAAGGATAATTGGGATGAATAGCAGTACTTGTGACAGTGTTTACAGAGGCTACAGGATGCTTTGTGACAAAATCCTTTAGCCAAGCTGGTTTGGTGGTATTTCTGGTTGATCTTCTTGTGGGAACAGATTCAGTAGAGACTGATGGACCAGGTGCAGAAGAGGATTCATTAGTTGCATTGATTGTGTTATCATCTGTTGAAATCTCATTTTCTTGATCATCAACAATAGGGACATAAGAATAAGGTTGAGTTTGTTCATTAGAATAGCCAAAAGAAGGAAAATCACCTCCATGCCATACAAATGATATTTGTTATGTTTTGAAAGGAAAGATGTGTTCTTCAAAAGTGACATCTCTACTATGAAAGACTTGTTTAGCAGTGAGATCATACAAAGAATACCCTTTGGAATTGGGAGGATATCCTAGAAGTACACACTTCAAGCCTCTTGGTTCAAGTTTATCTTTATGTGGTAGAGTAACAGAAGCATAACATAAACACCCAATAACTCTTAAATGACTGTAAGAAGGAGCTTTACCATGTAATTTCTCATAAGGAGTCTTCCAATGTAAATTCTTCATTGGCATTCTGTTAATGAGATAAGTGGCTGCTAGTACACAGTGCCCCCAAAACCTTATTGGAAAATTGGCTTGAATTCTAATAGCTCTAGCAGTCTCTAATAGATGTCTATGTTTTCTTTCTACCACCCCATTTTGTTGAGGTTTATAAGGCATGGACTTCTGATGAGTAATTCCTTTGGAGCTTAAGAATGCTAAACATTTCCCATTAACAATCTCAGTACCATTATCTGTTCTTATTGTTTTAATGGTGGAGGAATAGTGATTTTGAACATAAGCCACAAACTGAGTTAAAACACTTATTATCTGATCCTTACTATGAACTAAGTAAGTCCATGTTGCTCTTGTAAAATCATCCACTATAGTAAAGAAGTATTGAGCCCCATTTAGGGTAGGCTTCTTATAAGGCCCCCAAAGATCCATATGTACCAACTCAAATGCAAAAGAACTAAAAGTATTGCTCTTAGGAAAGGACAATTTATGATGTTTAGCAAGAGAACAAATTTCACAAGAGAAATCAGTTGCATTGAATTGTTTACATTCATGAATATGAGACAACTTTGAAAGAGAAGTATGACCAATTCTGGAATGAAAAGTGTGAATGTCTACCTCTTGTGTAGGAAAAACAAAGTTACATACAGACTTATTCACAGACATAGGAAAAGTAGATTGTGTATGAGATTGACAGAAAACAGATACATTGTGTGAAAATGTTGTAAAGTCAAGCATTGGCTTGCAAATGTAGAGACATTTTGCCCCTTTACCCACAACAACAATCTGATTAGTTGAAGGGTCCTGAAAGGCAAAGTCATTGAGATAAAAATGAGCATCTAAACCTTTATCCTTAATCAATCTACCCACAGATAGCAAATTGAGTTGGAAATCAGGTACATAGAATACATTATCCAACGTGAGAAAAGGTATGATTTTGACTTGACCCACAAGATTTACTGATTTTGTCCTACCATTAGGTAAGTGAACAATGATTGGATGTTTCAAGGTTTTGATAGAAATGAATAAATGCAAATGAGGGGACATATGATCTGAGGCTCCTGTATCACTAATCCAGTCTATTGTAACATTCATGTCAGGATGACAGAATAGAGCAAAAGCTGAAGTGAAACATGAAAGTATACCTGCAAAATGCATAGAAGAACTAGCATGATTTGCATTTGCAGTACTATCAGCAATTCCCTTCCCTTTAAACATCTTCATTACTTCTGAACATACTGCAGCTACAAGTTTTTGATCAAACATGCCATTCTGTCCCATACCAACACCATTCTCATATCCTAAATCAAAAGGAGTATCTCCAGCCATGTGTTCATCCAAACTTGAATTCACTTGAGCAGCAATTCTTGTACCCTTTTTGCCCTTCTTTCCTTTGTACCAATCACGATAACCAATTTTCTCAAAACATTGCTCCACCAAATGACCTTCCTGATTACATCTTGTACATACTTTCTTGAACTCATTCCTAGTTGAACCACTTTTAAAATCTTTCTTCCCTTGGTAACCAGGCTTATTACCATTCAAATTTGCAAAAAAAGCAGTTGGTTCAAAAGATGGATGAGTCACTTGTTTTTGTTTTTCAATCTGCTGCACAATGTAATAAGCCTTATTGAAATTAGGTAATGGATCCATTCCTAAGATCTGGCTCCGAACTGCCTCATATTCATCACTCAATTTCATCAAGAACTGCATCAATTTGGAGATACTATCCATTTCTAAGATCTTATCCAAAATTCCACAAGAACACTCTCTCATCTTACCATAATTACAAGTGGGCAAACCATTAAGATTATGCAATTCATCCCAACATCTTTTCAACTTATTGAAATAAGAAGCAATACTGAGATTACCTTGAGATATATGACTTAATTCTCTTTCGGTTGGTAGATAAGTGGTCCATTACTTTGACCATATCTTTTAGTTATCTCTTTCCACAACTCACAAGCAGATTGAGTGTACAAGAAAGCATCAGACAACTCAGTAACCATTGAATTCAAAACCCAACATGTAACCATATAGTCACATCTTATCCACCTCTGATAATTCACATCATTCAATGCTGGCTTAACACACGTCCCATCAATGAACCTTAATTTCAATTTAGCCCCTAACGCCATCTTGATATTTCTGCTCCAACCCAAAAAGTTACCACCATTAAAAGGTGTAGTCGTCAAAACCATGTCTGGATGATCAGAATTAGTAATATGTAAGGGATCATTGATTGAATTATCAGATGGAATTGGATTATTAATTGAATTAGCATGTGGAATTGGATTAATTGTCGCCATTGATGAAAACGGGTAGAAAACCCTAATTCTTGAATCTTGAACAAAACAGGAAATCGATCAATCAAGAAACAACTGAATCGAATAAAGATTCAATTGAAAACAAATCAATTGAATCAAAAATTAGGGTTTAGATTGAGCTTTTTAGGCTCTGATACCATATGAACGCGGAATGAAAGAGGGAAATAATTGTATTGAACTGAAAGTTGTTAACTACAAAATGAAGAAGAAACAGATACTTATAGGTGGGAAAACATGCTTAACCACCTTCTAACAAACAATTAAAAATATTTACAAATTGCACCCTTGTAGTTTGTACATATTGATATATTCTTCATCGAGCATTTCAAGAGTGTACCAATGTATATTTAGGTGTTTACCACGAAGTCAATATTCACAAATTAATGGATCAATATTGTGCCAAACATATTAATTACTATTGGTTCTTATGAAATTTAAATTAATGTGGCTGTAAAAGTGTCGCCTGGTCGAACTGAACTTGTCTAAATCGTCCTACAGTTTTACACGTGTTGATACTAAAAGTTGCACAAAATCAGTTTATCTTTGCAAGATAGTTTGTTACAGACCTATCTCGTACTTTATAGCCCATAGTCACGGAAGTTTGACGCTTACAAAATAGGCTCATAAAATACCTTAGATCACGTCTAACTTCAAGTTGATTAAAACACAATACGAAATCACATACTATATATTACGGTACTATAAAAAAGCCCATGCTATATTTTCCACTACAACCCTTTTTCTCTGTGTGTGCCTAGGCTCCTAAGATTGATCAATTTCAAACCCATGTGATGACAGTGAGAAACTTGGTAACATTTTGTGCACTTACTTGGGTTATATCTCAAAGCAATCATGTAACACTCCTAAAAATGATACAGCAAAAGGCATAACTAGAAATAAGATGCTATTAATTGGTACACAACACAAGCATAGGGAAACGGAATTACCTCATCCCTTTTTCAAAAACATTGCATAATTCAAAAGTATCAAGGTTTACATTATTCAAAAAGTACTGAAATAAGGCCCATAAAAACATATATAAATCGGTCACAAATAAGATATCAGAGTGTATTGATCCATAACTATGCCCCTATGCCAAGTGCCTCTAAAATATAGTCACTAAATCCAACATCAATTACCTGAGAAAGACATGCTAAAAAGTCAGCAAAACACTGGTGAGTTCATAGGTTTAATCATAAAATAAAAATTTGGACCATATAACAGAGTAAACACTACAAAGCAAATAGTGTCACATAAGTCTATCCATTACGCTGGCTAAGTCATGAAACTGATGCTTGATAGCGTGCATAAGCACCAAACAATTCACAAGCCCCAAACGCAGTGTTTATCCCCAAACACTCATACAATCCGACATGCTATACGTCCTGGCAAGTTGGAGCATCCAAAGTCCAAATAAATATCATGGAAAGTTGGCATTCAATGTCCAGACGGGGTAGTCAGCCCCGATAGATCTATCTATAACATTCGTGCTTTCCCGCATGAATTAACGGTTCATGAATGGGCAAATAATGGGATAATAAACTTTAGCCAGTTCACGGTAATAATACCAATAAAATCACAAACACAATTTCAGGTCCAATCAAAAAGGTTTTGCATGTTTCTAACCCGATGATTTTATAAAACAAGTGATACGAGCAAAAGTGGGGCTATGAAACTCACCTCAATCACAACAGTGCAATCACACGACAGTATCAGGGGATATACAACACAACAGTATCAACAGTATCACAACACAACGTACTCGGCACGACCTAATACATAAAGACTTGTCTCAAAACATGACTCATGAAAAGTAATCAAATGCGCAAGAGTTTTTCAAAAGTCAAAACGTTTCTATTCCCAAAATAATCTCTTATCATCATTATAAAAGAGTTTGGTATCATCATTCGTGTAGTGGTAGGAAACACGGACCCAAGAATACACACACCAAAGAAACAAATAACAGAATAGTCGCGAATAGTGTTGACGAGAACTTGAGTCTAGAAGAAACGACGAAAAGAAGTCGAAAAGGTGACGATAAATATATATGTCAAATAAGGTAAGTCGATTGGTAAGTGTCGGTATTTACCCATATTCCCAAGTGTTTTGTATAAAACACCATTGTTTTATAAGTTTGGAATTATAATAAAATATTTTTCGAAAATAGTTCAAGTATAGAGATTTTACAAAATTTCGTCATGACTCATTCGTTTATCAAACGTTTTCAAGTTAAAAGACTTTATTGCAAATCAATTTCTCAATTTAATTTAATAGAAAACGAATATAAAATTAAAGATTATTAGTCGTTAGACATTATTTCCATATCGTATGTCTGTTACGAATCGAATTCATTAAATTCATTATAAGTCTAATGTACTATATTCGTCTCGAGTCCAATAAGTCCAAATTCTCCAAAGTCCGATATAAGTCCAATAAGTCCAAACCAAAGTATATAATCCATAATCAATGTATAATCCAAATCCAAAGTTTGCAATCCCGAAAGGAATTCGACTACCAAATCGATATGAAGTCAAGCTCAAATACGGGTAAAAGTCAAAGGGTCTAAAGGGTTAAGCTAAAAGCATAATAAGGTATCCGAATGGATTATTGGAACCTTATTGGATTCGTCAACCCAATAAGTCTAATAACCCTTTCGTCTCGCTTATTAATCCAAAGCTAAATCTACAAACATCACAAGTAAACGGTAATTCATTAGGATGGATCACGGACTAATAAATTTCTCCAATATAATTATTGGGCTCGTCAACCCAATAAGTCTAATAATCATACCGGTCGTGTTTGTAGAACCGTAGAGGGGGTGAATACGGTATTTTCGGCTTCTTCGAAGTTTAAATACTTCAAGCCTCAAAGATCATGTTGTAGTTATACAACAAAAAACACAACCACGAGCACAACCAAAGTATATAAAGCAAGTAAAGAACACCACGATATATACTAGTTCGGGATGGGGGTTTATACCATCCGTACGTCCAGTTGCGAATCCACGACACTATACTATTCACTAAGTATAATCCTTTTGGTGGATTACAAACCGTTACAACTTCACTCCACCGATATGCACAAAGATCGGCGTTCACAAAGAAGAGCTACTCCCAACGGTATTCCGCCCTCGGAAACCACCCAAATGGACTCGTGATTCGACTTAACCACACATATCAAAAAGACCACAAAGACTTCCCACCTGAAGTATCAAACCCCAACTAGATCTCCCATGATCTAGGCTTGGTCACCAAGACACAAGACTTCCCTTACAACCAAATTGAATGATATAGTGTTTGATAACTCAATCAAGCCCTAACCTAACCTAGAGACTCGATTGTAATAGAAAGGGTATAGAAAGAAGATCCTCAACACAATCACAAGAGTAGATTAGGTTCTTGTGATTCTTCACTTGCAAAGAAATGTGTTTATTTAAAGATGATATGTTTATAATCAAGAACACAAGATGGAATTAGAGGATTGAAGAAGAGAAATATAGAGAGAAAGAAGTAACGGAAAGGGGTGAGGAATACAAGAGCCAATGTGGGGTATTTATAGGCCAAAAATCCAACGTAGTAAAATATTTACCAAGGTTGGCACGCTGCTGGCGTGTCGGAGAGCCAACGACGCGCCAGGATCCCGAAAATATTTTTCTTCGGGTTTTAGCTTTAACCTATCCGACCTTGCTAAACCCCCAATTGTACTTCACACTTTGACCTTCCGTTATTCATCCTCAAGGTCAACCAACTCAAATAGCCATTTGATAAAAATCATTTGTGAAGTGATTATATATAAAACCAATTATCAAAGAGAGAAAGATAGAAGGGATAATTGGATAGGGGTAGTTTGGGTATTCCTCACATGGCATACAAAAAAGAGAAGGAATATGCCATGGAATATTCTATAAAGAGAAAGAGAAAAATGGGAGAGTGTGTGAGAAGCTTGATTAGGATTGAACCATGGTTAAGACAAGTGTGTTGGCATCGTTAAGATCAAAAGAATATGCCAAAGATATAAAAGAATATTCTATAAGGATAAGAGGATGAGAGTGAGTGAGTTGGTATGGATGTGATGTGTAACGCTGATGGGGAGCAATGAGAGAGAAAGAGGAGAGTATGTGTGTAGTGTATGAAATTTGAATTGTAGTGTGTGTGAGTGTGTATGACATGTTAGAGATGGTGATGTAAGGATGATGTTATGGGAGTCTGTATGAGAGGGAATGAGAGTGTTTATGAGTAGTGTGTGAAAATTTAAATCTAGGATGTATATGGATGTGATGGGGATCCTATGAGAGACTATGTGTGTAAGTGAGCTTGGCATGTGAGTGTGTAAGTGAGTAAAGTGTGTTTCGCAAGCTTGATAAGTATGTTGATGAGTAAAGTGTGTTTCGCAAGCTTGATAAGTATGTGAGTGAGTAGGATGTGTTTGGCAAGCTTGATAAGTATCTAAAGGTGGTTGTAGAAGAAGGTGAATAGTAATATGGTGATATGTTTGATTTTGTGTGATTTATAGAGAATGTGGTGAAAGAGAGGTTGATGTGGATAATGTTGGAATGTAGAGAGAAAAATAGTACATGCAAGTACAAAGTGTGTAAAAGAATATTTAGAAAATGTTTAGGATAAGATTTGGTGATATTTGGAAGGTTTATTTGTTAAAGGGTTGCTTTTGTAATAGGAGAATAATCAAACGATTGATTATGAGATAATCATATTGTTATTAAGAAAGAAAAGAATAAACAATGATGATTATGGGTTGTGTGTGTCGGGTAAGAAAATCAAAGAATACCCATGCTCCCAAATAACACAACGTCAAGTATTCATAATATCATAACTCGTGTTTTCTCCAACTTAATGTAATCAATAATCATCTTGATGCAAACAAGCTAAGTGTTTTATATCATAGTAAAACATATCCCATAACGGGAAAGGATGCATTTATGCAAAGAGACCTTGACATAGTTTGACTAATAAGGGAGTAAAACCCGTTACGTGATTAAAAAAACGTAAACACGGATTATGGTCATATGAATACTTTCCCTTGATGTCATATGAAAGGTAGTCTCCTAGGTTTAGAAAAGCCTTGGCTAGAGGCGTTTGATAAAATATTTGAGTTGACGTTTTGTCAAAAACGAGAGGTTGTGATTTTTAATCCTTCTATAAAAAACTCGTTTCGAGTATTCCCAATGTTGGGATTCTTGATTTAATAAAACAAAGTGAATATAAGAATGAAACAAAGGGACTAACAGTGACAAGAATTAAATCAACAAAAAGATTGAAGGACTTGCTTGCAAAAGAAGATTTACTTATTAGTCCTTCGTAGTCATTTGTAAACCCTAAATCTCTATTATATAAAGAGATCAAGGGTACAGGTTTTATTCATTAAGTCTTCCATAATGTAGACGTCTAGCAAAGGGGTGTGTGTGTGTCTAGGGCGTGTGTTGTAGGATCGTTATTTTTATTGTGTTGATGATTCGGGTGGTCTTGGATGATCAAAATACATGTTTGCCATAGTTAGAGAGTTAGTAGAGAGAGATGGTGTTCTTGCTAGAGGTTTACACAAAGTATGGAATATTAGATTGAATGAAGCACCACCCCTTCCATGGATGGAAGGGGTATTTATAGTTACAAATACACGACTTCCCTCCTATCGGCACGTGGATCGAGGGATCAGATGGGTAAAGACCGTCCTTCCTCCACGGTGTTGCACTAAGCTATACTACGCTACAAACTAATAAATAAACTACTAAATAACGTAAATATCGACAAGTCTACGAGCTAACTTATGCTAGATAATATTTGGGGTGACCGACTCTTCACTATAGAATTTTCTAATTCCTAACAATCTCCCCCTAAGGGAGGTCACCCCATGTTTTACATTTTGAATCCTAGCATTCTATTCTTGACTTCGTTCTTGAGCTCGTAGACTTGAATTCTTCATTTCCGCGATCTTTGTGCTTTAGTAGCGAATCTTCAAAGTCCGCATATTTTGTACTTTTAGTGGAGGCCTTTAACTGATCCACATCTTTGATGATCTTCGAGCTTTCTTTGAGATCATCAGCCACGATAAATCTTTGGATCACCCTTTATTGTGTTGCCATCATGTGAAGTTGTGACTTCGGTTGACATGCTCACACTTTTGAATCATGACATCTTTCCATCGAGTAGTGGAAGCCTGGTTCATGATATTTGCAGCAGTGGCGAAGCATAGTATGAAATATCGAGCCAGATTATGAAGATATGCACCGTCATGATTTCTTCAAATTAAGTGAGGATCTTTGTGAGCATGCGGCTTTGGAATGACTCCTCAATCACGATGATACACCTGGTCAAATGTACCTGCAAACAACGTTAGCAATAAAACACAGTGTCTTTGATCACTTTTACGGCCGAGGTACACGGCCACGGTTCCCCAGTTGGTAAGTCGCCTATGATCAGGTAGGATTCCTAAGAATCTCCTTGATGAGGTTTTAGCATTTGTTCATTTGTTCTCAAACGAACGTCTCAAAGAAGACAACGGGTGAGTGAACCAGGCGGTTGAGATTCACGATTGATGAAAATGATTTGAAAACAATCGCGTATTGCTTGAAGAAAGAGTTTTGCAATACAACGAAGGTTTTATGAGAAAGATCAATTTTCAAACAAAATACTTTTTGTATTAGAGAATGAGTACACATTCGACGTGCTAGTAAAAAGAAGAGATCGCACATCGAACGGTTTTTCTAAAAGTATTTTTCAATCAGAGATACTTTTTGAATTTTGAAAACATAATTACACATTCGACGTGCTAGAAAGAAAGATTTGCACATCGAACGGTTTTTCCAAAAGTATTCGTTAATTCCATTCCTGGACCAAGGTTGATTCAAGACTGAATCGCACCATCGTTTCTATCCAGTTGTCACAAGTTTGATCTTACGAGAAGATCTCACATGTCACCCCCAAGAGCTTGTTTGATGTTGGCTCTAGAAGGATTTCCATCTTCATCGTGAATACTTTTATATACCACTCAGATGTTCGGCAATACCACAAGGATAATGCGTAGGACTCTTAATATATACTTACTTTCCACATTGTGTGAAACAACAAGTCTTCAATAATTTAGTGTCCTAATGAGATATTGTGGATGATCTCTTGGCTCTAGACTCGATTGTGCATATTTGGTTCTGTCTTGGAGACTGGGAGAGGGTCTCCTTCTTCAATATCAACAATCTCTAAGAGAAAGTCGATAGATTATGTCGGTTCCGTGAGAATGAAACAAGCCCTTTTAAGAGGAACTTGAGTAGCTTGGGAATTTTAGTGCAGTGCATCACTGGGTCCATGACGTCTTGTCTTCAATACCGGTGTTACCTTAGTAGACACCAATAGCATATGTATTGAACCCGTTTTCTGCCCTAAGGTTGAATTATTGGAGGGCTATTTCTTTTCACCCTTTTTCACATTCCAATTATTTTTCATTCTTCAACCCCCGGTGCTTCCGAGACTTCATAACTAGAACCTTGTTGGGTTTATTCCAGTTCTAGCTCAATCTCAGTCGGCACTCTTCCCATTTCTCATTTTCTCCTTTTTTTCAATATACCTAAGGACTCTACACTATCTAGTGGATTGTCCTTGGGTAGATCCCTCCGGTTCTTTGGATCGTGGGAACTATTACCTAACCTCACCATCCTTATAACTCCATACATAAAGTAAAATGGTCGGTCTTTTTGTACGTTCATTCTTCCTTGAAACCAATCGAAAAATCATTTGGAAAAACAATCAAGGTACTTGTGATCTGAGATCTAAGCATTTTGTACCTTAATAGTTTTGATCATTTTAGAAATGCTCCCCTCAACATGTGCATATGATTTAAAATTGTTTGGCACATGGAGGCAAGAGTTCTTTGAAATAATTTCTTTGAAATAATTTCTTGATCACAATTTCCTTAGAAAAAGCCATTTGAATTTCTTTGGTAAAATTCTCCCCCTCAATATGTGCATAGGATATTTAAAATAATTTTATCACATAGAGGCAAGAGTTCTTTTGAAGCACATCCACGATCACAAAAGCCATTAAGAAAACCATTTGAATACTCAATCAAGGTACTTTATAAGTCACTTTAAAAAGCTTAGTACCTCGATAGTTTATTAGCTCCCCTCAATATGTGCTTGAGATTGGCGGCGTTTGCTTTACATCTGAGAGCAGACCGCACAATTGAATCAAAAGCGATCAACTTTTATCAAATTTCATTATTAAATCACAAATTCTCCCCCGATCAAAATATCAAACCCTTTGAGATTTTGGATCCCAAGTGATTTAATAAGGTTTATAAAACATGGGAGAATATGTGGCCAAGTTTAAATACTCATCATGTTTTTGGATAAATCCTCCTCCTCAACATGTGCATCGTGTATTTGAAATCGTTTGGCACATGGAGGCAGGAGTGCCTTTAAAGGACTAAAAACGATTCCATTAAAACAAATTTGAGATTTAAATCACGATCTCTCCCTTGATCAAAACATTCAAACCAACTAGAATTTTGGATTCCGATTGATTTAAATCATTTAGAAATTTTGAGGGAAAGACGTGGCAAGATTTAATTTTGAAAAAAAATGATAGATAAGGACCAGATTTAGACATTAAAGATTGTTAGTGTCAGTGTTAGGAATTAGAAAATTCCATGTTAAAGTGTCGGTCACCCCAATTATAAGTCTAGCATATGTTAGCTCGTAGACGTGTCGTTTGTTACGGTATTAAGTAGTTTATTTGTTAGTATTGTAGCGTAGTTTAGTTTAGAGCAACACCGTGGAGGAAGGACGGGTCTTTACCCACTGTATACTTGATCCACAGGCCGATAGGAGGTCGTATTTCTTGTAACTATAAATACCCTTCCATCCATGGAAGGGGTGGTGCTTTTCAATCTAATATTCTACATTTTGTGAAGTAACTCTCTACCAAGAAAACACCCAACTCTCTAACTTTCTCTCTCTGTGAAAACATGTATTTTGATCTCCAAGACCACCGAATCATCAACACAATATTATTTGGATCCTAACAATTGGTATCAAGAGCCAAGGTTTTTTGTGTTATGTTGATTTGTGGTTTAAATTTCATGGTTGTTGTGGTTTTGATACTTGTTTTACTGTTTTGTGTATTTAAGTGATCGGAATATCTTTATGGGTAAATTTGTTGTTCATCATTTATCATGTTTTTGTATCCTCTTTTGGTCATCAAAAGTCATATTGTTCAATCAGTTTTAATATCTGTCTTGTCTATTTACTTGGTCCAAAAAGATATATCAATTTGTAAACTGTTTTGTTCCATATGGTGACTTTTGATTGTCTAATGGTCATTCTTGCTGTGGTGATACAATGGTCAAATTAGCTCAATCATCACCTTGATTTATCTCGCGTTTTTTTCACGGGTTTGTTTTTGAAGATGGTCGGAAATATTAGTCGGAAAACTCATCGGAAAACATAAAAATCTTGCTAGCGAGTTGTACACAAAAGAGTCCAGATTCAATGTATCAAGTAGCGACTTATGCTAAATATTGACTATTGAGTCAATAGCGATTTGTAATGAAAAAGGATAGCGACTTGTCAGTTTTGACTCACTAGCGACTTGTCTTTACAAGTCGTAGCAACTTGTGCTAGCGACTTGTGCAGGCGACTTGGGCTAGCGACTTGGGCTAGCGACTTGGGCTAGCGACTTGGGCTAGCGACTTATGTCATTGCTAGCGACTTGACTCAAAGAGTTAGCGACTTGCCATGAGTCTTTACTCATGGTAGCAACTTGGCTTAGCGACGTGGCTTAGCGAGTTGACTATAAATCTTTGGCTAGCGACTTACAGAAAGGATGAAGAAGAAGTGACCACATGACACGACCAACTAAACAATTTACCAAAATCACTATGTCACGACCTCATGTTAATCATCATCAGTCCAAGAAAACATTGATTGAAGGAATGAACTCTGAGCTCAGTTTCATTTTGGGGAATGCAAAGCTTCAAAAAGACTCAAAAACGGTCTATTTCACAAAATTTAATCATCCTTGCTCAAAAAATGACCTCGAGTTCTACTACCCATCATAGTCCTAATGACTCAAGTAAGACCGAAATGATGAAGATCTAATCTAATCACAACTTCAACCACATAATCACATCTCATCATCAAACTACTACTTTAAATTATGTTTATAGATCTCAGTTGGTTTATCCACGGCTCTCAAGGAACCATCAACACCACTTAAGGTCGTTGATTATAAACTACCCTTCATAGATCTTGATATGTTACAATATTCGAACAAAATCAAAGGAAGAACAAAACCATCATGGGCTTCATCCTCTCTTCATGTTCGTTTTTAAATTACAAATAGATAATATGTTAATATTCATTCAATATTAAGGTTCGAATCATGTAACGAGTTAGACAATTAATGTTAACTCATTTTTGGAAACTCAGATTTGAGGGTTTTATCATGACTAATCATGACCTCAAGGGTCAAAACCCTCATTTCTTTCATCATCGATTAGATTGAAGACCATGCTTCTCAGTTATTTTTCGAAATCTACAAGACAAAGAAGACAACAATTATGTTGCTCCTTCTCTTTGTTTCGTTACTCATCTAAACAAGAAAAGAAATAAATCAAAGATTACCCGTATTTTTCATGATCTATTTTCCGTATAACAAACCCTAAAACCATCCCTGTGGCAGCTCTAATCCTTCAAGCCAACCCTGTGGCGAAGTGCCAAGATCTGTTTCTATATACGGGGCGGTTTATTGACTGTGATTAGGGTTTGCGTGGATCTGTTTTAGATGATACCGAGATATTAGGGAGCGGATCAATTGGAGATATTTTAGGGTTTGTATGCATTGGAGAAGAGGTGTGATAAAGAAGAGAGGCGGATTAAAGATTGTGTGTTTTTAGGGTTGGTGTTATGTGAGGTTAGTAAGAGTTAAATACCCGTTGTATTAGGGATAAGGGGAGTTTGGATCAGATATAACTCTGGGCAGTATATGGATCTGAGTGGGCTTCGAGGGTGTGAATAATATGGGCCGATCTTAAGGGTTTTATCATGGGCTGAACGCATTTTGGAAGTTGGAATATATTTTGGATCTTGCGTAGGTTTGGATGGGATCTGATATGAGTTTGGTTCATGATATCTAATATCACTTGAGTTGGAATATATTTTTTATATTCGCATTTTGGATGTTGGAATATATTGCACCATTTATGGGCCGAATACATAGAATGCAATATGTATTTGAATTGGGCTACAAGATTGATTTTATTATGTTGGGCTCGAGTGGTAAAATAATGGTGTGATCTGAATTATCATGAACAAATTCTGACACATAACTTTCGCTTTTTTATTATTTGTTATTTGGTCTTAAATGCTCAACGGATGATACATGTGTCTACGGCTAATATTGGTATGAGCTTTTCAAAAGATTGGATTTGATGAGATTTGTTGAAGAGACTTAATGATGATGAGAGTTTGGTACTTTGGTTTATACATTTTCACGGAAGACATTGTGTCACGGCTTGAATCGATGTTTGTGCATAGTTGACTGCGGGGTTGTTTGTACGGTATTTCTTATTTGAATTTGAAGTGAGTTTTTTGGGCAGCGTTTACTTATTTTCGTCTTCTTTCTTTCTACCCTTCTGCGAAGATGACTTGTTTGGGCGTTTATTGAGGGTGATAAAGACTTGGCTATTTAGTTACGGTTGTGAGTCCTTTCTCACTTAACCCACAACGTAGCTATCAACGATGTCTCACGCATTGAGGATATGTCAAGAGGTTTTGTACATTGGGTACACCGTTTCTTTTCACGAGGATTAGTACAAGTTTAAGTAACAAATCTGGGGATTTCTACTTCATGATCAAGTTTGGTATATCGGGTTTACTTCTCCATGTGGTCAATTCAATAGCCGACAGAATGCGTGAATGATGTGCTTACCAAAGTGGTTATTGGATGATTGATGATATTGTTGATGTTGGGGTAAGAATCGTTGATGAACCACTGCATATTCCCCTAAAACCGATATTCACGAAACCAATTGTCATAACATATTCAAGCTGACATTGTTTACGGTTTTGTCTTGATTTTGTAAAATCCCGCAAAAGAACCTATTTCTCGGTTTAAATCATAGACTTGTAAAATTCCGTGACAATGGAAACATCCTGGTATTAGTAAAGTGCATTTTCGGATCTATCTTACGGTTTATTCTTGGTTTTGTAAAATCCCTCGAAAGAAACTATTTCTCGGTTTAAACTATAGAGTTGTAAAATCCGTAATGATGGACCGATCTGGGAGAAAGGAAAGTGTATTTAGGGATCTCATTTGATCTTGGTGCTACGGTTTCTGCTTCGAAGAAGGGATAAAAGGGTGTACTTCATGAATTGGATGTATGTTTGGATATTTGTCATGGCAGTTTGGTTACTTCAAAGTTTTCAGGGGTTATGCTCATTAAACCATGGTCGGGATAAAACCATTATCAAAGTTCATTTAAATGTCAAAGAAGGCTAGATTTGAGCAGATTAGAAGATGACATCGGCGTTAATTCAATATTATTTATTTGAGGTTGAAGTGAAACATCACGGGCGAGTGTACTTAGTATCCGAAGGTATCGGGGATGGTTGGATGAAGATTCTTCTAGATCCTTGTTCGAGCTTATTATAAAAAACGAAGACTTGGAAATCTAGTTATTGTTGGGTGACTTTTACCTCTTCTTTTTACCACTTGGGGAAATTGGGCTCTTATCACCTCAAAATAACTATCACTTAAAGGGATACGTTGTAGTGCTTTCGGTGTCACATTCAATTGTGGATTTTCAAGAGGTAATGTACGTCTATTACTTGATGGTTGGTTGGGTGAAGAGTATAGAGTACTTAGAGATTCAAATGGGCATGAATTCTCGACACAGCTCTTTGTTACATTTGTGCAAGTTTAAGTCATGAGTTGGGGTAGTTTACTTGAGGTCAAATTCATTATATCGGGTTTCTCCATCATTGTCACGACAAAGAGCCTCTGAATGATAATGGGGATGATTGCATGTTTTGCTAAGAGGCGTGAGAGAGATTATGACGTTTGTTCACATCAGTTCAGGCCTCGTACTCAAAGAAAAGAAGTAATGCGTTTGAGCGCGCATTATCTTTGATAGAAGAGAAATCTTCTTATGACGTATGAACACAACAGTTCATGCCTCGTTCTCAAAAGAAAGGTATGCGTGTCAGTCTTTATCTTCGAAGAAGAAATCTTCTTATTTATGACCATTCTCATCAACATGCTTCATACTTTGTCCATGCGCTTCAATTATCAAGTGAACGGGCTACCCGATTGTTTTCTCATTCCACTTGCTCGATTATAATGAAGATGGCGACATCATGTGCTTATTTTTGCGGGAGAGAAGTGTGAATAGAACATTTGGATGGATTTCACTTATTTAGTCAAGAATGGCGTCTCCGTATGCAATTCGAGGGGAGAAAAGAAGTGTGATTTTTGCATTGTTGATTGATATTTGAGAATATAAATGGTCATACGGCTCTAAACTCATGTAAGAACCGAGCTTCTTCTTATCGGGTCATCTTCACATGTAGTTTCTTCTAAGAGACGTTGGTTGACATCTTCATGCAGTGATATGATTAAATGACAAAGTGCTTCTAGTTCTTTGGTACATTTCTTTGATGAACATCTTTCTATTCTTGTTTGATTGGAAGGGATTTTAATTAAGGGGATTTGCTATTTACAAGTTAACAGGAATGCCTTTGGTGTAAAGAAGATGTTAACTATCTATTCCCCAACTGGACAATCTAAAAGAAGGTCGAGTCTGATCGGTTCTACATTTTAGCTATATGTTAGAAGACTAAAGACGAGTTGCATGTGATTATCAAAAGACTTCTTCTTATTCAGGCATTTATCAAGCAGATTGTCAGTTTAGGGAAGAGCACTAATTGGGGAGATTGAAATGCCAAATATAATCTCTAATTAGACTTGCTCACGTTATTATTAAGTGTTGATTCTCACAAAGACTGGCGATCTTCTCAACAAATTTCTAGTATCGGGCTTACAATGAGTTGCTGATTCAAGGTGTCTAAACACGCAAGGGAAAGGAGACACACATCTATCGCGAGAGTAATCTTGACGAGCTTAATACTTCTAAGTGATTGAAGATATCCCAGGAAGACTATTGTCATTACCGAGAGAAACTCAATTTGACTCATGGCGTTCAGTGTTTTTTTTTATTCCAACGATGTGGGGGAAGAGATGGAAGAGTTAGTTTCGATGATAAAAAGGTTACAAGTGTGTGATGATGCTATCGCATTCATCGAGGAGGAGATTGTGTACATTGGGGATGCTCAGTGTCTCACTTGAGGGCTTAATCGTGATTCGAGATATAATCACTTATTCGGAGTGGACATCCACGAGAGATGTCATCCTGAGATAATCAGTGATTCGGCCTGCTTCTTCAATTATCGATTGTTCTCTCTTTGGGCATTCGGGTATTTCGGGTTCTTGAGCTTCATATACTTTCTTTAAGGGAGAAAAATACATCGGGGTTATTCTTTGGCTATTGGAATTAATCGCTACTTGATGGTATAAGTTTCTTTGTCTTCGGGTATATGTATTCGGGTTCGTGAGCTCTAGTCTAAGAGACTGACTACATCAATTCGACTACGTGGGGGAAGTGGTCTCTTGACACCTTTTGAATGGATTGCTTAGACGTGGTAGAAAAGAAATTTGAGAAGATTATTTTATGTGTGGGATGATCGTTCTTTGTTCTTCTTGATGATATAACCCCAAATGGAGATCTCGATCATCATTCTTAAATGGAGCGTGGGAATTATGGTAATGGTGTGCTTTTCGTGCACTGCTAAGGCAAGCTTGAAATAGAGCCGAATCTGCTCACTAAAGGATTTTCGTTTTGGGGAAGCGCCAAGTCTCACTTTCGAGATGGTTCAATTTCTTTATTCGATTCAAGAGCCACGGAAGCTTTGGTGGTGAATGTTTAAGAGTTGATGACTTCTATCATCTCTGACGTCTTTGCTCGATATCCTTATCTCGGTACTCGTATCATCATCTTCTTTAACTATATCATCTATTCTATCCTTGTATATATTTATCAAAAAAAAAAAAAAAAAAAACAAAATAGAAAAATATAAAACCAAGAAAATCAAAACACAAAAATATAAAACCAACAAAAAGAAAATAGAAAAATATAAAACCTTCAAAAACCTATAAAAATCAGAAAATTGAAAAATTCCAAAAATATGTTTTCTCAAGACATGTCTTCTGGTATCGATAACATCTACGGTCTTAGAAATGTCATTCAATAATGGCACGGGACTTTAGATGAAGTTCGAGCAGGAGGTGTAAATATTCTTTTCTAAAACATGTCAAAATATGGCTTACAGTTATTTTAGACTGTAACAGAACTTCAATGATGGCTTGGTTACTTGATTTGTAACCCGCGCTTAAACTATGGCTTGCTATTATTTCCGATAGCAACCCGTTCTTAAAGAAAGGAAAGTGTTGCGCTAAACAAATTTTCAAATATTTCGTGCACTTATCCTAAAACAAAATGAGGAAAGTATGTCGAAGGACTGCTGTTCCTACACAAATGTTTTTCCGTCTAAAATTCTTCAGAAAAATATTTGTTGTTTTAACAAAAAAAGTGGTAAATGAGTTCCTTTAAAAACAATCAGCTTCAGAGTTCTATTAAATTTGAAAACTCAATCAATGACTTTAGCGCTTTTAATCTTTTAGAAAATGAGTCATTGATTGAGAGGGAGAATGTTTTCAAATCTATATCATCTAACGGGCTTTCTTAATTATCCTATATGCTTAATTGAAAAATGATGTTAACCTATGTTGAAGGACTAGGTGCCTAGGATATGATTGTTAGGTTTAGATGATTAGAGTTTGATTAACACCTAAACCCCATGCCTTATATGATCTGATTGTTAGGTTGAATTGACTTTAATTAGTCGATTCTGTGTTTATGGGTGATGTCGACCACCATATATTTGTATGTGTGTTCACTAACATATGCAGGTATATTGGTATATAAGAATGTTCCCGATCCGGATCCCACAAATTGAAGATGATTGGATGCCGAAAGGAAAGGGTAACTATATCTTGGGTTGACAAATGAAGAAGCGGAGCTTAATTGGACTTCATGGATAGTTGGCATGATATGCAACGTAAGAGGTCTCTCCTTATCAGCGGATGGTTTTCTTCAGCAAGTGAAGAGCGGAGCTTAATTGGACCTCGGTTGGCATTCAAAATGCAACGTAAGAAGAAGTCTCACTGCATTTGCAGACAGTTTTTCTTCCAACCCTACGGCAACAACAAACGACTTCAACCACTAACAATCTTTGTGCAGGATACCATTTTTAAACAATTTTTGAGTAAATTGATTAAATTGTTTTGAAAATGGAAAAATATTGTTTTGAAAATATATTGGACTAAATTTTGAAAATCACCGGACTTCATTATTATCAAAACTTGAGTCACTCAATTATCGACTACGGTCATGGATTGAGGGGAGAGTGATTTAAAATAAAATATTTTCAAACGATATTTCTTCACAAAAGTTCCGCTTTGTACAATATAAGTGGTGATCTAAAGATTTAATGTTATGTCATGGTATGATTTTTTCTTTAGAATCAAGGTCTTTCAAAATGAAATTTTTCTGTTCTTGTTTGATTGTGAAATTGTTTTATTTTACTTAAAGTTCTCTTAAAAACTATCATACGACAACAATCTTTAATGTTTAAATATGTTCCTTATCTGTCATCTTTCAAAATTAAATCTTGCCACGTCTTTCCCCTAAAATTTTCTAAATAATTTAAATCTTTTGGGATTACAAATCTCAAATGGTTTGAATTTTTGATCGGGGGAGAGATCGTGATTTAAATCTCAAATCTGTTTTAATGGAATTGGTTTTAGTCCTTCAAAGGCACTCCCGCCTCCATGTGCCAAACGATTTCAAATATACAATGCACATGTTGAGGAGGAGTATTTATCAAAAACCGATGAGTATTTAAACAAGGCCACATTTTCTCCCATATTTTCTAAACCTAATTAAATCACTTGGGATCCAAAATCTCAAAGGTTTGATATTTTTGATCGGGGGAGAATTTGTGATTTAATAATGAAATTTGATAAAAGTTGATCGTTTTGATTCATTTGTGCAGGCTGCTCTCTCATATGTGCTAAACGCCGAATCTCGGCACATATTGAGAAGCAAAATACATCGAGGTACAAAAGTTTTTAAAGAGACTTATAAAGTACCTTGATTGAGTTTTCAAATGGTTTTCTTAATGGCTTTTGTGATTCGTGGATGTGCTTCCAAAGAACTCTTGCCTCTATGTGTTAAAATGATTTCTCTTATCCTATGCACATATTGAGGGGGAGAATTTACCAAAGAAATTCATATGGCTTTTTCTAAGGAAAATGTGATCAAGAAATTATTTCAAAGAACTCTTGCCTCCATGTGCCAAACAATTTCAATATCATATGCACATGTTGAGGGGGGGCATTTCTAAAATGATCAAAACTATTAAGGTACAAAATGCTTTGATCTCGTATCACAAGTACCTTGATTGTTTTTCCAAATGATTCTTCGATTGGTTTCATGAAGGAAAGAACAATACCAAAAGACCGACCAATTTACTTTATGCATGGTGTTATAAGGATGGTTAGGTTAGGTATTAGTTACCACGATCCGCCAGAGAGGAGGGATCTACCAGGGACAATCCACTAGATAGTGTAGAGTCCTTAGGTATATTGAAAAAAGGATAAAAGTGAGATATGGAAGAGTGCGGCTGAGATGAGCTAGTAATCTTGGAATAAACCCAACAAGGTTCTAGTTATGAAGTCTCGGTAAGCACTGAAGGGGTTGAAGAATGAAATGAATGTGAAAAGGGTGAAAAGAAATAGCCCTCCATCAATTCAACCTTAGGGCTAACGGGTTCAATACATATGCTATGGGTTGTTACTAAGGTAACACCGGTATTGAAGACAAGACGTCATGGACCCAGTGAGGCACTGCACTAAACTTCCCAAGCTACTCAAGTTCCTCTTAAAAGGGCTTGTTTCATTCTCACGGGAACTGACATAATCTATCGACTTTCTCTTAGAGATTGTTGATATTGAAGAAGGAGACCCTCTCCCTAGTCTCGGCATAGGAACCAAATGTGCACGATTGAGTCTAGAGCCAAGAGATCATCCACAATATCTCATTAGGACACAAAATTAATGAAGACTTGCTGTTTCACACAATGTGGAAAGTAAGTATATATATTAAGAGTCCTACGCATTATCCTTGTGGTAAATTGCCAGAACATCTGAGTGGTATGTAAAAATATTCACAATGAAGATGGAAATCCTTCTAGAGCCAACATTAAACAAGCTCTTGGTGGGTGACATGTGAGATCTTGCAATAGATCAACCATGTGACAACTGGATAGAAACGATGGGGCGATTCACTCGTGAATCAACCTTGGTCCAGGAATGGAATTGACGAATACTTTTGGAAAAACCGTTCGATGTGCAAACCTTCTTTTCTCTAGCACGTCGAATGTGTATTCATTTCAAATTCAAAAAGTATCTCTGATTGAAAAATACTTTTAGAAAAAAAACCGTTCGATGTGCTGAATCTCTTCTTTTCTTGCACGTCGAATGTGTACTCTTTTCAAATACAAAAAGTATTTTGATTGAAAATTGATCTTTCTCATAAACCTTCGTCGTATTGCAAAACTCTTTCTTCTAAGCAATACGCGATTGTTTTCAAGTCAAATTTTCATCAATCGATGAATCTCAATTATTTGGTTCACTCACTCCGTGTTGTCTTCTTTGAGACGTTCGGTTTGAGAACGGCTAGAACAGTGCGAAACCTGTCAAGGAGATTCTTAGGAATCCTACGTCCGCGAGCGTACTTGTATTGATCAGCGAGGGAACGTGGGCGTGTACCTCAATTCAACGAAAGTGATCAAAGACACTTTCGTGTGTTTTATTGCTAACGTTGTTTGCGGTACATTTGGGCGGTTGCGGTATCGAATGTGATCAATCAAAGCCGCATGCTCACAGAATCCACACTTAATTTGAAGAAATCATGACTAGTGCATATCTACATAACCGGCTCGATATTTCATACTATGCTTCCTTCTACTGCTGCAAATATCATGAACGTGGAAGCTTTCGATGGAAAGATGTCATGATTCAAAAGTGTGAGCATGTCGGTCAATAAGTCACAACTTCACATGATGGCAACACAATAAAGGGTGATCCGAGAGATTTCTTGTGGTGATGATCTCAAAGCTCAAAGATCATCAAAGATGTGGATCGATTAAGGCCTCCACTAAAAGTACAAATCTATGCGGACTTTGAAGAATCGCTACACAAGCACAAAGAATGCGGAATTTGAAGAATTGTAGTCTACGAGCTTGGAACTAAAGACAAAGATAGAATGCTAGGATGCATAATGTATTTCATGGGGTGACCTCCCTTAGGGGAGATTGTTAGGAATTAGAAAATTCCATGTTAAAGTGTCGGTCACCCCAATTATAAGTCCATCATATGTTAGCTCGTGAGCGTGTCGTTTGTTCGTTATTAAGTAGTTTATTTGTTAGTATTGTAGCGTAGTTTAGTTTAGAGCAACACCGTGGAGGAAGGACGGGTCTTTACCCATTTGTATACCGATCCACGGCCGATGGAGGCGTTATTTCTTGTAACTATAAATACCCCTTCCATCCATGGAAGGGGTGGTGCTTTTCAATCTAATATTCTACATTTTGTGAAGTAACTCTCTACCAAGAAAACACCCAACTCTCTAACTTTCTCTCTCTAATGGAAAACATGTATTTTGATCTCCCAAGACCACCCGAATCATCAACACAATAATATTTGGATCCTAACAGTCAGGTATGATTATTTTTAAGAGATCTTTTAGTAAAATAAAACAATTTCACAATCAAACAAGAACAGAAAAAATTTCATTTTGAAAGACCTTGATTCTAAAGAAAAATCATACCATGACATAACATTAAATCTTTAGATCACTGCTTATATAGTACAAAGCGGAACTTTTGTGAAGCAATATCGTTTGAAAATATTTTATTTTAAATCACTCTCCCCCTCAATCGATGAGAGAAGTCAATAATTGAGTGACTTAGGTTTTGATAACAAGAAGTCCGGTGATTTTCAAAGAATTAGTCCAATATAGTTTCAAACAATATTTTCCATTTTCAAAACAATTTAATCAAATTATTCAAAATTTTTTATAAATGGTATCCTGCAAAAAAACGTTAGGTGGTTGAGAAGCTTCTGTTGATGTTCTTTCTGTAGGGTTTGGAAGAAAAACCATCTCTCGATGCAGTGAGACTTCTTCTTACGTTGCATTTTGAATGCCAACTCAAATTAAGCTCCGTTTCTTCAATCACTTAGAAGAAAACCATGCAGAATGCAGTGAGACCTCTTACGTTGCATTTATGCCAACTCTCCATAGAAGTCCAATTAAGCTCCGTTTCTTCATTTGTCAACCCAAGATATAGTTACCCTTTCCTTCGGCATCCAATCATCTTCAATTGTGGGATCCGGATCGGGAACATTCTTTTATACCAATATACCTACATATGTTAGTGAACACACATACAAATATATGGTGGTCGACATCACCCAAACAACAATCGACTAATAAAAGTCAATGCAACATATCAATCCGATCATATAAATGTATGGGAATAATGTGTTCATCAAACTCAATCATCTAATCTAGCAATCATATCCTAGGCACCTAGTCCTTCAACATAGGTTAATATCATTTTTAATTAAGCATATTAGGATAATTAAGAAAGCCCGTTAGATGATGTAGATTTGAAAAACATTATCCCCTTCAATCCATGACTCATTTTATGAAAAGTTTAAAAGCTCTGAAGTCATTGATTGAGTTTCAATTTTACAAAAACTCTGAATCTGATTGTTTTTAAAGCAACTCATTTACCACCATTATTTGAAACACAAATATTTTTTAGAAGAATTTTTGACGGAAAAACATTTGTGTAGGAACAGCAATCCTTCGACATACTTTCCTTGTTTTGTTTTTAGGATAAGTGCACGAAATATTTGAAAAATTGGTTTAGCGCAACACTTTCCTTTCATGAAGAACGGGTTGCTATCTGAAATAATAGCAAACCGTAGTTTTTAAGCGGGTTACAGATCGAGAAATAACGCAAGCCATCATTTGAAGTCGGGTTCTGATCTGAAATAACTGTAAGCCATATTTAGAGACATGTTTTGGAAAGAAATATTTACACCTCCTGCTCAAACTTCATCTAAAGTCCCGTGCCATTATTGAATGACATTTCTAAGATGTTATCGATACCAGAAGACATGTCTAGGGAAAACATATTTTTTGGAATTTTTCAAATTTTCTGATTTTTATGGGTTTTTGAAAATTTTATACTTTTCTATTTTGATTTGTTGGTTTTATATTTTTCTATTTTCTTTTTGTTGGTTTTATATTTTTGTATTTTGTTTTCTGATAAATATATACAAAGATAGAGTAGATGATATAGTATAAGAAGATGATGATACGAGTACCGAGATAAGGATATCGAGCAGCACGTCGTGGAAGATAGAATTCGTCATCTCTTAAACTTCCACCACCAAGCTTCGAGCTCTGAATAGAAGATGGAACATGAGCCTTTGAGAAAGAGAGACTTTGGCAGCTTCCCCCAAACCGAAAATCCTTATGTTGAGCAGATTCGAAGCTCTATTTCAAGCTTGCTTTAGCCTGGTGCACAAAGAAGCACGCCATTATCATTGATCCAGCTCTCTTTTAATAATAATCACCGTGATTCTTCGTTCGAGGCTATATCATCCAATAGAACAATAGCAGCGTATCATCCCACTATAAATAATCTTCTCAAATTTCTTTTTCCCCGAGTCAGGCGATCCATTCCAAAAGGTGTCAAGAGAACACTTCCCCACTAGTTGAATTGATGCAGGTCAATCTCTTAGACTAGAGCTCACGACGAATACACATACCCAAAGACAAAACTTATACCATCGAGTAGCAGTTAAGTCCAATAGCCAAAGAATAACCGATGTATATTTTCTCTCCTGAAGAAAGTGTATGAAGCTCAAGAACCCGAAGTACCGAATGCCCAAAGAGGAAAGATAACATTGAAGAAGGCGAATCACGATTATCTCTGCGGGTGACAATCTGCGGATGTCAACACCGAATAAGTGATTATATCTCTGATCCAGTTAAGCCCTCAAGTAAACAGTGAGCATCCCAATGTACACAATCTCTATCCCCTGATGATTGTGATACAATCAAAAACATCACACACTTGTGTACCTCTTTCATCTTCAGAAACTAACTCTTCCATCTCTTCCCCACGTCGTTGGAATAATAACACAAAAGCCTTCATGAGTAAAACCTTGAGTTTCTCTGCGGTCATGACATTTGTTTTACCGGGATATCTTCAATCACTTAGAAGAGTTAAGTTCATCAAGTTTACTCGTCATGAGTCAAACCTTGAGTTTCTCTGCAGTAATAACATTTGTCTTCGGGATATCTTCAATCACTTAGAAGAATTAAGTTCATCAAGTTTACTCGCTTTGTGTTTATATGTGAGTCTCCTTTCTCCTTGCTGGTTTTGACACTTCTGAATCAGCAACTCATTGTAAGCCCGTATACTAGAAATTTGTTGAGAAGAACACTTGAACTCTTGTGGGAATCAACTTGCTGAAGTACATTGTGAGCAAATCTAATTGGGAATTAAATCTGACATATCACTTTCCCCGATTAGTGCTCTCCCCACTAAATGACTATGCGGGATATATGAAGAAGTCTTTGGATAATCAAATGCAACCGCGTCTTTAGTCTTCTAATCATGCAGCAGAAAAATGTAAACAGTATGGGACTTCGACCTTCTTCAATATTGTCGGTTGGGGAATAGATAATTAACATCTTCAACTCACACCAAAAAGCATCTCACCAAAAAGCATCCCAATTAACTTACATCTTGCATATCCCCTTAGCTAAAATCCCTCCCAATCAAACAAGAACAGAAGGATGTTCATCAAGGAAATCAGTCAGCCGCTTAGCGAACACATAAGATGGTAACACCAAACTACCAATCACATCAAACAAGAACAGATAGATTGTTCGGAATCATCATGTTGATGTATACGTGAAGCATTAATAGGAAGCACTTTGTCGATAAACTCATCAATCCGAGTGAAGATGTCAACCAACGGCTCTTAGAAGAAAAACTCCATGTGAAGATGACCCGATAAGAAGAGGCTCGGTTCTTACATGAGTTTAGAGCCGTATGACCATTTATATTCTCAAATATCAATCAACAATGCACAAAATTCACACTTCTTCTCCCCCTCAAGAATTGCATACGGAGATGCCATTCTTGACTAAACGAGTGAACATTATCCAAATGTAGTCTATTCACACTTCTCCCCCGCAAAATTAGCACGGGATATTGCCATCGTCATTATAGTTGAGAAGTGGAATGAAAACAATCAAAAGTAGCCGGTTCACTTGATGACGGAAGCGCATGGAAAAAGTATGAAGCATGTTGATGAGAATGGTCGTAATAAGAAGATTTCTCTTCTTCAAGAGATAAAGTGCCTTGACACGTACACTTTTCTTTTCTTTGGAGAACGAGGCTTGAACTGTTGTGTTCAAACGTCATAAGAAGATTTCTCTTCTTTTGAAGATAAAGCGCACTGAAGCGTACACTTTTCTTTTCTTTAGAGAACGAGGTTTGAACTGAAGTATTCAAGCATCATAATCTCTCTCTTTCATCTCTCTTGCAAAACATGTAATCAACCCCATTATCATTCAATAGGCTTTTGTCGCTGGTGATGGAGATAACCCAATATGATGAATTTGACCTTGAAGTAAACTAACCCAAACTCGTGACTTAAACTTGTACATATGTAACAAAGAGGGTCTTGAGACTTCATGCTCCATTGAATCTCTAAGTACTCTATACTCTTCATCCAACCAACCATCAAGTATAAGACGTACATCTCCTCTTGAAAATCTACAATTGAATGTGACACTGAGCACTACAACGTAACTCCTTTAAGTGATAGTTATTTTGAGGTGATAAGAGCCCAATTCCCCCAAGTGGTAAAAGAAAAGGTAAAAGACACCCAATAATAACTAGATTTCCAAGTCTTCGTTTTTTGATAATAAGTTCGAACAAGGATCTCGAAGAATCATCATCCAACCATCCCCGATACCTTCAGATACTAAGTACACTCGCCCGTGATATTTTACTTCAACCTCAAATAAATAATAGTGAATTAATTCCGTTGTCACATCTTCGTTAAAAGCAAATCTAGCCTCCTTTGATGTTTTAAGTGAACTCTGATAATGGTTTCATCCCGACCATGGTTAAAAGCACATAGCCCCGTAAAACCATGTAATAACCAAACTGCCATGACGAATATCCAAACACACATCCATTCATGAAGTACACCCTTTTATCCCTTCTTGAAGAAAGCCGTAGCACCAGCATCAGATAAGATCCAGAATTACACTTTCATTTCTCCAGAATGGTTCCATCATTACGGGATTTTACAATTCCATGGTTTAAACCGAGAAATAGATTCTTTCGCGGGATTTTACAAAAAACAAGAATAAACCGTAAGATAGATCCGGAAATGCACCTTACTATTATCAGGATGTTTCCATTGTTACGGGATTTTACAAGTCTATGATTTAAACCGAGAAATAGGTTCTTTCGTGGGATTTTACAAAATCAAGACAAAACCGTAAACAAGGTTAGCTTGAATATGTTATGACGACTTTGGTTTCAGTGAATATCTGTTTTAGGGGAACATGCCGCGGTTCATCAATAGTTCATTATCCAATATCAACAACATCAACAACCATCCAATCAACACTTTGGTAAACACATCATTCATGCATTCTGCGGCAATTGTAGTGACAACATGGTGAAGTAAAACCGATATGCCAAACTTGATCATGAAGTAAAATTCCCCAGATTTGTTACTTAAACTTGTACTAATCCTTGTGAAGAAGATACGGTGTACCCAATGTACAAAACCTCTTGACATATCCTCAACTGACATGAGACGAAGTGATAGTTACTTTGTGGGTTAGCGAAGAATCACAAACGTAACTAAATAGCCAAGTCTTTAACACTTTCTTTAAATGCCCAAACAAGTCATCTTCGAGCGAATGTAGAAAGAAAGAAGACTGAAATAAACGCTTGCCGAGAACCACACTTCAAATCCAAATAAGAAATACCGTACAAGCAACCCCGTAGTCAACTTTGTTCAAATAGCAATTCAATCCGTGATGAAATATTATCCGTGAAAATGTGTACACCAAAGTATCAAATCGCATATCACAACAAATCACATAGCACAACAGATCTCATCATCAAATCAACTTGTCAAATTAAATCACTTTAAGTTTCATGACTCCTTTGTGTAAACTGCATCAACAACTCGAGCTTATATCCAAATGATATACTTTTAGTCCATTAACTAGGAGACCTAAACAAAAGTTACTCATGTGTTCAATCAGAAATCCATTACATGAGTAACATACGTAGAAATCCAAAGTCTAATAAAGTCCGTTTCATAGCACATGACGAAAGTATACACCCGATCCATTAAACGTGAAGTGTCAAATCCCAAAGCTCATTTTCCAAACAATTACCTCAATATTATGACAGCGATAAATCTCAAGGATTTTGCCACACATTCACATCAATTGAACACATTGAGTTCTTTGACAAAAAATTTAAGCATAGTAAAATCAACATATAACGTCTCATGAAGTGAAGTTGTAACTTGAATGAATGACGCTAGTGTAATCATGAAGCCCAAAACCAGAAACAAATCTCAGCCCATGTACGATCCAACTCAAGCTAAAAAAAAACTCATTCCATATAAGAGTTAGGGCGTTAGGCCCACGATCCAACCACAAAAGGAAAAACCCGATCCACCCACAGATATGAAACCGGGTATATAACACATGCCTTACCCTAATAATACTCACATTACTCTAACCCTAAACACATATTCAGAAAATATGCGCCCCCATCCTCAATAACAACTACTCAAACCCTAATCTCAAATACATAACTGTCCGCCTCCTTAATCATTCACATATCACAAAAATCTTATAAACCTCAAGCAACATCTTAAGGTTAAATCCGAAGGACAAACAACTTATACTCATCAAGACATGAATCGGTTAGACTAATCTCACTACACAGGGATGGCTTGAGATCAAACCAACGGCTTCAAGGTAGGTTTTAATTGTGATATTACATGCTTTTCATTTAGAGTATCATTCAACTTATTACCGAAATAACGATTTGATCCAATAAGTTTGTTGAAATCATTTCATTACTTTCGAATAGTTTAAAAGAAAAACGTGTTGATCAATGATGAAAGGAATGATTCGAGTAATAGTCTCTTGATAGTCATGTTGTTGCATTTGAGAATCATGAGTCATAAAACTGAGATCAAGAACACGTATGGCTTTAACACATTAATTTTAATTCGAGTTTAAATCGTCGGTGAAGATGTAAGTTCGTGGGTCTTGCATCCTTGATGTATTGGTAAATCCCCTCGAACCAAATCAGAGATCCCATTTGTTGTCGAGTCATACACGAACCAAGTATAATTATATAACTTGTTATACTACTATCCTTAATGTTTTTCGGATATTATCATTAAAGCACGGATCTGTGAAGATAAGGGTTCAACAAAAAGATCTATTGAATGATTTGAACTCGTTCTTGAGATCTTTGATTTTCGATTTCGAATATGAGTGAGTCAAGATCATGATGAAATCATTATAGGGTTGTTAGGATCTAATAAAGGTCTTGAGAAATATTTCAAACCCTTGATGAGAAAATGAGATCTTGTGTTACCAACAGTTATGAGTTCCAAAAGGATGATATGTGATGAGTCTTGTAATGGTTTAATATAGTGTTTGAGTCTTGAATCTTGATGTTATGGTTTATGTTGTTGATGTCGTGGTCTAGTGGTATATGTGGTTGAGGTCTTACTTCTCCTTCTTCCTTTACGTCATTAAGCTAGCCTAAGTTGAGTCAAGTCGCTAAGCCAAGTGCTAAGCAAGTCGCTAAGCAAGTCGCTAAGCAAGTCGCTAAGCAAGTCGCTAAGCAAGTCGCTAAGCAAGTCGCTAAGCCAACTCGCTACGACTTGTTAAATAACAAGTCGCTAGGTAATTATGTAACAAGTCGCTAGAATGGTTTTTGAAATTTTTGCAGATGAGTTTTCCGACCATATTCATATTAACCCAGAAAAACATTTTCGACAAAAGTGCTTCATTTACCCATTTTGACCAACAAAAACCATTTGACCACTTGTACTTGTCATACGAGATGATAACATGTTTGGACAAAAACAAATAAATGGACTTAGACACAAATAATGACCAGATGTAATATTTTGACCAAATCAAAGGATACACTAAACCCATAACACCAAAAACGTGCCAGCAAAAACATATATTCGACCACAGTACATGAATAAAAGCAGCATAAACAGTGTCGAACCACAATAAATCAATAAAAACAAGCAACCATGGTACGAAACCACACAAATCAAAAATAACACAATAACCTTGGCTCTTGATACCAATTGTAGGATCGTTATTTTTATTGTGTTGATGATTCGGGTGGTCTTGGATGATCAAAATACATGTTTGCCATAGTTAGAGAGTTAGTAGAGAGAGATGGTGTTCTTGCTAGAGGTTTACACAAAGTATGGAATATTAGATTGAATGAAGCACCACCCCTTCCATGGATGGAAGGGGTATTTATACTTACAAATACACGACCTCCTATCGGCCTGTGGATCAGGGATACAGTGGGTAAAGACCCGTCCTTCCTCCACGGTGTTGCACTAAGCTATACTACGCTACAAACTAATAAATAAACTACTAAATAACGTAAATATCGACAAGTCTACGAGCTAACTTATGCTAGATAATATTTGGGGTGACCGACTCTTCACTATAGAATTTTCTAATTCCTAACATGTGTTCTTGTAAATTCCTAGACTAGAGTAGTTTAGTTAACCTCTAAGATCAAAGGTGTCTTTGATCCTTGTTATAGTGTAGATAACATGTTATATTTTGATCAAATATAATTGGAGGTGATTGTGGAAAAACCTTGTTCGTGATATCGTTCTTATTTCGCTGTGTTTTATCATGTGAACGTTATCATTCCTAGATAATATTAGACCTAACAAGTCTAGAGTCATAAACAATAAAAAAACTATGTTTACCACGTTTTTAGTTTCTACAATTGGTATCAGAGCCTGGGGCTCGTGATATCTGGGATTTAACAAGGTTTTCTTTGTCGAAGAATGGAGATATGAAGAAAAAATTCGAATCTAGAAAAATTTTCGTAAGGTTTCTGCAGGTCAGTTTTCAAGAGACGATAACTTTTTCGTTAACTGTTGGATCGGACTGCAATTTTTTGTGGAGACTTTCAGTATATTAATATAACTTTTCACCAGAGGGATCTTCAATTAGAGCTCTCATTTGTTAGTTATTCAGTGTCGAAAATTGCTACAGAGGGAGGTACCTTTTTTCCAATTTTTGTGTTTTTTCTATATGTTTAGGGTTTTTTTAGTGTTGAATGTTGATGTATTTTTGTTAATATTAGAGTTAATTACATAAATGGTCATTATGGTTTGTCCATTTTTTCACATTTAGTCACTGAACTTTTTTTTGACATACATGGTCACTGAAGTTTCAAATCATTACATATTCAGTCCATTTCGTTACATAAATGGTCAGAAGTTTCAAATGACCATTTATGTAACGAAATTGAAACCTTAATGACTGGATCTGTAGAGATTTGAAACCTTAATGACTGACCTTGTCAAAAAAAAGTTCAGTGACTAAATGTGAAAAAATAGACAAACCACAGTGACTATTTATGTAATTTACTCTTAATATTAACACTACTATAGATCAAGAAACGAAACCCTAAGTTTCTCTCTATAGAATTGGTGAATTTGGAGAAAACCTAATCTGCAACATCTGCTAGTTACACAGCTTGATTATTACCAGATCATTTCTTATTTGTTTTATGTTACTGCGATCTAAACTCAAGAACAAAGAAGTTGCATGGTCTACTGATACTGGTCATCTTATTGGTGCTAATGGGTTTTTAGAGTTGTCAAATCAGTTGTGTTATTTAGTGATACGGTTATTGTGCAGAGATTGTGATTACAGGTTATTCTATGTAGGAGTAAGGGTACGTTTGATTAATTGAAATTACAAGTACAAGCGAATACACCTAAGGCTACTGCTACTCAATTAGGGTTTGTGTAGGATTTTTAATTCGTGGTCTAACAGTTGTAACACGTTTATGCTGCTCATCTATGATTAATACTGCTGGTCACCCTTTGCAAGTTAATGCTGCCACGTAAATGCTAGTACTTCCAAACGAAGGTTTTATACTGCTCGCTGCTACTTGTTTAAAGTGACTGATGAGTTCATACTGGTACAAGGGTTTGGTTAAGTACTATTATTTTTGTTAGTTTGTACTGGTCGTTCATTGAATGTTCACTTAGTATTGCTGTTTTAAACGTTACTACTGCTCATCGACATGTTTCTGCTGCTACAATACTCGATTTTTACTGCCAAGGTAAAAGATTACTACTGCTATTGAAACTTTGTACTGCTCGTGTCTGATGGAAGGATCTTGATTGGTGACATTTTAATTCATGCGTCGTAGCTTTTTCAATTATATTGATATATATTATGTCACATGGGTCATTGGCTGAATTGCTTGCCATCCTCATATCTTATTGGTCAAGGTATTATAATGGGTCGGTGGTACATTATTTAAAGTCAGTAATATGTTATAAAGTAGCATGCGATTGTTTGAAGATTGTTACAAAAGCTACGTGGTCATGCATTGTTTACTAGTGGGTATACAGATTGTGCATGCATATTATGAGATGGCTTTTGGTTCTCAGTTGAGATTGAGAGATGTCGAACACACACAAAATTGGTTATTGGTTCACACACATAAGGAGATTGGAATTTGTTCTTAAAGGTTTTAAAAGGCTCATTTTTGAATTTATTGATTAATTGGTTACGAAGATGGTTATTTATCACTTTTTTGAAGGTGAAGTGGAATTTCTTAGATGCGTGTTCTTATTATATCTTAAATGGCGCCATTACGTTTAAAGATAACTTGTTCGTACTTTAATGTTGTGACAACGAATTGACGAATAGTAGATGAAGTTTTTCGTTAAGAGATTGTGGTCTCCCTATACATCTGTAGTATACGTTCAGAGTCACGTGGTTAGTACAAGATATAAGATACAAGTTTGGGTTATTCTACTTCTACATCAAGTTTGTTATATTTAGTTTTCTTCATATGTGATCATTACATAGAGCCTACAGATTTGAAGAATCATGAAGATGGTTAACACATTAATATCAGGGGAAGCATATTATGACGTGTTTAATCATGTGATGTACATGCACTACTCGAGGGGAAGTTTCTACTGCTTACGTTCTCTATTTGTTGATAACAAAAAGGGTAAGAGATGTTGGAGTGGCATGGCATGGATTAAGGGGAAGACAAGATTTGTTTCATTCAGGGAGATGTTTTCATCTCAACTTCTCTACTTTGTCTAGGGAATCAAACAGGGGAAGATTGTTGGGATTCTTGATTTGATGAGACAAAGTGAATATAAGAATGAAACAAAGGGACTAAAAGTGACAAGAATGAAATCTACAAAAAGATGGAGGGACTTGTTTGCAAAAGAAGATTTACTTATTGGTCCTTCATAATCGTTTATAAACCCTAAATCTCTATTATATAAAGAAATCAAGGGTTTAGGTTTTATTCATTAAGTCTTCCACCATGTAGACATCCAGCAAAGGTGTGTGTGTGTCTAGGGCGTGTGTTCTTGTAAACGCCTAGACTAGAGTAGTTTAGTTAACCTCTAAGCTCAAAGGTTTTGATCCCTGTTATAGTGTAGATAACACATTATATTCTGATCAAATATAATTAGAGGTGATTGTGGAAAAACCTCGTTTGTGATATCGTTCTTATTCTGCTATGTTTTATCATGTGAACGTTATCATTCCTAGATAATATTAGACCTAACAAGTCTTGAGTCATAAACGATCAAGAAACTATTGAAGCACATATCGTATTCTACCCCCAAAAACCAACCCGAACCAACCACTCCCTGGCGCGCTACCTGCATGTCGGAGCGTCACTAGCGCGTCAGGAGAAAGTGCATGGCTCTTTGGTTTGTGACTAACGTTTGTGATTTTATGTGTTGCGAAGGTTTATTATCATTAAAACAAAAGGAGACCCACGCAAAGTTGTCCCAACAATCTCCCCCTTTTTGATGATGACAAATAAATTTCAAAAGAAAATAAAATTACATAACGTAGCGGAGATTAAGAACGCCGTTGATGTAGCCTTGCGTCTTGACCTTTGCCATGTAATTTGGTGAAGCTTGATATATCTTTACTAGATCTTCACCAGATTTTATTTCTTTCTCCCAAAGCTTTGCTTTCTTTCTCCCCCTTTTGTCGAATAAAAAAGGCAAGATTATCTTTCATCAGCATGATAAAACGCTCTCCCTTGAATATAGCTTCCCCTATATCATTTCTCCCCCTTGTTCAAAGGCGGGGATCCATGGGTCAAGAGCATCACCTTTGCGATGTTTTTATCTACACATAAACATACACATGCAACACACAAACAATCTCACATGTGGAAGTCCAAAATGGGTTAGGTAACTATTTGGATACTTGCAACATGGGTTAGTCCTTAATATTGAGAATAATCATGAAGCATGTACGTAAAGAGATGGAAACACATAACATAGATATAACATTAACTAGCACAACCACGATACATAGTAGTCCATGAATTAAATCATGACATAATGTTCAACACATTTAAATCCAAAAAACGATAAAAGAACACAACAAGAAATGAAACAGTCCTAGGAGGTCACCAAGTTCTAACCTTTATACCAACACAAAAAGTGATAAGCCATCAAAGGTCTTTATAAGACATGTACGTTTCCCATTTCTTGACAAAGTTCTTAAACATTCCAAGCTTTGTTCGAGTCTCTCGGCGTTGTTAAACCGTTTCTTGGTATGTCTTGAAAGCAATGCGCTCATTGAATGATAATGTTTCTACATCACTTTGTTGTTCATCTTCACTTATCACATCCTCAGAAGCATTCCAAGCTTCTTCGTCAAACATGTCATTTATCAGGTTCTCCATTCTTCCAATTGGATCCATAGATGGTTGTTGAGATGTTGATGCACCGAATTCTGGAAGAGCAACGGGGACATCGGTGTTGGTGAGGCTTTCAAAATTGAAGTTGGTGAAGACCGGTCCCACGACATCATATGTGGGTAATCTACTTAGATCATTTGGGTGTTCTTTTTGAATATGCTCAAACATATTTGTGAGAAGTCGAGCAAAATGAATCAATCTCGTATTACCACTCAAAATTCAAGGTTTATCTATATCCATATCGGCTTCATTTAATATTGATAAATTCGATTGTTTGTATTTTGGTGTATGAAATTTTACGGGTATGAATCTTTGTACGTGCTTTAACCTTGATTGTACACCTTGCCAGAATTGGTCTCATAACGACTTGAGTGATTCTAAAATAGTAGTTGGTCTCAAAATAAGAGAAAATACTGGATTGGCTTTGCTTAACTCAGGTATTCGGAATAAGCAATCTTCGTAGCATTATTATGTCTGTTCAAGTGAGCAGAAGTTCATACAGACATCATAGGCATGAGTTATTACAAAATAGTTTTGGTAAAACTCTTAAGTATACATCTATACATGCCACTAATCAAGGTTATAGTCAATCTTAAATTTAGATTAATACCTAGTTAAATATACTGATTACAAAATGGGAGTGTAGCTCATATGGTAGAGCGCTCGCTTTGCATGCGAGAGGCACGGGGTTCGATTCCCCGCACATCCAAATCGTTTTAACTATATAATATTACACTCAAACTATAATTACGTCTAATTATCAACTCATGAACCAGGCTGGTCAGTCTAACTGAACGCGCCTTCTTTCGCTATAGTCAAAGTGTCAACAATATTCATAAGCTTATGACCATTTCTTTCAACATGTACACTTTTCATCCATAACAAAATTGAATGAAATTGACATCTATAAAAATAATTTTCCCTTAACTGACACCATCAAAATTGTAATTACAAACAAAATATGAACAAGTTATGGGTGAAGCAGCGGTATAAGTCACATGGACAACTTCAAGGATTTAGGCATGACAATGTTAGTAAGTGAAGTTTACCATCATCGTAGCAAGCTTGGTAGATAATTGCTCGCATGAACAGTTGTTTGATATATGCCATGAACAAAGAGTGAATTACAATATAATATTAAGTATTTGCAACTGTTTAGAAGCATAATTTTTTTTAACTTTAGTTGTTACGTTATTAAATTTGGATATATTGTCAAATTATTAGCTAGATTTCGTAGCATGCTATGGATTTTGTCATGACTAGCTATGCACATTTTCTCGATTAGGTTACAAACTATCTCATTAACATATGTTAGAAAAAGGATGGGATGAAGATTATCTCCTCAACCCCAATCTAGATTTCACATGAGAGGGTACAACGTAGATTTGTGCAAAGTAGCAGTTTCTTTTGGTATAGATGCGTTGATCATGGTGCACTGATATATACGGTAAATTAATTGTAGTGGAATCATTTTTCTGATGTTTGATTGATTTTTGGTTTTTTATTCCTCATTGATTAGATAATATACTACTATATTAGTACCATCTCAAATTGTCAAAAATAAAACAATCATACAAGAATATTTTGTTCACCAGCTTGTTTGGGCACTTTTTGTTTTTCTTTTAAGGTAAACATTTGGTTCTATACTTTACTTTAACCCAATAATTCTCATACAATCCTTTACTACTTTGTTATATACTAAGCAACACATCACCGAGCCTTTGTAAAGACACAGTGACAGGCTTGACCGCAATGCACCATACTCCAATAACATTTGTTATCAGACCTTCGAACTGCAGCTCCAATAACATCAAATTATTATGCAACCTCAAGAAGGAAAATAACTAACGGCAATGGTACTGTGTGGCCGTTGCTCAATGCAATCTGAGTTTAAACAAGAGCATTTGTAAAGACTGCCTAAACTCCAAATATAGCTCCTTAGATGGTTGTCTTCCTGTCCCTACTGGGAGGGCTATTGACAATGGATGTTTTATGATATATCCAGTATTCCATTTTTTTGGCAAAAGCAAACTACTGATAAAACACCTTTTCTTGGGGACGGTGAGGACTTCGGTCTTCTAAAGATTACTCTTTTTGGTTACTCGGTGCCTTTATACCAAAATTATGTTGACTTTACATATCAATGATTTAAAGGCGCTTTAAGCAATAAATGGTCCGATCAAAAATGGGAAATAAAATATATGAGATATGCATCGCCTTTCATTGTTAAAGAAAGTCAGTCAAGGATGAGTGACCTGAGAGGAAAGAGAAAGGTCTTCGATGTTGATTCTTCTTACATTTTCAACAAACAAGAGATTGCATGGGATGGTGTGTCGTCGGGCTACGGACATTTTGGTGAGAGTTGTTAAGTATATGGTTTCTGTATATAATTCTATTTGTTTAGTTTCCGCGCTTATAATAACCACCTACGGGTTGCGGGCTTATAAGTTTAGGCTACTATTTGCAGGTGGAGCACAAGGACCCAAGTTACAGGTTTTACTAGAGGCATTGTTTATGATAGTCACATTTCTTATGGTAACATCAATTATAAATTTTAACCGTTTCATTTAACTTTTAATTACTTTTAGTATATATTTGTTCTACTAAATCCTAAAAATAAAAATCACAAGTCATACCCTTCCATCGGACGGGTTTTGACACTAGTATATATATATATATATATATATATATATATATATATATATATATATATATATATATATATATATATATATATATATATATATATATATATATATAGGGGGCCTTTATTTTGAGAACCCTGTTAAGTGCGAGAACTGTGAGAACCCTTTATGTACTCCTAGTCATGCATATTGTGCAACATATCAATGCAACATAGCATTTTTGAATTATAAATTTTTTTTATTTAATCCAAAAGGGTAAAATAATAAAAGTTAATTTTATATTATTTTTGATTTTTTAAAATAAATCATGTTTTTTAAAAACATTAAATTTTCGTTTTTTTCTTTTTTTTTTTGCGTTTTTTTTTTTTTTTTTTTTTCTTTTTTTTTTTAACATGCATCTTTTAGAACTGATTTAGTGCATATGTTTTTCTATGAATTAATTTTATTATTTTGGTTTTTGGAATAGTTTTTTCGACATATATGTTTTTCAAATGAAAAAGTGCCTATGTGTTTTAATATATGTAAACTTATAACAAACAAGAACATAATGTTAAACAAAAAATTCGATATAGATTGAAATACAATTAAAATACAATATATAATAAGAAGAAATACATGAATATAATTTATCTTTACATTTGTGCATTAACAATAATTAACGTAAACGGACATATGTGCACAAAACATATGTTTTTGAAGTTTCTCATCATATTATTTTGAACATGTGTGCATGTCTTCCAAAAACATACATGCACGCATTCCAAAAACATATATGTACTTCCAGTATATGTGTAGGCCTTCAAAGAACGTCACGCCTAGAAAAATAATAGCCAAGATTAAATAATTTTAAAATAAAACTTAAGATAACATAAACACAGCAAGCTTAAACTAACAACACAAATAAACAGGAGAATTTTTTTTAGGTAATGCAAAACATATATAATCCAATCACAAAACATATATGTTTTATAATTCATACACAAAACATATATGTTTTATACGTAAACATATATGTTCACCTAACGACTTCATGATCTCAACTGCTTCAATGTGATTATCACGTAAACATATATGTGCACCTAACGACTTACATTCGAAGTTAGATAAAATATTACACCAATACAAAATAAGCAAAACATATCGAATTAATTAAGCTAGACACTCCTAGCACTGCACTCATCACGTACTCCTATATATAACCAAACACAAATTAAAACAGCTAGCTAAGACATCTATATATCCAAGACAGTTCAATTCCTCAAAGAATCCTTTGAATATTATAATGCATGTTCGGATTAACAAGTCAACATTAACTTAACAAGTCAATCAAATACCCGTGTTACAACAATGTTCACTTCTGCTTTTAACGAATTAATTGCAGATCGGAACCAATATTCATTATCAGGTCGAAAGCCAACAAAAGTTCATCTCGAAAAACTTTTCTCAGATCGAAGCAAAATTAAAAAAAAAAACGATTGACACATAATAAGTCGAAATAAAAAGCAAGATTATAATTAGCAAAATAACAAACAATTAAAACACCATCAACAACAATTGAAGTTTACATCGTTTTTCTTATTTTTTTTAAAAGAATCAACAAATAGTTAAAACGCCATCAACAACAATTGAAAAACACATACAGATGCATATCACTATTGCTAACGTAAATAAAAAAGCTAAGAAAAAAGAGATCTGACTTGGAATGACGATGACTAGATCTGAGCCTTGTAATTTTTTTTTATCCAAATTAGATCTTAAGAATACAATTAAATATAATTATTTTATGCAAAAGTGGACCAATTCAGAATATATAATGTTGAAATATTAAACATACCTGTTCTTGCACATTCTTTTGCAAAGTCCGATGTACATCATTGACCATGCCTTTGACATCACCACAAACGTCCAAGTCAGATGTATAGAATACAATCTAATGCTTCTTCAAGTTTGTGACAACCTTAATTATATTTAAACGTTGTAGTCGTTTTTCCCTTTAGCAGCTAGATGTTATATCATTGAAGAGATCGAATGATTGTTGAGCCATCTTTCTTGCGTATATCTAGATCTATTAGGGAGGCCTGATTGGGAGGAGGATGAATGAACCGTGTGTTTTTGTTTACCTAATTATCATTGATAACTCCTTAATTAGTGGGGACATTTAATAGGAATATAATTACTATAATACTATAATACCCTTTATACTTTACAAACAATGACCGAAACTTTTAAGTAATTACACTAATAACACAAGCAATCTCATCCATTGATGAAATGATCTAACAGTGCTTAGATGAGTTAAGTAGTTCTAGCTGACTTATAGGGTTAGAAAATAAAGATTCACCCTATATATATATATATATATATATATATATATATATATATATATATAGTGTAGGGTTATTGTGAGCCAATAAAAATACTTGAGGCTGAAATCTAAGCCCTTTTGATCAATGGATATAAATGCTTGTGGCATAACTGTAATTAAATAAAAGATCATCTAACTTTTTATAAAAGACAAAAGGGTAATTATGGAATTTAGAGTTCAACTTTTCAATAACTGATTCACAATTTTAGGTCAGCAGATAAGAAAGAAAAACAGATCTATATGTTTCTTCTCTCCCAAACGCACCATAGCAACATAACAAGATCTCACACAGTTATCTTAATCTTTCTCTTCCCCAAGAAAACCTAGCCGTCATCTCTCACTCACTTTTTTATTCCAACACCACCAGCAGTCGAAGCCTCCTTTCACGAAATAAATAGATGTTGATCCATGACGAATCTTTTATTTCCACAGATCTTGGGTCTTTGTCGATCTAAGGTTAGATTATTTTTTTACATCTTAAATAGATTGTTTATTTTTGGATTTTACACTTGTTAATGGTGTTTGGGTTTGTACAAATCATTAATTTTTTTCCCTAAATTTCAATTGTACGGTTCTGTTTGTTAAATGATTATGATGATATATAAATGTTTCTGTTAAGGATCCCGTATGAGGTTTTTAAGTTTTAATAACAGAGCATTTGCAAAAAGGATCTCGTATGAGGTTTTTTTAGATGTAGGAATAATTGATTATTTTAATTAATATTTAGGATATCAGTTTAGGAAATTTTTCTTTCTTTCTACGTGGTCAATATACTTTATTATTGGTAAATTTTTAGTGTAATGATGTATATGTGTTTTTATTATTGGTAAAAATTTTTTTAAAGAGTGTTCATATGTGTTTTATGGTTGCAGGGTACCTGACGTTGTGACTGTTGGCACAAACTTGTATCAGTTAATACGAGCGAGAAGATAAAAACACATGTGCCTGGTAGAAAACACGTAAAGATTTCATGGGTTTAACTGAGCAGAGCGAGGAATACGTATGCCTTGTACAAAGATGAGCCATTGTAAAGGCGTTGTATTAAACACATGTACATACGCTTCATACATTTGTAATAAAATTGAATACAAGTGTAAACATAATGGCGTTTGTGAGAAATATGAATATCATATAACTAGAGTAAGACAATTTATAAATTTTGAAATGCTTAAATCTAATAATAAGGTTTTGTTGTTTGTATTTATATTTATGTAATATTTTTTAAAGATATATGTGCAAAACACATGTGCACCTGATCAAAACATGTAATGCACCTGATAAAAAACACAATGTAAAAAAAATGCACATGTAAAAAACCATCATAAACAAAAATCTGATTATCACAGTAATCAAGCAGTAATGCTTGTATGATGTTAAAAGCCCCTAAATCGGGAACTAAAAACGATTTTTGTAAAAAAATCAAATATAAAAAAAGTAATTTTAATTTATACCCTTTTGAATTAAATAATAAAATTAATATAAGAAAAATGGATTGGTTGATCGTTTACCATGAGTTCATGATTTATTTGGTTAGAAAATAACTTCTTATATATATATATATATATATATATATATATATATATATATATATATATATATATATATATATATATATATATATATATATATATAGAGTAAGGATCCAGGTGAAGTAAATTAAAATAAGAAGTGGTAAGAAATGGCCGCAGTTTGAGATCGGCGACTTGCATTAGATCATTCTATTCATATAGATCACAACATCTTGAGTTTAGAGAGTTAATTTGATGTATAGATGGTGCGAAATTGATTTTAAATGATTTCGACGCGTCGCGAGAGGAACAAAAACAAGAAAATTATGAAATCATCTAATATCGTATATGCATCTGATTAAAGTAAAAGCGTTATTTATGCGTTATAATGCATCAAAATTATAGGGATGCATCTAATTTAAACGATCATCACCGGTTCGGTTATAGCTCTTCTTACTAACTTTATTTGATCCTAACTCTATATATATATATATTTATATATATATATATATATATATATATATATATATATATATATATATATATATATATATATTCAATTTTTTTTAGGCAAGACAAGGTATACATGAATAAAAATAAAAAGAATACGAACATATAAAGCATCCCCCCACTTGAGATCAACTATCATCTAAACCCGATTTTCTTCTAATACCCTTTATTCAAAAACCCGCGACTTTCACCAGTGGAACCAAAATTAACAAATAGCGCCCGGACCATGGACATAAGGAACTACGGGTAGGTTAGGCGATAGGTGTAATGAAACAAACATATATTGGGTGAACAAAATGAAAGGAAAGGCTCTGAAGGATGTATCTAGGGGTATCTTGCACTAATGGTGAGTGCAACAAAAAGGGTTTAACAGGGGGATTGACTAATCGATGTGAAAAGTCAATATACACAAACATAAATGATGGGTATTTGGGGTTAATCCTAAAATTGCCTTATATCCTAGTTGCACCGATCACACCAAGTTACCTCAATGTAATGCTCATTATAATGGTCTCGAAAGATCGACACACTCATTTTATGGAATTATGTATAAGGGGAAAATGAAGGCTTATCCTCACACAAATGGAAATATAGGGTAGGTGTGCTTTCGGTCTAGATTAATCAGGTTAAGTAATGAAAAACATGTCAAAATTTTACTAATGAAACATTTTTCATCAAAAACTAGAAAAATAAAGGAAAGTAAAATCAAGCGGATGTTTATGTCTAATTCCTTCCCCCCACTTGAGTCATACTAAGCATATAAATTAAAGATAAGAAGGGTTAGAATTAAATCGGAAAACTTCCCTGGATTTGCTCGGTTTGATCAATAATGCATGTTCAAAAACATGCTCCAAATGTGCCTCATATAACTAGAGTAAGACAATTTATAAATTTTGAAATGCTTAAATCTAATAATAAGGTTTTGTTGTTTGTATTTATATTTATGTAATATTTTTTAAAGATATATGTGCAAAAAACATGTGCACACAATGCAAAACACATGTGCACACAATATTAAAAAAAACACATGTAAAAAAAAACACACATGTAAAAAAAACACCGATGCATAAACAAAAAATATAATTATCACATGTCACAAAGCAGCATATGCTGTACTTGATGTTAAAAAGCCCTTAGAAATACGGGAACTAAAAAGCGTTTTTGTAAAAAAATCAAATATAAAAAAAGTAATTTTACCATTATACCCTTTTGAATTAAATAATAAAAATTAATATAAAAAATCGATTGGTTGATCTTTGGTTCTCCATGAGTTCTCGCAATTTATTTGGTTCTGAAAATAACCCTTCCCTATATATATTTATATATATATATATATAGAGTAGGATCCAGGTGAGAAGTAAATTAAAATAAGTGGTAAGAAGTGACCAAAACCGCATTTGAGATCAACGACTTGCATTAGATGCATTTCTATTCATATAGATGCAACATCTTGAGTTTGAAAGTTAATTTGATGTATAGATGTTGCAAATTGATTTTCATGATTTCGTCGTGAGGAGGAACAAAAACAAGAAATTATGAAATGCATCTAATATACGTATATGCATCTGATTAAAAGCTAGAAAACACATTATTGTGCGTTATAATGCATCAAAAATTATAGGGATGCATCTAATTTAGCTCGATGCATCTCGGATTTGCGGTTATAGTTCTTCTTATTACTTCTTTTGATCCTAACTCTATATATATATATATATATATATATATATATATATATATATATATATTCAATTTTTTTTATGCAAGACAAGGTATACATGAATAAAAATAAAAAGAATACGAACATATAAAGCATCCCCCACTTGAGATCAACTATCATCTAAACCCGATTTTCTTCTAATACCCTTTATTCAAAAACCCGCGACTTTCACCAGTGGAACCAAAATGAACAAATAGCGCCCGGACCATGGACATAAGGAAACTACAGGGTAGGTTAGGCGATAGGTGTAACGAAACAACATATATTGGGTGAACAAAATGAAAGGAATGGCTCACGAAGGGTGTCAGGGGGTATCTTGCACTAATGGTGAGTGCAACAAAAAGGGTTTAACAGGGGGATTGACTAATCGATGTGAAAAGTCAATATACACAAACATAAATGATGGGTATTTGGGGTTAATCCTAAAATTGCCTTATATCCTAGTTGCACCGATCACACCAAGTTACCTCAATGTAATGCTCATTATAATGGTCTCGAAAAGATCGACACACTCATTTTTATGGAATTATGTATAAGGGGAAAATGAAAAGGCTTATCCTCACACAATGGAAATATAGGGTAGGTGTGCTCAGTCTAGATTAATCCAGTTAAGTAATGAAAAACATGTCAAAATTTTACTAATGAAACATTTTTCATCAAAAACTAGAAAAATAAAGGAAAGTAAAATCAAGCGGATGTTTATGTCTAATCCATTCCCCCCACTTGGGTCATACTAAGCATATAAATTAAAGATAAGAAGGGTTAGAATTAAATCAGAAAACTTCCCTTGATTTGCTCAGTTTGATCAATAATGCATGTTCAAAAACATGCTCCAAATGTGCCTCATATAACTAGAGTAAGACAATTTATAAATTTTGAAATGCTTAAATCTAATAATAAGGTTTTGTTGTTTGTATTTATATTTATGTAATATTTTTTAAAGATATATGTGCAAAAAACATGTGCACACAATGCAAAACACATGTGCACACAATATTAAAAACATGTAAAAACACACATGTAAAACATGTAAAAATATAATTATCACATAATGCAAAATACATGTGCACACAATGTTAAAAAGCCCCTAGAAATACGGGAACTAAAAATCGTTTTTTGTAAAAAAAAATCAAATATAAAAAAAAAAAGTAATTTTACCATTATACCCTTTTGAATTAAATAATAAAAATTAATATAAGAAAAATGGATTGGTTGATCTGGTTCACCATGGGATTACCATGATTTATTTGGTTGAATAACCCTTCCCTATATATATATATATATATATATATATATATATATATATATATATATAGAAGAAGAGAGTAAGGATCCAGGTGAAGTAAATTAAAATAAAAGTGGTAAGAAGTGACCAAAACCACGCATTTGAGATCGGCAACGACTGCATTAGATGCATTTATTCATATAGATGCAACATCTTGAGTTTGAGTTAATTTGATGTATAGATGGTGCGAAATTGATTTTCATGATTTCGAAGCGCGTGCAGAGGAACAAAAACAAGAGATATGAAATGCATATATCGTTATATGCATCGATTAAAAGCTAGAAAACACATTATTGTGCGTTATAATGCATCTAAGATTATAGGGATACATCTAATTTAGCTCGATCATCTGGAGTTTGCGGTTATAGTTATTTTATTCTTTTTATTTTAAAATCTTCTTATTTGATCCTAACTTCTCTCTCTCTATATATATATATATATATATATATATATATATATATATATATATATATATATATATTTATATATATATATATATATATATATATGTAACTTTATTTAAGAACCCTTGGTCACGAGAACTGCGAGAACTCTAGCCATTGGTTAGTTGATCAATGGTTAAAAATAATTGTGGCACTTTTGTTATTAAATAAAGAAGGTGGAACATCTGATATTGAGAAAAAGGGTATTATAGTCTTTTCAAAAATAACTTTAATGGAATATCTTATTGAAATTAGTCCATCTTTTAGAAACTGATTCAAAAGCATCGGTTAATTTTAACCTCCTCTCTACCATACTTATCAAACACTCTAGCACCACCATCATCTCTCTATTTAAAAAAAAAAATTGGCGCCATTAAAACTTCATCTATCACAAAACGTTTTATTAGTTTTGTTGATGTTTTAATCTATTCAATCAACCACGATGTCCTCACTACACGTAGCCTCTTGAATCTTCCTGCAAACCATCATCCAGTGTCGACCCTACAACCATCTGATGTTCTAGTTTATATCCCGTGGTAATATCATAAATTAATTCAAAGATTTGTATTTTAGTAGAATCTCATGGTTAGAGATTCTGAACTAAAAGGGTTAAAAAAACTCATTATAACCACGAAGACGATGCGAAGAAAAGGTAAGTTACTATATTTTGAAATTGTATTTTTTTTTCTACATACCTTGATGTTGATTCATGACAATATTTTTTTTCTACAGATCTTGTTTCTTTGGTAAGAGGTTCTTATTAGAATGATCAGAGATAATTAATATTAAAGGGTGAGAAATGGTTAATAAAGATTCAAAGGTAATTATAGGATGTCTTCGTTTATGTATATTTTGTTTTAAATGATTGTCTGTGGTTGGTTTAACTTCAAAATCATCTTTTATGAATAGCATGGTATTATAGTTTCAATTATATCTTTTACTTGGGGTCCCAAAATTACTTTTCATTTTTTCTTCTTTTATAATCTCATATTTGTTACATGGGAGTACTAATAAATTGTTTGTTCCTTTTGTGCAATTTATGCTTGATTTGGATTCTAACAGGTGATTTTGTGGTTTTTTAGTTTTATGGCACTTAGTTCTATTAAATTTTTCTTGTTATTTGTGCTTGATTTGGAATGATTCAATAATCGGTTTGTTAGTTTTGTTGGCATATGTATAGATCTAGGCATAGATTATCGTAGTGTTTTGTAGGCTAGATGTAAGCAACATTTATAGGTATCGTTAATACTTAATATGATCAAACGATTGCTAAAGATATAGATTATAGCATTCTTATAGGCACATTCACTTTTTTGCACTTCCATCACATGCTTTGAATATTTTGTATGTTGATGAAAGTATGATGACTACCTGTCAATGTGACCATCCAACACAGGAGATAAAAGTTGTCATCACGTGTATTAAATTTTTCTTTTTACTTGTGCTTGATGAAAGTTGTCATTATCAAGGCTTTACATAGTAACATTAGCCCTCTAGCTACATATTAAAGTCTAGTTCTCATTATCAATTAAAATTATAGCTATTGGATTTTTGTTTCAAGTAGTTTTGGATATGTTGTTTCGGTGATATTTGAGAAACTTGAAATTAATGAAAAGGGTATGCATATATATTTTAAGTTTGATATACAATCAAAAAAAGAGTTATACATATATGTTTACGTATAAAACATAGATGTTTATGTTTAAAACATAGATGTTTATGTTTAAAACATAGATGTTTATGTATAAAAACATATATGTTTACGTATAAAACATATATATTTTGTTTTTGATTTATAAAACATATATGTTTTGTGTTTGGATTATATATGTTTATTTGTGTTTGTTAGTTTAAGTTTGTCCATGAGTGTGATGTTATCTTGAGTTTTATTTTAAAAGTATTTAATTTTCTTTATTTTTTATTAAGCGTGACGTTCTTTGAAGGCGTGCACCATGTTGGAAGTACATAAATGTTCTTGGAAGACGTGCATGTATGTTTTTGGAAGACATGTGCACATGTTCAAAATAATATGATGAGAAACTTCAAACACATATGTTTTGTGCACATATGTCCGTTTACGTTAATTATTGTTAGTGCACAAGTGTAAAGATAGGTTATATTCATGTATTTCTTTTTATTATAAATTTGTATTTTAATTGTACTTCAATCTATATCAAATTTTGAGTTGAGATCAATATAGAACTCACATTTGTCATAGAACAAATGAACCAATCATAACCCTCCATTTTTATCTAATTATCTAAAATTATTTTCCACCTTTTTAAAACAAACATATCTTCAAACGGTAAATCTTCAAAATATAAAAAATCTGTTGTCATTGAGAATTAAATTATCTTTACATATATATGCACTTTTACATATTTTCGAAAACATTTTTTTTCAAAAATTTAGTCGAAAAAATCATATATGATTTTACGAATCATATATGATTTTAAAAATAATGTATGATTCGATTTTCTGAATCATATATGATTTTTAAAATCATATATGATTCTCAAAAATCATATGTGATTAGTAAAATCAAATCATATATGATTTTCACAATCATATATGATTTTTGTTGACGAAAATTAAAAAAAAAAAAATTGTTAAAAATATATAGTAGTGCATATCTATAAAAAGATAATTTAATTCGTCCTTGTAATATATTTATAAACGCGATTAACGGTTTAGAGATATTTAATTTTTTAAAAAAGGGTGAAAGTTTATCATAATAAAAAAATGAATGGATATTATTGGTTGATTGGATCTATGGTAAATTTTGGTTCTATATTGAACTTTTGCCATCAAATTTTATGTTTAACATTATGTTCTTGGTTGTTATAAATTTACATGATCTAAAAACACATATACACATTTTCATTTGAAAAACATGTATGTCGAAAAAACTATTCAAAAAACCAAAATGATAAAATTAATTCATAAAAACACATATGCATTAAATCAGTTTTAAAACATGCATGTTCAGAAAAAAGGAAAAAAAACGCAAAAAAAAAAAAAAACGAAAATTAAATGTTTTTATAAAATAGGATTTATTTATTTTAAAAAATCAAAAATAATGTAAATTTGACTTTTACTATTATACCCTTTTGGATTAAATAAAAATGTTTAATAATTCAAAAATGCTATGTTGCATTGATATGTTGCACAATATGCATTTCTAAGAGTACATAAAGGGTTCTGAGTTCTCACTAACAGGGTTCTCAAAATAAAGATCCCCATATATATATATATATATATATATATATATATATATATATATATATATATATATATATATATATATATATATATATATTCAATTTTTTTTAGGCAAGACAAGGTATACATGAATAAAAATAAAAAGAATACGAACATATAAAGCATCCCCCCACTTGAGATCAACTATCATCTAAACCCGATTTTCTTCTAATACCCTTTATTCAAAAACCCGCGACTTTCATCAGTGGAACCAAAATTAACAAATAGCGCCCGGACCATGGACATAAGGAAACTACAGGGTAGGTTAGGCGATAGGTGTAATGAAACAAACATATATTGGGTGAACAAAATGAAAGGAATGGCTCTGAAGGGTATATCTAGGGGTATCTCTTGTATGGTGAGTGCAACAAAATTTAACGGGGATTGACTAATCGATGTGAAAAGTCAATATACACAAACATAAATGATGGGTATTTGGGTTTAATCCTAAAATTGCCTTATATCCTAAGCTGATCACACCAGAGTTACCTCATGTAATGCTCATTATAATGGTCTCGAAAAGATCGACACTCATTTTATGGAATTATGTATAAGGGGAAAATGGAAAGGCTTATCCTCACACAATGGAAATATAGGGTAGGTATGCTCAGTCTAGATTAATCCAGTTAAGTAATGAAAAACATGTCAAAATTTTACTAATGAAACATTTTTCATCAAAAACTAGAAAAATAAAGGAAAGTAAAATCAAGCGGATGTTTATGTCTAATTCCTTCCCCCCACTTGAGTCATACTAAGCATATAAATTAAAGATAAGAAGGGTTAGAATTAAATCGGAAAAACTTCCTGGATTTGCTTGGTTTGATCAATAATGCATTTCAAAAACATGCTCCAAATGTGCCTCATCGAGCAACATCCATCTTCACATCGACACTCCTTCCAAACACCATAACACTCAACTACGTCGGATAAAAAGTGCTCTCTTGCAGCCAATCATTACTCCATAATTCTTCAACCTGTATTGCTGCAAGAAAAACTAATACCAAAAAGCATAATTTCGGATAAACATAAAAAATAGCACGAAATATAAAAATAAAAACAAAACCTAACTCACTTTCGTAGGAATCACGGTTGCATTTAACGCATGCAACAAGCCTTTTAAACCACTCGGTGTCCCGAGTTGACGAGTGAAGTCTCATGAGGGTTTACAGGGAACACACCCATAAAGTTCGTTTAATTACTAATACAAGGTTATGACAATGTTTCGAAACTTGTTTTTAGAAAAAAAATCATTACAGGGGATAGTTACAGCGTAACTGGATCGGCCCAGTTACGGCGTAGGTGAGTTGACTTAAGAGAAATGTTTACCAGGAAGGGATTACGACGTAACTGGATCGGCCCAGTTACGGCGTAATAAGAAAGCTCGAGAAAGAAGATACATGGAACATGGATGAAGTGGGCAGATGGCCTTACTGATAGCCAATTATGGTGTAAATGGATTGGCCCATTACGCCGTAATTACTCACTGATGTTGTTGTGCCCAAAGTGTCAACTTTTTCCTACGTTTCAAGAGGAGTTAATGGAACTCCTATCATCTATCATTGGTCTTTATACCTGCAAACAAGATAAAAAAAAAAAAACATGACAAACCAACAACAAATCCTAAAAACCACAAAAATGTCCAAAAAGGTCTATGAAAAAAAACAAAAGCTAGATCTAAGATAGGGACGGGTAGTCACCTGACTAGCACTTTTCTTTAATCTCATAGTCTTTAAGCTAGACTCTTGCAACCATCATCAACGGGCATCCATTGGACGTTCTCCAAGCATGTCCATTGTTCAACTAATCTCGGCTTATGATCTTGTCGAGATTTCCTCCACTTGTTCTTTTTGCGCAACCTGCACACTATCACAACCTCGTGCATTAAATGTGTAAAAATAATAAACATGAGCAACAAGTGAGATATACCATATAATTCATAATTTTAAGATGTCTCAGAATTGGTTACGGCGTAAGTCAAATTACTAACTACGCCGTAATTTCAGTCTGAAAGCAAACATATATAACATAAGAATAGATTACGCTGTAACCATAGAATGGGTTCGCAGTAATCTCAAACGAAGACATAATTTTAGAATAACATCATTCAAACGACCAAAATCACGAGGACCGTTCACGAACGCCGGTAAAAACTTGATGCATGTTTTCTTGACCAGGGTTTTACATTTATAGTAACTCGTCTACCTATGGCCTACCTAATGCACTAACAGGCGGTGTACAGGTCGTATGTAGTGAGGGAATGGTAATACCGAGGTCATCCCAAGAAAGGTTGATTCCTAGCTGTCAAATTAATTAAATTAGTCAAATAAATAAGTTTTAATGATATGATTGATAATATTTAAGGTGTCACGTGATCAATTAGGCTGGTTCTCTGGTAAACAAGTTAATGGGAAAGATAGTGATGCAATTCTTAAACCGAGTTCATCCATAAATGAATCGTGGCAAAAATCAGTAGACTCCTATGGTCAATTCGTCTACCCTATGATTCTTAGAATCCGCACCAAGATGAACAGATCACCCGGGATCATTCGGCAGTCTAATAGCAGTCATTAAGAGCCGGCACTTACTATTGCATTACATGTGTTCTAAAAGTCACTAGATTCCTGCTTCAAGTGGGGTTTTAAGTCGCTAGGACAACATTTGGTTGATTCGTCTGCTAACTATCGTGAGGCTTCCATCGGAGATCAAGCTACTACCCTTGAAAGTCTAGTTGTTTTTAGTCCCCTAAGCCAAGGCATTAAGTACCTCTACATGCAAGATTTTTAATAATGAGTTCTCGGGCGCTATCATCTTAGACACTCATCCCTAACTTAAAGTTCATCCCAAGCGGTGTCGGTTGGTCAAATCACACAAGCGAAGAAGGGTCGTCATTTGGTCAATTCTTACCCTTCCCACTCAGTCTACCTACTTAGGGTCAGTTGGTCAATTCTCCTAAGCAAATAGACACTACCACCATTCAAAACTACCGAAACTAGGGTGGCTACCAACAAACTACAGCGTCATCTGTAAAAACAATTAATAACGCAGCATTAATAATAAAAGAATCAAAAATTTGGGACCAGTTTTGCATCCTCAATCTGCAGTGGAATGATGAAAAAACTACATATAAAACAATAAATAAATAAAGACATAATATTAAATAATTAATTGACCAATAATAAATTAAAAGACAATTAATTAAAACACTATAAATAAAGATGCTCCAACAATTAAATTAGAATCAAAATCATAATTGAATAATGAAATCAAAAATAATATTATGAGTCGAAACATAATTACATATCGTGCCAAGAATAATGCTATCGATCCCCTAGTTGAGTACCAGGGCAAAACCCCGAAGAGTTTGCCCCTAAAATGAACCGTACGATGGCTGCTTCATTCTTTCTTTCGGCGGCTACTACACTCCTACGAGAATATAATTCTCTGCCAAATTGATATGAAAAGTACCTTTTATCTCCTATTTATAATACTCCGTAAATCATCTTTCGATATTTAGCACTTTAGCCCTCAAACTTGCATCATATTGCATATTTGGTCCCTGTGGTTTATTTCATTATTATTTACACAAATAAATGTGTAAATATTATGACAACTTCAGCCCCTCTCCGTGCTTATTTATTTATTCTTTAGTCCTCAAAGTGAATAAAATAAATATTAACTTGCCGCTTTAATCCCTGTACCTCAAAACTTTGCGCCCGAGTTATTAATTACGACCAAACTAATTCATTGGGTTACGCCTTAATCCTTCGTATGCTCATGATTATCCACTCCGAAATAATCTCTACGGCGTAACTAAATTGCCATGATACGCCGTAACCTTCAAAATAATAATTACGACGTAACCATAAGAATTGGTTACGCCGTATCCTTCAAAGCATGATATTTATGCCGTAACATTATTAACGAGTTACGGCGTAATCTTCACACGAAATACCTAGGCCCTCGTACTGTGGGTTACGGCGTAGTCAAAAGTACCACATACGCCGTAACTTGTTTTCAAAATATATTTCTTGGCCTTTTCTCACATCTTTTCCGCTCCAACGCTTCATTTATCCTGAAATGCAATTATGAACGAATATGAACGAATTAAGTACCATATTAATAAAAATGAGGCCATAAACACGGGAATTTGATATAAAAAAGATCAGACTAAGTTGATGTTATCACCCTACCTTTGTTAGCAGCCTGAATAATAAGAAATATTGTTTGGTTGTAACTGATAATTTTAGCAGATTTACTTCGGTTTTCTTCATGAATACTAAGGATGAGACCAGTGAAATCCTTAAGTCATACATAACTGCAGTAGAAAACCTTGCTGATAAGAATGTTAAGATCATTAGGTGTGATAATGGGGCTGAGTTTAAAAACCAAGTGATGAATGATTTCTGTCAACTTAAGGGTATTAAAAGAGAATACAGTGCATCTAGGACTCCTCAGCAAAATGGGGTTGTTGAAAGAAGAAATAAGACACTGATAGAGGCTGATAGGACTATGTTAGCAGATTCCAAGTTACCCACAACATTTTGGGCTGAGGCAGTTAATACTGCTTGTTATGTTCAGAACAGGGTATTGGTGGTAAAGCCTCATGGCAAGACTCCCTATGAGTTATTCTTAGGTAGGACTCCTACTGTCACACCCCATCAGAGGCGGAAACGCGAGGTGCAGCATAATCAATATACATCGCAAAAGAGATATAGTACAATACCATATTTAAATTTAAGGAAATAATAAGATGTTACAATATTTTTCAAGCCAATTTTGGCAATAAAATCTTAAAGCTTGGTTTCCAAAAGACATCTTCTTATACTTAATGACCAAAGACAGCACGTGAAGACTCGTTTATGCAAAAGACTTCATAAATCATGCTTATGTGATCACACAAATGCATGAGAAAACGGGTCAACTATAAAAATAGTTGGTGAGTACACAGGTTTTATGTATTACAAAAAGTCATTTTAATAAAAGTCCTTTTACATATTTATAAAATCAAATTTTAAGAAAGTCTTTAAATGGTACGAAACTATTTTTGAGTATGTCTGCCTTGCAAATGTCGTGTCAACTCACAATGTTACAAGTCCCGCCCATACAAGACTTGTAACATGTAAGTTGACATACATTTCCATATTTCAAGTGGTAAGTCTAGTAGTCAATACGCCCATGGTCATATTAACGCCTCATATATAATAAAGTTATGTGGCAAAGCCCCACAAATAAATAATATGCGTTCCGTAGACAAGGGAACGAGAGGTTGGCCGACCTCTAATAGCGCTTTCAATACTACCTACTGCTCCGCACAAGGGCCGTCGACGGTGCGATATAATGGAGTTGGGCAAACCAATCGGGGACTAACATTGCGAATGTACGAACAGTACATCATAACAACTATTATATACTATCAATTAAGACTTGCTCGAACATGGGAGAATCGACATTGCTCCTAACAAGGGAGACTTTGCGTTGCTCCGAGCAGAGGAGACTTTGCGTTGCTCCGAACAGGGGAGACTTTAGGTCAAGGACGTACGGTCAATTAGGTCCAAACAAGTCATAAGCTCATAATTAAGTCCAAGAGTCTAAGGGTTCAAATATATTAAAAGGTTCAAATTAAGTCAAAGAGGGTTCAATATGAGTCAAAGGGTTCAAATATATTAAAAGGTTCAAATCAGATAAAAACAATTTAAGTTTATGTTCATGCATTTCACCCCACATAAGTAAAGCAGTAAAAAGGGGGCTGTGAATACTCACCTTGACAAAAAGAAGTGTGAACGAGGGTCAAGTCAGATAATATGAGAGTGTGGCACCGACACACAACCTAAATTAGTATGGCAAGATTTAGTTTCACATGTCTAGTTTAAAAATTTGTTGTAAATAAGTTTAAAAAGTCTTTTTGGAATGATTAAGTCATGTTGCTGCTTGTGTGGCAATGATTAATGTTTAATATGATTTTGTAGATTTTGTCTCTTGGAAGTGTACAGACGTAAAAGATTCAAAGACGACTAGGTCTCAGGTATGATGATGAACTGGAAGTGTTGTATGGAAAGTAGTTACAATAATTGCTAGACGTCGCCGGAAACATTATTGTAGAACTATATTTATATATGAAGTATTAGATAGAAGTATAAAGATGGTTTCTTTTAAAATATCGGTAGTTTAAGAAACTAGTTTATAAACGTTATGTATAAACATTTCGTTGCTTTTAAAAAAATATATATACTTTGACGGAAATCGGGCATGACCCTTGAATATATTTTAGCTTCTCATGATAACTATAAATTACAATGTATATATGTTTAAATGATAAGCCGTTTTATATTGTTTATAAGACACAAGTAAATTTTTATAAAACCATATTAAGTTTTATTTAAATTAAATGAGTGATATAAATAGGTAAGCATGATTTAAACTTACAAGTCTAGTTTTTTTTCTTTCTAGTTTTATGGTTTTGATGGTATGAAATGTTATGTCCTATACACGCCGCGTTAAGTGATCATTTATATGTATAGGTATATAAGATGTGTCATGACGATTTGTCCATGCCGAGGAGATGCGATGAAATAAAACGTTCCTGCTGCGACCATTGTAAACAAACGCCCTGGGGCTCGACGTGAAGCATATGGACCTCTTCATGACATGAGCATCGCAGCCCACATGACTAATAGATTAACTCCCAATAGTACTTGGGCTGGAGGCCCACACGAATTGGATTGGTTTGGTGTTGTGGTTAGTCGTTTAGATGTGAAGGAGTACTAACAAAACGCAAAGCATAAAAAGAAGGAAAACTAAAACACAAGATATACCAGACTCTTTGTCCCTCTCATGCCCACATGTTAACAGGAGACAACAATGGCATTAACCATGGGTTACAATAGGGACCTTTTCATTCGGGTACTACCCAACGAATGAACATAAAACAAGCGTAGACGCGACCTTTCCTTGCCCAGTTTGTGTAAACTTTTGGAAGTGAACAACCTTGACACTATGAAATAGACGTGTAGTAGCACACACCTTATGTCAAGCTCGAATGATGGACTCGACATCCCCCAAACAATGGCTGCTGGTTGGTCTCGACACAGCAACCACCCGACACTTCAAAGGAGCACAGGTTTTTAACTCTACACCCCTTGGTGTTTACAGCTAGAACCGAGACCAAACGGTCACCACACTTGTGGTATCCATTTCCAGATTAAACACCAAAAATAAGCAAAAATAAACACCACTCTTGCAATTTTATTAACTCTGATACAAGTCTTGACTCATACTAGTCACGACCCAACTTTAAGCCGGGTCAGAACGGTCGACAAGAAGCAGATTTATAATCAAACCTAAATCTAACATGGCAATTTCTTTTGACACGTACGAGACCCAAAACAGGCAACACCAGGTAAATGCAAACGCCTCTTGGGGTTTTTCTTTGATCCGAAAACAAACCAACCCTACTGAGCCAATACTAATTGTTTTTCTTAGTTTACTTTTGCCACACATTAACAACAATAACAATTTCATTCATTCCTAAAAGAAAAGATTGTATAACGATTGGTAGAACAAAACCCAACAACTTCAAATTATAATTGTCTTAAGATTAACACCAAAGTAACATATGAATTAAGAAAATCAAGATTCTTACAAAGAGATGAATGTGAATCGATTGAAAGGAGAGACCAAGAAAAAATCCTAACACAAATTAACTCAATCCAAATCCAAGCAAGGACCCATCACAAAGCTTCAAAACAATTCTTATCCTTGGTTTTTGATAAAACATTTGAGATCGGGTCTCACTTTGGATCGGTTGGTAGATAAAGAAAAAAAAGAGAAACTCTCAACCAAGCTTTCTTGGTGGCGTTTTTGTGGTGTAGCTTGATTAAGAAAAGTTCCTTTTCCTTGGATAGTCTTCTTGGTGACCTTGTGACTTGACCTTGGGAAGGAGAACATGGAAAGTGATATGACCTGAGCTCCTTGTTTTGACTCTTGAATATTGAGAGTGATAGATTGGTTCTTAGGGTAAAAAAAATGGGAGGCGATGGTCTAGGAGCTGAGAAAGTGAGGGAGCAGATTACTAAATAGAGAAGAGAGGCGTGCGCTTGGTTTTCAGAAGGAGGAGACAAAACTGTGAAAGTAAAAAGAGAGAGATAGAGGCAGCGATATATTAGAGATAGGGTAGGTTCGATAAATTTTATTTTTAGTTTTATTATTATTATTACTTGTATTCTGTACCTCGTACTGTATAATTTTTACCGTAAACGGTAACGTATTTCTACCTAAAATACTTTTCGGGCATCCGTAAATTAAATTTTTTATATTTTCAGCGACGTTTTGACGAGTGAATTAATCGGGTATTATTATTATCATGAAATTAGAAAATAGATTTCGTGCCAATATTATTATGATGTCGGTATGCGTGTGGTGCAAGGACTTTGGAAACACGAGATGACTTCTCGTTTTTGAGTCATAATAATTTCTAAAATAAAGATTTTCATTTTTCTGACAAGAATGGCTGATTAAATAATAGTCTAAAAATTACGGGTTGTCACACCTACCCTAGTCTTTTTCAGACCTTTTGGGTATCATGTCTCTATTCTCAATACCATTGACCACTTAGGTAAGTTTGATGGAAAGTCTGATGATGGATATCTGGTTGCCTAGTCTTTAAATAGTAAGGCCTTTAGGCTTTACAATTCTAGAACCAGAAGGATTGAGGAGAATCTGCACATAGAGTTTCTTGAGGATAAACCTAGTGTAGAGGGGCAAGGACCAAAATGGATTTCTGATATTGATATGCTAACTGAATCCATGAATTATGTGCGTGTTTCTATGGATTCTAACATTGTTGCAGGAGAAAAGCAAGGTCCTGATGCAAATTCTGATGATGATGATGATGAATGTGTCTTATTTCCCATTTGGAAGGACAATTCAATTGGAAGCACTTCTTCAGGGGAGGCAAACAAAGATGGTGATCAGTCTCCAAAGACCATTGATATTGATGCTGAAGGAGTAGTAACCAATGAAGGTGATGCAGTTGTTGAAACTGAAGTGATCAGTACTAATGTGGTTATTACTGATAAGCCACATATTAGTACTGATGGGCCAGATGTTAATACTGATGGATCTCACACTATTCCATCAGTCAATATAGATGTTTCTGATTCCAGTGATCCTAATGATGAAGCAGATGAGATTGATATTACTAATATAGCTTCATCCTATACTGTTCCTGTTACACCACACAGAAGAATCAATCAGGATCATCCCTTGGAGAATGTTATTGGGGGTGTTCATGTTTGAAGAACAACAAGATCTCAAGTTGATAGTGGCTGGCTTCTTTAGTGCCATATATGAAGAGGGTTCATGGTGAAACACAAAAATGTAAATCGCTTGCTTTGTTTCTGGGAAGAACCAAAAAGGTCTACAAGCTCTTAAAGATGAAGGATGGGTAGAAGCAATGTAAGAAGAGCTTCTCCAGTTCAAACTTCAAAATGTATGGGTTCTGGTAGATCTTCCTGAAGGCAAGAGAGCTATTGGCACTAAATGGGTTTTCAGAAACAAGAAGGATAAAATAGGCGTGGTTATAAGGAATAGGGCTAGACTGCTGGCTCAAGGGTATACACAGCAGGAAGGTATTGATTATGAAGAGGTCTTTGCTCCTGTGGCAAGGATTGAAGCTATCAGACTGTTCCTGGCCTATGCATCTTACAAAGACTTCACTATATACCAAATGAATGTGAATAGTGCTTTCCTATATGGAAAGATTGAGGAGGAGGTATATGTCTATCAACCTCCAGGCTTTGAAGACCCCAACTTTCCTGACAAAGTGTACAGAGTTGAAAAGGAACTCCATGGTCTGCATCAAGAACCAAGAGCTTGGTATGAAACATTGGCCAAGTATCTCTTGAGAAATGCCTTCAGGAGAGGAAAGATTGATCAGACACTGTTCATAAAAAATGTGAAGAATGATATCCTGTTGGTTTAGATCTATGTTGACGACATCATTTTCGGCCCAACCAAGCAGGATTTGTGCAAAGAGTTTGAGAAGCTGATGCAAGATAGGTTACAAATGAGTTCTATGGGAGAAATCACCTTCTTTCTTAGGCTACAGGTCAAGCCGAAGATAGATGGCATATTTATCAGTCAAGATAAGTATGTCAAGGAAATTCTGATGAAGTTTGGCTATGAAAATACAAAGATTGCAAGCACTCCTATGGAGCATAATAAGCCACTACTTCCAGATGTTGATGGTGAAGAGGTTGATCAAGACTCTATAGGTCAATGATTGGCTCATTGATGTATTTGACTGCCTCCAGACCAGATATTATGTTTGCAGTGTGTGCCTGTGCAAGATTCCAAGTCTCTTCAAAGGACTCTCACATGCATGCAGTTAAAAGGATCTTTAGATATCTGAAAGGCCATGCTCACCTAGGTCTTTGGTATCCTAAAGATTCTCCCTTTGATCTGGTAGTTTACTCTGACAGTGATTATGCTGGGGCAAGTCTTGATAGGAAGTCAAGCACGAGGATGTCAGCTTGGTGATAGGTTGATTTCATGGCGGCAAGAAACAAAGCATAGTGGCAAATTCTACAACTGAGGTGAATATGTAGCCATGCAAGTTGTTGTGGTCAAGTTCTCTGGATTCAAAATCAGATGCTTGATTATGGGTACAATTTTATGGGCACTGTCGTTTACATTGATAACAACAGTACTATATGCATTATTAAAAATCTAGTTGCACATTCCAAAAATAAACATATAGAGATAAGACATCATTTTAAAAGAGACTGTAATGAAAAGAAGCTCATCCAGGTTGATAGGATTGATACTGAGCTTAATGTTGTAGATCTTTTAAGAAAAGCTTTTGAATTGGGAAGGTTTCAGTAATTAGTCACAAGTATTGGAATGCTTCATCCATAATATGTCTTAACCTCTCACTAATTTGTGAAGTTTTGTAAACTTGTGGTTAGTACTGATTGTTATCTGGTTAATACTGCTAGTGTAGATTATACGGATTGTCAAGAAAATATCTTGGATTGTGTTTTATTGGTTTTGCACTAACTTTTCAGGCATATCACAAGCAGTATGGACGTGTTTTGGTTATTAAGTGATACAGCTAATGTGGTTCACTCCCTTTGAACATGCTGATGCAACCACATGATGGAAATTGCTGCAAAACTAAATTTCATGATGCCAAAGCATAATGTGTCATCTGGTGGTATAATGAACATAAATTTAAGGTTTCAGTTAGTCAGATCATTCTGCACTAACCCACTCTTTGCCATTCTGTCTGTTCTCAGATAGTGTGACTAGCCTAAGGGCATCTGGCTTAAAGAACAATGAGCAAACATGAATCCAACATTTGTGATGGAGGCAACACCTGCCACGAGCTGGAAACCCTGTCAGGAAGAACCTTTGAATGGGACTATCCATCACAGGCAGTGTTTAGCACTGAAACCATTGGTTTTCACCAAACCAGAGGCCATATGAGGCCGAGCTTTGATTAAGTGTCTGTCCCCACACTTAATCCCTTCAAAATGGGATTAAAGTATTATGATTTCAAAACTATAAGATAATACTGATGAGTAAAGTTAATACTGATGGTTATAAGTTAGTACTGATAAGCTTAGTTAGTACTAATGAACTAGCCGTTAGTACTTCTACCAAAAGTTTGTTATGCAATGATTACCTTTACAAATTGGGTTGTTAACGCCGGTTTCTTTATATAAAGGTTTCCTATTTGGCTAATCTTTTCCTTTTACCAAAATTATCTTCAAGGCGGTCCAATCAAAATTCAAGAACTCTCACTATATATTGCATAACTTCTCAATTACTTCAACCACAATTCTCTAAAGACTTTTGCGAACTAATCCCACCTTAACAACCCTAACTCTTATTGCTAATGGGTGGGTCCTCTTGATTTTGTTGAAAAGTACAACATGGTGGCGTGCTTGGAATTTCCAGAAGGCAATACAAAGTTCACTGGGATAGTAGCTTTTCTTAACAGAAGCCGCATAAGGTTTGCTTTACTTTTTAACCCTACTATCTTATGTACTCCTGTCAGAAAGATTTGGCAAACTGCCATTGTCTCAACATCTGATGAAGGGGTACAACAATTAACTAGTACAGTGGATGGTATTCAAATTGTTATTACTGAAGCATCTCTAAGAGAACATCTTCATCTTAGAGATGCTCAAGGTATTAACACTTTTCCAGCCACTGAAATTCTTGAATAACTTTCATTGATGGGGGTATAGACAGGATAATACTTTTAATTTTAAGAAAAACCAGTTTTCCTCACAATGGAGGTTTCTCATTCATACCCTCCTACATTCTTTGAGTTACAAAAGGATGACCGATGCATTCCCCACTAATATAGCCACACCTTGATGGCCTTGCAAAAGCAGGGGTATTCAATTTTTCAAACTATATTTTTGAGGGTATGATTAAAAATGCTGGTAATGAAAACAAATTTATGATGTATCCTAGGTTTATTCAATTATTTTTGGATCTTCAGAAAAAAAACTTGCAGTCTTACAAAAATGTTTATCCACCCAAAATCCTCACATCCAAAGTTTTCTCAAATATGTCAAGGGATGTGAAGGGGTATAGTGGGACTGTAGTGCCTTTGTTTTCTCACATGTTGCTTGCAGAGGGTGAAGGACCATCAAGCACAGATGGCTCCCAACACACACCCACAGATGGTGATCAATCAGTTACACACCAACATTCATCAACCAGTAGGAATACCAGACAGGAGAGTGGGACAACTCATATCCATTCTCCTCCTCAAACTGAACCAGATGAGCCTATCTCAGGTGATGAAGGAGATAGAATGGTTAGGGCTGCCACTACTCAACCAGACTTAGAAGCTGGTAAGGCCAATGGTAACATCAGTAAGACCCAACCCATGCCAACACCTAGTAAGCAAGCCTCACAGGGTGGATTCTGCTGGACTTATGTGGATTGCACCTTGTGAATACTTAAAATGGAACAGACATCTACATGCTTGTTGAAAGAACATATCCACTTGCTATTGGAACACTTCTATAGATGCTGGCTGCAGGATTGAGAATGAGCAATGCAATTGAAATGGCCAAGGAGTTGCTGCTAAAGATTTTTGATCAAGCTGGAAGACCTAGCAGAAAAAGATAAGGTTTGGAAGAATCCTCTCGGACTGAAGAAACTTGTGATTCAGAAACCTAATCACAAGTTTAGGGGAGGATTGTTGGGAAATTCACAAATATAGTTAGTACTCTTAGTGTTGGCACTTTGTACTGATAGTGATAATACAAGAGTATTAGCTAGTTAGTACTGATAGTGTAAAAGTTTGTACTGTTCTATGTATGGAATGTCGTGTACGTTTTGTAATAGCATATCTTTTATCCCTATAGAAGATATGATATGTTTAATGCATCGTAATCTCTGTAAAGGACTCCTTGGTGTATAAAAGGAGATCTTAGCTAGGTTAGAACAGATCGTTTACACAGACTAGCATTTCCCTTACCCTAGTCGTTCTAAGCAAAGCTTCAAGGTTGTAAACCCTAGTACTAGGAAGAGTACTAATATTATTGATTAATAATATTAAAGCATTGGTGTTACATTCTATGTTTACTTGTTTACTTTAATCTTCTAAGTGCATTCAAGTAGATTTCGCATACTTGTGTGTATTCATACAAAGTTTCTCTTTGTTTGTTTTGGAACCATCCAAGGCAACTACTCATTTACAAGCTAAGTGTTCTAGATCCAAGGTTTGGGACTTCATAGACCCGGTTTTCACAAGTATATTAGAAGTCAAGACATATTCCCAAGTCTGAAGTTTATCACGAAGGTGTGCTCGAGGCCACTGCCTATCTGGTTCACTAACACAATGGAATTTTGGTTTGAATATGGTGTTTTAGACGTCTACAACATTGATTCTTCCTTTTTGGGTTGGATGGTAGATTCGGTATTTTTTGAATTCGTTGGTTACGATAGAGTCAGTTTCAAACATGATTCCTTCTGAACATATGTTCAGAAACCTCTCGAGCTTTTCCAAACTCAATGTATAGTCGTGACCATACATTTAAAATTTGAGAGAGAGCTCGTTTTGGTCAAAAGAATATCTTGCATAGAACTCTTGAATATGACGAGGATAGATTTTGGATGGAGGAAGTGCAAAGGATAGGCAACGAGCTTTGGTAAAAGGTTGTCTAAGACCTGAGCCTCCTAAGTAATCGTTGTCACAATGACACCCTTCATGGTAGCTTCTACCTTCAAAAGGTTTGTAGACCGTGATGTTACATGCACAACGGACCTTCTTCGTGAATTGTTTGGTATTCTTTCGATCACCCATTGTTCCAAAGAAAATAACATAATGTATGTTTATATGTACATATGATAGAAAGACGAAGATAATATTACAGCATTCATGGCGCGCTGCCAACGCGTCGACGCGCCGGCCAGCACGCCAATTGTAACACATGTTTCCCGGATACAAATAGCCCATACCCTAGATGGAATTAACCGGGCCTAAGTATGTTTGACTAAGGAGATGTGGTGGTATGGTACAAGTGTGGACTAGTATTAGCCAGGACATGGCATATCTAGGATTATGTATACGGCGTATCAAATGTTATGAGAAATGGAACAGACTTGTTATAGTACCAATACAACGTATTGGTTAAGTTGTATATGGCGTATTGAGTTTGGCATGGATACGGTTTATCCAGAGAAAGGAATGCGGAGTATTGATGGATTATAGTGGATACGACGTATCTATGAAAAAGGATACGGTGTATCGACCTATAATAAGCAAAAATGACGAAATTGCGTTTTTAGCTAGAAGCTTCCCCATTTTTCTATAAGTTTCTATACTCCACTATAAAAGAGGGTGTGTTTTTTGTGGGTGTCGATCTAAAAAGGAAATAGAGGAAAGAAATGGGGATGGTAGTGATGTAATGATGGTTTAATGTTACAAATCTAAGAGGATGGCTCTAGCAATGATGTTTATCAAGTAAGTGACCTTCTATTAGTGCTTAATTGATAATTTAAGGGTTGGGGTTTATGAACCCTAATTTGGGATAAATGGAAATGATGATTTTAAGATAATTAAGAAGTAATAATGATTATGAGATGAGTTTGTAATGAGTTTAAGTTAGTAATGATGGGATTAATTATCATACAATCAATAAATGATTATATGATGATTAGAGGTGAGTTACTGGTTGTATAAACCATTGATTATGGTTATGAGAGTATGTGTTAAGTGTTTATGTGTATAATGATGATGAACTATGATGATGATGATGGTAATAAGGATGATGTTTGATAGATATTGATTATTGTAACACACAAACACACAAATATGGTTTGAATCTATGGAAGTAACTTAGTGAGAGAAAGTAAAATGGGATCCTTTCTAGAGAGAGAAAGTGAGAGAAAACAAAGAGAAGGTTAGATTAAGTGAAATGAAAGGTCCAACCCTCTACCTTGGGAGGTAGAGGGTATTTATAGTTTTACATAATACGCCCTCTGTCGAGCTGTGGATCAGGCATACAGTGGGTAAAGACCCGTCCGTCCTCCACGATGTTACTCTAACTAACTATCTAACTAATAAATAACGTAATGTCTACGAGCTAACATATGCTAGAATAGAGTTGGGGTGACCGACTCTTCAACATGGATTTTCTAAATCCTAACAATCTCCCTCTAAGGGAGGTCACCCCATGAAATACATTTTGCATCCTATTATTCTATCTTTATCTTCATGCTCGAGCTCGTAGACTTCAATTCTTCAATCCCACAATCTTTGTACTTTAGTAGTGATACTTCAAAGTCCAACTGCTTTGTACTTTCAGTGGAGGTCTTTAACTGATCCACGCCTTGATGATCTTTGAGCTTTCATTGAGATCATCAACCACAACAAATCTCTTATTCATCCTTTGTTGTATCGCCATTATGTGAAGTTGTGACTTTTTGGACCGACATGCTCACATTTTGGATCATGATATCTTCTCATCAGAGTAGCGGAAGCTTTCTGTTGGTTCGTGATATTTGTATCAGAGTAGCAGAAGCATGGATTGAACAATATCAGAGCCAGTTGATGACGATATGCACTTATCATGATTTCTTTAGATGTGAATGCGAGCAGGAGCGCGCTATGGATTGACTCCTCAATTCTGATCAGCTGCAACCGTCGGGTGTACCTGCATACAACAGTTGGCAATAAAGAGCACGAAGGTGTCTTTGATCACATTCGTTGAATAGGGTTGCAAGAACCACGGTTCCCTGTTGATCAGTACAAGTACGCCTGCGGATCGTAGAGTTCCGAAGAACCTCCTTGACAGGTTTCAGCTAATCAAGATGTTCTCAAACCGAAATGTATCAAAGAAGACAGACGGAGTGAGTGAACCAGCGAATTGATATTCACTAATTGATGAAAAATTGATTTGAAAACAATCGCGTATTGCTTAGAAGAAAGAGTTTTGCAATACGACGAAGGTTTTATGAGAAAGATCAAGTTTTAATCAGAAATACTTTTTGAATTTGAAAATGAATACACATTCGATGTGCTAGAGAAAAGAAGATTTGCACATCGAACGGTTTTCCAAAAGTATTCGTCAATTCATTTCCTGGACCAAGGTTGATTCAAGAATGAATCACCCCATCGTTTCTATCCAGTTATCACAAGCTTGATCTTTAGAAAAGATCTCACATGTCACCCACCAAGAGCTTGTTTGATGTTGGCTCTAGAGGGATTTCCATCTTCATCGTGAATACTTTACATATCACTCGGATGTTCTGGCAATACCACAAGGATAATACGTAGGACTCTTAAAATATTCTTACTTTCCACATTGTGTGAAACAACAAGTCTTCATTAATTTTGTGTCCTAATGAGATATTGTGGATGATCTCTTGGCTCTAGACTCAATAGTGCATATTTGGCTTCCTATGCCGGAGACTAGGGAGAGGGTCTGCTTCTTCAATATCAACAGTCTCTAAGAGAAAGTCGATAGATTATGTAGGTTCCCCGTGAGAATGAAACAAGTCCTTTTAAAAGGAACTTGAGTAGCTTGGGAAGTTTAGTGCAGTGCGTCACTGGGTCCATGACGTCTTGTATTCAATACCGGCGTTACCTTAATAACCACCAGTAGCATATGTATTGAACCCGGTTTCTGCCCTAAGGTTGAATTAATGGAGGGCTATTTCTTTTCACCCTTTTCACATTCAATTCTTTTTCATTTTCAACCCCTTCAGCTTAAGACTTATAACTAGAACCTTGTTGGGTTTATTCCTGCTAGCTCTGTCTCGCCAAAGACTCTTCCCGTATTCTCATTTTTCTCCCTTTTTCATCATACCTAAGGACTCTACACTATCTAGTGGATTGTCCCTTGGGTAGATCCCTCCACTCGCGGGATCGTGGGAACGAATACCTAACCTAACCATCCTTATAACACCATGCAGAAAGTAAATTGGTCGGTCTTTTGGTATTGTTCTTTCCTTCTCGAAACCAATTGAAAAATCATTTGGAAAAATCAATCAAGGTACTTGTGATATAAAATGAAAGCATTTGTACCTTAATTGTTTTTGATCTTTTAGAAATGCTCCTCCTCAACACGTGCATATGATTTTGAAATTTTTTAGCACATGGAGGCAAGTGTTATTTGAAACAATTTCTTGATCACAATTTCCTTAGAAATAGCCTTTTGATTTTCATGGTAAATTCTTCCCCTCAATATGTGCGTTGGATATTTGAAAATCATTTTTCACATAGAGGCAAGAGGTTTTTGAAGTACTTTTCACGATTGCCAATAGAAACCATTCGCTCCCCCTCAATATGTGCATCGATATACGAAAGAGTTTAGCACGTATTAAAGAGAAATTGCACTTGGAATCAAAACGATCATCTTTTATCAAATTTCATATTAAATCACAAATTCTCCCCCGATCAAAAATATCAAACCCTTTGAGATTTTGGATCCCAAGTGATTTAATAAGGTTTGGAAAACATGGGAGAATATGTGGCCTTGTTTAAATACTCTTTTGGTTTTTTTGGTTAAATGCTCCTTCACAATCATGTGCATTATGTATTTCAAAATCGTTTGGCACATGAAGGAAGGAGTGCTTTAGAAATAATCACCCTTTAAAACCAATTTGAGATTTAAATCACGATCTCTCCCCCGATCAAAAAATTCAAACCAATTGAGATTTTAGATCCCCGATTGATTTAAATCATTTAAAAAGTTTTGGGGAAAGACGTGGCAAAATTTAATTTTGAAAAATGACCGATAAGGATCAATTTTAGACATTAAAGATTGTTAGTGTCAGGTATGATAGTTTTTAAGAGATCTTTAAGTAAAATAAAACAATTTCGCAATAAAACAAGAATAGAAAAAATTTCATTTTGAAAGATCTTTGGGTTTTAAAGAAAATCATACATGACATAACATTAAATCTTTAGATCACCACTTATTTTTGTACAAAACGGAACTTTTATGAAGAAATATCGTTTGAAAATATTTTATTTTAAATCACTCTCCCCCTCAATCGATGACCGTAGTCGATGATTGAGTTACTTAAGTTTTGATAAAATGAAGTCCTGTGATATCTAAAATTAAGTCCAATTTATTTTCAAACAAATATTTTTCTTCCATACGATCATGGTATCATCACAATTAATCCTGCCCAAAGATACGTTAGGTGGTGTAGAAGCTGCTTCTGTTGTTGTTGTAAGGCTCGAAGAAAACCATCCTGATGCAAGTGTGAGACCTCTCGGTTGCATCTATCGTGCAACTATCCATGGAGAGATCCGATTAAGCTTCGCTTTCTTTGTCGATCCAATATATAGTTACCCTTCCTTTCGGCATCCAATCATCATCTTATGCGGATCCGGATAGGAACATTT
>OU343217.1:61270570-61433371 GCA_910596185.1 Chrysanthemum makinoi | reverse complement strand
AATATATAATAATATATATTCACCTTTTTGCAAAAAAATAAATAAAAATCTAATGGGTCTTAAACCCACAAACGTGCTTAGGCCTACTAACCTATTATCTAATAGTTGTTCCCTACGAATGTCCCAATCTTGGAGGCTTTTCAATTCTTCCCACTTTATGCTAGCATATATTGTCCAATTTACGACATAACGACAACCTTTTAATTGTTTTCTCATTAAAGTATATAGTTATGCAAAACAGCTCTTGTGTACAATATATCCTATCAAACAGCTCTAAATATGTACCTACTTCCTTCGTCTTAAATTAAATGTTCTTAGCACACAACCAGTGAATAAATTAAAATCATTTAAATCGGTAAAAACATCCAAATGATCACTCACAATGTTTCAAAATAAAATAAAAAAGACAGATGGAAAAAGTTTTTGGATTATGACATTTATCTATTTGCATTTGGATGGGGCAATCTTTTTAGGCCTTAGTCGGGCTCAGATAGCTGACACTTCCTTTTTCTTAAATTGTAGCGTTTGACCGCCTTTATCACCTTCTCTCCTGAGTCATCTAATTCCACTTCCAGAATATCTATCAAGGCTTCACAAAGATGATCAAGATCGGTCAAACCATACAGCCCATATTGCAATTTCCGCTTAAACTGATCAATGTATACTTTCTCAAAAATACCAAACTCGATTTCACCATGATGGCTATTGAGTAATGTTTGAACATCAGGCTTCAAATATAACCTTCGTCTGATTTCTACCACACTAGCAGACATCGCATATTTCACCTTGCTTTCTCGCTCTTCACGCCACTGCACCCTGTCGCCCATCTTAACAAGCAGCTCCTCAATACTACTCACACCTAAGGACTTATAGTCCAGTGATCTGTGAAACTGTACCGAGTAACTTGTCTGTAAAAGAGGTAAACCAGAAACTGAAAGTCCGGTATAATAGCCTCCAAGTACCACCAGAAGCTCTTGGTAGACAGCATTAGTATTTGTATAAGTCATGTGTACATCATTAAAGCTGGAATCTACCTGTTGATTGCCAAAAAAATATAATGTTCATCACACTCGGCCAAAGTTTATTACTAAGCTAACGAGTCAACTCAATAGATCAAAACTTAATAGAGGCAAACCCAACTGAGAGGCTCTTTAACAAGTAGCAAAAAAGGGCTTTTGCAACGGATCTATAGAGCAATCCAATCTATAAGATAATTGCACATGACCCACAAGCTATAACCAACTCCATGTACATTTTCATATAGGTCATAGTAGGAAGAGAAAGCAAGTACACCAAGGGCCACCTTTAAAAACACTAGTTTAACTTCCATTCATATCGGTTAGCCCATTCATTACAACTTAATAAGTAGCTTGTCCTTGCAGTGATTTAAGGGGTGTGTGTATTAGAGCAAGCAAACCGAGCGAGAAACAGTTACACAAAATCACCTGCAAATGTTAATACACTTTCCAAATTTAACTAGTGTCTACCGATTGATATTATGTTTGTTCTAAGCATACAATAAAACACCAAACTAAAGAAACATATATTTTAAAGTTACCTGCCCTAAAACAGAAAAACTATGTATACCAACACAAAGACTTAGAACCGCAAAAGATGGTCATATTTTTGTTATTCTCGGGTCACACAACAAACTATTTGAAAACTAATTACGAAACTAACTCGAAAAAATAATCGTATATTCCATTCTACTGGTTAATATTAAACCACAAGTCCAACCATTTTCAAGATTACAAGAAACTTTATGATTATTATATTAAACCACAAGTCCACAAAGAAAAAAACTGCATTACTAACTTCCTGTTCCCTAAAAGCGTATCATCAAGTGAATGTATAAAAAAAGAGTGAGTGAGTGATTACCTGCTTAGGAAATTTGTCCTTTTCAACGGCCTCTGCAAAATGACCGATACACCTCTTGGCCTTAACTCGAAGCATACAGCTAGCTTTTTCATTCTTGCTAACTAATATTGCTTTCAAGCAGGGCATAACTTGATCATGGTAGTTTTGGAATTGTTCCTATTTATGCACCTACCTATGTTAGTCATACAGATAATGATAATAGTGAAATTTATATTATTATGTTGACTTACCTGCGTTGAATTATCAGCAAGTGATGCTAGAGCAGTCAAAGCGGCTTCTTGTACCCATTCATTAGCACTCTGCACAAAAAAATAAATAAATAAATGACCCCAATGAATTGAATATTAAGCAGTAGTCGTGAACTTACCTGCTGCAGCAGTAGACACAGTTTGGTGACTATTCCATCCAGGTAAAGCGTCAAAATATCAGGAGAACAGTTGTTACTGAAATCTATCAAAGCAGAAGCAGCATGTGCCTGCAAGCAAGCATTATGTGTTAGGCAGGCAGTGGGGTTGTTAAAGTTGATGCAAGCATATTAAAAGAAGTAATCTCTGAAAAGGGGCTACATACATACATACAACAGGGGAAATAATTTCCTTTGACTATAATAATAAGGTATAATAGCAAGTTGAATTTTCGTCTAATAAGAGTATATATAAATAAATAAATAAATCAAGGTTGGTTGGTTGGTTGGTTGGTTGGTCTTAAAAAACATATAGTAGTAATAAGAAGGGAAAATTGAATGAAGGAATGACCTGAAGTCGGGGATTGTTGAAGTCATGGATGGCTGAAGCTAAGGCTGGGAGCACACGGGTGTGGTAGTGAATCTGCAGGCATGATTTTAAATGAATTGACAAGCGGGCAATTGCAGTAATAGCAGCACATCTGACACGTGGGTGAGGGTGGTCATAAAATGAGTTCAACACCATATTGACCACTTGTTCGGAATTTGTAATCATGACCTGCAGCATAAGGCAAAATAAATACTAGTATATTTAAGACTATAAGGCAGCTATAAATAAGAAGACTAGGAGGAGGTGTATATATATAAGAAAGAAGAAGACCTTTGAGCATCCCCGGGAAATTTGTGCAAGTGCAACAAGAGCAGCATGATGTTTTTGCCAATCGGTCTCGGGCGCAGCCAAATAGGCAGGCAAGTGGTGAGACGCAACCGGAAAAATAGTATCCCCACCCAACGCATCAGCCAACCTAGCCAAACACTCCTTCCCAAGGCGAAAATTAGTCGTCGAATCATCTTCATCTTCTTCAACATCCAATAACATCCTCATCAAAACCGCAAACAGCCTGCTAAAAAACTGCTGCGACAACTCCTGTTGCCGGATAATGCGGCCTATAACATCCGCCGCCAAACAAGTCAAATACTTAATCGCACTATGACTCATCTCCGATTCCGCAACCTGCAACTCACTCTCTGCCGATCTTTTTTCCATTCCTCTGTAGTTCGGGTTTCAGTCAATTTGATTCATCTTTTATTTAGAGTAAATTACACAGTTCGTCCTTGTGGTTTGCCTTGACCCGCAGGAGTTCGTCCTTTGACCAAAGTTGCACCGTCCATCCTTAAGTGGCAACCGTTATCGCTTTATTAATCCCTCAGCCTGGCACTAACGGTCGTTAAGTCTTATGCCTTGCGATGGTATAATCGATGCGTTTTGACACCGCGTTTAACGATTGGTTTACACTTTTTGTTTCCGTTTTACGCGGTTTATTTCATTTCATTTCTTCGTTTCATTCCATTTTTACCCTTTTCATCCGTTTTTTTACGCCATTTCACGTTTTCATCCATTTTTCATCCGTTCCTGGTTTATCCGTTTTTCGACGTTCATCCATTTTCTTCGTTTTTATTTTTATGATTTTACTCTGTTTTTTCACGTTTTTGTCCATTTTTACATTTTTTGGATTTTATGATTTTCGCTTTTTACGTTTTCGTCGTCTCTTTTTTACGTTTTAGGTCAGTTTTCTTACGTTTTTCGTGCATTTTTTCGTTTTTGCTCCGTTTTCTTACGTTTTCGTCCGTTTTCTTAAGTTTTAGTTTTCTTACGTTTTACTTTCTTTTTTATTTCTTTTCTTCGTTTTCGTCAGTTTTCTTCGTTTTACGTCCGTCTTTTATGTTTTCTTCCTTTTTCTTCACGTTTTACTCATTTTTTATGTTTTCGTCCGATGCTTTACGAATCCGAATGGGCGTTGGAAGACTTAATCAAGTTTTGGGCGTTCTATTGGATTGTATCAGCACACGTATAGCAAAAAGATAGTCATTTAACATTCAAACCAATCCCAAATTTAAGTATTCAAAACATTTAATCCCAAAAGTATAATTATTATGCCCAAAACATGGTTTAATCAAATAGGTCCCCATAGTTTATCGAGAGAAAAAATGATCCAGACGCGCTTTGACCAAGCTTCCACCTAATCCAAGAATCCAAACATCTCTCAATACGAGAAATCATGCTAAAAGGTCTACGCCTGGTGAGTTCATAGGTTTAAGTTCAACAAAATCATAGTGGATCTGTAGGAGTTGATTTGCTATGCAAGACCTAAGATAGATAAATACCGTTTCACACAGCGATCTACGGGATCTCCAATCATATCCATCCGGGATTACTCGACCCATGACTCTAGTCCAAAGACTGCCGTGGCAAAATCTAGAACAATTTCCAACCCCGGACTAGGTGAGTAGAATTATATTCTTAGTTAGACGCGGTTAAACCTAAACTAAGGCAACAACTACCTATCTATCTAAGGTCAAACATATAAGAAAATCCAAATAGTTTTAACGGTCCAAAACAAAGACATGATTCTCACCCCAAAGTAGTTCAAAACGTAGTTAAAACATAGATAAAAGTGGGGCTATGAAACTCACCTCAAGCAATCAACGCAAGCAATCGCCTAACGCGACAAATAAACACTAGCGAAGATAAGCGGTATCACAGACAGACATCAACTATTTCGGCACAACCTATTAATGTAGACCAACTTTAATATATATATTCCTCAAAATCAAGCGTTATCTACCCGATATATTCCATTTCATTATTTCCAAAAATGTCTCGTTTCACCATTTAATCCTAGTGTTTGGTATTCCCGAGTGGGTGTATCGACTCTATATGATGCCATGAATGCACTCAAACAACCAATATATAACTCAATGCGACACAATGAGACCTCTAAACGATAAGCTCCATAGTTCAATAAGTTTCGAAATAAATAGTAGACCTTATCAATTCATCAACTCGATAAACTCATTTATTTACTCATGTCGCTTATTATCCCATAAATCAATCGTATCCTAAAGAGTCATAAGGATAAGTCACCCATTAATAAGGTTACCCAACGCACCTAGCGGGCTCTTATTAGATTTGTCAACCTAATAAGTCCGCTACCCATGTGGATCAACACTATTAATGCTAGGTTATCCAAGTAACCCATCACACTAACGTAAATAAATAAATACTTAACTAGTATTAAATGCCTACAAACGACATTTATTGATAATCGTGTAATTTACTTCGAAACATTAATTACTTATTCATTACAAAACATTTTCAATTTAGTGGGTTAGTTTCGTTTAAAAATAGTAAATAACAAGATAAAACTTGTTATCGACATTCTTGGTACAAAAGCCCATTTATTATTTCTATTTCATAGTTTAATAGCATTTTCATATATATATATATATATATATATATATATATATATATATATATATATATATATATATATATATATATATATATATATATATATATATATATATATATATATATATATATATATATGTTTCGTCAAATTCCAATATTAATCTCATATCGTTATTAGTTCAGTTATGAGTCATAACTTCGACACTTTTTAATCAATCGATAGTCCAAATTATACTAAATTCCATGTTACGGCTTTGGAGGTCAACTATTGACTAAAAGTCAAAGTACGCGACGTAGCTCAAAGTCAACAATATATATATCAAGTCCAAATTAAATGTCATAATAGCGCAATTCAATCCCAAACCAACTCAAAACAATCTTGCCAACCAATCAATCAACCAAAAGTACTCGAAACCAATGTTATGACCCTAATGGTCATGCATCTACACTTGTGATTAAGACCCGTGAACCAAACAAGCTCTAGAAGCTTTTCGGCCCACATGTCTCATCCAAACCTCAACTACATCAACCAACAAGCTACCAAATCGACCAGACCCGGACCCGTGGCCAAAGTGGGTCACGTACACCAACCATGAGCCACGTACGTGGCCTTGGTGGTTCGTATGTCCCATGTTTCACAACCAAACACAACCAAATCAATTCCACAACATCCCAATCCAATCATTCAAGCTCCAATCACTAACCAAACACAAAACCCATCATCTATCTTAACCAAAAATATGAACCTAAACCTAAAATGCACAAACCCATCAAATTGATACACCACATATTTACCAAACACTAATTACTTGTTTATTTAGTCACTAATTAGACTTAATTTCATGTTCCACCCAAAAGCCCCAAATTTCTTCATAGGGTCGAAACCCTAATTTTCAATTAAGTGGCTTATTATTGATTAAACAAGCTCAAAACTTGTTCCATTTACCTTATTCAAACACCAATTGCAAAACCCACTTGAAACCCTAAAAGTACGAATCTTGATTCGAAGATTTGAAAGTGTTATTGAAGTCCAAATGGAGCGTGTAATATATGGTTGGAAAGAGGAGAAAGAGAGCTTCAATATGGTGGTGGAGGTGGGTAAACGCACAGTGGCGTGGTGGTCAGAAAGCAGTGGCGGCAAAGGTGGTGGGTTCTAGGGTTAGGGTTTTTAGAGATGGTGGTAGTAGAGAAAGAGATAGTGTGTGTGTTTTAGAGAGAGAATGAAAGAGGTGAAATGGGGAATTGATGGGGTACATATACTAGGCCACTAGAGACCTCAAAATAAATATTTTGGAGGAGGGGCCATAGCAAGAAATGGGGTCGGAGTTGTAATTTTCAGTAACTATCCGTTTTACCCATTCGAGCTCATATTTTGTTCCCCGAGTGTCCCACAATGTTAATTTAACTTTCTAACATCGTTATTTACGTTTTTCCACGAGTTTTGACTATTTATTTGTCAATTTTCGAGTTGAGGTCTAAAAGTTACATTATTTCTCGTTTTAGGCTTTTCTAGTGCCGAATCGAATAGTGCCTACCAAATAGAGTTAAAACTCATACGATAGCTCATTTAATAATGAAATAAATAATAAAAACCAATAGACGATATAAAATTAAGTCATGGTTTATAAAAATAGTGATAAAGGCAAAAGCTCGGTTTAGTTTAACGTAATGCGGTTACCTAAAATAAACTCCCTAAATTTGCCAGTTGTCACAGGGTTGTAGAGTTATAATCACAATTAAGGTGAAACGCACTTTTTTGTGTACTCAGTTGTCACAACAACTGACCATAACAGGACCCTTAACATGTGGTGTGGTCGGGGTCGGACGACGACCTCGACGACAGAGGCAACAAGCTTGGCCGGCGAGGCGGCTCGGTTGTTCCTAAGCGGAGTTTTGTCTTGTTGCCATCGATTCCATGCAGGCAAGAAGAACGAGTTTCATAAGTTCACAATTCACGCTCTAAAGATAGAGTTGGGTTCCAAGGGTCACCCAATAACGCTGAACACATAATCAAGGCCAACGGGTAACGCAGTATACAAGCGAAACAATCGGAATACGCATCATAACTAAAGAATGCATGTTCCCATAACCATAACTCATAGGTTTCAAAAGTGGAAATACATGGAAGGATACGAAGAAATAAAAATGATCCTAATAACGATACTAGTAAATAGCTGGGATAATCCTACATCTCGAACCAAGTACTACTTAGTTTCAAGATGGTACAAAACCATAAATCTAATACTATCTAGCCACGTCTACGAATACCACTCACTGACCTCCTAACATCGTCAACCTCTCCCCACAATGATGCTAACTCAACACGTTGAGCGTCACGATCACTCTTAAGCTCTGCGACCTCTCTCCCAACTCGCTAATCCTACGCCAAATCGCTCTATTAGCATCACGAGTTGTCGCGAACCCTACCGGTACCCAACCGCTCCGGAGCCGACATACCCTCACGCAAAACCCTAGTCCTCCGACTCACGGTACCCATATCAACTCTCAGATCCTCTATACTATCCCTAGATACTCTAACTAATCGATCCGTCAACTGACTAAGCCTAGTACCCTGCGATGTAATCCTCTCTCACATCAGACCCGTCTCACCATACTCCTCGGGCTCAGAAGCAATCTCCGATGGTATCTCTGATCTTAACGGGCTACCTATATAAGGTGAGTAAGGTGGTGAGTCGATGTCTAAAGTCATCAGGGGACTCGGGCTCGAGAAAAGGAGAACCGGTCTCGGAGAATGTGCAGGACTGCAATGGAGAAGACCCTCGGGATATCCTCATCATCCTCCTCTGAGGATCCTCAATCTCATGCTCCTCCTCAACCTCATGCTCCCCTCAGCCTCATCCATGGGGGAGAGTCCATGAGTCGAGTCTCTGCGAGTAAATCCCGAGGTGGTACAGGAGATCTAGGCCTCTAAGACATGATGATGCTTTGCTAAGCGGATAGTGATGATGGTGGTCTCACGGACATGCGAAGGATGCTATAAGCAAGCCTAGGAGTGCATTGCTCGCTAAGACCCGATGTAAAGTGAGAACGCCTAGATGAGCTAGGACGATCTGATGATGATGAACTAGTGTGACAGGCAATCTCATAAGGATCACTCACAACCGTCATGAGAGTCAATGCTGGCGAATCCAGCACAAAATCAAGCACACAAGCTAGTGAAGGCATACCGTGACAATGGCATAGGGTAGGTATAAGTGTTCAAAACAACTAGTTTTAATAAGCACATCAACTTAACCAAAACACATATCACATAATGGAAGCTTTAAAAGTAGAGGTACCGCATTACTCAAAACATGCCTTTAAGTGAAACACATAAGTTCCGTTCCATCACATAATCCCATAACAAATCAATCGAGTTCAGAATTCAAAAATCACAATATATCGTTTCCCCAAATCAAATTCCGTAATATCTCGATAATCACATCTCATTTTCCAAAACCAATAATCATATCTCATTTCCAAAATCGATAATCATATCTCATAATTCAAATCGCAGCTCATACCATAATCAAATAAAAGCTTGGCGCGCGTCGGTCGAGGATCAATTTTTCTTAAAAGTGGTTATAGTTTAGGGTTTATAAAATACCTAATTCTCTATAACCTTGAGCTCTGATACCAATCGTAACACCCCAAATCACGGATGCAATGGAAGACTTAATCAAGTTTTGGGGCGTTACTATTGGATTATTATCATTACACAAGTATAGCAAAAATATAGTCATTTAACATTCAAACCAATCCCAAATTTAAGTATTCAAAACATTTAATCCCAAAAGTATAATTATTATGCCCAAAACATGGTTTAATCAAATAGGTCCCATAGTTTATCAGTCGAAATGATCCTTGAACCCCGCCTTCTTGCCAAGCTTCCACCGAATCCAGTAATCCAAACATCTCTCAAATACACGAGAAATCATGCTAAAAGGTGGTCAAACTACGGTGAGTTCATAGGTTTAAGTTCAACAAAATCATAGTGGATCTGTAGGAGTTGATTTGCTATGCAAGACCTAAGATAGATAAATACCGTTTCACACGATCCTACCCCGGATCTCCAATCATATCCGCATCCAGGGGATTACTTCCGCCCGCAAGACTCTAGTCGACCTTTCGTGGCAAAATCTAGAACAATTTCCAACCCTGGACTAGGTGAGGTAGAATTATATTCTTAGTTAGGCGGTTAAACCTAAACTAAAGCAACAACTACGCACATCTATCTAAAAATCAAACATATAAGAAAATCCAAATAGTTTTAACGGTCCAAAACAAAAGACATGATTCTCACCCCAAAGTAGTTCAAAACGTAGTTAAAACATAGATAAAAGTGGGGCTATGAAACTCACCTCAAGCAATCAACGCAAGCAATCAACGCACAAATAAACACTAGTAGAAGATAACGGTATCACAACACATCAACTATTGACTCGGCACAACCTATTAATGTAGACCAACTTTAATATATATATTCCTCAAAATCAACGTTATCTACCCAATATATTCCATTTCTTTATTTCCAAAAACGTCTCGTTTCACCATTTAATCCTAGTGTTTGGTATTCCTCGTGTGGGTGTATCGACTCAATATGATGCCATGAATGCACTCAAACAACCAATATATAACTCAATGCGACACAATGAGACCTCTAAACGATAAGCTCCATAGTTCAATAAGTTTTGAATAAATAGTAGACCTTATCGAATTCGTCAACTCGATAAACTCATTTATTTACTAGTGTCGCTTATTATCCCATAAATCAATCGTATCCTAAAGAGTCATAAGGATAAGTCACCTATTAATAAGGTTACCCAACGCATTACCTATTCGGCTCTTATTAGATTTGTCAACCTAATAAGTCCGCTACCCACGTGGATCAACACTATTAATGCTAGGTTATCCATAACCCATGCACACAACGTAAGTAAATAAATACTTAACTAGTATTAAATGCCTACAAACGACATTTATTGATAATCGTGTACTCGAAACATTAATTACTTATTCATTACAAAACATTTTCAATTTAGTCGTTAGTTTCCGTTTAAAATAGTAAATAAAAAGATAAGACTTGTTATCGACATTTTTGGTACAAAAGCCCATTTATTATTTCTATTTCATAGTTTATTAGCATTTTCATATATATATATATATATATATATATATATATATATATATATATATATATATGCTTTGTCAAATTCCAATATTAATCTCATATCGTTATTAGTTTGAGTCCACCAAAGACGAGTCATAACTTCTCGTCTTTTAATCAATCGATAGTCCAAATTATATTAAAGTCCATGTTACGGCTTTGTTGGAGTCAACTATTGTCTAAAACATATATATATATATATATATATATATATATATATATATATATATATATATATATATATATATATATATATATACTAAGTAGTAAAATCGTCCGATGGACGGGTATGACTTGTGATTTTTATTTTTAAGATTTAGTAGAACAAATATATACTAAAAGTAATTAAAAGTTAAATGAAATGGTTAAAATTTATAATTGATGTTACCATAAGAAATGTGACTATCATAAACAATGCCTCTAGTAAAACCAGTAACTTGGGTCCTTGTGCTCCACCTGCAAATAGTAGCCTAAACTTATAAGCCCGCAACCCGTAGGTGGTTATTATAAGCGCGGAAACTAAACAAATAGAATTATATATGAAACCATATACTTAACAACTCTCACCAAAATGTCCGTAGAGCCTGACACACCATCCCATGCAATCTCTTGTTTGTTGAAAATGTAAGAAGAATCAACATCGAAGACCTTTCTCTTTCCTCTCAGGTCACTCATCCTTGACTGGCTTTCTTTAACAATGAAAGGCGATGCATATCTCATATATTTTATTTCCCATTTTTGATCGGACCATTTATTGCTTAAAGCGCCTTTAAATCATTGATATGTAAAGTCAGCATAATTTTAGTATAAAGGTACCGAATAACCAAAAAGAGTAGTCTTTAGAAGACCATTGTCCTCACCGTCCCCAAGAAAGGTGTTTTATCAGTAGTTTGCTTTTGCCAAAAAAATTTAATACTGGATATATCATAAAACATCCATTGTCAATAGCCCTCCCAGTAGGGACAGGAAGACAACCATCTAAGGAGCTATATTTGGAGTTTAGGCAGTCTTTACAAATGCTCTTGTTTAAACTCAGATTGCATTGAGCAACCGCCACACAGTACCATTTCCGTTAGTTATTTTCCTTCTTGAGGTTGCATAATAATTTGATGTTATTGGAGCTGCAGTTCGAAGGTCTGATAACAAATGTTATTGGAGTATGGTGCATTACGATCAAGCCTGTCACTGTGTCTTTACAAAGGCTCGGCGATGTGTTGCTCCGTATATAACAAAGTAGTAAAGGATTGTATGAGAATTATTGGGTTAAAGTAAAGTATAGAACCAAATGTTTACCTTAAAAGAAAAACAAAAAGTGCCCAAACAAGCAGGTGAACAAAATATTCTTGTATGATTGTTTTATTTTTGACAATTTGAGATGGTACTAATATAGTAGTATATTATCTAATCAATGAGGAATAAAAAACCAAAAATCAATTGAACATCAGAAAAATGATTCCACTACAATTAATTTACCGTATATATCAGTCCAAAACACCACGATCAACGCATCTATACCAATTGAAACTGCTACTTTGCACAAATCTATGTTGTACCCTCTCATGTGAAATCTAGATTGGGGTTGAGGAGATAATCTTCATCCCATCCTTTTTGTAACATATGTTAATGAGATAGTTTGTAACCTAATCGAGAAAATGTGCATAGCTAGTCATGACAAAATCCATAGCATGCTACGAAATCTAGCTAATAATTTGACGATATATCCAAATTTAATAACGTAACAACTAAAGTTAAAAAAAATTATGCTTCTAAAGAGTTGCAAATACTTAATCTTATATTGTAATTCACTCTTTGTTCATGGCATATATTAAACAACTGGTTTGGGCGTGAGCAATTATCTACCAAGCTTGCTACGATGATGGTTAACTTCACTTACTAACATTGTCATGCCTAAATTCTTGAAGTTGTCCATGTGACTTATACCGCTGCTTCACCCATAACTTGTTCATATTTTGTTTGTAATTATAATTTTGATGGTGTCAGTTAAGGGAAAATTATTTTTATAGATGTCAATTTCATTCAATTTTGTTATGGATGAAAAGTGTACATGTTGAAAGAAATGGTCATAAGCTTATGAATATTGTTGACACTTTGACTATAGCGAAAGAAGGCGTGTTCAGTTAGACTGACCAGCCTGGTTCATGAGTTGATAATTAGACGTAATTATAGTTTGAGTGTAATATTATATAATTAAAACGATTCAAAATATGGAGGTGCAGGGAATCGAACCCCGTGCCTCTCGCATGCAAAGCGAGCACTCTACCATATGAGCTACACTCCCATTTTGTAATCAGTATATTTAACTAATTATTAATCTAAATTTAAGATTGACTATAACCTTGATTAGTGGCATGTATAGATGTATACTTAAGAGTTTTACCAAAACTATTTTGTAATAACTCATGCCTATGATGTCTGTATGAACTTCTGCTCACTTGAACAGACATAATAATGCTACGAAGATTGCTTATTCCGAATACCTGAGTTAAGCAAAGCCAATCCAGTATTTTCTCTTATTTTGAGACCAACTACTATTTTAGAATCACTCAAGTCGTTATGAGACCAATTCTGGCAAGGTGTACAATCAAGGTTAAAGCACGTACAAAGATTCATACCCGTAAAATTTCATACACCAAAATACAAACAATCGATTTATCAATATTAAATGAAGCCGATATGGATATAGATAAACCTTGAATTTTGAGTGGCGAGATTGTGAAGATGTTGCAAGGCCGATGAGGCTTTCCACACGCAACCTAACAACAAAATAGGATAATAAATTTCCTCATGGAATCACAGTGATTAGTTCTTTCAAAATATGATATAAATATGTAAAAATTATCGTCAAGTCTTGGACCAGTATCATACCATAAATCCAATAGTGGGTGATTTACAAACTGATGGTAGGAGAAGGTTGCTACTACATCAAATTATCTATCGAACTTTCATTAAATATCAGAAATCAAACAAAGAAATATCACTATTATTTAAGATTGCTACTTCATCAAATTATCTAATGATAAATACTTACACTGAAGCCCCATTGTCCCTTTTAATCGCATGATGACCATCAGTTCCTTCACCAAATTTAGTCCTGCTCAACCTTAAAACTCATTAGTGGTCGTGGCTCCACCTGCAAGGATTCATTTGTGCCCTCAAGGGATTCATCTGTGTCCTCAAGGAATGTGTAAGACTGACCTTGATGTGTCTGCTGCCCTCAAGGGATGTGTAAGACTGACCTTGATGTGTCTGCAAAGACATAAAAACATGGTGCAAAACAGAAAAAGTAAGGTAACATGATCATGACACACCAAGTTAATAAAACTGTGATGTTTAAGGTGCTGGGAAAGAAAGACATACCCTGTTATGTTGTGTCTTTAAAATGAAAGGATTGGGTTGTAGTATCCATGGGACATCAATTAGAAATAGCAATAGAAGCACAAAAGGGTATGAAACAATTTTTATTAGTTGAATAATACGGAAACCTTATGTTCCACTATCGGTGTGCTAAGATTTAAACATGAAAAACCCAACAAAAGATAATGGTGCTAGAAGAATCAAACCTAAACAGTCTTCTGGTGTGGAAAAAGCTGGTATAGATCAGCCTGTGAAAACGTGACCCACTTGTGCTACTCCAATAAGAATTGAAATTTTCATCTTCAAAGAGTTATGGAAGGGCAATTCACTGCGACTCCCATGCCACACAGGGTCCATACCAAATGGGTATGTATCACGCGCCTTTATCAACCCTATAGTGGTTGCCTCACTGCAGCAAAAGAGAAAAACGCGACGGAAGGAGATTGGCAAATGAACTGACAACCGAGTCGATATTGTTTCTTAATTTTTAGTTTATGTTATTACTTTTCAATTTGGGTGGGGTGAGGTGGGAGTCAGATAACTATCTGCATCCAGCTCACGGCAAACATATGCTGGAGGACTAAATAACTGAAATGGAACTGAGAAGAACTCGTTAGAGATCAAACCCGTGTAGCTTGAGAAGAGTGACATTAACAATATAACATAACGACCCTCGAAAGTCATTTCCATTATGTCACCAAGTTTCTGTATTCATGAAAATGCATAATCAAATCAATCTCCAAAGCAAAATACAAATGTTAACAGGGCTACGAACTTTAAAAAAGTTGCTCCATATTCAGTAAGACAGTGTTGATTATGTAAAACAACAGCTCCATAAACAAGTTTTATTTACCTGATGACTTGAGTATTTCTTCTCCCTGGATATTAAAAATAAGCATGCCAGCAGGATGCATATGCCATGCCCCCAATCACCAAAACATAATCGCAAACAGAAATGGGAACGTGACAACAATATACACTCCAGGATTTGCTTCTTGGTATTTATGAAAAAATATCCAGTGGTTCCCAAAACACGGGTTGAGATCAAGCCATTAAGATTATCTGATCCAATTTTAGCCAACCCAAAATCAGACACCTTTCCTCGAAAGTTATCACCCAACAGGATATTGGTAGATTTACAATCAGGGTGTATGACAGATGGGATGGTATGCTCATGTAGGAACTCAAGCGCTCTTGCGCAGTCTAGGGTGATTCTCAATCTAATAGCCCATTTTAGTACTTGAGATCGACCTATGGAAGAGTGTAGGTGGTCATGAAGAGTCGCATTGAACTTTTGAATTTTTCTTGGGAGCTGCTATTGCGTAGATTCATCCAAGCCTTCTTCCAGTTGTTGTCATGGGTTTCTGCACCAAGGTTTCTACAACTCACTGCAGCTTAATGAATTTTTATGTTAGTGCCAGGTGACAAAGCCTATCTAACTTTTCTTTATTTTCTTCTTTGACAGGTTGTTGTAATTGCTGGAGGACCGTTAGCTGGCAAGCTTATGGATATTTTCCCCGAGTACCTGCATATTATTTTTTGACTACCTCCAGGTTATTTTATTGATGAATATATCTAGTAGAGGTGGCGAAATGAATTGGTTGAGTAGGTTGAATAACGGGTCAAAAGTCATAATCTTTTTTGGTGTTGGCTGAAAATTTGATTGTATATATTATATCAATAAAAATCTAGTCTTTATTTTTTTAATAGTCTGATGTAGGAGGTTTGATGTAACAGACATACCCTTTTGGAGACCTTTGGCCCATTTGACCGGTTCCTTATTTTTCTAAGTTCTGTGATCTAACCATTTTACTTGTTAGAGATAAATCATGACTGGAATCAACCTATGGGAGTTAAATGGGTAAAAAATTCCACCTATTATCTACTCCTATTAAAAAAAGAGAATCAAACTTTCTAATACCTGTTTCGCTGTTTATGTATCAGGAATCTGCTCAACTGTATCAGCTGGGATGATAATTCAAGCACATATGGCACGCACCTCGCTTGAAACCTCTGTACTCGTGCATCCTCTATTCTCGAGACCTGTTAAGTCATGCTCTAGTGTGTTTTTTACGCCGAAACAGCTAAGGAAGAAAATTTAGTAACCATATTTAGGACTCTCGTTGAACCATTTCTGCTTCATCTTTACTCACTTGATCTCTTCACGTAATCCATGATCAACTATTATCGCCAATAACCCATCAACGGCATCATCTTTTCTCCAGGAGGTAGCTTTTAGACCGGAAATATTGTTAGGATTTACTAACCGTTCACCACCAACACTAAAGACAACACATATACCAGTTTATGCGGTTTCATTTACATAATAGTGAACCTAAAAAAATCAGTAGAACAACGCGTGATTTACTCGTTGTTGGGAAAAATCAAGGTAAAAGACTGCAAATAAATCAAAAGTAAGAAGATTAGTACGTTAAGTCCAACACTTGTAGAGTTCTTCGTCATCTTGTTTTATCAGCACAACCCATGTAGTCTAATCAATAAACATGAAAGCAACTGATTTTGCTGGACCAAAATCCTCATTTGCAGCAACTTGGAGCTCTAGGCCAGCTGCTATTGCGTAACTTCATCCAAGCCTTCTTCCGGTTTATGATGGTATAAACAAAAAACAATATAGATGACACAACTTGTTTCCCCAATTAACTTTATTATCTGTTATAAAGTTTAACTATATACAATTTGTTGGTAAGGCAAAGCAGATTATGGCCATGTTTAGGGGTAGAGTAGCAGACTTCTACCTTTGACAAAAAACTGTCCTAGATTCATTTAAATTTCAAATAACAGCTAATAGGCCATCCACAAATGGCCTATTGTATCAAGTAGCTACTTAAAGGACATATATTCCCTCTAAACCTAACTAAATGAGGCACATTTTTCTTAGTGGTCGTCTAGATATTTTTATACGTCATATTAGAAATAGGAAAAAAAAAGCAAATTTGCTTTTACTGATCAACTGATTTCCAAAAATGTCGTTCTTTCTAAAGATGACACCTAAAAGAGACCCAAGACCTGAGGAGCACTACGAAAGGACAAAAAAATGGAATTCAAAAACTCCTCGCAGCTCAAGTAAGGGTGTTGCTAAGTATAATCTCTATAAAATATGAGCGCCAGCATTCCTAAATAAGACTAATAAAAAGCGATAACAAATGACCCTCCCTCGCTATCCAGTAACATGTTAACTCAGCTTAACGTACCTGTACGTAATCTACAGCTGGTATTACGCGTGCTCTGCGCAGTTCTGTGGGCCATTGATCTTGGGCCTCATACTCGTCGTCTTTCCAGGATGGTTGCCAATTGTCAAAGTGAGAAAGCATATCGACATCCATTGTGACATTTAAAATTCCTTGAGCAGATTCGACAGTGTAGTTTAGCTTGAATGGTACCATTTTAACACCCTTCGATTTAAGCACATCAACCACCTGCCAATTTGACATTACCAGATAATCCATTATTTGCAACTTACTTTAGTCTCGTCAACGCAACATTAGTTAGTAGAGGTGGTCAGGCAAGCTTAAGTGCTTAACCATTGTTTTGTACATGGATGGGTATGGGTGATCATGTTATTTCTAATGGGTCAAAAGGGTAACAGTGGCGGATCTAGGTATTTTAGATATGTGTGGCACAAATTTTTTTTTTTTTTTTTAATTTATTTATTTATTTTTGTTTTTACCAAAGTTCTAACTAAAATGAAGTGAAAAATACATTACATAAGTCATATACAAGTTAATAATGTTATTTTGATCTCCCTACAACAGATTATGTCTTCGGCCATTCATAAATCGGAAGCGCTTCATTGCATCTCAGTTTAAACGTTGACAAATACTTTTTAATTCAAATCCTTATAGATACACAAAAAAGCAAAGTAAATGTCGTTAGCTGTTGCAAAAGAAGCTCAACATTACTCGTCCAAAAATTTCTTTCATTCATGTGAGGTTTGTCACTCTATGGTGATTTTGCTCTACATGTTCGTTAATTTAATTATCATTAAAGGGCATAAACACCTTTGAAACTATATTGCATTGGGAAATACAATACAAGTAAATATTACAGGTAAAGTGTTATTGGCCCAAAGTAGTCATTATCTTCTTCTGTTTTCAAACATTTACCCTATTTCATCCATTTTTTTAAATCCTTAAAAACTAAACAATACTAACTTATACCTAAAAGGAATCAACTATTTTCACATTTTAGAGCAATTTATCATCAGTTTTAAAGCTAAAACTCAAATAAAATCACCCTCGATTACTATCTGGCCTGCCAATCCATGTGTGGCACGTGCCACAGGCGGCCAAGGCATAGCTCCGCCCCTGAAGGGTAAACAGAAGCAAGTAAGACTAAAAGCAAAGCAGTTTAAGCTTGAAAGTGGCTTAAGAGAATTTTTTGTATCAAGTCTCTTATTCCGCAAAATTATCGGCGTAATTTCTCATTTATCTTAGCTTAATCACCGTAACTTTTTATACATAGAAGTCATTAAAGAATGTCCCCGTTATGCAACCCACCCGTTTTGCCTCCTTCAACTAACCTCCATCTCAGCATCCTTGAGATATCCAACAGTAAGCTTTGTAATGTCTACAGAAAACGGGTCATCAAGATAAATCTTTCTTGACGAAAAGTCATCAGGATCTATACCCCGAATGGCATCTAGAACAATCGCACAATCAACAGAATTTCTACACAAGGGGCCATTTTTATCCTTTCAAAACAAAAAAATAAAATCAATAATAACAATAAAAAGAAAGCAGAATACAACAAACTCAACACAAAAAAGGGCATATCATTATTACCAGGCTCTCCGACAAGCTCAACACACCGGTTCGACCAACCGCACCAAAAGTAAGCCTTAATGCAGTCACCCCACATCGAGCAGCAAGGTAAGTTATTGAACCAGCCGTTTCGGGTCTTTCTTGTCCAGGTCTTTCTTTCCACATTCAACTGCAGCAGTGTCTTCAACATAATGGCTTTCAGCTTTTTTACTCTAACTTGTCCACTCATCCCTTATGCAAGAGCTTGAATCTTTCATTGTTAACTTCTCTATTATACACTATGTGGCCGGCACCAGGCTGCGAATTTGGCAAAATATGTTGATAATGGAATAAAGACATGCGTGACATACTAAATTAACGAAAAAAATTTAAGTAAACTATCACTTTAAAAAAATTACATGGCAGTAAATATGGTTGTCGCGACTGAGCCAGGACCCGGCAGTAAATATGGTTGTCGCGACTGAGCCAGGACTTATATCTGGTTCACAAACTACTGAAGTAGATAGATTAGCAGAGAATTACTAAAAGGTAAATTAAAACAACTCAACCATTAGGTTAAATCAAATGATGAGCGTCCACACCATCACATTTAAAAGATAATACTTACTGATACAGAAATCTGTGAGCCCCTCAAATTTAGAAAGCAAGTCCTTCACCTGCTGATGAAGCGAAGTGTCAAAAATGCAAGTATACTTAAATACTTAGCTCAACAACCTATATGCCTATACAGTATCCCACGCCATTTCAAAATTGGAGTGATATTTCATACGCATATATATTTAGAAAAAATGATCAATCCAATATAAAAAGCCAAAAGCTAGAGACCAGAATATAAAGTCGAAGATCAAGATTATAAAAAACTCTTTTATGATGTCTACTTATAGAGTGAGTGGTTTCAGAAATGACACTAAGCAGAAATCATACAAAGCATCTTAATATGATTCTTGAACTAAAAAAAAACTCAGTATTTTCATTGCTTGCAAAAGAATTTACAAAACCTTGCCAATAAAGAATCATTGATTCATCCCATTATATGAATTGTTTAGTTTTTACCTTTTTCCTTTTTACCCTTCTTCCCTTTGCTGTTTTTTCCTTTCCTTTTCTTGTTTTTCGCTTCCGGAGGGTTACCACCACTGGTTTGATTTTCTAGTACCGGTTCCACCTGTAAAGCGTCGTCCCCTGCTTCCACATCATGAATCGTCACCTGTCTCTGTTTCTCCGACTTGAGGCATGATGCTGAATTCTAACACTAAAATTTGCCTAACCTTCCATTTTTGTCTCATGACATAACGCCTCAAGAAATCATCTATCTTTTGCATATTACTTTGCAGCCAATATGTAGCAAACGCCACACTCTTAATGAAAACTGAATATTCCACTTCTTGTTGACTGAAAAGTATATAACAACCCATAGTTTAAATTGGTTTAATCAGTAAAATAACAACTTACAATATCAAAATCACATGTATTCAAATCTTGATATATGCGCTCCAACTTTACTATAACTCATAGAGAAACGTATGTGGGCTTTGATAAGTTATGATTCTCTTAGAAATAAAACTTACTTGCGGATGGATGCTTATCAAGTTCATCAACGACTAATTGAAGTGTTTGATGAAATTGGAATTTTACACAGTATTGGCACAAAGTCAGTCAACCCCTTTGCTTCATCTACAAATATTCATCAAAGAACTAAAGATTTGAAAGATTTCCAATGGTTGTTGCTAAAATATATCTCGATGTGTTCATCACTGTGCTATTCAAAAAGCTGGCATCTGCTGAAATGATCAGCCTAGCTCGTTCAACTCAAATATATTCTCAGCTTAACAAATGAAAAAATACCTTGTCCCAAATTCAATGTGTGCTTCAAACACAATTAGTACATATTTGACCGGGATAGCGAAAACACCCAACATTTGAAGAACCACAATGGCATGCCTACACAAATAACCTATAAATTCAAACAAACGGCATGAACAACAGATATCCAACTGTGATCCATTCCATTCCACCATGTATATAAATTCATATGTATATAATCGTTTGGCAAAACTAATCGTTTGTACAATATTTTGACACTATGTTTAGTCAATGAATGTATCTGTTGAATTAATAAATAGATAGGGCCCCAAAGTCACTTTTTTAAAAGTTGTACCCCAAAAACCTGCTAGGTCAGAACTTCATAATTGAATCCAAACTGATTCACAACTTCAGCAAATTGATCCCTTATGCCAACTTTAATAACAGTTATTTCAATATCAACCTCTAATAACTGACAACCAAATCATTTATTTGATGATATTTATAAAACAGAATATGAACAATAAAGAAAAAGAAAACATACAACTATTCCTTGCAGGGATTTTTACTCAGGCCAGTAATCTTGTACTCGGTTTTTACCCTAAGGTTCTTCAGGGTTCGTTTTGCCTGATGAAAAGACAATTAATTCAATATATTAAACAATATAAACCTCAACTACAAGAACATGTATTCAAAGAAGATTACAAACATGCAAAAACCTGCAAAGAAACAACATATGCATGCACAGTAACAAATTTCATCATTAGGGTTTTGACATCATTAAAATCAAAGAACATGTATTACCTGTTTCTGTTTCCCTTGAATGTATCTTCAAAACATATATGAAATCAAAAAACATGTATTACCTGTTGCTATATCAAATAAAATAATTTTAACAACAAATCGAAAGAAAAACAAAAATACCTTTTTGCAGAATAAGAATAAGTTCACTTACAGTTATGCATGAAAAAGCAAGATAAATCACTACAAATCTGCATAAACGTAAAAACAAACATATTAGGGCTTAGAGAAAGAAAAGAGAAAGCCGACACTTTTTTTAATGGTTGTCACATGTTTTTCTACATGCCTCACGTATTAAATCGAATTTAGGTTAACTATATTTAAGGAAAAGATATGTATATGGTTGGTTGCATAGATTTATATATTCGGACTTGCAAGATATAAATCAAAACATGTGTTTGTCTAGTGGTTATCATGTTTATTTATGGACTAAGGGACCCAAGTTCGATTCTTGTTAAGCTCATATTTTTTGAAAAATTAATCCGAAATTTAATAAATGTCAAAAGGTTGATGACATGGATTAATGAATGATGATGGATTGATGAATGATGACATGGAAATATGACTTGGCATTATGACGTGGCATGCCTCCTCTTATATATAATGTATAGATATGCTTTGTCAAATTCCAATATTAATCTCATATCGTTATTCGTTTCGAGTCCACCAGCACGAGTCATAACTTCTCGTCTTTTAATCAATCGATAGTCCAAATTATATTAAAGTCCATGTTACGGCTTTGTTGGAGTCAACTATTGACTAAAAAGTCAAAATAACGCCGACGTAGCTCAAAGTCAACAATATATATATCAAGTCCAAATTAAATGTCATAATAGCGCAATTCAATCCCAAACCAACTCAAAACAATCTCGCCAACCAATCAATCAACCAAAAGTACTCGAAACCAATTTTATGACCCTAATGGTCATGACACGGTCGCGGACCACGTGAACCAAACAAGCTCTAGAAGCTTTTCTGCCCACGCCGTCTCATCCAAACCTCAACTACATCAACCAACAAGCTACCAAATCTACCCGACCCGGACCCGTGGCCCAAGTGGGTCACGTACACCAACCATGAGCCACGTACGTGGCCTTGGTGGTTCGTACGTCCCATGTTTCACAACCAAACACAACCAAATCAATTCCACAACATCCCAATCCAATCATTCAAGCTCCAATCACTAACCAAACACAAAACCCATCATCTATCTTAACCAAAAATATGAACCTAAACCTAAAATGCATAAACCCATCAAATTGATACACCACACATTTACGAAACACTAATTACTTGTTTATTTAGTCACTAATTAGACTTAATTTCATGTTCCACCCAAAAGCCCCAAATTTCTTCATAGGGTCGAAACCCTAATTTTCAATTCGTGGCTTATTATTGATTAAACAAGCTCAAAACTTTTTCCATTTACCTTATTCAAACACAAATTGCAAAACCCACTTGAAACCCTAAAAGTACGAATCTTGATTCGAAGATTTGAAGGTGTTATTGAAGTCCAAATGGAGTGTGTAATATATGGTTGGAAAGAGGAGAAAGAGAGCTTCAATATGGTGGTAGAGGTGGGGGGTGACGCGCCGTGGTGGCCGGCGGTGGTGGGTTCTAGGGTTAGGGTTTTTAGAGAGATGGTGTAGAGAGAGAAAGAGATAGTGTGTGTGTTTTAGAGAGAGAATGAAAGAGGTGAAATGGGGAATTGATGGGGTACATATACTAGGCCACTAGAGACCTCAAAATAAATATTTTGGAGGAGGAGGGGCGCCGGCCATAGCAAGAAATGGGGGGTCGGAGTTGTAATTTTTCGTAACTATCCCGTTTACCCATTCCCGAGCTCACATATTGTACCCCGAGTGTTTCACAACGTTTATTTAACTTTCTAACATCGTTATTTACGTTTTTCCACGAGTTTTGACTATTTATTTGTCAATTTTCGAGTTATGGTCTAAAAGTTACAATAATTCTCGTTTTAGCGCTTTTCTTGCCGAATCGAATAGTACCTACCAAATAGAGTTAAAACTCATACGATAACTCATTTAATAATGAAATAAATCATAAAAACCAATAGACGATATAAAATCAAGTCATGGTTTATAAAAATAGTGATAAAGGCAAAAGCTCGGTTTAGTTTAACGTAATGCGGTTAGCTAAAATAAACTCCCTAAATTTGCCAGTTGTCACAGGGTTGTAGAGTTATAATCACAATTAAGGTGAAACGCACTTTTTTGTGTACTCAGTTGTCACAACAACTGACCATAATGCATTGCTTGGTAAAACTAATATATTAGCCTTCAGAACATGACCCAACATGTTCGTAGCTACTCGCTAGCCCTTTCACGTAAGTATCGCTCTTCAAATCACATAGTTCTTTGTCTACATAATAGATTGAAATAAGTATTGCTTTAGCGTGGAAACTACTTTCTTATACTTACTTTACGTGGTTGGGCTAAATCACTTTGGAAATCTACATCTTTCATAATCACATGTGGCTCAGGTATGTAAGATGATACTACTTTAGCCATGCATATTAGTATTGATTATGAAAGTACGTATCAACTTAATTATAAACATATGGAGAAGATAATTGTTAGTTTATTTACTTCAAAAGCCAAATAAAGAATGAAGAGACTCATTGACATGGATAAGAATAATGCTAAATACCCCTTTACCATTTTCAAAAGACAATGCCATGTTAAAAAAAAAAAAGACAATGCCAAACACCGCATTACTTTATTATATAACATGTGACCGAAAAATATGTTTTTATGTTAGTGATTATATGTTTCGTTTGTTTGAGGTTGAAAAAGTGGATATATAAATGCAAAATTACCTCAAATTGAGTGACTTTTACAAAAAGTACAAGAGTAAAGGTATGCATTTTTCATAGGACCGGTTTATTGTATAACATAATTGATTATGTTATGTTCTAGAAGAAGTAAACTTAAACGTGTCGGGGCTGCAATTTACGGATTGTTTCGATTGGCTTATTAAAAAAGAGCTTGAGTAGTTTTGAAAAGCCCATAAAATTGAGTAAATGTGTCAATAAGCCCCATTTGTTAGAGTGTATTGTGTTTAGAAACTGAAATAAAGCATTAAGCTTCCTAAATAAACTAATCCAAATACCCCCTATGCTAAGCCTGAACAGGATCGAATAAGTAGATTAATCCACTTGATCTAGGATGAGGAAGATAAAAAGCCCAAACATGTCTAATAATACTTTGCTCGAATGAAACTAAACTAGCAAGTTGCTCTAAAGTATTTATAAGAACCTTTTTTTTTTTTTTTTATAAAAGGGATTTTTCATCCTGATAAAATTAATTACGAAAAAAAGCATTGAGGTACATAGGATGAGAACTATGTTTGATATAAACAAAGTTGAGTCAGTTTTTTGCCACAAAAGACATGACACTTTTATTCAATTTTTGAAGGTATATAATGTCAAATACTAAGTAAAAATACTTATTGTGCTCTTAGGTCGTGAGACCTTGGTATTTTCATATAATCAATTTCTCAAGCAAGAACATGAATCAAGTGAGAAGATTGAAGAAAATTTTAACTTTCAATACCAAGTTACTCATATTTTACAAGGTGAGTTATTTAAACCCACATACAAAACAAAATATTTACGTTGTTTTGTTTTTATACATGGCACACTATATGTAGCCCGTCTCTTGTGTTGAGAGCAAAAATGATTGAATATGGTTATCTGTGATGAAGACCGAAACCTCACGAATAACTCAACCAACATGGTCAACAAAAAAGTGCTACACAATATGAGATCACAACTGCATGTATCCGGATCTCACGTTAGTAGAAAACAAGGATTTAAGGTGGTTATGTTTTCTTTTCGGTTATTTGACTATGACGTTTCATTATTACGTAGTTTATACTTTACGTTTGATTATCCAAATGTGGGCTTTCTAACCTCTAACTTCATAATATGCGATGTCATTCATTATTTATTTTCAACGTTGCTTTAAAATAACCGTGAATTTCACGGGTCTTTAGCTAGTTGAGTGATAAAGATGAGAAGCATTTGTGTATTTGAAGCCCATTACTAAACTTTGATACTATTGTCTAAAAACACAGGCCCATTATCTTTTCTTAGTTATTACAACATCATCATCATTAATCATTAACTAGTTCTGTAAAACATTTCACTTAGTTGAAATTGAATGGCAAACCCTAACTAAACCCCATTTCCAGAATCCGGTCACTGGGTAAGCCTCTTCTTAAAAATATGGAGGAACAAGTATTCGATTGTGTAATACCTTACATACAAATACAAGACCTTAATTCTGTTTCATTAGTCTCTAGGAAGTATCTTGATATCGATTCCTTAACGCGTAAACACCTAACTGTCCATGTGCATTACCTTACAAACCCCTCTCGTTTAAGTCTAAGGTTCCCTAACCTCGAGTCGTTAACACTGAAATCTTATTCCCATGGATATGATACTGCTGATAATTGTCGTGTTCCTGTCACCCCGTGGATTGAACATATAGCTGTTGGGTTTAAGTGTTTGAAATCACTTTCTATACGGAACATGGTTGTGTCTGTTTCTGATCTTCAGCTTTTGGCGAAAACCCGTGGTGGTGATTTGAGGAGTTTAGAGATTCGCGGGTGTAAAATGTTTTCAGAGGGTGGTTTAGAGGATATCGCTAGGTATTGTATTGATTTGAGAAGTCTAAGTTTAGATTGGAATAGTATAGATGGTTTTCGGTCGAATGGGAAATGGTTGCATGAGTTGGCTTTGAGTAACTCGGTTATGGAGTCGTTGTATTTTCATACCCCGTTTGACCGTTATGATATGAAAGACGTTGAACGTCTTGCAAGCAAATGTAGCAACTCGTTAGTATCCCTAAATGTGTTTCCACGATATTTAAGTGATTTCGAAAAAGTCCTTAAGCATGCTAAGAAGCTAGATCATTTTGGGTACGGGATTATTGATGAAGATTGCGACTATAGTGGGTTTGAAATCCCCTCCAATATTCATGCTTTACGTATCCAGGAGTTGGGAAAAGCTTCGTTTCCTTTTATACTTCCTTATCTCAATCAGCTACGGGAATTGGTTCTCGAATGTGCTGACATGGAACATAATTGCCAATGTTTATTGTTTGAGAGTTGTCCCAATTTGGAAGTTCTAGCTACGGAGGACATATGTGGAGATAGTGGGTGTCGCGTTATTGGTAAGTTTTGCAAGAAATTGCGCAAACTTACCCATCATGGGTTCGTGAGTCACATGGGACTTATAGCTCTAGCACAAGGCTGTCACAATTTGAATTATTTGAAGGTTAATCTCAAAGGTGTTTCAAATGAAGCTCTTGAGTGTGTAGGAACCCGTTTGAAGGATCTGACTGATTTACGTATGTGGTTGGGTAAAAAAGACGGTATAAAAGATTCACCGCTAGACAAGGGGGTTCGAGATATGCTAATCGGTTGCAGAAAGCTTGAAAGGCTAGATTTCATGATTTCTCTCGGTGGATTGAGGGATGTGGGTTTAGGATACATCGGGAAGTATGGTCATAATCTAAGACATCTATCTCTAAGTTATACGGGAGAATCTGATGCATGACTTCTGAAGCTATCAAAAGGGAGCCTAAAACTAACAAAGTTAAAATTGAAGGGGTGTCCCTTTAGCAAGAAAGTAGTTGCCACTTTTCCGTTCAATATTTTTTCGCCGTCGTTTGGGTTGAAAGTGGTGTACTTACTCGTCCAATGATTTCTACTGAGGTAAATTATTAAATTACTACTCGAAGCTTGTCTTGTAATCTGCTGTAAATTATTAAATTAAAGAGGTAGTATGCATTTTTTTTCCAAAACACTACGTTCATGTGTGTTAGTTATATAGGCTGTGGAATTGCATATGCGATTAATGTTGGATTTGGTAATAAAGTTTGTAAATGAATTGACTGTCTTTTGTAGAGTAAACTTAAAAGCATAGACTCGGATCTTGTCGAGAATTTGGCGCATGCTGTCGGGAAGCGAGTTGAGGTCTTGAGAGCCATTCAGGTAAAGGATGTTATAACCCTTATTGTCTTATTATGTGTTTGTTAATTGATGTATAAAGTTATTAACTTATTATATGATTGTGCTGCTCTGGATTTGGTTTGATTGTGTTGGTTATTGAACTTGTATGATTTCGTATTATGATATTTTATGGTGTGGAAAGACTGTGATTAGCATTTTATGTTGTGAGATTTTATAGTTGTTTTTGAAAATCGAACTTAAGATGGCTCTTGACGTAGTCCATTTGTAAAATGACATCAGCTATTCAGCTGCTCTGGATTTGGTTTGATTGTGTTGGTTATTGAACTTGTATGATTTCGTATTATGAGATTTTATGGTGTGGAGAGACTGTGATTAGCATTTTATGTTGTGAGATTTTATAGTTGTTTTTGAAAATCGAACTTAAGATGGCTCTTGACGTAGTCCATTTGTAAAATGACATCAGCTATTCAGCTGCTCTGGATTTGGTTTGATTGTGTTGGTTATTGAACTTGTATGATTTCGTATTATGATATTTTATGGTGTGGAAAGACTGTGATTAGCATTTTATGTTGTGAGATTTTATAGTTGTTTTTGAAAATCGAACTTAAGATGGCTCTTGACGTAGTCCATTTGTAAAATGACATCAGCTATTCAGCTCTCATGATTTTCTTTTGTTTGGTCTACATATAGAAGAGACGGAGATTTGTTCTGTATTACTTAAAAGAAATGCAGGAACAGTTTTTTTTTTTACAAAAGAAGTTTTCATGAACATATCACATGCATGTTAACGCTAAAAAGAACCTGTCAATACTTGTTCTGACCTTGTTTCATGTCAATTTAAGCTGATTTTTAGAACACATGAGTATGTTATCTAGATTATAGCTCACATGCTTGCGGATTACCTTGTATATTAGTGTATGTTTTTATCACTGCAGTATCGATATTGTAGTTCATATTCTTCATTCTAGTGGGGTCAGGGGTGTTTTTACTTCCTTTATACTATGTGAAGGTGCTGATAACATTTTTCTTTATTTCGCAGAGTGAACATGATGAGCTAGAGGCAAAGTTTTTTGAAGAAAGAGCCGCACTAGAAGCAAAATATCAGAAACTATATGCGCCATTGTATTCAATGGTGAATTGAGATATGATTATGTCAACTTGTCATTGCCTGATTGTTGTATTTCTTTATTAGATAAAACAAATACTACGTATAAAGCAATGCTTGTAACCAATTCTATAACAGACATCTATGTTCTGACCCTGTGAGCCTTGAATGGCAATAGCCTCTCAAACTAATCAATTAATGTGTAGTCTGTTTAGTCATGCGCCATTAAGCTTGTTGCTGTTAGCATGTTCTACAAACATCTACTATGTATACTGTCCAACTACTCGTGGTTGTAAAACAATCGAGATCTCTACAATGGGTTCGTTGGTCTGTTAACTAATAATCATCTTATATCATGTGAAACTGCAGAGATATGATATAGTGACTGGGGCTGTTGAGGTTAATGGAGCAAATGCAATGGATCAGACAGGTAAAAAGAAAGAAATACTGTATTTTGCTCTATTATATGACAAGCTCCTTCATTATCTTATATATATTTGCAGAAAAGGGTGTGCCTGAGTTTTGGCTAACTGCACTGAAGCATAACGAAGTTACGGCGGAAGAAGTAAGAATAATACTGTACTGTTTTAATAACCTTGCATGCGTATCATGAGCTTGTTTATTGACCCCACTGATTTTGATTAACAGATCACAGAGCGAGATGAAGAAGCTCTCAAATACCTGAAAGATATCAAGTGGTGTCGTATGGATGATCCCAAGGGTTTTAAGCTTGAGTTTTTCTTTGACCCAAATCCATTCTTTACGAACTCTGTTTTGACAAAAATATACCATATGATTGATGATGACGAGCCTATTTTGGAGAAAGCAATCGGGTAACCATTTTTCTCTTTTGCTGTATTTCGCAGGATTTAGTAGGGCTGTAATATAGCTAATTAAGCTCATGTTATTTTGACACTTTTTAGGACAACCATTGAATGGCTACCTGGGAAATGTTTGACACCGAAGATCCTTAAAAAGAAGGGATCAAAGAATGCTAAACCTATCACAAAGACTGAGGACTGTCAAAGTTTCTTTAACTTTTTTAGCCCACCAGAGGTGCCGCCTGGTGATTCAGAAGATATTGAAGACGATATGGTAAGATCTAACTAAAATTGAATTATCGTAACTGTTGAAATTTAATAGACGCAGCAAGTTTGACCCATTTACTGATGACCGGGTCAGTTTGGTGTTGTTTTTCGTTTCAAACAGTTAAATAATAAAAAAATCAAATGGGTACCCAGTTAACGTAATTCCAATTTTGGATCATCGTTGTTACAGTTTTTTTAATCAAAATTAACGTATTTGTATAGTTTTTCAAAATGGCATCAATTTTTTTTAATTCTTGTTTAACGTCTTTGGGTTATCATTGCAGGCTAAAGAACTTCGAAACCAGATGGAGCAAGACTATGATATCGGGTGAGTAACGAGTAATGTTATTTGTTTGACTTGTTAAAGTCAGGATTAGCTTTGTACTAGATGTTTGAATCATTGTTAGTGACACCATATATGTTCCACTTGTGTTGCAGTTCAACTATAAGAGACAAGATAATCCCACATGCGGTTTCATGGTTTACGGGTGAGGCTAATCAGGAGGACTTTGGAGGTTTTGATGATGATGAGATTGAGGAGGATGATGAAGACGAAGAAGAGACCAAGACCAAAAAGGTGACATTTTCTTGACAGTTTTTATGACTCAAAGGTGGCAATTTTTAAACATTTAGTTATGAGTGGGTCGATTTAGATCATGTTTTACATTTAACGGGTTTACGGGTAGAAAATGTAGCTAGTTCTGAAACATGGCAAATAGGTTAAGAAGTTGCGCAAAGTTTATTTCGGATAATAAAGTGTTTTGACCAAACTAAATACCTAACCCATCGCCTATTTTGCCACCTTTAATATTCTTTTATGCTTCGCTTTTGGGAACATGCTAATTCACTGTTTATAATTTGTTTCATGCAATCTCGCAGTCATCTGGATCCAAGGTAATTAAACTTCAATTTGTGTAGATTAAAGTCATTGACGATGATTTCAATGAATTATTGTTGCCGTGAACTGCAGAAGGGTGGCAATACAGTTGCTGGTGGTGAAGCTAAGAGACCGCTTGAGTGCAAGCAGCAGTAGTAGCCTCTGATTGGATTAAAAAAAATCGCTTTGTTTAGGTGTCGTTAAGCTGCCATGTTGAATCACTTATAGGGTAAAATATGTTAGGATGGTCATTTTTTTTGTGTTGGTGCCAACTGCCAAGCATATATGTTAGCGTGGCTTTCCAAAGTGCTAGGAGGAATTTATTTTCATGGTTGAATTTACCTTGTGGGACGTGTTGCACTACTGAAGTTGCTCTTTTTTTTAAAGTATATCATGCTAGTGAAAAAATATTATATTCTGTCTGTTCTATCGACAAGTCTTGACAGTAATAATAACTTATCCTTTGCTTGTGTTAACCGGTTTTTCCAAAATTCTCTCTATACACGAGGAAAGTCGGCACACACACAAAAGATAAAAGGGTGTATTTGCTTTGTGGGTTATTGGTGACAAAATGGTACTGTAATAGAATTGACGCATGATTTCTGTATTAGGATGAGATTTTTTACCTATGATATGATGGATGCCGCACCACTTGAGGTAATATCTTGCATAAGGTGTGTTCTGTGAACTGGTCAAGTTTCTTGAAACTTACTGCACCCCGTCCATGTAAAATGAGCCTCTTACTTTATGGATTCGGGGTATGCAATCTAGAAACTGTAATAAAACATAAATTTAAATCCGATATCTCATTGTAAACAACAACCACTCTAATGATTATTATTGTTTTTCAGAATTTGGGCAAATGTGATTAGGAAAATCTAGAGTAGACATTGGCGGTCTTATAGGAGATAAAAGGCGTATAGTGGATGAAAGCATGTCAGACTAGTTCGTTTCTTTAGAGATTTTATGCTTCGATGTACACTTTTTGTGTCGTTCAGCTCATTGTGCAGGTCCAGGAGGTGAAAAGTGAAGAAAAAAGCATTATCATCCCTTTTCTATAACAACAACACACTACTTTGAGTTTTTTTAGCATAAATAAATCAACTATAAACAGTTTGTGGTTATAAAATCTTTATTAGCATACCTAACTTGTAAATGTATCTACAAACTATTTTTTTTACAAGATCCCTTTAAGATGTATCCTCTACTATATATATTCAAGACGTATCTTTTACATATAATATGTGTATATGCTTATTATTTAGCAAAAAAAAATTGAATAATAATACATGTGTATGAGTTTTCAAACACTTGAATAGGTTTAAAAGTCACTTGATATCAAATTTTCTTATCATTTTAACTTAGATAAAAGAGCTATAAGCTTTTAATTTTGAGAAACAACTTTCTCAAAATTAAAAAGCTTTGTTTAGTAAGCTTCAAGCTTTTATTTTAAACACTTAGCTTCTGAGTAAATAGCTGCTAAATGAAGCGTCTTAATATTTGTGGAGCTTTTTAATCTTGAATTACTTTTTTTTAGAACGGCACCATACTTGAAATTCGATCCTCGAGTTAACCATCCAAACGGACAGGCTTCGAGACCCGAACCACTATGAGAGACCCGTGAAGGAAAACCCTAAAACTCCCGACTTTGCACTAAGAAGAAAATTCAGATTTTTATTGTCCTTTGCGAGACTCAAACCCTGATAAAACCCTTCCTCAAACGTTAGAAAGTACTCAAATGGCCAACTGAACTTTGTCAGTTCGTTAAACTTGAATTACCTTAACTAACCTTCGTTTAAATAGCATGTTACTCAATTTTTTTTTGTTTTTTTTTTCTTTCTCGATGAACCAAGACTCTTCTATACATTTGGTCTCCTCCTTATGTGTCATATATATTTATATATACTAGGCAAGTACCCGTGCCTAGCGGCAGACAATTAACGATATGCGATATTGTGGTAAGTGTTTTGTGTAACGTGAAAAAGGATGAAAATGTAATTACAAACTGTTGTAACATGTGATAATTCAACTCTAGCAAAAATTCTTAACATATATCAAACGACATTCAAAAATATTTAATGAAACTTAAAATAAAACATTACATCAATTATGAAATATTAACTAACAACACATTTGATTCAATAATTTGTTTCTCATCTTCCAATTGGTGGGAGGATTTCAATAATTTGATTCTCTTCTTTATCTTTACTATATTATAGCCGAGTACCCGCGTCTAGCGGCAACGATGTCTAGTTGCAACAAATTTCGGCGATAAATAATTTTATTTCTTACCGAATTGATTGTACCGTTTTTTTCCCGAGCATGAAAGGGTAAACCGGTACCGTACCATTTTCTTCCCGTTTTTTGTTGAACCAAAAATGATGAAGTGATGTCAATGTATATTTCAGCACAAAGTATTGATGAAGTGATGATCAAGTTGCAAGTTAAAAACTAAAATTGCTTTGCTATTGCATTTTTTTTTCTTCATAAAGCAGCAATCTTTTTCATGAAAATGCAAGTAATGGACATTAAATTCGTTGATTTCATAATTGTGTGTTTCATCTAACATTAATGATATCAAGTAAATGGGTAGCATACATACCATGTCAATATATTTTAGGACCTAAAACAATTAGAGTGGTTTAGTAATTCTGAAATCATTGCAGCTTCACTCTTACCAATCACAAAGGTGGATAGTTCAACTTAAAGAGCTACAACTATCCAGTTATCATATACACTTTTATAATCTGAAACTCCTATTACAACCCAGATTCTAAAACTTCTATTTTCTTATAAACAGGTTAACATACAAAGACAATAAAAAAGGTCTTAAACTCATAACCCACTGTGATAGCAACATTTTTTAGTCAACTTCATGCAGAATTTTCAATCAAACATACTGAAAATCAGTCAAAAGCATTAGAATTTTCAATCAAACACTACCAGATCAAATTCATATTCATTCAAAAAGTTCCAGTTTGACCCAATCAAATAAAACATATATCGTGTATAAGAAAAACATAGAATCGATTTATACCAAAAAAATCAGATCTATTTACATGTATAAGAAAACATTCAATACTTCAAAAATATACACATTCTCTCGCAACACCAACAGTTCAATGTAGCAACACGTATTTCCGTGAAACGGCGTAAGCGGCATGTAAACATATAAATGTTATAAACATTATGATCTATATATAAAATTTATAGATCTATAAAAGAAAACCTTCAAACAATGATTATTATTTATAGATAAAAAAAAATCTACAAACCTTGAAAACCCGTTTCGGTGTTGGTGACGTTTTGTGGTGGTGGAGGGATTTGATGGTGGTGGTTAAAGAGAGTGTGTTTTTCTGTGTGTGGTTAAAGAGAAAGAGATAGAGGGTTTTGGTTCATAGAGAGAGGAGATTGATGTACTGTGTGTTTTTAGAGAGAGAGAGACAATGAGTAATTGAATGAGAGATGTGTGGTACAACTCGTTTACAGTGTTTCAAAATAATTAGTTTCCTTAATTCGTTTACAGGATGATGATAAGAAGCAACATTAGTTTCCTTAATTCGAAAATAATGTGTTTCAAGGTTTAAAAAAAAGTTTGACTTTCAATATTCAATATTCAACTTTTCATTTTTCTTCTTTGACCATTTTTTAATTTTAGATAGTAAACATACTATCATTTGTCAATGAACCTATTCATGAAGCAGTTTCATCTCATTGGTCAATCTATTAAAAAATTCAAAAAATAGTATATATATATATATATATATATATATATATAAAAGTTAAGAAAGTAAATTACGAAACAGCCTCTAAACTTCTTATTATTTACGACTTTTTTATACAACAAACTTTATTTATCGTGTAGCTTATAGATACTTCGCGATTTCTTGAATAAAAAAAAAATACCCTCAAAGAGGTCTCTCGATAACGAACAAAACAAGCCCAATATTGATATGCTTTTGACATATGTATGATTTTATAAAAATTGTTGAAGTATAATGCCTATATATAGTTTTTAAATAAAAAAAACTTTCAAAATGCACTCTTAACCTATTAAATAACTTTAAAAATTATCATAATTTTTTTCTAAACTACAGGGGCCAATGACGTCCAGTTTTATGAAAGGTTTTATTATATATAAATAAATTGGTCCGAACATTAGATTTATGGGTGTGTATTTCTACTATCGAACACAATCATGCTGCGCGTAACAATCTGAGATAAAACTACGACACGCACGCCCCCGCAGCAACGCGCGGGCACCAACCCACTCGTTTTTAAAGAAAAATTGCATGTTGGTTTACTAAATTCAGTGCTTAGTGTGTGACAATTCAAAATAATGTGTATTCTTGGCATAATGAGAATATCAGTGACATAGATAAAATTTGGGTATGTATACTAAAATAATAGTTACAAAGTAGGAATCAGCACGGTAAAAGATTGGTATCGAATCCATATCGAATAGGCGGTATTTTCGTTTTTTAGCATGGAAGGGTGTACCGGTACCGTATCAGACGGGATTTCAGTACCGAAACCGGTACCGGGAAATTGATACGTATCCGGTTCTTCCCGTTTTTTGTTCAACAAACTTTTTCCCAAATTTCGGTCATTTTCGTGTGATTGCGATTCACAGCGTGTCAGAAATGCAACCAACAATTAAATAAACACATCACCAAGATAGTCGTAACTTAGGCTGAATGCAATAGGTCGATCGAGGAGTCGATCGTTGGGGTAGGGCGATCGATTTCCAATCGATCCCCTTGGTGTAGTTCCAATCGATCGCCAAAAGAAAAAATAAAACCGGTCGTGAGTGAGATCGATATCCACAAAGCAAACATACAAAATATTATGTAACGTTTGACCCCACTCAACTATATTTTCTTTTTATCAAATAGTGAAGTCAAATAAATATAAAATATTTTCTTCTTTCTAGAAAATAAAGTATCTAATGTTGGCCAGACAAAAGTAAAGGAGCTTTAAATTGAAAATATATAAATAGTAGCTGGACAAATTAAAATAAAAACGCGGATATTATCTTGCTGATGGGATATATCCGGAATGGTCGGTTTTAATTTTATTTGAATTATTATGTAACGTTTTATTTATTAATGAAATTTTATTTTGTGTTAAAAATGTTTTTTTTTTTTTTTTTAAATGAACTTGGTCGCTTTTGTAACGCCAAGGTCATTTGGAGAGAGAAGTTCGACGTGCATTGAAAAGTAAGGGATTGAATCCCACCTTACAAACGTTCTAAAACTTATAAAATATGCTTGGTTTTATTTTTTGGGAGGATCTATGAAGTATCTATAGTTGCCACTAGGTTTTTGAGATATATTATCTAGGGATTAGCATTTTGACCCAAATCCTGGCATCGATACAATACCGACTCTTGATACAAGGTACGAGACTGGTATCATGAATCGAGCCAAAAAAAATTTCGGGACCACTAATACGGTACCGGTACCAAAACGGGATAGTACCGAAGAAATTCCAAAATTTGAGTAGTCATGTTTTTGAATTAAACAATTTATCTAAACACCCATTGAGCCTGTTTCATGCTTAACTATAGTCATGTAAAACATAAAGAATGAGACCAAACTGTGGAAAACTAGAAGGGGGGGGGGGTTGAATAGTTTTGCCGATTTTACGTTAGTTTCAAAAACTTTTAGATTCGTTAATATGTGAGATCTTATGGATGTAGAGAAAGTATAGATCTAATGATAAAGCGAGTAAATAAAGTAAAGCGAAGGAAAAGAAAAGACACAACCGATGTATAGTGGTTCGGCTACAAGGACACCTTCCTTGCCCTACTCCACTCTCCGAGTCACCTACTAGAGAGTTCAAGCACTATGTCAACAAACTCCTTCACTTGGCGGAGAAGCCTTCACAACGTTGCTTACACTTTTTCCGGTACAAAGCTAAATACCGAGTCCGTAACACGGTGGACCAAACCAACACGACTATTACACAACAAGTATGTGAAATATCAAATACAAGATCTTTGCTACAGAAATCTTGCGGAGTGAAAAATCAATCAAGGACCCCTTGCTTGGATGACTTGTAAAATGCTCGTGATCTCGCCTTAGAGAATGACCTATGTGAGGATCACAAATAGAAAGAAAGAAGAACAATTTTCTAGATCAAGTGATCTATATGTTAGAAGAGAATGAGAGTGTATGAGAGATTTAGTAAGAAGAGGGGTGAGTTAGAATGAAGAAATGGCTCTCTATTTATAGGCAAAAATCTTCACGGATCCCATGGATCCCTTCCACTTGGGATCCGTCTAGTGTAATCCTAGGGATCAGTGGAACGCTCCTCTTTGCCCATGGGTTTTTTGGTTATGGGTCATGGGTTATGGGTTGGTCCATGGGTTTTCTTTAGATTCAATGTATCTAAGTATACATTGTATCTAGTCTACTTGGGTATGGTTTAAGATCCATGGGTTATGGTTTTTACCCATCCTAATAAACTATTACAACAAATGCTTAATTACTACATTTTTGTATTTAAATGGCTATATGTAAATGCTTTACAAAAGTAACATGCATCCTTATAATTATACTTAAAATAACATTATATTTGTTATCAATAAAACACAAAGAGATCGCAAAATATTAATAAACATTTTTACGGTTTATTTGGATTAACAATCTCCCCCTTTTTGTTGATGACAAAACATAATGTTATGATGAGTAAAACTTAAGAATAGATGTAAGTTTTGAAAGCCTCTAAGTTTTACTTATTCTCCCCCTTTTTGTCGAAACAAAAAGTTAACCCTTGGAAGAAATAAACATAAAAGTGTGGAAAAATGTAGTCCACGTATTTCTAACTCCCCCTTGACGGTAGCTCCCCCTAGCTTGGGGCGTCAAGTGAAGAATAAATAAAGATCCTACAAAAAGAAAGGTTAGTAACATGCTTAAATAATCTTGTGATTGCCGAGAATCAAGATTGGGAGCCAAGGTATGTAAACAAGGCCTTGTAATAAAACAACAAAGTGCAGTGGTTTTTATGCCACCTACAAGCATGTAAAAATAAGAACAAGACTTGTTCTTAAAAATGACTTCAAAAGAGAAAAGTACTAAAGATAGAAAATAGTAGTAGTGACTCCTTCCATGCTTGCATAAGGTTTTGGATGGAGGTTTTGATGAGTGATGGTATTGATGCGATCAAGGATGAGGTTGAGTATGAAACGCATTTCTTCCCTAACTTCTATTGCGATTTCCCTAGTGGATTGGCAATGTTCATAATGTAAATGATGTGGGTAATGAGTGCGGAAGTTTTCCGGGTTGTTTTGATTTGAGTTATGCGGAAGATGTGGTGGAAAAATAGGAAAATATGGATCAACATCCGAAATGTTTGTAAATGGTGGTGGAAAAGAACCTAGATGTTCTTGTAATGTGATGGGAGCTAATGGTGGTGATGTTTCTTTTTCTTGTTTCTTTTTGTTTAGGTTGTTTAGATCTTGTTGGAGTCTTAAGGAGTTCCAAAAGAGTGACTTTAGGTGATGATGAAGTTGGTGTACTTGTTGGTGATGAGGGAGGTTCTATAAAGGAAGCATCTTGTGGTGAGTTGTTTGTTGAGGATGAACCATTTGAGGTTGGTTTTGGTAAACAACAAGATCGGATACTAATCCGTGCGGATATCCTAGAGATTGATTGTGGTATTTTGGATGGTGGTAGCACAAAGGTTTGGGTATCATAAAGATGATTGTTTGTACTAGGTGATTCATCTAAAGGGTTTTTGGATGACATGGTGTATTGAGGTTATGAGGATGAGATGGATTATGCAAGCATTTTGGGAGTTATATATATAGAAAAACAAAGCATTGTAATGAATGCTTGACCCAAAATATGGATTAAAATCTAATGATTAGATATGAATTCAAGGCATGTGATCATGAGAACACAAGCATTAAAGAGCATACTCCCAAAATGAAACAAATGTGGATTTTTCATCCAAAGTGAAAAATAAAAGGTAAAAAATAGCTTCGTTTCACGGATCCCACGGATCCTTCCCTTGAGGATCCATCCGGCATGAAGGCGGGATCCGTGGATGCAGTGATGCGGCACAAAATTTTCCTTTTGAAAACATTTTGCCTACTGTGTGCCTATATGCAAACTATTTGGAGTTACGGTTATCTCGACTCCTAAAAGAAAAAGAAAAATAAAAATAAACTAGAAGTATAAAAACATCCTATTGAGATAACCCGAAAACACATATTTAGTACATAAGTACGTAATTTAGTGTTATCAATGCTCTTAATTCATTGTTGCTTAAATGAATGTACCCGAAAACACATATTAGTTATGTGTCCCCTTTAGCATTCAAAAGACATGAGATGCAATGAAAAGCGGGTTTTACTTTGTATTAATAATGATAAAGCGATTTGTCCTAGACGTGAGAAATTGCTTTTGTGAAATTGATATGGGAAGGTATCATCTTTTTAGAAAACATTTTGAAAAGAGGTTTTCTTTGAAAATGTGTATGTGTGTTAAAAAAATAAGAAAGCTATAAGTGGAAAACTTATCTTGGGTTTTGAAAATTCCCGTATTGTTTGTGAGTTGTGCATGAAATAGAAATCCTAGACTCGGAAAGAAGAAGGCTAGTGTTTACATACCTTGTAGAGTCAAATAAGTTACGACGTTTGTTCCATTAGACCAAGACCAAGGCGAAGTAGGTTGAATTGTTCCCGCTTCAACGGTTTGGTGAGGGCGTCGGCTATGTTGTCTTCGGATGCTACCTTCTCAATAGAGATGTTCCCCTTTTGAACATTGTCTCTTAGGAAGTGATGACGAATCTCTATATGCTTTGTGCGAGAGTGCAATACCGGATTCTTGCTTAAGTCGATGGCACCTTTGTTGTCACATAGGATGGCTATGTCGCTTAGATGAATGTCGTAGTCGACTAACGCTTGTTTCATCCATAGTGCTTGTTGGCATGCTTTGCCGGCGGAGACGTACTCGGCTTCGGTTGTTGATATTGTAGTGCCGTTTGTTTCTTAGAAAACCAAGATGTTAAGCAACATCCCATGAAAGTACATACCCCACTTGTACTTTTTCTATCAACGTAATCACTGCATGGTCGAATCTGCATATACAATTGTTTCTACTCCCGTGACCTTAGGATACCATAATCCTAATTGTGTTGTACCCTTAATATATCTAAAAATCCTTTTTACGGCTTCTAGGTGTGATGTTTTAGGGTCTTCTTGAAACCTAGCACATAAGCAAACACTAAACATGATATCCGGCCTACTTGCGTGAGGTAGAGAAGACTACCTATCATGCCACGATATTTAGTATTATCTACGGATTCGCCGTCTTCATCTTTTGTGAGTTTGGTGTCGGATGACATTGGAGTCCTAATTGGTTTCGACTCTTCTAGACCGAATTTCTTTAACATCTCCTTGATGTATTTAGATTGATTGAAGAAGATACCATCTTCTACTTGTTTTATTTGTAGACCAAGAAAGAAACTAAGTTCTCCCATCATACTCATCTCGAACTCGTCATGCATGATTTTAGAGAAATCATCACACATGTCTTGACAAGTGGATCCGAATATAATATCATCTACATATATTTGTACTATGATTATATGTGACTCTCTTTTCTTAGTAAAAAGTGTGTTGTCAACTAACCCCATGGTATAGTTGTGTTTAACTAGAAATGACTTGAGTCTATCATACCAAGCTTTTGGAGCTTGTTTAAGACCGTAAAGGGCTTTCTTTAATTTATACACATGTTTGGGTTTTCAAAATCAATGAAGCCTGGAGGTTGAGCTACATATACTTCTTCATTAATGAAACCATTTAGAAAAGCGCTTTTGACATCCATTTGATAAAGCTTTAGATCATTAGCACAAGCATACGCAAGAAGTATTCTTATAGACTCTAATCTAGCCACAGGGGCGTAGGTCTCATCAAAGTCTATTCCCTCTTGTTGGTTATACCCTTGAGCAACGAGTCTAGCCTTGTTCCTAGACACTACTCCATTTGCATCTAATTTGTTTTAAAAACCCATTTGGTTCCTATTATGGTTTGATTACTAGGTGGAGGGACAAGTGTCCAAACATCATTAGAAACAAATTGATTTAGCTCTTCTTGCATAGCCATTACCCAACTCTCATATTTTATGGCTTCTTGTGTATTCTTAGGTTCTAAGGTTGAAACGAAACAAAACAAGCTACTTTGGTTTTGAACTTGAGACCTTAATGTTCGTTCGTTTAGCTTTCCTATGACTTTATCTACGGGGTGATCTTTGGACTCTTTAATGTTTATTATTTCATCACTTAGAGGTTCTTCTTCTTCACTTATCTTTTTCTTTATTACTATAGCTTCACTTTCTATAATCTCGTCATCGACAAGAGGTGTAGAGGTTTTGGGTGGACTTTCATCAAATTTTATATTTAATGACTCTTCTACCTTCATTGTTTCTTTGTTTAATATGGCGTAAGCTTTGCTATTTGGCGAGTAACCTAAAAAGATACCTTCGGTTGATTTAGGATCAAATTTTGTAAGGTAATCTTTAGTGTTAAGAATAAAACATTTACTACCAAAGACTCTAAAGTGATTTAACGTAGGCTTTTTGCCTCAAAGTAACTCATATGGAGTTTTTCCTAAAATTGGTCTAATTAAGACTCGATTGAGTATGTACGTTGAAGTATCAACGGCATTACACCAAAACTTTTGAGGTATGGATTGTTCATTAAGCATGGTTCGACTCATTTCTTGTAGGGTTCTATTCTTTCTTTCTACTACCCCATTCGATTGTGGAGTGCGTGGAGCCGAGAAGTTGTGAGTAATACCATTAGCGTCACAAAAAGCTCCGAATTGCACTTCATTATCGAATTCCCTACCATGATCCGTCCTAATAGACACTATGGGACTTCCTAGTTGTCTTTGGATCTTTTTGCTTAATATTTCAAAATAATTAAAGGTTTTCGTTTTGTTCTTTAAGAATTTTGTCCATGTATACCTAGAATAGTCATCCACTATGACCAAAGTATAGTAGTTGCCTCCATAACTTTGGATAGCGGATGGACCAAATAAATCCATATGTAGTAATTCTAGACACCTAGTTGTAGACACCATGTTTTTAGCTTTATGACTAGAATGAACTTGTTTTCCTACATTACAAGCATCACAAAAGTGATGTTCATATTTCAACTTAGGTAGATCTCTTACTAGATCTTTGGATGATAGCGATTGAAGAAGTCGCATGTTGGCGTGACCCAATCTTGGATGCCATAAGGTCGAAGTATCATCCATAGAGGTAAGACATAGTTTGTCTTTAGGTTCATTACCGATTTTAATGACATAGACTCCATGTTTCCTAATTCCTCTTCCTATGGTTATGCCATTTTTAGTATCTTACTACCGGTTTTGGTAAAAAGTACATTGCACTTTTTATCACATATTTGTCCTATACTTAAGAGGTTAAAGTTTAGGTTTTCTACGTGACACACATCGTTAATGGTTAGAGATTTGTTAGAAATCGTACCTTTACCGATGATTCTACTTTTGCTATTTCCAAACACCACATTACCTCCATTTACGGATTCATATGTGGAGAATAGATCCCTATTGCCGTCATGCCTCGTGCACCCGATATCCTTGACCCATTCATCGGGGTCTAGGTCGACCTTTAAGCACACCTAAAACAATAATAAACTCAAAAGTTTGGTCCCCATTTGTTCATGGGTCCATTAGTGTTAAACATTCCATTCATGTTAGACATGTATGGATAAGATGAGTATGCATTCCATGGAGCAAAGTTTTGAAAAGGAAAACCATTTTGCATATTTGGATTCCATCCCATTTGATGGTTACTTTTCGGGTAAACGTTATTAGGTCTCCTAAATAAATTAGGTTTTTAAAAAGATGGAACTTTGTTTCTTGCAAAAGTAGGATTATATTTTGGAGGTGGTTGTCTAGTGGTGACATGATTTGGTTTCTTCCTATTGACTATAACAAACTCAGTTCTAGATGAAGAAGCTACGTTATTGCTACTGTTTGCTACAGCAGATCCACGGATCCCTGATTTATCACTAGCTGGTTCCCTTTTGATGGGATCCGTGGGATCCGCCACAACGATGGGTTTTTCTAGTGCCTTAAAAAATTTTGTTTCTTTATTTTCACTAGTTGATGGATCAAGTTGTTGGATCCTAAACCTTTCGGTTGTCTTAGGTTTTAATACTATCTAGCATTATATTTAACGTATTAGTGCTCATTCTAGCAATCTTAGAATCTAGTTGATCAACTAGTGTTTGAAGTTGAGCATAAAGTTCACATTCACCACTTGCTATTTTACCATTTTCTAAGCGTTTTAGTTTTGCTTTTAATTCTATGACTTTTTTATCTAAACGTTGGTTTTGACTCTTTAAAAGCTTGTTTTTGTTAACTAGTTTTAAGCTAATATTGCATAGTTTGTCATATTCATTATGCAATGAGTCGTCATCAAGTGATGAACTACTATAGTATTAGTGACATACCTCGTCATTTGCCATGAGACAAATTTCTTCGTCCTCCTCGTCGCTCATTCCCCACGTGTCGCTCACGAATAAATTGGTTTGGGTCCCCACATTTAAAGCAAGTACGATCATCTTTTGGCTTCTCGTCCTCTTTGCTTTTCCGAAAGCCTTTCTTATCGTCATACGGTTGTTTGGCGTATCTTCCCTTTCTTCTAAAGAACTTTTTAAAGTCCCTTACGGCCATAGCGTACTCCTCGTCGTCACTACTCGAAGAGGAGTTCTCTTCATCGCTCGAAGCCTTTTTGGCTTTAAGGGCAAGAGATTTGTGTTTCTCTTTCACCTTTGAGGCTTCGAGTCTTTAGCAAGGACAAGCTCGTAGACTTTTAGGTTGCCTATGAGTTCATCGAGGGTAAGGATTGTCAAATCTTTTGACTCTTCGATCGCCGTCACCTTGGATCTCCACTTCGATGGAAGTGCCTTTAGATATCTCCTAACATGGTTACGGCTAGAAAAGATTCATCAAGTGCTTGTAAAGATGTAATAATAGTATTAAAGTTAGCAAATGAATGATCTATAGTTTCCTCATCCGATATTGAAAATTGTTCATATTGTTGAACAAATAAATCAATTTTATTATTTTTAACTTGTTGGTTGCCTTGATGAGTTACAACTAAAGAATTCCAAATTTCTTTAGAGGTTTTAGCATAGAAATTCTTTCAAATTCCTTTTTGGTAAAGCATTATATAAAACCATTTTTGCTTCACTATTTTTAGAAAGATTTTTCTTCATTTCATCGTTTAGTTTATCATGAGGTATGTTAACTAAATTTCCTTTATCATCATTTGAGGTAGCCTCAAAATCACCTTCAACAATAATGTACCAAAGATCAATATCTTTAGACTTCACATATGTTTCGAATCTATTTTTCCAATATATAAATCCATTAGTTTCAAGAAGTGGTGGTCGTTGCATAGATTGCCCTTCCTTATAATTTTCAGAACCCATAGTGATCGAAAAGTTTTTAAAATACAATTTTACTTTAAAACTTTATAAACTTAGCTCTTGATGCCAATTGTGGAAAACTAGAAGGGGGGGTTGAATAATTTTGCCAATTTTACGTTAGTTTCAAAAACTTTTAGATTCGTTAATATGTGAGATCTTATGGATGTAGAGAAAGTATAGATCTAATGATAAAGCAAGTAAATAAAGTAAAGCGAAGGGAAAGAAAAGACACAACCGATGTATAGTGGTTCGGCTACAATGACACCTTCCTTGCCCTACTCCACTCCCCGAGTCACCTACTCGAGAGTTCAAGCACTATGTCAACAAACTCCTTCACTTGGCGAAGAAGCTTTCACAACGTTGCTTACACTTTTTCCGGTACAAAGCTAAATACCGAGTCCGTAGCACGGTGGACCAAACCAACACGACTATTACACAACAAGTATGTGAAATATCAAATACAAGATCTTTGCTACAGAAATCTTGCGGAGTGACAAATCAATCAAGGACCCCTTGCTTGGATGACTTGTAGAATGCTCGTGATCTCGCCTTAGAGAAGGACCTATATGAGGATCACAAATAGAAAGAAAGAAGAACAACTCTCTAGATCAAGTGATCTATATGTTAGAAGAGAATGAGAGTGTATGAGAGATTTAGTAAGAAGAGAGGTGAGTTAGAATGAAGAAATGACTCTCTATTTATAGGCAAAAATCTTCACTGTTCCCCGTGGGATCCCTTCCACTTGGGATCCGTCTAGTGTAATCCTAGGGATCCGTGGAATGCTCCTCTTTGCCCATGGGTTTTTTGGTTATGGGTCATGGGTTATGGGTTGGTCCATGGGTTTTCTTTAGATTCAATGTATCTAAGTATACATTGTATCTAGTCTACTTGGGTATGGTTTAAGATCCATGGGTTATAGTCCATGGGTTATGGTTTTTACCCATCCTAATAAACTATTACAACAAATGCTTAATTACTACATTTTTGTATTTAAATGGCTATATGTAAATGCTTTACAAAAGTAACATGTATCCTTATAATTATACTTAAGATAACATTATATTTGTTATCAACAAAACACAAAGAGATCGCAAAATATTAATAAACGTTTTTACGATTTATTTGTATTAACACAAACGTCTCAAAAACCTACTGTGGCAAATATAGATCCTTCATAGACCCTCCCAAAAATTAAAACTAACCTATTTTATAAGTTTTGAAACGTTTGTAAAGTTACGACTATCTTGGTGATGTGTTTATTTAATTGTTCGTTACATTTCTGAATCAAAATCACTCGAAAATGCATGAAATTTGGAGAGAAAAAAATGTGTTTAACAAAAAACGAAAATGCATGAAATTTGGAGAGAAAAAAATTTGTTTAACAAAAAACGAGAAGTACCGGATAGGCATCGACTTCCAGGTACCGAGTAGCGGTACCGGTAGTGGAATCTCGTCCGGTACAATACCGGTATATCCCCTTTCATGCTAAAAAAAACGATACCACTAATTCAATACGAGTTCGGTACTAATCTAATAATGTGCTCATCTCTATTATCCCAGTTTTATTCAAAATAAGGTTACATAAATATTCGGTTTCAACCACATAAAATTAGCTAACATAAATTATTACAATGCTACTAGCTGGTTATAGTTGTTCCTTTGACTCAAATTGCACGCACCTTAGCACGTAAACGAGTGTGAGTTGTTCGTAAGATCCTTTTTAGTTGAAAATAAATTATCAACTTGGCAGAAATAGTCCTTGAGGTTCAAGTGGCGCTGCAAAGTAAGTCCAAACATTAAATGCTAAGTTTCACAACTTGGCAAAAACAGTCCCTGAGGTTTAAACGTCGTTGCAAAGTAAGTCCAAACATTACATGCAAAGTTTCAAAACTTGGCAAAAATAGTCCCTAAGGTTTAAGTGTCGCTGCAAAGTAAGTCCTTTGAAGCCAATCACGCTGCATCGCGCGGGTTTCCACACTCGTATAATACTAAAAAGCGTACACATTGTATGCAAAGCAAGTGCAAGCAAAGCAAGCATTTAATGCAAAGTTTCCTAACTTGGCAGAAATAGTCCTTGAGGTTCAAGTAAACGCAAAGTAAGTCCAAACGTTAAATGCAAAGTTTCACAACTTGGCAAAAACAGTCCCTAAGGTTTAAGGGGCGTTGCAAGGTAAGTCCTGTAGAATTAATTGCTAACTATAGCAACCTGGCAAAATTAGTCCCTAAGGTTTAAGTGTCGCTACAAAGTAAGTCCTTTGAAGCCAATCCCGCTGCATCGCGCGGGTTTTCACACTCGTATATACTATAGAGCAAGACATGCTCTCTTCACATGCCATGTGTCGAAACATTAATTGCTAACTTTCGCAAGTTGGCAAAAATAGCCCCTGAGGTTTAAGTGTCGTCGCGTAGTAAGTCCTTTAGCATTAACTGCTATCTATAGCAATTTGGCAAAAATAGTCCCTAAGGTTTAAGTGTCGTTGCAAAGTAAGTCCTGTAGAATTAATAACTATCTATAGCAATTTGGCAAAAGTAGTCCCTAAGGTTTAAGTGTCGTTACAAAGTAAGTCCTTTGTAGCCACGAAAATAGACAAACAAATTTTCCGGTCATTCATCAGTTCCAAATTCACGTCTACAAAAGCAATTCCGCTGCATCGCGCGGGTTTCTACACTCGTTATTTACTAAATATTGTATATCAATTTCAAAGCTTGGTTATTGAATTGCTTTAAAATATACTATCCTTGTTGAAAGAACTTCCAAAAGCTGACTTTATTACTAAAAAAGTACAATATATGTGCATGAGTTTTCAAACATTTTAACATATTTAAAAGGCACTTGATATTAAAAAAAAAAGATTGGAATAACATTGTCGTGTACTCATGTACACATAAGTAGAAACATTCAAACAACGTAAAAAAAGGTAAAAAATTACAAGACGTGTAGGGTTCAAACCTTTCTAAATACATACTTATGATTAGCTAAAGAAAGAGTCGAAAATAGTCACGGTGATAACTTATTTAGGCTGCGTACATACAAGTTAAAAGACTCGACCTAGTATATAACCTTGAATGTGTGATGCTCAAAGTAAAACAAAATAACAAATAAAAAGATAATAGAAACAGTAGTATTTTTATCGGTAGAAAATGAGGAAAATAAAAAAAAAAAGTAATCAAGTGTAAACTTGAAAAATGAAATGGCAAAAGATTTGCAAATCTTATAATGGCTGCACGCATGCATATTCAAAAGATGTTTTTTACATATTTAGTGCTTGATCATTGATTTTTCAAAAGTAGATATTTGACATAGTTGTACATTATTAGTAGCATCTTAGACATTTTTAAATACGTACTTGAACTCATAATCTTTTAGTTGATGGATCGCTCGTATATTAACCTTAATAAATAGTACGTATATATTAGCTAGCTTTGTATCTATATGTGAGAAAATCCAAAGTTGTTGTTGATGATGATGTATCTCTGATTGGTTCAACACGCATAAACTTGACCCACTATTAAGTCTTTACTCAACTGAGTCAAGAAGCTCAACCAAATTTGAACCATAAATATTAGTAAAAAAAAAAAAAAAAAAATCTTGATACGTGTTTGCTTGTGATTGTGCTGAAGACAGTTATCTGGTTCTGGAGTTTGAAGCCATAAAAAGGTACTTATACTGTTCCACTTGCTGTTTCTTGATTCTTCTTGACATGTATGTAGGTATGTATGCTCTTTTGGTTCATATGCAATTTCTAGCTATTAGTGAATGTGAAATGGTGTACAGTTTGAAACTTTTTTAGTTTTGAGTGATTTGGTATAGTGAACTGGTTATTGTTATCTTCTTGTTTAAGTGTCAAATAATCGGTTTCGACAATCATCTTAGAATTAGCTGGAAGTAACTGGTTCTGATTATATACGGATCATTTTATAGCTTTATGCTCCTAATTAATCAAGTACGGGTATACAACTACTATTCCACGATAGTAGTCCAATGGTTGGGGACATGCAAGTGGAGGTCATAAGTTTAAATTCTGTCCCCGTGTCCTCCTAGTCATGGTATTGCGCGATTTACCTCTCCCATGGCCGTGGGACAGGACGATGGGGCCGCCAGAGGGTCGGTCCCCCTTTTTTAAGGATACAACTACTTACGTGATTATTGCACCTTAAACAGCCGAACAAATCCAGTAGTTACAACTGATTTTTTAAGGATAATCACTTTCAAAACGCAATCTTAAACATCCCCTCAAACACTATATATGTTTTTTTTTTTCTTTATTTTTGCGAACAGACGAATTAGAAATAAGAATCGACAGAGCCTGATAAGACCAATATAGTCTGCAAGAACTAGTGGATTTGGATAAGCTGTGATCATGTAGATACAAAAATATGGTGACCTGAAATTTTTGTCCATATTGGTTTTCTTGCAAACAAACCACCGCTTATGCCAAAAAAAGAACACTAGACCAAAAATAGCCGCAAGTATGACCTTTTAAAAAAAGTTATGTTTCGTATTTCCATTTTCATTTGGACAATATGTTAAAAATGCTCGTTCTTTGTAAAGTAATTTTAATCTGTGATTTTGCAGCTTAAAGATAGTATAGCTTGGCAATGGGTTGTGAATTATCTACACTCCGCTCGTGTTGCTGTGATACACAAAAGAACGGATTGGTTGCAGAATCTCATGGTGTCGGTATGTAAATCCGCTTAGCGTGTCCCTTTTTGTTGCCGTCTTTTCTAATTTTGCTTTTATAATAAAAAGAAGGGTCAGGTGAAACAAGTGAGTTGCCTTTATTTCGTGAATACACCATTGACCAACTTAAGACAGCTACATCGGGGTTTGCTGTGGAGAATATCGTCTCTGAACATGGAGAGAAATCTCCTAACGTTGTTTATAAAGGGAAGTTGCAAAACCAGAGATGGGTTGCCATCAAACGGTTTAATAGATCCTCATGGCCTGATTCGAGGCAGTTCTTGGTATGAAATGTCCTCATTTACTTGCATTATTTGACGATTTTTGGCGAACTTGTTTGAAATTTTGAGATTTCTTTTTCAAAATTAGTTTCATACTTGCTTCAGCAAAACTGATTAAGGTTACTTAATTACCTCTCTTTTTTATCCATAGCTTTATTGTTAGTAATAGTGTAAAGAAAAATTATCGAATAAATAGGAAGAAGCAAGTGCAGTTGGTCAGCTCCGAAACCCGAGATTGGCTAATTTACTAGGATGCTGCTGTGAAGGTGATGAAAGACTACTTGTCGCTGAGTTTATGCCACATCAAACACTTGCAAAACACTTGTTTCATTGTAAGTTTCCGTATGTTTGTTATTTATGTCTGCAATAATGTTTTAAGCTGAATTAGTATAAACGTAATCCTATGTGCATAATGAAACAGGGGAAACACAGCCTATGAAATGGGCAATGCGATTAAGAGTAGCGTTATATCTCGCAGAAGCTCTAGAATATTGTACAAGCAAAGGACGTGCTCTTTACCATGATCTCAACGCCTATAGAATAGTCTTTGATGATGTACGTTTTTTACCTTTTTCATTATATTGTTACCTTTAATCAGTCTTCAGTTGGTAATAATTTTATGTAATATGTTGCAGGATGCTAATCCTAGACTCTCGTGTTTTGGGTTAATGAAGAACAGTCGAGACGGAAAGAGTTACAGTACAAATTTAGCATTTACCCCTCCACAAGAAATATCATGAATTAAAGTCGATTTTATTTATTTAATTATTTTCTTTGAACTTGTAGGGAGGGTAACACCAGAAAGTGTGATATACAGTTTCGGCACACTTTTGCTTGATCTTTTAAGCGGAAAACACATTCCTCCTAGTCAAGTATGTGTTCTAACTGTCAGCACCGTGTCTGGTTAGAATAGCAAAAAAATGTTACTATATAATAATTAACGTCATATGGATATTCAGGCTCTTGATCTGATAAGGGACAGGAACCTTCAGCTTCTTACGGATTCTTGCTTGGAAGGACAATTTTCTAGTGATGATAGAACTGAATTTGTACGGTTAGCTTCAAGATGTTTGCAGGAGGAGCCACGTGAGCGGCCAAATCCAAGGTCGTTGGTTACTGCTTTGATTCCACTGCAGAAGAAAACGGTGGTATTTACTTACAATCTTACCTGTAAAGTATATAGTGTTTTTTGATAACTCCCGTAATTTTAGCATGTAAATATGACAGGAGCCTTCTCGTGTATTAATGGGTATACAACAAGGCGGCAGTGTTGTGCCTCTAACCCCTCTCGGTGATGCCTGCTTAAGAATGGATTTGACAGCCGTGCATGAAATCTTGGAAAATCTTGCCTACAAAGATGACGAGGGAGCAGCAACGGAGGTTTGTTTCTTGTTTGACTTGCTCATTTCAAAGTCAACAGACTTGCCATTTACGGTTCTTTTGTTATGGATTGCAGCTTTCGTTCCAGATGTGGACTAAACAGATGCAGGATGCATTAAATGCTAAGAAGAAAGGGGATGTTGCTTTTCGCCATAAAGAATTTAAAACTGCAATAGACTACTATACACAGGTTACTCGAAATTTCTTCAATTCTGTTAACAATTAAAATTCGCTTTCGTTTTTTATCTTGAGATAGTCCATAACTGGTCTTTTCTCTTCAGTTCATCGATGTAGGAACCATGGTCTCGCCAACAGTCTATGCACGCCGAAGTTTATCATATCTCATGAACGATTTGCCACAAGAAGCACTCAATGATGCTGTACAAACACAAGTCATCTCCCCGGTTTGGCATATTGCTAAATACTTGCAAGCTATTTCACTTTATGCTTTGGGAAGGGAAAAAGAAGCACAAATTGCACTCAAGGAAGGGTCCGTTTTGGAAGAGAAAAAGCACGTCACTTGATAATTTTCAAGAAAGAAACATTCTAAAACTCTTCTCTCCTGGCTCTTTAAACCATCCAAGAAAACATCAAAAGGTGATCATCCAAGAAAAAGGTGACATTTTTATGTGAAACTAGAAGCTTAATAACAGAAAAGGGTGTAAATTTAGTTTGGTTTTTATAGCATAGTGTAGCGTGAGTTAATCCTAGTTGGGGGTTCTTAGCGACGTCACATCATGAAGGTGATGAATGGCGTCTTAATCCTTGACACCAGGTTAGAGAACTTTGAAGTTCATATAGATATCTTAGGTGTATAACGGGATTCAACTGTCAATTTACACATATTTTGCTGATAGTAATTATATGGTGTGCTATTCTGTAATCTAGCAGCAGTTAAGAACATGGGCTTGTTTTCACTCCTATGCAACTAAACTCGTAAACTTTTTCGCCTTCCTGTCATTTCCTTACAAATTTCTTGATTCACTTGTTTAGACTGAAGTTTCGCAGGATATGCTGTTAGAGTTATCGACTGTTTTTCGAGTTTATAATGTCTTTGGTCAAACCAAGTTACCTCCAAAAAATTCGAAGTTACCTCAAAGATAAAAGTTGAAATACTTTATTTGGCAATAACCAAAGGAATCATACAAGAATAAAATTGAAAAATACCCAAAATACATAAACAAATCAACCCATTCATAATATTACACACCTTTGACTTTCACATCTTTGACTTTTAATTTTCATCAACTTCTTCATCATATTCCTCTTCTTCAATATCATCATCAGCCACAGCATCTTGATATTGTTGATATTCAGATACTAAATCATTCATGTTACTTTCAGCCTCAGTGAACTCCATTTCGTCCATACCTTCACCGGTATACCAATGCAAGAAAGCCTTCCTTTTAAACATGACTGTAAACTGCTCAGAAACGCGCCTAAACATCTCTTGAATCGAAGTTGAATTTCCTATGAAAGTGGACGACATGGAGAGCCCAGTTGGTGGGATGTCGCAAACACTTGATTTTACATTGTTTGGGATCCACTCAACAAAATAAGAAGAGTTCTTGTTTTGTACATTGATCATTTGTTCGTCTACTTCTTTTGTGGACATTTTGCCTCGGAACATGGCTGAGGCAGTGAGGTAACGTCCGTGGCGTGGGTCAGCTGCACACATCATGTTTTTGGAGTCCCACATTTGTTGAGTGAGTTCTGGGATGGTTAAGGCGCGGTATTGCTGTGATCCTCTGGAAGTTAACGGGGCGAACCCAACCATGAAGAAGTGAAGGCGGGGGAATGGGATGAGGTTTACTGCCAGTTTACGGAGGTCAGAGTTGAGTTGACCCGGAAACCGGAGGCAGCATGTGACTCCACTCATGGTGGTTGAGATCAAGTGATTTAAGTCGCCAACTGCAATGAGAAAATAAAAAATTAGAGGCTAAACCATTGCGAAAAAAAGTTTAAGGGTTAAACAGATTACGAAAAAAGTTTAGTTGACTTACAGCTTGGATTAGCGAGCTTAAGTGTTCGGAAACATATATCATACAACGCTTCGTTATCAAGAGTCATGCACTCATCAGCATTTTCGACAAGTTGGTGGACAGAAAGGGTGGCGTTGTAGGGCTCAACAACGGTATCCGACACTTTTGGTGAAGGGAAAACCGAGAAAGTCAACATCATTCTATCTGGATACTCTTCACGGATCTTTGATATCAATAAGGTTCCCATACCGGATCCAGTCCCCCCTCCAAGTGAGTGGCATATTTGAAAACCTGTGTCACATAACAAAATGTTAGTATGTTACTACTTACTAGTCCTTTTTTACATGTTACTGTACTTAGAAAGATATATTAATGTTTGTACTCACCTTGTAAGCAATCACAATTTTCAGCCTCTTTACGAACCACATCAAGAACCGAGTCAACTAGCTCGGCACCTTCGGTGTAATGCCCTTTAGCCCAATTATTTCCGGCACCATTCTGGCCGAAAATAAAGTTGTCAGGCCTAAAGATATTACCATAAGGCCCGGTACGTAGACTTTCCATAGTACCGGGCTCTAGGTCCACTAAGACGGCTCTAGGTACATATCTTCCACCATTAGCCTCATTATAGTACACGTTCACTCTTTCTAGCTGAACTGCACTATCACCAACGTATTTTCCTGTTTCATCGATGCCATGTTCGCCACACACTACCTCCCAAAACTTACCTCCTATTTGGTTACCGCATTGTCCGGCTTGAACATGTAGAATTTCTCTCATTTTCTAGATAAGAATTATAAAAATTGAAGGAAATGTGAAATGAACAATGAAGTATGAATGAATGAGGCTTTTTGTAAGCAAGTGTTGTGATTAAGACAGTGATATTTTTATTTGTTTATTTTAAAAAATATAAAATAATGCAAATAATTACATGAAAGAAATTGAAAAATAATAATTTCCATGTGGGTATGTTTTTGTTGTGGGCCATAACCAAAGCCCATCAGATTTAATGAGCTGGACATGAAAATGAGACAGCAAGGTGGATTGGCCTTAATCATATGAAATTTCCAGTTATGCCCTTTGGTTTATGATATCTTGAATCTATAAGAACCAAAAAACAAAGGGTATAATTGACATTTGAGGATTACAAGTGTATGTAGAGTAGAATATACTACATTGCATATATACTACACTGCATTATGGATCAAGAAATAATTGAGGTCAATGCAATAGTTCTAATGTCACTTGTATACTCATTCAAGGCATCCAATGTTGTGTTCTGTAATTTATGTTCATTAATTTATCTACTTGTGTTGTGAATCGCCATAACTAAAGAGGTATAGTCTCTTGTTTAACAAACAGAAAATGCTGTTGTCAAAGTTTAAGACTAACCGAAAGTTTTCTGAACTCGGATTATATATGTATTATGTCAGATTACTAGCAAGTTAGCATTGCATGTTTTCACAAATAAGCTGGTAGTTTTACTTAAACGCTTATGAGCTTTTTTTATTTTCATAGCACAATTAGCTGTTAGACAGAATTCAATCCATGTGACATCTCTTCAAAGCACCATGGCTATGTATCTTTTTTTCCTATGTGAACCACAAGGTCGACATCTGAGAATGGTCCAAAGTTCAAACAATAGTTAAGTCCGACAGTTTTGATTGTACCGACAATCTATGAAGTACTATAATTACACATACATATACATTCACTCGTAGTCATGAATACATAATAAATAGTTTTTCGACTTCTGCAACCTAACATTAAAACTAGACCAGATTCGGATTATTAGTCATATTGTGTCACATCATGTACATGGTACAAGGCTTTATTTAATCGCAATAACTTGGAAGATATGGTTCTCCTAGCTGGCTTGGTTGCGATGGTGTTGTCAAGTAATTAATAGTGGTTCTCAATATCTAAAGCAATGTAATTAGAGGGTAAGTTGTCTTCCTCTTAACTACTAATGTATATCTCTTAGGTCAGCTTTCACTTCAACCCCACTAATTAAATTTAAGTACTAAATCATAATCAAATAATTCAGTTTTCCTATTCCAAACTATGTTGACTATTCAATAATTGTCTGTTAATTGCTTGAAACAGATCAATGACACACCGACAGCCTTCAAAAGTTCACTTAATCGTCATTGTGATGAATAAAGCTAAATTAATTTATCGTCATTCGTTTGTAGTTGAAGGCATCAAAATGAACAAGTGCAAGTCAGAATAAGCGAGTTTTGTAACGTCCTTAAAGTTTTTACAAATTTATTCATAAAACAATGTAAGATAGCAAAAATTGGGACACGTTGAACAAACTTTTGACTCGATCAATTTTTACCAAAAATTTCATATATAACTTGACTAATCGACGTACTTTCAAGTAAATGGAGTAAATTTATCACTGCTATGAGATGCTCTTACTAAAAATTCACCTGCAAATGCAACACAGTAACACAATATGCATCTACTATGATTCGATGATAGTACGAGGTACCTATAAGTTCATGTTTTACAAGGCCACGTCATTTTCATAAACTATTGGGTGCACATAATCGCAAAAAACAAACACCCCTCAGGATAAAAGTTGCAAAAACAAACAAGGACCATGGTAAACAACTAACATGGTAGGTCACTGGATAGCATGAGGGGCACATGGGTGCATGTCAGCTAACACATGGACATGAGTTACATGCAAAATGGTTCCTAAAATTAGGGGTCTTATATTGTTGTTATGCTCCCACTAAAATAATTGCATAAACAAAGATTCATCTAATTAGGGACGAAGAAACCTTGCAATCCGGACTCAATATTATTTGATTTACAATCCAAGCGAATGGTTGGATCGAGTTTGATGATAAACCAGCATTTGGTTCTTATGAAAGAAACACAAGTACATACATCATTCTAGTAGTTCTGCAGGTGTACAAAGGAGCCTACGATTGTTGGAGCAAAAGTAAACCTCAGAAGTCTTAAATGGTATTAACTCACTAAATGTACCGCTACTACTTGCTGGAGTGACGGTCACAACAGGCATGCATTCCATGATCGACATACAGCTTATTCCTACAAACACAGCATGTGCAATTCATAATGTGTAAAAAGGAAGTGAAATGGGAGCTACAAATATCGATTAAGATACATACGGAAATATGGACAAGAAGTCTGGCATCTTAGTAAAGTAGTTCCTCAAATACGGGATCCACATTTTGTCCCCATTTCCCATGGTACAAATCGAGTAGTTTCTCTGCCGGTGTCAAACCTGTAGCACAAAAACGTACATGCATGTTAAATTCTCTGATTGAGGTGAGACTACAGTAGCTTTCGACTTAACTAATATAGCTGAGTGGGCCAGGCAAATTTAATAACCGGTCAAAACAGGTTCCGGCTAAAACGGCTCCATTTTAACGAGCAATATAGAACGATTAATGTGTTGACCATAAAGATTGAAATGGTATTATCACAATAATAATCTAAATCTTTAAATAAAACGATTTAGGAGGTTGTATGCATAAAAAATTGACTTTAGGTGTCTTCAACCCACTCGACACATCTAGCCCGTTTGAGATAGTACGCAACCCAAAACGACCCATGCATAAGCAAAAGGGCCGAAATTGCCACCTCTATCCTAGATATATATTTATGATCTCCCATTGAGTAAAAAAAAGGTTAAGAGATAAGAAGCCTAATTTACCTGTTCTAACAACCTCTGCCACTTCATTTAAGAATCCTGTTTCCTTATATCCTCTTCTCTCCAGGCCATCCTGATTAAAAAGTTGGTTAGATGGATTGACAGTGATATCTTCAGAACTGAGTATCAACCAGAGTTTCGTACCTTTGCAAAGGTCAGAACTTCTTCGGCAACATGTTTCAGCAATCCATCACGGAACGGGGTTTTAAGACCAGTTACAGGCACCTGAAACAATAATTGGTACAATGTTTATGGTGGATCTTATTGTATAATTAGAGAACAGCCAGACAAGCAAGAATTTACTATTTATATGGTCATATTACCTTATTTCTCAACATTTCTCTTTCTGCTGTAGTCCAATCGGCTGTCATGTCCAAAACATTTTGCAGAGAAATATCATCATACAATATTCCCACCTGTAGTTTCACCAAACAACAGATATCCATCAAAATAAGAGAAAAACTAGAAGCTTCAAACCGCTTTATCCACCAATGCATATGCAGAAGCACAAGTACTACATGGTGTTCATATGCATATTGAACATATTAAGATGAAAAGGACCTACCCAAAAAGCGGGCAATGCACATAGCCTCCTCCATGGACCACCATCAGCACCCCTCATTTCCAAATATCGTTTTAGTCTCACCTGAAACAGCAAGAAATGGAATTATAGTCACATTGAAAGAATGATAAAAAGTGACCCACGTTTAGAGTGATCGCTAGTAACACACCTCAGGGAATATTGTTGTGAGGTGATTCTCCCAATCATTCAGAGTTGGGTAATCTCCTGGAAGTGGAGCAAGTTTTCCTGCGAGGAAGTCCTGTAAAATATGACAGTTATTCTCACAGGGTACTCGATTACATAACTAAATTGACTATTAGGAATAGAGTATACCCTGAAGGACAATCCAGAACAGTCGACATACTTTTTGTTCCGATAGACAAAATACATAGGGACATCAAGAGCGTATTCAACATACTGCTCAAATCTGAGGCCACGAGACAGATGAAGGTATCAGTATAAACTTTCTTGGAAGTATAAATAAAATTAACACCCTGTAGTGCATCGAAAAGACCATGTAATCAAATTACTTACCCAAAAGAGTCATCAAAGACAAAAGGAAGCATCCCAGCCCGGTGATTATCGGTGTCTGTCCAAATTTGGCTGATAAAAAGATTTTTTACTGTCACTTTAGCTTCCAATATGTATTAAATTGAGAGTAGCAACACAAAACACCTAGTGGGTAGCAGAAAACAACCTCCTCATGCTCAGATAACCATTCGGCTTTCCCTCGGTAAATGGTGAATTAGCAAACAGTGCCGTAGCAATCTGATTCAAGTTAAACCAGTAAGATGCACATATTGTAAATTCAGAACCACAAGTGAGCATCACATGAAGAGGGACCAAAGCATACTCACTGGTTGTAAAGCAAGACCAGCACGGAATTTTCTTATCATGTCAGCTTCAGAAGAGAAGTCCAGATTGACCTGAAAAGGAAATGCATGCACTTAATCTCAAATTTAAAACATGCAGCTTTTGACCATCCAAAGACCAAGAGTTGCATGTAACTGAATTAAAGGAGCTCACCTGAACAGTACATGTCCGGAACATCATGTCAAGTCCAAGAGAACCAACTTTGGGCATGTAATTCCGCATAATCTCATACCTTCCCTGCGGCAACATAAAATGTTAGTTATTTAATTTGGACTACTTATTAAGATATCAGAGATTACAGGATACAATTTGAATAAATGGCAGTCAACTCATGCCATTACAACCATTATATGAGAATAAAAAGTCGAGGTAGACTTCAACTACAAATTGTTATAAAAATCTTTGGCTAAATTATAGATAAATAATATGATATCAAAATGCTTCAATAGACATTGAAGCTACTGCCACTTAACCTCGATTAAAGGAAATGAATTTCTAAAATTAGATGAATAAAACATACAATTATATTTGATTTTTACCTTGGGCATTATAGGTATATCTTTCCGTTCCCATTTTGGCTGGAAACCAAGTCCAATAAACCCAATTCCCATCTCTTCAGCAACAGCTTTAACCTGTAAAGTAAGACCGACCATACGTGCAACTATCAATTTGACATGGTAAAGCACAGATGAATGTACAAAGGATGCAGATATGAAGGGAAAGTTTACATAGATGGTAAGCACAAGCTGTCTGCACAAAGTTCAAGTAACAACAATAGGGTACAAACCTGGTAAAGGTGTGAATTAACTTCTGCACAAGTTTGATGGAGAGTTTCAAGAGGAGCGCCACTAAGCTCAAACTGACCGCCAGGTTCAAGTGATATGCTTTGTTTTCCCTAAAACAGAAAAAAGGTTAACCTAAGAATGATAAATGAACAAAAGGTCGAAAGGTAGTAGGCTTCAAGACTAAACGGGCATGTCAAGGAACAAAACGCTTGGTGATAGAAATAGAGGGGTGATCTCTACAAAATGGAAGTGCGTTTGGCAAGACATGTTTATAATTGACTAAAAGCTCAACCTCTTAAAGTCAAAAAGTCAAGGTATCTATTTTTGTAACCATGATAGCATTAAAATCAAATACACAGTTCGTAACTTTCACTTAAAATATTTGCAAATAGGTTAAGTTTTCAAAAACATAAAAAACTCCCACACGCCATTTTCTATCCACTTTTCGCTTCTCATAGATGCATGTGCATGAGTAGAATACACAATCTGTGTCAAGGCCTAAAATTTCCAATAAAAGCATTCTATCGATATAAACTACAAAGAATATGCAAATTACCTGTTTAAGGCCAATAATGTTGTCGCCTTCCATGACCTTCTCCCAGTCAAATCTCTCGGAAATAGCATTGAGAAGATGGGCAATTTGTTCATATGTCATAGGTCGCAACGTTTTAAGATCAAAACCGAACTTTTCATGTTCAGTTCCTATTCTGCCATATCAACAAAGCATGACCAACCATTAACAATAAAGATCAATCAAAATAAATTACGGGATACATAAATAATATGATATATTGATGTTGAGCATAGATTACAATTAACAACGAAGGAACAATGAAAAACAGAATTCTAACCTCCAGTTTTCCTTAGGCTTGCACCCGGAAGCAAGGTATGCTACAAGATCTTCTTTTGTAAGTGGCTCAGTAGCAACCATAGCATCCTCAGTGGGAGGACTTGCAGCGACAGTTACTTGACTGCCCCTTTTGGATTTTGTGCCAATAGCGCTTACATGCATTGTTTGGGTAGTCTTGGAGGAATCTCGTGGAAAGGCAACGGTAGAGGTTCTAGATGTATTTGTGTTGTTTGATCGGCTGTAAAGTGCATTAGTACCATTTTTACATTGTAGAATTTCAGTACGGATATGTGATGGACTCGTCTGAGACATTAGTACCATTTTTTATCCCTGCAAGACAAAGACACCCATTTCGAGTTATAATGTTAACCAAAGAATCAAAAGTACAAAATACGCTACACGGAGAAACATCCAAAGATGGCATGCCAGAATTTGATATAAAAACTAAAAAGATAGCCATAAACTGGAGGTGAAATGCTTAAATCTACCGATCGAACGTGTCTACTGGAAAAATGAACTTATGGGGTGTTTGTTTAAGCTTACTATCAGGCCTATTTGCTTATTTGACTCGGCTTATATTTCGTAAGCGAAAAATTTGGCTTATTTTCTATTACTAAGTCAAAATACGCTCATAAGCCAAAAAAATAGAGCTTACGAAATATAACCAGAGTCAAATAAGCTTAAACAAACACATTCAGGGGGTGTTTGTTTAAGCTTATATGTGGCTTATGAGCTTATTTGTTAACCGGCTTATATTTCATAAGCCCCGATTTTCTGGCTTATTTTGAGACTTGTGGGTTTATACAAGTTTGTTATGATATGATAAACTCATATAAGCGCATAAGGTTAAACAAACTCCCCCCCTCATTAACTTTGTTGTCACATAAGCTAGTTAAACGCGTTCAGGTAAGCAACCAAGATATCCCACATCCCGGGGTAATCTGAGTCAAAAACCTTAACTAGGTACATCATCTAAGTAAAAGACTCTGGGAAAATAAATGCAACTATTAACTAGTAACTTAATAGTACTATATGATTGATTGATTTACTGACTAACCATGGGTATATATATTTGTAAACTAGCATGAAATACCACCATTATTATTATTATCAAACAAAATCACGATAATAATTCATATATAGAATCATGAAAATAAACAAGGAGAGAATTAGTCGGAAGGACATACGGCGGCGGTGGCGGTGGCGGCAGCCGGCGAGTGTAGATTGTTTCTAAAAATGAAATGATGTTGTTTTGGAGCTTTTCTCAAAATGCCACACTCACTCACTATATGTTAACTTTGTTTGGGGTATTTTATTAAGGGTCCGTTTGGTTAGATTATGACTTTCAAAGTCATAGTTTGTTGTTTTTTGTTTTGGATATTATAGTCATAGTTTGCAGTAGAATAGGATTTGGAGTTGAAAGGAATAAAATTTTATAAAAATATATATGAGTTATTAGTTGGTATATTTAAATAAATATTATTTATAAAATAAAAAATGAGAAAAAGTCATATTTAAAAAAAAATATAAATGAAATTCGTGGCTCATATGTAAAGTCAGGTGGGACCTGTCAGCTTTTAGTACATCTTTCATATGAAACCTCTCAATTTAAAGTGGAATGAGTTTTTGATTTAAGTTCATTGCATTCCCTCAAAATTATTGTACCAAACAATATGTGGGCCCCCTACCAAACAGCCCTTAATTTGGTATTTATGAAATTCATTCATGTGGGCCCTTTTTTTTACACTACAAAATTCAAATATCTATACACTTTTTCATACCATATTTTATCAACCAAACATAAACAATCGTAATGATACACTTTTTCATACCCATTATCATTCCACATCATTCCAAATCCGATACCCATTATTATTCCTAGCAACAAACCAAACGGGCCCTAAATACAATTGTAATGACTATGAGCAACCTACATTTTACCCGTCATGTCAGTTTTTTTTTTTTTTTTTTTTTTGCGATGACCTATCTTTTAATTTTAAAAAAAAACATATGTATTTATCTTTTCAAAACAAACACTGTTTTTATATTAACTCATTTATAAAATAGAGTGTGTCAATAAAAATATGAGCATGCAAATCAGTTCTCATTTATTAACCCATTACTTGACCCGACCCAGACCCGAGTTTTTTTATTGGAAAAGCGGTCATGTCATCCTCCTTTTGTGTCTTATGAATCCTCGAGGTTGAGGGAAATTATGAACTTTTGCGGTGCGCTGGTGTTCTTATAAAAGGTGCGGACTATTAGTTTTTGAAAATGCATATGGGTTTCGAAAAATGTGATCTAGTCTTATTTAGTTTTTCGTAAATGTACTTTGTTAGTTTTGATTTCGGTTATAGTAAATGAGTTCTATTCTTATAAGTTGTTGAACTACTTTTTGAATCTAATGGCTTTCACATGCTTTATCAACCTAATAATAAAGTTTATTCTCTAAAAATTGATGCTTAAACTCCTTATAATCATGTTCAACATTAGTGATGGAATTGTGGAGTCGCGCAATGTCACGAGACACTGGTGAAATTTTGTTATTTAATCTTTTTTTTTTTTAAATCTTTATTTTGTTTACATGCACCCCGATCTCAAAAAATGTATTTGCTATTATAACTTTAACTTTTGTGTACACACGGTCCCTTTTAATCATGATTATGTTGTTACGGTGCATATTAACTATAAGCTTAAATTAATAAACTTAGTAAGCCCATTTAAGTAAAGCTAAAACAAACATCTTCTAATTTATATAACTTTTTACAACTAGCGTAAGTAAATATATTTTTTTCCCGAAAAACTAATAAATTATTTTTGGCGTAAGTAAATAAACAACCAACATCGTGCTTAAATAATTAATCTACTAAAAGTATTACAAACCTTTTATGATATGCTACGAAAACACTTTTGATGTAAAACAAACTTTAATACCATAAAACGCTTTATTAAGCCCATTTGTGTTGTTTATCATGTGATGCTTTACATCTTGAATTAACAACTTATTATTATGTTTGTCTTATTATGGCAGCCTAAACATTACGCTTATATTTTAAGTTTTAACAAAGGAAAGATTCATCACGGTTGGTATGATTCTAGAGGTTTTCTTTAATGACATGATTATAAAGCAAAATATGAAAAAATGATTGTGTGTGCTATAAAGATACCATTGTGGAAAAGCAACGCCTATTCTAAAAATTGTGTGGAGAAGCTAGAAAGGTTTAATACGTCTACGTAACAAATACTATTGATAGTCAACATATTGTATTATGGCACCTTCTATTATTAGCTATGATATATTGGTGAAATGAGGTCGAATATATTCCATGATATTATTAGTCGTTATTTATACTACTTTATAAAAAGGTTTGGACTTTCTAAATAAAGAAGTCTTAAAAAATTTAAAACCAAAAACATTTCTTTAATTGGAAATTAAAATTAACAACCCAACATTCAAATGTAAATTAAATGTCTTTAATTGTGACAACTTTAATATTCATAAAAACACATGATTTCTGAAATAATTAACCCATTTAATCTATCATCATCACAGAACGCTATTGATAGAATTAATTATCCCAAAAAATCTGGACCACTACCCTTATCCAAATATACATATACGCGGTAGTTTTATCCCAAAAGTTATGGTAAATGTGTTGATGGATTAGTATTAGCTCATTTTATTTGAAGTTTATTTGAATTTTAAATGTATTTGAATTATTACTGCATTGGTTGAAAAAAAAAAGTTGAAAAACGGGCGTCGCCTGTTGCTTAAAATATCACATTTAAAAATATTTGTCACCATGTAACGGTGTTACCGTGACACTGGCCACAAGATCACGGCATTCTCTAGGATTATTAATACGTTTTTCTATGTTAAAACCTAAACTTAAAAGTAACATTATTTTATTTGGCAAAAAATGGATTCATGCATATTGTAGTGCGAATGATTACGTTTCCATGCTTTTGTAGTTGGGTTCTTTGATCTTCTTAGTGCTTCAACTTTTATATCTTTTGCATACGAATTCGGTTTGCCCCACCTCGACACACATTCCATGTTTCCACTAGCCTAAAACTTTACTGTTTAACGACCCACTATCAGCGTAACCCGAACTAACCTTTCTTCCCGACCTTTCAATCGGGAAATCAAAGTTGTCTTGTAAAATTGATAGCTTTTCGGTACAAGCGTATATGTTTTTGTGGTGCGTACATTTTTTGTGTGTGCGTTGTGTTTGTTTCAGTGGAAAAATGGGAAACAATGATAGTTCAAAATGAACTCGATATGCATCAGTGGGGATATTAATTGGCTTTGTTAAAAATTAGGATAGGTATGAACTTTTAGAAATTGTACAAGCATAAAAAATAAGGGTTTAAAATTTAGACCACGATAGATATAATTTTATGAATGAGGTTAATGGTTTAATTGTTGAAGCTTAAATAACCGGGTCATATTATCATGTACTAGTAAAAAGCTAATATTGTTGTACTTTTCAAAAAGCTATACAAAAATATAGTAAAGAAAAAAAAAAAAAAAAATACATGCTATATGTGCAAGCCAAGCTTATGGCTTGCGTTATAAAGCAAGCATGCAAGGATATCATAACATGGCTTTGGTTCAAGGTGTTAACGTCATGGTGTTTCAGAAAATGAGCATGGAAGGTTCAAAATCAAACCGAACCGAACCGACAAAACCGACAAAAACCGAACCGACCCGAAAGTTTAGGTTTTATAATTTTTCGGTTTCGATTTGCCGGTCCGACTCCAAAACGAAAAAACATGCACAAACACACGTGAAACCGGACCGAACCGACGACCCGACATTCAACCAACCTAACCGACCATATTCGTTCTGGTTTGCTAGGTTTTTATGATTTTCGTTTTCGGTTTTGTCGGTCGGGTTTGCTCGCTTGCCGGTTTTGACGCCAATTCTCTGTTTGTGCTCTAGTAAAGAAATCTAAGGGCTTGTTTGTTTAAAAATTTAATTAAGGCATGTTTAATAAAATATGATTTAATGTGAACACCGTCAACACTTTATATTTTTAGTCATTCTTTTCAATTGAATCATAAACAAACACTTTTCAAATGACTTTTTAAAATAAGTTCTTTTTGTATTAAGACAATTTTTTTCTTTGTCTAATTTGTTTATCCTTCTAACCACGATCCAAATGGCTTTTGTATAATTTTATGGTCTTTGTTTTCATCACAAGATGTTAAGAGCTTAAAACTTGTTAGGTGTGTGCATTTGAGGATGGCCAGAAAATGCCAAAAACGATCTCAAAATTAATCCAAAGTCAAAAAGATCTTGCTATTCTACTTTTAATTTGTTTATGAGTAAACTACATAAATGGTCATTGTGGTTTACTGAGTATTAGGTTTTCAGTCCATTTTTTTTTTTCGTCTCGTGTCAAGTCACTGTGATTTTCATCTACTACGAATCCAGTCCATTTTTAGTTACTCTGTTAGTTTGATAAACTTTGTCCATTACATAAAAAGGTATTTTTGTCATTTTATATTATTTTATTTAATACCAGCCTCTCAGCACACACACATGATATTCTCTCTCGATATTTCTCTTGTTAGCCTTAATAGTTTATATTAGAAGTGATGGTCATTCACATTTGGAACTCAGAACGCTGTGGAGACGATAGAATACACCCGCCGCGGACGTAATGGGTTAAATGGGTATTAGTTTAGTTAAGTTAGCCTTGAATAAGTTCATTTAACCCAATCCAATCCAAGCCCATGGAAAGCCTTTAGGGCATCACAATCTATGATTACGCGCCTGTAATCAGTAAAGCGTTTTACCTCAAGCCGCTACTTGTGAAATGGCGCACCGTAACAAACTTTAAAACGCCAGGAACGAACTCAATGAAGATCTGGGAGTATAGTGTTTCCGGTCATATGTCTCAAATGAGCTATGCAATGGATTATCAAACGTAAAGTTGATCGGTAGATTGAATAAAAAGGATTTGAATATGATTATAACTACAGAAAAAGCCAACAAATTACAACGGCTTAAATGCAAATTAAAGGAAATTAAAAAAAAAGATAAAAAATATTAAATAAACGCTATCACTATATTTAAAATGATGTTTTAGTTTTTATGTTTTTATAAAACTGAATTAAAATCTACGTAACGTACAAGTGAAAAAGTGAAACTTATACAATATAAATCCTAAAAATATGAAAAATGCATTTTTACAATCCTAATGATAAAAGAAAATTTATAGAAAAAGAAAATTATTTTATAACTATTTATCTAATTATTATTAATTAAAAACTACTTTTAACTATTTAATAATAGCCTAAAATACAAGAAATTATGAAACAAAGCTAGAAAAATAAAATTATGACTTAGAAAAATCTAAAATAACAAAATAGAATTTTCAAAACTATTTTGTATTTTTCCTGATTATTTTTGGATTTTCTAGGAATTTTAAACTATTAAAAACTAATTAAATTACTTAAAAATACAAATTTAACCAAGAAAAATCTAGAAAATTATTTTTTTGGCTTTTTATATTTATCTAAACTTAAGAAAAATGAAAAATTATTTTTTTGAAACTTTTCTTAATTAATTGTATTAAATGCTATTTAAAAAGGCTTAAAAACTAATTTAAATTAAGAAAAATAGCAAATCAACTTAGAAAAATCTGAAAATTTCAGGAAAACTCTAAAATTATATTAGGAATCTAAGAAAAATGGAAAAACAAGATGTTGTGTGTGAGAAATTGAGGTTGCTATCTCTGCTTAGAAATAAAGACTGAAACAAGCAAATGGGACACAACACAGCACCACAATCAAATGTAAGGTCTAATATGCTAACATTATCCAATTCCAACCTAAAACAACTAGCCTTAAACACTGGAATGCAAGTTACAAAGATTTGGCTAATTTAGCTCAAGTTGCTTAAAATCACTGAGGATGCTAAGTGGACTTAAGCATGTGCTTCAAAATAAGCCGGAAATGAAAAGCAAAAGTTGGAACTCAATCAAGACCGCTAACTATGTGTAATCCAAAGTCGAGACACGGACAAGCTCAAATGAGCATGTTGCAAGCTCGCGAATACCGCATTGACACCAAGACATCGAGTGTGTGCAAGAAGCACAACAAGCCCTGCTGCCAAGCTCATTGGAGCTTAAAGAAAAATCACAAAAATATGTGAAAATGGTAATAAAGAAATAGTCCAAGAGAAGTTTTTGAAACAACAATTTTCACTTAAATTGGTTTAAAAATGAAGCCAAGAAAATTCACTCGTAGACCCCAAAACAGACTTTTGCAACTTTGACTTTTGAAGCAAATATGAAAGTTTGACTTTTATGAAGTTTGATCTTGATTTCTCAACTGAAAATGATGTTAATGTATGAAATAACACTACTGCTAGCTTTGTCTATGATATTTAGACACAAAACAAGAACTTGCTTTTCACAAACTTGAACAGATATGCATATAAGACAGTTTAATGGGATTGTTGACTTATCTCTTGTAGACACAAGTATATGACGTATGATGAGCTAATAAGCCAACCAAGCATGATACAACAAATACCAAGCAAAGAACTAACCTATAATGCGTTTAAGCTACCGAACCAAACACCCCTTATACTAACTGTGCGTAATTAACTCTAACCTAAACACTTAACCAAATAAAACAAATGATCAAAATGAGTCCATATATTCCAAATATAGCTTAACTAACAAATTAAAATCAACCAAAACCACAAGAGCATATTTAGCAATGAGACTAGGAATTAACTTACAAATGGTCCTTTAGCCACAATGGCTTGAAACAATGAACCAATAGACCTCTAACCTAAGCAAATTAACCCATTAGCTCAAAATCAACCCAATCCATCACTGCATCAACCCATTATCCAATTCATAACCATATTGACCCAGTTTGACTTTCTGTTGACCAAGAACCAAAAATGCTTGAAATCAAATGAAGCTCATGAAAGCTTTAACAAGCTTAAACAAGCTTATTTGAACATGGAAAGAGATTATTTGAAGCTTGTATGTAGAAAATAGAAACTGAAAATTTCAACAGTAGCTTGAAAATTTGAAACTTAAATAAACTTTAAAATCGAAGTTTAAAATAGATTACACAGATGATAATACTTGAGTTCAATACTTAGGAACAAATTATTACAGCTTTTGAATTAAACTAAGACATAAAATAGAAAAACGACATGAGAGAAATTTTAAACTAAAAGTCTACTACTTGGCTTGCTTCTCTTTCCTTCTCTTTATACCCAATCTCATTCTCTCTCTATTCTGATTGTTTCCCATCACTTTTCTCAGCCATTGGATGGCATAAATTCATCTTGGCCATTGAAATAGATTTTGGCGCCAAATTTGCTTTTACAAAATGGAGAGGTTGGTGGGGGGAAAGTGCATTAAATGCATCTTGGATGTTAGTTGAGGTGGGGGGAACAATTTTGAGTGGAGGAGAGGAGGGGGACGGAGCTAGATTGTCAGGTGCAAAAGTGGAGAAGGACTTTTGCTGTCTGCGGATTTGACTGGGATTATAATAAAGAGAGGGTCAATTTGGTTAATGACGGGGTCCAAAAGGATTGGTGTGGTCATATTGACAAGTCCAAAATGGTATTAAAGGGTATTAATAATATGAGGGACCATTAGTGTAAATTCTGAAAAACAAGGGACCATATCGCCATTTTATCAAAGTTGCTCCAAGCAAAAGTGATAATCTCAAAAGTACAAGGACCAAACTTGCCATTTTCCAATTTCCGGGCCATTTTGCCAAATTTCAAAGTTGAAGGACCAATTTTGTAATTTTCTCAAACTTTTATATTTTTCACCAAAGGACTAATTTTGACAAGTTATGATTTAAAAAGGACCTTGGTGATTTTTCTTTGAAATTAGGACTCGTGGACTATTTCGACAATTTTAGAAACTGGGGACTGAACTCAATTATGCAAAATTAGCTCGTTTTTCATCTGATTTTAAACATTTTGCATCTGAAACATATAAAATGCAATTTTGAGATATTTTCAGTATTTTGATGCATTTCTGAGCATTTTTAGACGTTTTGCAGTTCAGATTTAACCAAAAATGATGAGTATTTACACACTCATCAATATAAATACCCCCTCAAATGGTCATCATTGGGGTGTGCTTGAATGTGTGTGTGTTTTTCCTTTGAAATAAAACATCTATTGTTTTCATCTTTATCTTCACATACACGATCCATATAACATCAAGTCACCATCTTTCTAATCTTTTTTTTCATCTTCACGCATAGTTTGTGTTTGTGTTAACGTGATATACGTGTTGGGTATTTCGTGATAAGGTTGATAAAAGTGTGGTCCTACAATTGGTATCAATCGCCTAACAATGGTTTAGGAGTGTTTGTGTTTGTTTTGAAGGGTTACGCGTACTGCTCACGTTAGTCATCTTTGACACGCTTAAAACTTTAATTTTTGCACTTAAAAATTCAAGATTCTTGTGGTTTAAGGTTTATTTGGTGTTAAAGTTTCAGCTTTTGCAAAATTTCAAGCTTTACGTGTTTTTCTTCATTTTAAGCTCAGATTTGGTTCATTGGTCATTTCTACTCGTAAGCTTTCTAAGCACTTTGGGTGAAAACGGTCATAAGTTTTGTGTTATTCGAGTGTTTTAAGGTTGTCGTGTAGAGAAATCGTGAATCATCGAAATTTTTACGCCAGAGGTCAAAACCCTAGTTCTACGGCGTAGAAAAGTCAACGCCTCCTGCCTACGCATAACTTCCCACGCATAACTTTTGGCTAAGAATCTTCGAGCATCAGGTTACTCGTCTTTCACTTGGATAAGTGTGTGGAACACTTTGACTTTTGGATATCTTTTACGGCGAAGGTAAAGGATTTTTGGTTCTAAACCCATTGATAAGCAGCAACGCCACGCAGTAACAATTCACGATAAGTTCCACTTTACATAAGATTTCTTTACGCTAAGCATTTTGTTTACGCCTTGCCTTAAGTTTACGCCAGAAGATAATCGGTTCACGATAAGGAATCCTCGCCTAAGAATCCTAATGCCTAAGAATCCGCCTAAGAACAATCTCTACGCCTAAGCATCCTACTGTAACTTCTTTTGTCTACTAAACTCTTTCTACGCATAAAGGTTTAAAAAAAAATAGTTTTTATGGAAAACTTGAGTAAAATTTAAAATTTTGAGGAGACTAAACATTCAATTTTACGCGAGATTCAAATTTTGGTTTAACTGCAAATTTTGGTCAAAATTCAAACTTTTGGGCCAAAATTCAAATTTTTTCGTCAAATTTACGTCAAAATTGTCATAACTCAAATTTTTCTTACGACCTTAGAATTGATTTTTATAGTGAATTTCAAATTTTGGGAGAAAAATTGTTTTCGCCTAACCAAGGTTACGAAAACGACTTTCGGAAAAACCTCAACCGAAGCTTAATCTTCATCAACCTCAAGTCCTCTATCGTTGAATCGATCCTACATCAACTTTATCAGATCATACCTTCATCAATGGCAACTCAACAAGACATTCATGCGCATCGCAATGCAAAACCGTCCTCCTATGTTGGCAAAAGGTGGTTATCTTCAATGGAAAAGTCATATGCTTCGCTACATCAAGACCAAACCTAATGGAAAACTCATGATTAACTCCATTACTTAATGGACCCTTCAAGCCTCGACAAATCCTATACCACTGAACTCCCGACATCCCACCATTTTATCATACTAAACCTGAATCAATACATTGAAGAGGATCAAGCAAGTCGATGCGCATGACATGGCAATTCATATTGTCCAAATGGGTTTACCAATAGACATTTTGTTGCCGTAGAGACAGCTTGTGAAACGCTTTTGATATGGGAACGCAGACTAGCTTTGTCATGGAACGTAAATTGGTCAACAAGACATGGAGAACAAGTCGCTAACTGAATGGGAAAAGTTTACTTCAACCTGGAGAACCCATTGAATCCTACTATGGAAGGTTTTCCACTTTGATGAAAGCTAATCGAAACAAGTTAGCACCCGTAACTATCATTCAAAACATCAAGTTCAACAATCTTCCGTAAGAATGGGGATTATATGTCACTTTGTCAACCAAACAAAAGACTTACATCGTGAACTTTGATCAACTAAATGATTTTCTCAAACAAAACCAAGTCAAGTGAATGAAGTCGAAAGAAAGATTGGCAAAGAATCATGATCCATTGCGCTATTGCAAAGACTCAATCTTCAGTGAATACACAACAACAAGCTTCATCATCTTCCAACAACAACTTGAAAGAATACATTCCACAACCACAACAACAATTCTATCCACCGAACAACAAGTCATTCAACAACCAGATCCACAATACGGGAACAAGGAATTACCGATCCTAAATCAACAAGAAGAAGCTTTATGCGACAAGTATTTTCTTTATCGGTAAAGCATTCAGTAGTCGATATTCCACACCAACTAACAACAACCAAAGGATTTCATCAAACACTCGCAATAGGCAAATTGCGCGTTGTAAAATATATGGGTAATCAAGGACAAATGGTTGGAGTTATTGGGAATCGCAGGCTATACTTGGATTTCGATGGGTAATCGCGGTTCCGATCATGGTAATCCGCTGGTCGAATGTTGGAAATCGATGGGACGCAATGTTGGGAATAGAGCGATGGGTAATCGAATGGGAAGGTTGCGCTCCGCCGCTGGGAATTATGGAAATGTGAATCGGTAATCTAAGTGTTATAAATGTCAAGGAATGGGTCACATGGCACGAAACTGGCGCCCCACTAAGCCGCACAAGAAGAATGCCAGTTTCTTGAGCTGGCACTGCAAGACGCCGTAAGAAGCAGCGTGGATGCGGTTAAGTCGAGGAAAATGATTTTTTTTGCTATTGTGGATGATTTGGAAGACCTCGAGGAACTCAATGCAAACTGCATCTTCATGGCAAATCTTCAGAGACTAAGGCGACATCGACTCGACGCACCTCCGCCTATGACGCCAATGCGATCTCGAGGTACCAATCATTGATCCATGCTATAACAATGTCATATTTGATTTGTTTACTCATCTAACAACATTCTGACGCCAACACCTACTTATGATATACCTGCATAACCGAGTTGTAGCAATACTAACTCAAAACTCAGATGTGGATCCTAGTGGAGGCTGTGTGGCACAAAATACTGAGACTGTTAGGTCACTAGATTTACAACACAAGCTTAATAGAGAGATAGAGAGGCAGTTGAACAAATAAACCAAACACACACACACGATATGAGTAATACGGTTATGCGTAGAGAGTATGAAAAGAGTAATTGAACAACCAACCTTCAAATGAAGGTTTACAAGAGATTAGTAGAGGAAGCTAGGGCAACACTCCTAGTTCCCTTCCTTTTCCTTATTAGGCTAGGCCTAGGCTTATGGGCCTTCTACATAAGCCTAAGGCTAATAACAAACATAAAGGCCATATTTAAACTAACTATTACATATGAGTAACTAACACTTGAATAAAGGTTTAGGAGTGATTCCAACAATCTCCCCCTCAAGTATTGGTGATGAAAAACGGTGAAGGAGTTGATGTAATAGTAGCTTTGACGTCTTCTGACATTCTTCTTTCTTGTGAGAAGAATTGCCTTGATTTGAACCATCTCCCGTTGTAGCAGATAGTTTTCTTTGAACAGTTATGCTTTGACGTAATCTTTAACTTTGTTCTTTGATCATTGTTCTTTGTGATGAAAGTGATAGTATGTTGATGTTTATCGCATCAAGTCCGCTCAAGTCGCTTCATCGCCGTTGTCTCCACGCCTTTCTCCAACATGCTCACACACTCTTTAACGTTGGATTACTTGATCGATGAAGTTCTTTAAGTCTTTAACTTTGTAGATTATTTGATTTGACGTAAGAATCATTCGACTTTTGTGTTGCTTTAAGATAGAACTTTTGATGTTGTTGGTGTGAACAAGTGGAGAATCCGACGATCATTCCGCCTCCAGAGCTTCCATAAAAAGTAAACATTAAAACGGTTAGTAATAAGCGGATTCCGGCACTTACAAGTTTGAACTTCGAGAGTGTTGATAGCATAGTGTGAAAACACAACTCTAATTCTTACAGGTCGCTTCGACCTGGAGTCCCACAAGAGATAACCGCATGTACCGAAGTCACCACGATTCAGATGAGTCGCCAGGTATAGAAGCATCACCTCAATGACGTAGAACCGCTTGAGACCACTGCGCAATCCACGGGAGTTGCCGGTGGCTACGTCGCCGTGGTCGTTGATGTTGACTCGGGAGTTTCCATTCAATTACTGAGGATCACAAATGTGAACCTCTCATAAATGTTCTCGACAGTTGCTAAGATCAGTGAAGGACTCGATAATGTACCACTCAAATTCTTATTGTTGAATATCAAGTGATGAAATGTCAAGTGTACCTAAGAGATCTTTTGATGAATCTCGGGGCTCTAGACTCAATAGTGCATTTTGGTTTTCCGGAAATGGAGACTAGGAGAGGGTCTCCTTCTTCAATACCAATTCTAAGAGAAAGCCGATAGTTAGTTTAGGGTTCCTGTGAGAATGAAACAAGCTTCAGAGAGAGAAACTTGAGTGGCTAAGAAGGTTTAGTGCACGCCACCGGGTCCATGACTCGACTTTTAATCTTCAATATCGGTGTCATCTAGTGACAACCAAGAGTATATGAATTGAACCCTGTCTTCCCTAAGTTGAATAACGGAGGGCTATTTCTTTTCACCCTTTTCTTTGCATTTCTTTTAATTCTTCAACTCCTTCTTTCTCCGATTCTCATTTTCTCCTTTTTACACTCATACCTAAGGACTTCTAAATACCAACTATTTGTGGTGTCCTTGGGTAGATCCCTCCGGCTCTGGCGGATCATAGGACGGTTATTCCTAACCTTAGTCACCTTATAACTCCATGACTAACCTATGTTGCCATAAAACCATTTTGAAGAAAATCTCTCAAAGGGTTTGTAAATGAAAACATGTTTGAACCATTGTGAGAGTTTTATCTTTTAGCAGAAATACCCCCCCTCCACATGTGCTTTAGAGTTTTGAGGAAAACTGCACTGAGGAAAGAGCCGCACTTTTGAATTGATCGACTCAAGATAGACATTCCCTGCCAGCAGCGGTTACGCTGGCATAGTTAAAGAGTTACCTTGTCAGCTTTAGGTGACAACTAGCTCTAATAACTACCTTGAAGGTGTAGACAATCCTCTAAAGGTTGTCAAACCCGTCAGAGTTCATGTCTACCAAGAGTTTCTCGAATGGTACATTCTACTCGCACAAGTCCTTCATGAGACGTTTACATCACTAGCTTAACTAGCTTGAAATTATTACCTCGCCGGACAAGTCTTTTCAGTTACTAATGCTAAGATCTCGTCAATTAATGGGTTAAGTCTATAGCACAAAGATTCATTTGCATTTACACAACATATTTCTTATCACGTATTTTCTCCCTCAAAAATATATAAAATGTTATTTTTGAAAAGTTGAGAATAAATATAACCATTTCAGTAACTTGGGAAGAATGACCACCGTGAACAATTTTTGAACAAAGTTTTAAGTCAGTACTCCCTCAACGAAAGTGATATAAACGGTTGAGGTTTTGAAAATCATAGGGTAAAGTACTTGTTCTTTTGAGCAAAACCTTGATAAGTGAAAGGTTTGATAGGTTTTACTCAAAAGTAAGAAGCTACCCTTTTATAAAGATTGTAATCAAGCCGCACTACGTGGTCCTTTATTTACAAGTACGAGTTGTACACTGTAATATGTGCACAAGCCATTAGGGAAGATATCAAGAATTGTGGAACCTCGTGCATCCACATTCATTGGAGACCATGGCTGTCGCTGACCAAATAACATTAGCCAAAAGAACCAACATATCGAAGACATAATGTTAGTCAACGAAGGTTTTATTGACTAATTATTAAATGTACAGTGTTAATGATTGTTACGAGTCCTAAGTCACTTGTTTGTCCAATAGTCCAATGGACGCCGTGGAACGTTTGAGTTAGTTAACTTTAATTTTTAAAGTTTATGTTATCACTTATAGTACACAACATATCAAACGTTTTAAGTTTATTAGTGACATTATTGGATTTGTGACGTTATGATTCATTTATTTACAAGTTTGCACGCGTAACTGATTGCTCCCGAACCGTCAAGTTTTATCACACAAGCTAACCACTTGTGAATGGTCAACCGTAATAAACTTCAAATTTCGTAAACAATGCAATGAAGATCCGGAGGAGTATAGTTTTACCTCAGTCATTAAGTCCCAACGGTGTGAACACCGTAATAAGACGATCTGCGATGGTGATATTGAATGGGAAAAGGTTTGAAGATTTGGAATATTTATACCTAAAGAAAAAGTTTGTAAATTACAGGGGCTTAAATGAAAATTAAAGAAAATTAAAATGATAAATTATATTAAATAAACGCTATCACTATTTTTAAAATTGATTAACGTTTAAAACCTAAAACTTACGTTTAAATAAAATTACGTTAACGTACAAAATAAAACGTGAGTTTTAAGAAATAAAAGGCCTACAAATATGAAAATGATATTTTTACAATCCTAATTATACTAGAAAATTATTAGAAAATTAGAATTATTTTTATAACTATTTATTTAATTATTATTAATTAAAAACTATTTTTAACTATTTAATAATACTCTAAAATATAAGAAAATATGAAATAAAGCTAGAAAAGTGAAATTATGACTTAGAAAAATCTAAAATATTATGAAACTTATTTTAAAACTGAAAATATATTTTTTAGACTTTTTATGTATTTATTATTAATTTAAAACTATTTAAAACTAATTAAAATTAAGAAAAATAACAAATGAACAGTAAAAATAATGAAACTTTACAGGAAAATCTAAAATATTATTCTTAATCTAGGAAAAATTAAAAATTATTTTTATGAAGCTTTTCTGATTTATTTGTATTAAAAGCTATTTAAAAGGATTAAAAACTAGTTTAAAATAAGAAAAATATCAAACAAAGGTCGGAAAAATATGAAAAATTCAGGAAAATTCTAAAATATTATTCTAAGTTTATTAAAAATATAAAAACTAGGGATTATGTAGGAAATGTGAATCAGAGTGATAAGCGCTTCTAAATAAGCTACTAGATTAAGCTATAAGCTACCAAATTTAACTAAATGATTAGCAGAGCTAAAGTACACTATAATAAGCCTAATTCAACTAATAAATACTACTCTAGACCACTAATGATGCCTTAATAAGATTTGAGCCTATGAGATTAATACTAGAAACAAAGAATTACGGGGGCACCTTTAAGCACACGCATAAGCAATCCTAATAAGCTAAGGGGAAAAACAGATAATGAGTTTTCAAGATCACCTAGCAAAATTCATTTTGACCAAAAACCACGTACCTCTAACAAGCTATGGTGAACAAGCTAGCTTTTCAAGATCACCTACAAGTTTGATGAAAATCAATTTTCCATGACTACGGGGCATGAGACAGCCTTTATTCCACGCCTTAACATTTGACACTTGAAACAAGCTTGCAAAAATTTGGAAAAATTCAGTTTTCAATACTTGACCAACCAATCTCAAACATATCACAATTTCAGTGATTTTGGTTTAAAAATGAAGCAATGAAAATTCAACAAAGTTTCCTGGCGGCTTTTCAACTTTTGACTATTAAAGACGTAAATGAAACTTTGACTTTTATGAACTTGTGGGCTAATAAAATGGAATGAAACAGATGTTTTAAGACAAAATGAGATGGAAACAAGCTAAAATAACTAATGCTAAACCTGCCAACTTGTAGTTGCTTCTTGATTCTAACTAATGTATCTCTAATATGAGATCAAATTCAACTTTGACTTTTACTTATTTAAGGTGCAAGTGAATACCTGATCTAAGTCTAATCCCCCTAACATAGACTAAATTGACAGGTCTTTACCAAAAGCTAAGCTCAAAACTCACTAGAACAATTTGATCCAAACACTACTTAACTAGGCTTAACCACAATTTATCTTATTCTAACCTTAAAGCTAATGACAGTAAATAACCAAGATCAAATAACACTATTAAAGCTAAATGAGATCAAATTCAAACAATCACAACTAGCCAATATCAACTGAAACAATTATGCAAATTCAAACAGTTAAATGGAAAGGAAATTTAGAACTCACAACTGGTCCAGCTATTGTTTACCAAAGTACCACTATTCTAATCAAATCCAACCCAATTCCAACTCTACATCAACCCATATCCATTTCTGAACCAAAGAATGATCACAGTTGACTTTTGTTGACTTTTTTGGTTTTTCTAATTTAAAATACTAAAGTCTAATGCAGGCTCATGAAAAGATATAATAAGCTTGTCTGAGCTTGAATGAAGGGTAAAAGAGCTTTTGTAACTTCTAATAAGTATAATTAACTTAATACGAATTACCAAGAAACATAAAAACTTGAAATCTTATTAACTTGGAATAATTACAATACAAAAGTGAAATTTAACTTGAAACAAACTTGATTTTACACTAAGACTTTGAATTTAAACAAAAAACAGACATTTAAGTAAATTTTACACTACAAATGGTCTAAAAACATGCGACCTCTATTTCTTCTGCCTTCTTTCTTCTTTATAGACATCCAAAAAGAATCCTTGTCGACCTCTGATTAAATCCCACCATTGGATAGGCTTGATAACATCTTAATCGTCCATGTGTCAATTTTGGCGGGAAAAGATCATAAGCAGGTTTTTTTTCATTTAATGAAATTTGGGTGTATGTAGAGGTGGAGGTGGGTTGGTATACAGCTGGGGAGGTGAGGTGGAAAGTGGTGGTGAGGTGGTGAAACCACCGGTTTGAATTCGCGGGTCAGGGGAGAGGGAAGCAATGAAAAGGCGGGGTTTCTATTTTAAAACTTGGTTTGGGCTTGGGACCGTATTGGGCAGCAGTATAATGGGTTGGATTTGGTATTAATAACACAAAGGTCCATTTGGTTAAGCACAAGGACCATTCATGTAATTTGCAAACTTTGAGGGACCAAACCTGTCAAAATTCCAACGTTATCACAAGGGCTGATTATGCCAAGTACCAATAACCCAAGGACCATAAGTGTAATTATTCTCCATTTTAAATTTCCAAGGACTATTTATGTAATTTTTTCAAAGTCGAGGGACTAAACTTGCCATTTTTGCAAATTTGAACTTCAAGGGTAAAATTTGCATTTCATGATTCCTGGGGGACTATTGTTGATTTTTCTTCAAAATATTTTATCCAGGGACCATTTCTGACAATCTGTGAAAGTTCAGGGACTAAAACTGCCAATTTTGTAAACTTTGTTGTTTTTCATCAGTTTTCAATCCTTTTGCATCTGTAACACATAAAAACACATTTTCATGATATTTGTAACATTTATATAGTCATTTGTGTGTTTTTGGCTGTTTTTTTGGGTTTAAACAAGGTAAAATATATGTGTTTTTAGACACATATCAGTAACAATTCAAAACGAAGGTTTGATCAAGGCTTATGCGTAGGAATAGTAGCTTATGCGTAAACAAGATAAGTATACGCGTAGATGTAAGCTTACACGTAGGATCCCGACTTACGCTGTAGAAATATTACGCGTAGGAACAGGAGAACCTTATGCGTAAAACTTAAGCGTAGGCGTATATAAACCTTACGTGTAAGGATTACTCGTAAGAGTAAACCTTATGCGAGAGTCACTGCTTTACGCGATATCCTTCACAGATACGCCAGTAGTCCCATTGTAGACCCTTACGCGTAATGCATTACGCTGCGTAAATTTCTCTTACGCGATAACTTTCTACGCGTAAGGTGATCCTTATGCGTGAGTAACAAACACCTTGATTCCGAAGTTTTATGCGTAGCAAGCCCGAAATAAAATCATCATAACATCAATCTTAACACATATATTCGCCAGGTTTACAACAAATCATGGCATGAAGACATGTTAAACATTTACGCCAGAAAGTCATACGCGTAGGTCAAAACCCTAGAGTTTAAGAGTTACGCGTATAATTTCTAACCATAGGATTTGCACCAAACGTTTTCAGGTAGGTCTTAAGTGTTGTGAGAGTCTAATAACCAAGTTTTAACATCCAATTTGTGGTGAATCAAAAATACCCAAACTCAAGAACATTAAACCCTAATTCCTAATTCTGACTTAATTAGTGTTTCTGGATTGTTATAGGGGCTGAAAATCATTAATTCAACATGATATGAACATCACACAACAATCTTTTTGACCAAAAACCTTCACATTTGAAAACACCCAATTCGACTTAAGAACCCTAATTTTCAAAATCACTCAATTCGAAGTTTCGGGTTCGCTTTTGAGGATAGAAAATATATCATTGATGTTATTAAAACATTTTGACACTATCTCTTTAACCACAAACACATAAACAAGATTATGTGTTCATACGCATCGTACGCCAGAACACAAAATCAACCATAGTTTAAAATCTAACCGTTAATTTTCAAAACGATTTAAAACCATTGTTTGTAATCTTGTTAGGAACACAAAGAAACTTACAAATTGAAGATCCAAACACCGATTTCTTGAACGCTTTTAAGCGTTAGGATGAGATGAGTTTTGCAATAAATGTGAAGAGTTAAGTTAGGTGGGATCTTTTATTAAAATGACTTTAACATATTGACAGTTTTAGTCCCTCCACCTTTTACTTTTTCATACAAAGCCATTTAACTTCCATTTTGATTACCAAACAAAGATTTTAAGAAAGAAACTTGACGACACTCCCCCTCGACTTAAGAAAATAATGAAAGGTTATAAATTTTAGTCCGAGGAGTGTCGGTTGAACCAGAAAAGTTTACCACCATTGATACAAGAAACAACCAGAATAGAGTAACATGCAAATACACGAATGTTTTTGAAACAGTTAAGTGTTTATTTTCTCCGCCTCAACACTTGATCGGAAAAATACTGAATTTTGAAAGATTATAGTGTTGACAGAAGACATGTACTTGCAATGTTGAAAGAAAATAGATAGAAGAATATTTTTGTTGTTTTATCAGATTTTATATTTTTGTATTTTGTTTTGAAAATATTTACAAAAGAGATTTTGGTGTTTGATGTTTTTAAGACTTTTTTAGGAGGTCATCCAATTCCTCTTGAGTCAAACACCTCATACCAATTCGGTGGACCAACTCATTAAACCTAGCGGAAGGCTTTGGTGAGAAGATCTGCCAATTGGTATTCTGTACCCACAAAATATAATTCAACAAGCGACTGCTCCACGTGATCCTTGATGAAATGATATCGAAGATCGATGTGCTTTGATTTCGAAAATGAACGAAGTTAGTTACGAGATCGCAATGGCACTCGATTGTCGCAAGACATCGGGATTCTGTTAAATATGTAACCATAGTCTTTGAGTTGTGTTCTCATCCAAATGACTTGAGCACAACATGCCGACATGGCTACATATTCTGCTTCGTTTGAGGACAGCGATGTACAATCCTACTTCTTCGATTGCCATGACACCAGTTTATCACCAAGAAATTTTAAAGCTCCTGAAGTACTTTTCCGTGAGTCTAAGCATCCCGCGTGGGTCAGCCCAAAAAGCGATTAGTTCAAAACCAGAATCATTCGGATACCAGATCCCCAAGTTAATGGTTCCCTTTATGTATTGGAGGATTCTTTTAGCCTCAGAGAGGTGGGTTTCAGTTGGTCGCGACTGATAACGAGAGCAAAGATATACGGTGTGGAAACGTAGAGGGGGGGTGAATACGCACGTTTTAAAAACTTTAGATATTTAGTATCAAATCGCTTATGAAGCTTGTTATAATATGAAAGTACCAATTATTGTTTGTGACTAATATAAAGCATGGTAGACCAAGTTGTCACACAATCATGAACATCAAACCACATCACAAACAATAGTATAGTGCAAGTATAAAGATAAAGAGATAAAGAAAGGAAAGTGCAAACCGAACACGAGGATTTATAGTGGTTCGGTCACGGATCTCCTTCCTACCTACTCCACTCCTCGAGTACCCAACTTGAGAGTTACTTCACTAAATCAACAAGCTCCCTTCTCGGTGGAGAAAACCTTACAATCGTCGCTTACACTTTTTCGGTACAAAGCTAAATACCGGGTTCTAGTTCAAGGTAGAACCAACCTAACGCCGCCTATACAATATTTCCGACACACTAAATATGTCGAGTTCTTTCCAAGGGTACAACCACTCCCAATATGTTTTATGGCCCAACATAATAAACCTTGTGTTTTATGGCACAAACACATAAACCATCTAATCTAGTTTGGTGAAAGTGTTGTTATGATGCAATGATGTTTACACTAATGATCCATGACACAAATGTCTAATGGATATGAATAACTACTTCTAAATGAACTTCCATTGATAGGAAGCCTTCATGATGAAGATCACAAGTTCCTTAAACTTGTTGTGATAGATCTTCTTCTTGTGGTGAGTGGGGATAGCTAAATCTCCAAACTTTCCTTGGTTGATCAAAGAGTATGCTTACAACAAAGATGAATGTTAGAAACATTATGATCATGATCATTAGGGTGTTTAATGTATGTTATTACATTGTTAATGATTGATCTAAATGTATGCAAGAAGGTGGAGAAGATGTGATTTGAAGTGGTGAAGAAATGGGAAAACAATGGGCTTCTATTTATAGCCAAAAGTGCTCAGGAGCGTCCACGGACCAAGGATCCCTTTAAAGGGTTCCGTGGGTGCCTGACAGAAAATCTAAAAAATCTTTTTTTAAATCTTTCCAAGATATTACCAAATCTTACTAAGATCACATTTGATATATTGAGTATCAATCTAACCAAAATATTCAAGTGATCTTCCAAGGATTTTAAAGATGATGCATGACATGATGTAACATGTATTTCCATTTTTAGATTAAAAGTTTTATCAAGGTAAACTTGTAAAATATATTATGTAACTAGTTAATAAAATGTCTAGTTACCTTTTGAAATACTTGTGAATGCAAAATGTAAAATGAGTTTCGAAATAGAATGGTTAACCTATTAAAATACTTAGTGACTGATATGTGTCTAAATACACATATATTTGTATTGTATAAACCCACAAAAACAACCAAAAACACACAAATAACTCTCAAAATGATACAAATTCATAAAAATGTGTTTTTATGTGATTCAGGTACAAAAGATTGAAAAAACAAGTGAAAATGATCAATTTCACAACAATTGTCATTTTCACCCCTAAGTTACTCAAATTGTCAAAACTAGTCCCTAAATGTTTTAAATGAATGAAAAGTCAACTTAAGTCCTTGGGAAACCAAAAATGTTCACAAAACATCCCGGATAAAGTTTACACATATTGGCAATTTTTACCCCTCAAGTTTCAAAATTGGCAAATTTAGTCCCTGGGTATTCAAAATAGAATTTTATCACAAATTACCCTTGTACTATTCATAAAATACAATTTGGAACAATTTGATAAACTTTTGGGAATTTACATTTTCAGTCCCTCAAATATCCAAATTTACATTTTTAGTCCTTAAAGGTTTAAAAATGAAATAAAATACAATTTTGGTCCTTGTATTATTCTTATATGGCAGGTTTGGTCCTTGTGAGAATTTTGGAAAAGCTACAAGATCAGTCCTTTAACTTGCGTAAATTGCAAAGTTAGTCCTTGTTTACTAAACCAAACCAAACGGATCCTATATTAATAAACAAGCCCAAATCCACCCAACAAGTGACCCGGCCCAGCTTTTTTAAATTAATAATACCGCGCCATCGTTTCATGTTTCTCTCCCAAATGTTTAGCCAAAACCGGGTTTTAACCACTACGGTTTTCCCTTTACCTCACTAACACCACTGAGTACCTTCCCTTCCACCTCCACACAACCAACTCCAATTAATGCAAAACCCACTCCTTGAAAATTGCGCCAAAAATCACCACTTGGCAATTCCAATGATCGGATGATTTCAACGGTGATTGAAGGATTTGATCAATGTGCGACAAGGAATTGATATGATTATAAAAGCGAGGAGAGGCAAGAGAGGAAGCACCTTGGCCTTAAGCCATTGTCACACTATGGAATAGCCATAGTCTTTCTTTGCTTAATTTACTTATCATGTCATTTACAAGTTTTAATAGTGTAATGAATCTCAAAGTAGTGTAATGGAACCTCTGTTTTCAGTTTAATGCAAATCTCTTTTATAATTCATGTTTTCATAATTTCTTTAATTTCTTGTAATTTACTTTTCTGTTGATCATAGTTGATTATATGGACTCGCTTAAGCACACTTAGGCTCCTGACAAAGCCAAATGAGCTTTTAGATACATGTAAACAGCTTTGGTCTTTTAAATTAGAAAATACTAAAAAAATGAGAAAATGGAAAAATAATCAAAAATCAGATTTATGAAGAAGGTGATGAAGCAGGGTTGGATTTGGAATGCTATGGGTATTAGGAGCTTATTGGGAAGCTAATAGGTGTAACCTTGTCCTTGGTTTCTATGTCTTAGTCCACTTTCTCATTTGTAAGCATTTTTCCAATTTTTGCATATTACTTGCTTTAATTATTTTATGCTTTGATCTTATGTTTTCATGTACCTTAGTTGTTATTAAGTGTTATCATAGCTTAATATAAGCAGTTTGTTTATTTAAATTCCAGTGCATAAAATTGAAGTTACTCAGTTGAAATTCAAATTTGACAAGTTTGTGTTTTTGACCTGTGTTCTTGAAGTTTATTGCTCATATAGTCTTACTATGTTATAATATTATGTTTGGAATCTCTTTTAGACTCAAATTCAAGAAAACCTTTGATGTTCATGTGACAAGTGATAATCATAGGTTTGTTTGGTTTTGTCATAAAAAAGACTTCCAGTGTTTATTTGTTGTTGTTTGTCATTGCTATATGTTACTTTAGTTCCTAGTAGCTAATTCAAGTCATAATATTAAGTCCTTATTAATTTAAAAGTCAAATTTCCTTTTATATTGCTTTAATACACTCCTGCAAAATATTAGATTGTTAAATTCTTAGAATTAGCTTAAAACTTGTAAACACAGCTTAATATCATCTTATTACAGTCTATTATATCATATTCAGTCTATAGATTACATCCTAAGTTCATTTTAGTCAAACCTTTATGTTCTTGCAAAAAGTCAATTTTTCAAATAGCTGTTTTTGAATTAAATGTATAATTTTCTATAGGTTTCAGTGATAAGTTTTAGCCTTAATCCTTTTGGGATAGTAATATATAGCTGCTTAAGTAAATTACAAAAATATTAGTTTACAATTACTCAGCTTTTAAATGGCTTGTTCATTAGCTTATTCTTAGTCTTTTTCATATCATGCCCCAGACCATTGTATGGTGTCAAGTTAATGAGCTTGCATAAGCTTCATTACTTGACCCTAGCTTGTGTACTAAATAGTGTTTTGTGTAGCCCTTGTGGTCTTTTTATTATTAGTATGCTTGTTTTTAGATTTTCAGCTTATTTGCATAGCTTAATTTGACCCCTTATGTTGTCCCATTTACTCCTTCCACTGAAGCAAACAGTGGAAGTGGAGTTGGTTTCCATAGCTCATGAAAAGCTCCCCACTAAGCTTGAGCTTGTGATTTTTAGCTTCTTGTTAGGCTATCCATTCATACTCAATGTCTCAGTGATGGTTGAGCTCTCATGAGCTTATTTGATAAGTCTTGTGAGCTTGTGTTTGCCCATTCCTACAGTTCAAACCATGAACTTGCACCATTTCCACAAGCTCACACCAAGCTCCTTAGTGATCACTAGTCTTTGTGGCTTGGATTTTTAGGAAGCCAAGCTACCCAGCTTTATGATCATGTGCTTAAATCTCACATTGCAGCTTATTATTAAGGTCTGCAATAAGCTTGTACTTATCACCATTTCACTGAAAACACTTAAACTCAGTGAAATCTAGCCTACTTCATAAGCCAATAAAAGCTACTCAGCTGGGTCCCAACTTATGTGAATTAGTTTTGAGAGCCAATCCACCCAAATCCAAGGCCCAGTCTTTATTTCCATTATCAAGCTTATTTGATAAGCTTGATCTTAGCTTTAGCTTGTTCCATTTAATTGTGTATGCTAGTTCACTAGCATATTCCGCCATTACTTGGTGCCATTTTCATGAGCTCCTCAAAAGCTCACCTGGGACCACGTACTGAGCTTGAGCTTTTGGAAAGCCAACCAAGATGCCTTGCTACTCCAACTCTTTATATGGCTTATTCAGCTTATTTGATGTCAATCAATCCATCAAATAAGTTGCAGGGTGTTTGATTGAAGGTGTCTGGAATTGCTTATTTGCTTTTGTGAGCTTATTGGCTTATTTCATTACAACCCAAGCTTGTATATTCTAGTCTATTATACTTGTACATATTTGCTTTTTGCTTTTGTTTCCTATGTATAGCTTATTTCAAGCTTATTTTAAGTTGAGTTCCAACATCAAGCCAAAAGCTCAACTGTTGGACTCATAAGCTTATAATGTGCTTATTTTTCTAGTTTGTAAAGTTTTCTTTTCATTAAATATGTATATTATCTGCTTATATTCAGCTTTATAAAAAGAAAAAAAAAACCAAAAAATCCTTTACCAATAAATGATAGCTTCTATTTAGAAGTTGAGCTTGATAAAGCCATGTTTGGAAATAAGCTCCCACAGAGCTTATTTCCATGTTTTGAAAAAGTTGTCTTTATTAAAGTTCCATATTTAAGCTTAATAAGTAGTTTTGTAAAAAGAAAATTTCAAAAATAAAATATTTTTGCAAAAGGGGTGGAGGCAGTTCGAGAGACCTCCACCCCTTTAAGATGATAGATGTACCTGTATACCAGTTGCCCTTGGGTCTTTATTTGGTTGAATCATGCACAATCTAATACTTAACCCTTGTTTCTCATATTAGCTTATACGTTCTATTTAGCTTATTACTAGCTTATTCAAACAAGATTTTTTAGCTTTTTCATTTTTCTTATCTTAGTATTAGTATAAAGTATTTTTTGTAAAAGTTTCGGATTTTTATAAATAGTTTTAGTATTTTTTAACATTTAATTAGTGTTTTATCTTATTTAATTCATAATAAAAAATATAAAAGTCAAAAAAATATAAATCTTTTTTCTAAAATTTTCTTTTATCATATAGTAAGTAAGAAAATTAGTTTTACACTTGTAGGCCTTTTATTTCATAAAATTTACGTTTTATCTTGCGCTCCAGCGTAATTTTTAACGTGCTCGGCTAGTTCCGGTTTTAAATAACGTTTTTAGATATTTTGAGTTTATGTTTTAGTTAAGATAGTTTATTTAAGTTATTTTGTTTTATATATCATAAACGTTCATCATTGTAAATATAGTGATAGCGTTTATTTAATAGATTTTAACTTTTATTTTCTTTAATTTGCATTTAAGTCGTTAAGACATGCAAATCCCTACTATAGTTATAATAGTTTTGTTTTATTCGTTACGTTTACGTTTAATTTATGTTAAACGTAAGTTTGTATATCTTTCACGTTTTTAGGTTTTGATATGTATGCGTTTTATTGAACTAGCTGGACAGAGCTATTACTATTCACATTCGGTGTTAGTCTCAGTTCTGTTTTTGTACATTCTATATCATTTTGGCATTCAAAGTCATTGTATGTGGATTTTCACGCCTCACCAGGACATAAACGATCTAAGGATATTTTTAATCCTTGGTAAACTTGCATTTTCTCGGGCGTCGCCCTTTTATCATCTGTTATGGTTGACGTTCTGGCGGTTGACGAATGTGACGGAGAAATAAAAGATGGGTGGTCGGGAGAAATAGCGGATTCTTGCGGGAGGCTAGCTGCGTATTATGACTTGTATTTTGTACTTTGTTGAAATACCTATCCTTGATTTTATGGTTGAAATCTATCTGTGCTTTGATTTGCATTTGACTGTCAATCTTCCTAATCTTGATATTCCTAGGTCTAAATTTTGGCTAAACACCATGTTTACACTAAAAAAGGATTTACTGTGCTTAGTATAATTCCTGGAATGTGATAGATTAGGTTTAAATCAGTATCATGTATTAAAAATCTCATTTAGGTTTCCTTTTTAGCCATTTCTTTGTATATATATATAAAAGTTATAAAATTACAAAAACATTTTTTTGGTTTTGTTTATATTATATCAAAAACCCAAAAGATTCTCCCTACCTTTATCTTCATAATTCGGTGAGCACTTCCAATTTCTCGTCAAATCATTCTCACTTTTCTTACCTATTTCTAACACCTAAGTGTGGGGTGTGCCCACATTTGTACATAGATTTATAAAACGTTGAGAAAATTGTATATATCAGAAAAAATAAAATAATTGTTGTGTTTACCCTACTTAGCTTTGAATATTGAGGACAATATTCATTTCTAAGTGTGGGGGGGAAATTCTGGCGAATTTGATCATAAATGTACCCTTTTAGTCCCTTTTTCCCCAAAATGGCCAAATTTTAAAATTTTTTGTAGTGGAAGTACTATGTACTAAACACAACAAATGGTAATCAGTCCACCATGTCTAACCCACATAAGGATTGGCTAATCCAGGAGCAAACGGCTCTTGGTAAAGATTTCTCAAATCCGTTTATATGGCTTGCAATTTGCCCAAAATTGTATGGTTCTTCAGCTCCCCATCATCCTCAAAAGATAGAGTGGCTAGCAAAGGTTATGGCTTGTGGTAAAGGCAGTGGAAAACCATAATTGGTAATCAACTCACCAAAGATAATATTGATAATTTATCTAAGAGTTGGCTAGTCCAGAAGGGTACGGCTTCTGGTAAAGACAAATCAAATCCGTTTACAGCTTATGATTTGCTCAAAATCATTTGGTTATCATTGTACCAAGGTTCTTACTTGAACTAAAACAATTGGCTACTCCAGAAGTGATGGCTTTTGGTAAAGAGTTTTTAAAATCCATTAAAGTTTTAAAAGATTGCTAGGGACTAGCAATAGTTCAGTGTGGGGGATTTGATATGTGTCTAAATACACATATATTTGTATTGTATAAACCCACAAAAACAACCAAAAACATACAAATAACTCTCAAAATGATACAAATTCATAAAAATGTGTTTTATGTGATTAGGTACAAAGATTGAAAAACAAGTGAAAATGATCAATTTCACAACAATTGTCATTTTAGTCCTGAATTACTCAAATTGTCAAAACTAGTCCCTAAATGTTTTAAATGAATGAAAAGTCAACTTAAGTCCTTGGGAAACCAAAAATGTTCACAAAACATCCCTGGATAAAAGTTTACACATATTGGCAATTTTTACCCCTCAAGTTTCAAAATTGGCAAATTTAGTCCCTGGGTATTCAAAATAGAATTTTATCACAAATTACCCTTGTACTATTCATAAAATACAATTTGGAACAATTTGATAAACTTTTGGGAATTTACATTTTCAGTCCCTCAAATATCCAAATTTACATTTTTAGTCCTTAAAGGTTTAAAAATGAAATAAAATACAATTTTGGTCCTTGTATTATTCTTATATGGCAGGTTTGGTCCTTGTGAGAATTTTGGAAAAGCTACAAGATCAGTCCTTTAACTTTGCAGAAATTGCAAAGTTAGTCCTTGTTTACTAAACCAAACCAAACGGATCCTATATTAATAAACAAGCCCAAATCCAGTCCAACAAGTGACCCGGCCCAGTTTTTTAAATTCGAATAATACCGCGCCACTGTTCATGTTTCTCTCCCAAAGCTGTTTAGCCAAAACCAGTGGTTTTAACCACTGGTTTTCTCCTTTACACCTCACTAACACCACTTGAGTACCTTCCCCTTCCACCTCCACACAAATCCAACTCCAATTAATGCAGAAACCCACTCCTTGAAAAATTGGCGCCAAAAATCACCACTTGGCAATTCCAATGATCTGGATGATTTCAACGGCTGGATTGAAGTGGGATTTGATCAGATGTCGACAAGGAATTGATATGATTATAAAAAGCAGAGGAGAGGCAAGAGATGAAGCACCTTGGCCTTAAGCCATTGTCACACTATGGAATAGCCATAGTCTTTACTGCTTAATTTACTTATCATGTCATTTACAAGTTTTAATAGTGTAATGAATCTCAAAGTAGTGTAATGGAACCTCTGTTTTCAGTTTAATGCAAATCTCTTTTATAATTCATGTTTTCATAATTTCTTTAATTTCTTGTAATTTACTTTTCTGTTGATCATAGTTGATTATATGGACTCAGTTAAGCACACTTAGGCTCCTGACAAAGCCAAATGAGCTTTTAGATACATGTAAACAGCTTTGGTCTTTTAAATTAGAAAATACTAAAAAAATGAGAAAATGGAAAAATAATCAAAAATCAGATTTATGAAGAAGGTGATGAAGCTGGGTTGGATTTGGAATGCTATGGGGTATTAGGAGCTTATTGGGAAGCTAATAGGTGTAACCTTGTCCTTGGTTTCTATGTCTTAGTCCACTTTCTCATTTGTAAGCATTTTTCCAATTTTTGCATATTACTGTTTTAATTATTTTTATGCTTTGATCTTATGTTTTCATGTACCTTAGTTGTTATTAAGTGTTATCATAGCTTAATATAAGCAGTTTGTTTATTTAAATTCAGTTGTGCATAAAATTGAAGTTACTCAGTTGAAATTCAAATTTGACAAGTTTGTGTTTTGACCTGTGTTGAAGTTTATTGCTCATATAGTCTTACTATGTTATAATATTATGTTTGGAATCTGTTTTAGACTCAAATTCAGTAAAACCTTTGATGTTCATGTGACAAGTGATAATCATAGGTTTGTTTGGTTTTGGCGATAAAAAGACTTCCATGTTTATTTGTTGTTGTTTGTCATTGCTATATGTTACTTTAGTTCCTAGTAGCTAATTCAAGTCATAATATTAAGTCCTTATTAATTTAAAAGTCAAATTTCCTTTTATATTGCTTTAACAGTTCACTGTCAAAATATTAGATTGTTAAATTCTTAGAATTAGCTTAAAACTTGTAAACACAGCTTAATATCATCTTATTACAGTCTATTATATCATATTCAGTCTATAGATTACATCCTAAGTTCATTTTAGTCAAACCTTTATGTTCTTGCAAAAAGTCAATTTTTCAAATAGCTGTTTTTGAATTAAATGTATAATTTTCTATAGGTTTCAGTATTAAGTTTTAGCCTTAATCCTTTTGGGATAGTAATATATAGCTGCTTAAGTAAATTACAAAAATATTAGTTTACAATTACTCAGCTTTTAAATGGCTTGTTCATTAGCTTATTCTTAGTCTTTTTCTGTTATCATGCCCTGCACCACAGTTATGGTGTCAAGTTAATGAGCTTGCATAAGCTTCATTACTTGACCCTAGCTTGTGTACTTAGCTTTCAGTGTAGCCCTTGTGGTCTTTTTATTATTAGTATGCTTGTTTTTAGATTTTCAAATTATTTGCATAGCTTTCTAATTTGACCCCTTATGTTGTCCCATTTACTCCTTCCACCAAGCAAACATGTTGGAAGTGGAGTTGGTTTCCATAGCTCATGAAAAGCTCCCCACTAAGCTTGAGCTTGTGATTTTTAGCTTCTTGTTAGGCTATCCATTCATACCAATGTCTCGTGATGGTTGAGCTCTCATGAGCTTATTTGATAAGTCTTGTGAGCTTGTGTTTGCCCATTCCTACAGTTCAAACCATGAACTTGCACCATTTCCACAAGCTCACACCAAGCTCCTTAGTGATCACTAGTCTTTGTGGCTTGGATTTTTAGGAAGCCAAGCTACCCACTTTTATGATCATGTGCTTAAATCTCACATTGCAGCTTATTATTAAGGTCTGCAATAAGCTTGTACTTATCACCATTTCACTGAAAACACTTAAACTCAGTGAAATCTAGCCTACTTCATAAGCCAATAAAAGCTACTCAAGTATCCCAACTTATGTGAATTAGTTTTTTGAGAAGCCAATCCACCCAAATCCAAGGCCCAGCTCTTTATTTTTATTATCAAGCTTATTTGATAAGCTTGATCATAGCTTTTAGCTTGTTCCATTTAATTGTGTATGCTAGTTCACTAGCATATTCGGGGTTTTGGTGCCATTTTCATGAGTTCAGCTCAAAGCTCACCCCCCCACGCTTGAGCTTGAGCTTTTTGGAAAGCCAACCAGCATGCCTTGCTACTCCAACTCTTTATATGGCTTATTCAGCATTTGATAAGTTGAATCTGTCCATCAAATAAGTTGCAGAGGTGTTTGGATTGAAGGTGTGCTGGAATTGCTTATTTGCTCTTGTGAGCTTATTGGCTTATTTCAGTTACGCAAGCTTGTATATTCTAGTCTATTATACTTGTACATATTTGCTTTTTGCTTTTGTTTCCTATGTATAGCTTATTTCAAGCTTATTTTAAGCTTGAGTTCCAACAGTCAAGCCAAAAGCTCAACTGTTGGACTCATAAGCTTATAATGTGCTTATTTTTCTAGTTTGTAAAGTTTTCTTTTCATTAAATATGTATATTATCTGTTTATATTCAGTTTTATAAAAAGAAAAAAAAAACCAAAAAATCCTTTACCAATAAATGATAGCTTCTATTTAGAAGTTGAGCTTGATAGTTTCCAATGTTAGGAAATAAGCTCCCACAGAGCTTATTTCCATGTTTTGAAAAAGTTGTCTTTATTAAAGTTCCATATTTAAGCTTAATAAGTAGTTTTGTAAAAAGAAAATTTCAAAAATAAAATATTTTTGCAAAAAGGGTGGAGGCAGGCTCGAACCTGAGACCTCCACCCCTTTAAGAGTGATAGCATGTACCTGTATAGCCAGTTGCCTCTGCTTTGACTGGTTGAATCATGCACAATCTAATACTTAACCCTTGTTTCTCATATTAGCTTATACGTTCTATTTAGCTTATTACTAGCTTATTCAAACAAGATTTTTTAGCTTTTTCATTTTTCTTATCTTAGTATTAGTATAAAGTATTTTTTGTAAAAGTTTCGGATTTTTATAAATAGTTTTAGTATTTTTTAACATTTAATTAGTGTTTTATCTTATTTAATTCATAATAAAAAATATAAAAGTCAAAAAAATATAAATCTTTTTTCTAAAATTTTCTTTTATCATATAGTAAGTAAGAAAATTAGTTTTACACTTGTAGGCCTTTTATTTCATAAAATTTACGTTTTATCTTGCGCTCCAGCGTAATTTTTAAACGTAACGCTCGTTTCCGTTTTAAATAACGTTTTTAGATATTTTGAGTTTATGTTTTAGTTAAGATAGTTTATTTAAGTTATTTTGTTTTATATATCATAAACGTTCATCATTGTAAATATAGTGATAGCGTTTATTTAATAGATTTTAACTTTTATTTTCTTTAATTTGCATTTAAGTCGCTAAGACATGCAAATCCCTACTATAGTTATAATCGTTTTGTTTTTATACGTTTACGTTTAATTTATGTTAAACGTACGTTTGTATATCTTTCACGTTTTTAGGTTTCTGATTGTACGTTTTTATTGAACTAGCTGTGACAGAGCTATTACTATTCACATTCAGTGTTAGTCAATCAGATTCCTGTTTTTGTACATTCTATATCATTTAAAGATTCACAAGTCATTGTATGTGGATTATCACGCCACCAGATTGATAAACGATCCAAGGATATTTTTAATCCTTGGTAAACTTGCATTTTTCTCCATTTTATTAGTAATTGTTTATCATCTGTTATGGTTGAATACCGTTTTGCAAAGCGGTTTGATTAATTGTGACGGAGAAATAAAAGATGGGTGGTCCGGGAGAAATCAGTGACTCTAAATGTATTTTAAACATTCTAAATGATTTGTTAATGGGTTTGATCATAATGCCACATAACAAACATGTACGAACCTGTGTTGTAACATACGAGGACTTGAGACATCGAGAGGTGTTGAATGTATGTTGAGACAAAGTGTGATTACAAGTAACTTGTACATTTTACGTTATGTATTACAAGTTACATGTTTGTCATCAATCAAAACAAACGAGACTGTATAGATTAAATATCGTAATATTTGCACTAACAATCTCCCCCTTTTTGATGATGACAAATATATGTAAACGTAATATAAAGTAAAATGTAAAAGGTTACTTGTATCCTTACTACCTTTACATTACCTTCTCCGTTTACATTCTTCTCCCCCTTTTGTCGAAGCAAAAAGGGAGTGTCCTTGGAGTTTAACTTAATTTCTCCCAAAAAGGCGAGCTTGCATCATCCCTAGTGAAGTTAAATCGTCCACTTCAATCCGTCCCTTTTTTGGTAGCGGATCCATGGATCAAATAAAGAGGCTTAACCTACATCAAGGTTAGTTTTATGCAACAAAAATTATGAGAAATATATGAAAAGAAAAAGGCATAGCAATGTTAGCCTATTTTCTCCACTTTTATCGAAGCACAAATGCTTGTTGAAAAGTGAGAATGATGCTAAATGCGTGCATGCTCCCCTATGATGGTTGCTCCCCCTTGTTTGAGGCGTCAGGGTATGATTAAAACCTACAAAACAAATATTAGTGCAAAACTATATTCGTCATTGGACGAGTAAGTGATATACAACAAAGTGTGTATAAGATGCATTCATAATTTCTTGACGGAAGCTCACCTTGCTCTAGGGCGTCAAGATGAACCTTCAAAATAAATATTAGTATAATAGAAGCTTTGTCTTTAGACAAATATGTCATATACAACCAAGTGTATAGACGATGCAATATGAGTGCTTAAAGGATATTCCTCCTTGTTCAAGGGTGTCAAGAAGCACCTAAAATAAGAAAAATAATTGATGCAAACTTCATCCTTAGATGAGTAAGTTATATACAATCGGGTGTATATGATGATGAACCTACAATGAAAAACATTAGTGCAATATATTTCATCTTTTTCACAAAGAAAAATAAGATGTATATATGTGATAAATGATATAATCAAAGATCTCATGAAGTGTAGTCTCCTAATTACAATCATAAGAAAAGTGAGAATATAATATGATAAAAGCCTACAAAATAGTTCCTAGAAAGAAGATATGAAGTCTTCCACCGGTGTGCCACTAGTGGTGCTAGTGTTGGTGTCGGTTTACTAGTAGGATTCATGTGGTGATGGTAGATGACTTGAGATTTACAAAAGTAAGTTTTCGCTAATCCATGGTGGTGATGATTAGTGAAAGTGGTGATGGAAGGTGGTGGTGATTAGGTAGGAAGCTATTAAGGAGTTAGAAACTCGTATGTATAGCAAATATAAAAATATGGACTCATGCAATCCTTTCGTCATGTCAAGTGACCAAAGTTAAGAGGAAAAAGAAATGTGAATGGACATTGCATTTCAATGATGCATAAGGGTTATGATTTGAATGATTTATTGATGCTAACAATCTATTGTTTTGAGCAAGTTCTCATATGCTTCAACCCAAGAGTAATCAATAATGCGTTCCATATGAAGATACCAAAAGATATAAAAGCGATGAAGATAAATTCGTTCATTGATTGACACGAATTATAAAAATAACCTATTCTAGGTGACAATGGGAAATGTAGTATTAGCATGGTTTTGACCGACATGGATGATTATCATTTTGAAAAGAAGTGAAGACAATATGGAAAATACTATTAATGAGTACCTATATGAGGATGAGAATGACATCATATGAGTGAGAGTTGTATGGACCAACGTGTTGGAGATGGCTGTTTTGATTAATATATCGTTTGACTTGACAATGACATGCATGATATGCGAGAAAAGGATAAGATCCTATGATGGTGTTCTAGATAGTGAAGTTGTAAGGTGCTAGTTTAAGGAAAATCCTATATGTGGAGATGAAGACGTTTGTAAAACACATGATGCTTTTTCACTTGATGAGATATTGGTGGTTAAAAGGTTGAACTAGTTGTGGTTTCATGAACCGGCTTTAGCTAAGTGGTGTTTACCTATGTGTTGGTATTGTAGAGTCTAAGAGACATAAAATTTTGACAGAAGACAATTATGTGAATGAATTTCTCTCCCCCTTAATTGGTGGACATCCAACATAATGTGTAATGTATCAGATAAGGAATGACAACAAAGTGTTTAGGAGATTATTCGAGTTAACGAAAGAGATGAGCTTAGTGATGTTTTACTGGATGATGGTTAGCATACAATGAACTCCATCCTTAAATTCACGTACCTCTTCTCGATTAATACGAGATGATCGTATGATGAGGCATGTGGATTCCTAATAGGAAGTGAAGAGGATTAGAGTATTGTTATAACTAAATAATGATGGAGATGATTTTTGGAAAGCGGAAGCAAAAATGAGATTTGGAAAGAGGTCGGTTGAAAGACAAAAATGCAAAGCCAACCCTCTAGAACTTAATTCTATATGCTTTTAAACTATATGCAAGTGTAGGGGTCCCATAAAGCATAGTACTAATCTACGTAGCAATAAAGGGGATTATGCAAAATGAGCATATAAAAGTTAGAACCAATTGAGATAACAAATAATTTGTTATCAACCTACAAAACAAATTTGTTAGTGACAAAAGATGTTAACATGATAGAAATCAAATGATAACATATTATATAAGCAAAAACAACACATTGCACTTTAGTAGACAAGAAATCACCATACAAGATAGCATCAAGACAATCATATTATGCAAGAATACAACTTTATTCAAGACATTTCATTTTGAGATTGTTTTGTCGTTAGACTTAGACGCTTAAGCATACTTGGCTTATAAATTAACACAACAATCTATGTGATTAATTTGTAAGATAAAAAGGCTTCTAAAAGTTTGTCATACCAAAAGCACTTTGACATATTATATGTGCACAACGTAGCAAACAAATAGTGTGACAAGAAGCAAAAGAAACAAGATGAAAGAGTCATGCAAGCCATGTTTAAGACATAACAATTTGGAGCATGTATCATTTAGATCGTACTATACATAGATATAATGAATGCCAACTAATAGCTTTCAAACACAAATATATCATATCAAAATTATCACGTATCAAAATGACATATTATGAGTTCATAAGCAACATGTTAATCATGCTAAAGATAATTCAAAAGTAAGTATCATGCAAATAAAGTTTAGGTTTAAACGTTTAGTAGCATGAAACAAGAATACAAGCATTATAAAGATAAAACCGTACTAAGGTTTACACATTTGACTAGTTATCAAACACTAAGATAATGTCAAATCAACTTATCGTATCAAACAAGAACATGTAATCAACACATGTAAGTGTAATGCAAGTGGTTTTAAAAGAAAAGTCATATATACTACTTGTTTGATTAGTATTCCTAAAGCGAGGCAAACTATCAATGTTTTAACACTTACTTTAGGCAAGTATAGGAATACATATTTTTCAAGTTGGAGAATGAATATGAGACTATTACTAGCGGTGCTCAATTAAGGCTAAACACGACCATTTTAACGGGTGATTCCACATACCCAACTTCTCTCCGGGAAGCAATTCAACCGTTAGGTCAAATTGAGTTTCTAGTGCAATAGGTTCTCCAATAGTCATTCTCATGTTAGAAAGATGGGAATTCCTACTTTTGCCTATTAAAGTGCATAAAAGATGATAGTTTACCAATACTTGGCTTAATGTGACTTAACTAATATGCAATATAACTAAGGTGATGAAGACGTCATGTTATACACATGAATTTTAACAATATGTTTTAATCTTGTGTTTAGAATCTAAGGTTGTTCAAATTACATAGCTAATTGTATGATCTAATGGATGACATCTTTTATGTTGAAGTGTATACTTTAAAAGTGATTTGATTATCTAAGACTAGGGAATGGAATATGTTAAATTAAGAATGTTCTCAAGAAAGCTCTTTGGAACTTTATTTAACAAGAATCTAAATAAGGTTACTATCTTAAATAGATCATGTGTATGCTCTAGAGATGTGTAGTTTTAACCTTGGATGTGCACAAGGTTTGAGCAAGGTTAGGTTATGATGTATGCTTGAAAGGAAATGGATACAAATAGTATCTTTCAACAAATGAGATTATCCCATGGGATAAAGTTATCATGCTTATGAAAATAAGTATGACAAGATGAATTGGATATGCTAGTTCATAGAACTTGTAGATGTTTGTTTCAAGATCATTTAGCCAATGAGGTGTAATGAAATCTCTTGTAACACAACTATTTATGTCGCAAGAGTGATGCATAGGATATACAATATCCTTTTAACAAAATGAAAGCTTAACGAATGAATCTTAGTCATAATGTTCTTCAAAACATCATGTTTTCCTAAATGAAGATATGAAGCCAAAGTGTTTGAATCGAATAGTCCCATCTAAATAAACTTGGTCTCAAGATTATATTCACTAGATGATGACAAGAGGAATTCACTCGAGTTTCTTATGTATACTCCTCAAGAGTCATTGTTGCTTGGGGTGTATGATGTTGGCTTTGAGATTGCATTTTAACATATGTTGTTAAAATGTTGATTTGAGGTTTAACGAAATTTATGCGGAAGTTTAACGACAAAGTATTACTAATACTTTGATAATTTGTGAAGGTAGTACTACTTATACCTAGTGGAAATTGACAACAATTACCAAGAGCACCATGCTTATTTGATAGTTGAGGTTCTAGCCATAATGAATTATCTATATGTGGGAAAGGATGGTTGAGTTTGTTCAAACGTGCATTTGATTTAGTACAAGTGTTGGACACAAGGGCTTTTGAGCAATACACTCAACGAATTCAAATGATGGTAAGGATGGTGGATTGGTTGATCTAGGTGGTAGGTCTTCTAGTGTGTCTAAATAAGGATGTGGTGATGTAGGGGTTTGTTGTGCTATGGGAGTACTTAGGTTGATTATTTGTCCATAGATGTTGAACACAAAAGTACGGATACTAATTCTTATGGTTCATTGGTTGCTACAACTAGTGGGTGAAGTGCTTGAAGTTTTGGTTATGTCTATGAAGCTTAGGGGTTGAGGTATAGGTTCACCTTGAAAGGGCACGTTTGATTTAAAGGATGCTCTTGGAAGTTCATGAGCAATACGCTTAATGGTGCCAAAAGATGGAAGAGGGATAGTAGGTGTCAAAGAGGGATAAGTGGCACAAAGTGGATTGTTTGTTTTGGATAAGTGTTTCAACATGTGTTGTTAAAATACTTTGATTTTTCGGATATGACTTTTAATGACTACAATCGTAAGTCGCATATACTTGAATATTTCGGATGAAATACTTAAGTTGTCAATCCTAATTTGTTGAGATTATAAAGCTTAGATTGAACTCAAGGATAACAAGACTTGATAGTATGTATTTAACATACGTGTGAGTTATGACTCTATGTAAATACTTATCGTCTTGAAGGATGACACATTATTTTCATGTTAACCAAGTGAGGCAATACATGTAGATACAAAACAATATCTATAGTCATATGTTAGACTTGTGTATGATATCTTTGCAAATAATGAGTCCAGATTTATTAGTCTCGGTAAGTCATCTAAGTCATCCGCAAACGGGTGAGGAGATGTTGGTGGTGTTGCACAAAGTTTGATAGGTACAAGCTTTGGAGACTTTGGTAGTGAAGGTGTTTTGGATGATGGTGGGTGATTTTGGTGGTGGAGTTGGAGTACTCAAGTTTAGAAAGTTCACATCTTGAATGGGTGATGAGATGTTGAGAGGTAATGAGTCTGAGGATGAAGAGTTCAAGTTAATGAAGCAACAAGATCGAATGCTAATCCTAGTGGTTTTCTTAAGTGGCTTATTTGAGATTAAGGATTTAGTCATTTTGACTTTGCTTTAAGAAATGCTAAGCTTGAGGAAAAGTAACAGTGAAGGTGTAAAAATGATCATCTTGAATGTGTCGATTTATGGAACTAAGGATTCATGGATTTGATGTTAATCCATGCAAAGATGGTAGTTTCTAATGAGATGGAAGTGTCTAAAATAATTTCAAACATCCTAAGTTAATCCATTGAGGATTTGTTGAGTGAGGTATGAAAGATATGCATTAACAACTATCCTAGAAACAAAGTTTGGTAAATTAGATTGCGGGATTTAGTAAAATTCAATAACTTACATGTAGGATTCACGGCACCATTTCTTTACACAAAGGAACCCTTAAATTGGTGCCGCCTGGTCCGCCTGTATAGGTATGGCGGTATCAAAATGCATAACAGACGGTACCAACATTTTGGTGCCGTCTGATCCGTGGACACCGAAACGTTCACAGACCCATTGTTTAGGTGTCGGGGAGTTTTTCGAAACCTGAAATTTTGCTTAAAACATGTGACATTAATTACTTCTAGTTAGGAAAAGTCGATAACACATATACAAACATAGTGGAGCATAGACTTTGACCAAGGGCTAACGATTTTCACATAAAAGTGAAAATGGGTAAAATTTGATAACACACTTGTGCTATCCACCTACATAAACCGGTTAGCATACAACATTGTTTTAAGTCATATTATCATCCTACAAAGTAAAACCAAATAAATTACATCATACAACATTGTTTTTGTCCTTGTACCAAACACTCTCTTAAAACCTCCTTTTTTCAAAGTACTTGACTAATTTACTTAGTACTCATTGCTAAGTGAGTCATGACATTTCATAAGTTATGCGAGATGTTAGTATAACCTATGCAAAGGAAGTGATCTAAGTCTATAAGTGATGGTAAAACAATTTTCCAACTTAGTGCACAAAATCTAGCAAATGTCCTATTGTGCATAAACAAGAAATCGTCAAACAAGCGAATAAATAACATGGCAAGATTGACACTTATATTATGCAAACAAACAAGTGTAAACAACAATTTGAAAATAAGCAAGCAACATATATGCAAACAACATAAACAAGTGGTCATTTAGCATAGCATAACAAGAAAGACACTTTTCGTCATTTTTCGTTTAAATATGACGATGTATACCAAGCTTGATTAGTTTCCTTTAAACATATTACCAAATTATTTAGTTTCAAAGGAAGTTGTATCAAAGTTCTAAGAATACCAACTTAAATTGCTTGATTCAAAAATTTGAGTTTTTATGTTAAAGCGAAACTCAATATTTTAGACATACTGTAGTATTTGGTCTATTTCACTTATTTAAAATTAGACTCAGGCCATGAAAGTATTTTTAAGTGAAAGTAGACTCAATTCCCTTTAAAATGATAGGTGGCTCGACTGCAACTTACGGTTAATTAGTTATGATTTTTGAAGTTGCCCAAAATCTGATATCTGCACACGGATTCCACGGAACCAAATAAAGGGATCCGCCCTCTATAAGATTTGGTGCCGTGGTCCTCTGAGACAGATTCACCAAAACTAGTATTTGACATAGAGAAAACGTGTGACTTACTAGATTTCATAGTAAACATATAATACACATATTTAACAACATATCTACTTATGTAACTTATCTTAAACATTTACGGAGGTGATTTTTCAACTAAATTTATAGTTATCCCAAACACTCCTTTAAAATCATATTTCTTCGTAAATTTTCTATAAGCACACAATACAATACTTACTAGTTCTTTCAACAAACTTTTATTTTATTTTTCAAGAAAACCTTCAAGCTTGTATACAAAGTTACATTTAACAACAAAATTTCTAAGTATAACAAGCAAAGCATTTTTCATATTATTTTTCGCTTCAATGGTAATTTGATACATGGATCGTACTCTATTTTAAAACCATTTGTTTTGAAAATACGAGCTACGTGGCTCTGATACCAATTGTGGAAACGTAAGGGGGGTGAATACGTTACCGTTTAAAAACTTTAGATCTTTAGTATCAAATCGCTTATGAAGCTTGTTATAATATGAAAGTACCAATTATTGTTTGTGACTAATATAAAGCATGGTAAACCAAGTTGTCACACAATCATGAACATCAAACCACATCACAAACAATAGTATAGTGCAAGTATAAAAGTAAAGAGATAAAGAAAGGAAAGTGCAAACCGAACACGAGAATTTATAGTGGTTCGGTCACGGATCTCCTTTCCGCCCTACTCCACTCCCCGAGTACCCAACTTGAGAGTTACTTCACTAAATCAACAAGCTCCCTTCTCGGTGGAGAAAACCTTACAATCATCGCTACACTTTTTCCGTACAAAGCTAAATATCGGGTTCTAGTTCGAGGTAGAACCTACCTAACGTCGCCTATACAATATTTCCGACGCTAAGCTAGATGTCGAGTTCTTTCCAAGGGTACAACCACTCCCAATATGTTTTATGGCCCAACATAATAAACCTTGTGTTTTATGGCACAAACACATAAACCATCTAATCTAGTTTGGTGAAAGTGTTGTTATGATGCAATGATGTTTACACTAATGATCCATGACACAAATGTCTAATGGATATGAATAACTACTTCTAAATGAACTTCCATTGATAGGAAGCCTTCATGATGAAGATCACAAGTTCCCTAAACTTGTTGTGATAGATCTTCACTTGTGGTGAGTGGGGATAGCTAAATCTCCAAACTTTCCTTGGTTGATCAAAGAGTATGCTTACAACAAAGATGAATGTTAGAAGCATTATGATCATGATCATTAGGGTGTTTAATGTATGTTATTACATTGTTAATGATTGATCTAAATGTATGCAAGAAGGTGGAGAAGATGTGATTTGAAGTGGTGAAGAAATGGGAAAACAATGGGCTTCTATTTATAGCCAAAAGTGCTCGGAGGGGCGTCCTACGGACCAAGGATCCCTTTAAAGGGTTCCGCTTTATAAAAAGGGTTCGTGGGTGCCTGACAGAAAATCTAAAAAATCTTTCTTTAAATCTTTCCAAGATATTACCAAATCTTACTAAGATCACATTTGATATATTGAGTATCAATCTAACCAAAATATTCAAGTGATCTTTCAAGGATTTTAAAGATTATGCATGACATGATGTAACATGTATTTCCATTTTTAGATTAAAAGGTTTATCAAGGTAAACTTGTAAAATATATTATGTCACTAGTTAATAAAATGTCTAGTTACCTTTTGAAATACTTGTGAATGCAAAATGTAAAATGAGGTTCGAAATAGAATGGTTAACCTATTAAAATACTTAGTGACTCTAAATGTATTTTAAACATTCTAAATGATTTGTTAATGGGTTTGATCATAATGCCACATAACAAACATGTACGAACCTGTGTTGTAACATACGAGGACTTGAGACATCGAGAGGTGTTGAATGTATGTTGAGACAAAGTGTGATTACATGTAACTTGTACATTTTACGTTATGTATTACAAGTTACATGTTTGTCATCAATCAAAACAAACGAGACTGTATAGATTAAATATCGTAATATTTGCACTAACATACGGCAAAGACAATATCAGGTCTGCTAGCTGTTAGATACATGAGAGACCCAATAATACTACGGTATTTTGTAGGGTCCACCAATTTCCCATGTAAATCAAATACCTAGCTTCTTGGTATGAGCCATTGGTGTGGCATAGGTGTCACAAGTTTGCATTCCAAATTTGTGTAGTAATTCAAGGGCATATTTGGACTGACTCAAGAAAATACCACGGGGTGATTGATGAACTTGTAGTCCTAGAAAGAACGTAAGTTCACCCATCATGGACATTTCAAAATGTTTCTTCATTAGTTTTGCAAAAGCGATTGAGTACTTTTTATGAGTTGACCCAAAAATGATGTCATCCACATAAATTTGAACAATTAAAATATGTTCCCCATGATATTGTATGAAAAGAGTAGGGTCAACCAAACCTTTGGTGAAATTATTGGCAATTAGGAAAGATGATAGCTTATCGTACCATGCCCGGGGAGCTTGTTTGAGACCATACAGAGCTTTGTTCAGTTTGTAGACATGATTCGTAGCGGGATCAACGAATCCTTCGGTTGGTGACATAAACTGTTCTTTAAGTTGTCCATTCGAAAAGCAGTTTGACGTCCATCTGAAAGACCGTTATATTCATATAAGCCGCGAACGCGAGAAATATCCGAAATGCCTCAAGACGAGCAACCGGAGCAAAAGATTCTTCAAAGTCAATACCCTCTTCCCGACGATAACCCTTAGCCACCAGACGTGACTTATTTCGGATAACATTCCTTCAGCATCCAATTTGTTTTTCCAAATCCATTTTAAACCAATGACGTAGACCCCTGTTGGTCTTTCAACCATTTCCCATACTTCAAGATGTTTGAATTGGTTGAGTTCTTCTTGCATGGATTCAATCCAGTTGTCTTTTGTCATTGCGTCTTTGATGTTTTTAGGTTGTGATTGGTGACAGGTGAGTGCATAAATGCAATGTTCACCATCCGAGTGAAGACGTTGTCTTGTAACGACTGGTTGATTCGGGTTGCCAATAATATTTTCCGGAGGATGGTCTTTTGTCCATCTATGTGTGGAGGGTTGATGTTGGTATACATTGTGCGATTCTGAGGATTCAAATGGTTTGTTGAAGATTCCGCGACATCTGGTGCAGCAGCCTCATTAGCAAACGGGTTAAATAACGCATTTGGATCAAAATCTGTAGGTGGGGGTACTTCATTCAGAACATCATCAGCCGGTTCATCATTGTTGGAAGCGTTTGTTCAACTGTTGTGTTGGAGTCAACTGGTGGTGCTTCTTCAACCGTAGTTGTTGTAGCAGTGTATCATGTATAAGTGTATTATCGGTTGAGCAAACAAAACAATGGATACACCGAGCACGTTCATCAATATCATCAATGACCGGAGCAAATAACCTTTCCATTTGTTGACGAGTAAGCCGGGGGCTTTGTTCAACTGATGATGGGGTTTGGGGGAAGTTTAAGCGGTTGTGTCCGGGTTCCAAGCTGTTATACTCAGAAGCCATTTCCGTGAGTTCATCAAAATGAGCATGAATCGTTTCCATAACCTCGTTTGTTCGAGGATTCCAGATTCGGAAGCCTTTAGAATTATCACAATATCCTATAAAGACTCCAATGTCAGCTTTAACTTTGAGTTTTCCAAGGTCATCACGATCATTATTCGGATAGCAAAGAGATCCAAATACATGAAAGTGTTTGAGATTCGGTTTTCTGTGGTGGACAAGCTCAAAAGGTGTTTTGTTGTGGCATTTTGTAATCATAGAACGGTTTTGAGTATAGCATGCGTGAGATACAGCTTCTCGCCCATAAGTAACTGGAAGTTTAGCATTGATTAACATTGTTCTTGCGCTTTCCACTAATGTTCGGTTTCGTCTTTCAACAACTCGTTTTGTTCGGTGTACGTGCAATAGATGTCCCATGTCAATTCCTACTTTCTCATAAAATTCACGAAGAGTTTGGTTAACAAATTCATTGCCTCTGTCTGTTTCGATTTGGCGAACGTTACGAGTGAACTTGTATTTTCCTGAGAAAGGTGATGATCATCTGTGGAGCTTGATCTTTACTTCGAAGAAAGTAGACCCAAGTCCAACGTGAATAGTCATCAACAATTACTAAGATGTAGCGTTTGCCATTGATCGCTTGCACGCGCATCGGGCCACACAAATCCATGTGAAGAAGATGAAGCACATGCTGAGAGCGGTGTTCCACCTTTGAAGGAAAATGAGCACGAGTGCTTTTGCCTTGTTCACAAGCTGAGCAAAGGTGATCTTTAGAATACTCGAAATCCAGTGGGAGTCCTTCAATGAGTTTGTGTCGAGCAAGGTTGGTGATGGTTTGAAAGTTTAGATGTGAGAGACGACGGTGCCATAGCCGGGATTTTGTTGATGTTGCCTTTGAAAGTAAGCAGATGGGAGAATAAGCAACCATGTCTTGCATAGAGATAGTGTAAAGACTTGAATTACGAGCCGACATAAGGTCGTTTCCTTGTAGATCACGAATGAAACAAGTTTTCTCCCGAAAGGCAACTTCCAAATCTCCATCACGAAGCCTAATGAAACAATTGTGTGACCGAGGCCTTCAACATAATAAACCCTGCTAATTTCGATGTTCCCATTGATATAGTCTCCGTAGCCCATGATAGCTGCGAAGTGATCATTCCCGACCGACAAGTGCCAATGAACTTTGCAATAAAGTTTGATAACAGTTTAAGGTTGCCTGTCATGTGTCGGAACATCCGCTATCAACAATCAGAGAATGATCTCAGACACCTGCATTACCACGAGGCGACATAATGATGGAATAGAAGTAGATGTGGAACCCGAAATGTTAGAGGGTTCCGGAGCACTTATAGTAGACATACACACATCAATAGCTTTAGGTATCCATTTAAATCCTAGTGTGTTATATATCCATTTCGGCCATCTCCAACTAGTATTTGCTTTAGTCTTAGTGAATGCACTAGGTGGTACTACATTCCTAGGAGGTGAAATGGAGTGACAGGACAGCAGAAAGCGCTTAGAATCTAAAGATGGCGGTCTACCAAGCACAGACTTAGAAAGATTAGTGGCCTAGAGGTATTCCGGTTCTTAGGATTCCTTAAACGAGAGATGATAGCTTTAGCAACACATTTATCATGACAATCATAATTCATACTTTTACGACAAATAACACAAGGTGCATCAGACTGAATATCAAAAGTGCTTAATGGTTTAGCATTCGTTACATCACTATTTCTATTACATTTGCCGGACGCAATATCTATAGTGGAAGCAACGTGAGTCTTATTCATAGTCCTAGGGTGTTCTTCTACTTTAGCATTCCTTATTGATCTTTTCTTAGGTCGCAACTTCCTATTCTTCGATGTAGTGCTCCTAGGCGTGAAGTGCGGGACGTTTGGAAAAGATGCAACTATTCCTGTTTCAGTAGAAGGAGGCACGTTAGCAACTTTTGATTTGGTAGTAGTGATTCTAGGTTCACGATTACTAAGTGTTACTGGGGCTATTCTCTTAATCACGGTTGGCGGAAGTTGTTCATACTTTCCTAACATTTCTCTTAACTTGAAGATAGTGTGAATCGGATCTTGATTTTCAGACCGAATATTTCCAGCAAAATGCATAACTTCTTTAGTGTGTGCAAGATAATGATCAAGTTCATTTGATGCTTCATCACGAGTCTTTTGAGTAAATCAAATATGACACCATATTCCTTTTAACTTTTACAAGTTCTTGTTCATATTTTGAGATTTGACACTTAAAAGACACGTTTTGATCATCCAGTTGCTCAATTTTGGATCTGAAGATTTGTCACGCAACTGGGCGATTTTGTGTTGAAAAGCAAGTTGTTGATCGTGAATATCTTTTTGACACCAATTAAGACGACGTATTGCATTTGAAAGTTCGTTTGACAATCGCTTATTTTCAACTTTTAAGGACTCGACCAAGCACATTATCGTGTTCTCAACATTTACCACAGAATCAACAAGATATCGCGAGATATAATCAAATGCATATGACAAAGAATTCAATAGCACAACATTATGGACATCAACACGGATGACATCTTCCAAGAGTCGATCAACATCTTTTCTCAACATTTTCTTTTTACGCTTAGTATTAGAAATAGATGTTTCTGTTTTCTCGAAAACGACCTTCATCAATCCAAGTTCCTTATGAAAGTCCCTTTCCCAAGACAATGCACAACTTTTCAAATTTTTAACATTTGGTAAAAGATTTTTCTCAAAAATGTCTCTTTGTTCTCGCGCCAGAGGCGATTGAAAATGTTGAACTTTGATTTCAGAATGATATTCTATCTCATGTTGTAAAGTTTTGAGGTCACCCATGAAAAGGTCAAAATATCGAAGAATTTTGCGATTTTCAAGTTTTGAGTTTACTTCACTGATGGAAGGTAAAGGACCATAAGTTTGTGCATAATCTGGTTTGGGATTAACATTAGAAGACTCGAGTGACGTTTTATGATAATCCTTGGTGTGTTAGAAGAATCCGTTGGTGTGACGAAAGTGACCGCTTTGAATAGTTAAAAGGTTTGTTGTAAACAACTTTTTCTAATTTTGATCGACTCTCGCCTTCTGCATCTAATTCCTCTTGACGATGATATTCAACAACACTCATAAAGTAATTATCAATTTTATATTCTCGCACTGGAAACTTCGGGATTTGGTTTGAATGCTTTGGTTGAAAGCTTAGGTTTGTAATCAGCAAGATTCGGTCCATATCCATTTGGATTGGGTTTTAAAGTAAACTTTTCAATGGCTGTGACCGACTCGCCATGTTTGTAAACAAAGTTTTAAACTCTTTATATTTGTTTTGCAAGCCGATGATTTCTTCAAGATGATCATCTATTCGTTTCGTTGAATGCTTTTTGTATGCGGAGAACTGTTTTTGACAAGTTAACAACTCAACCTTAGCTTTTTGATTTTCCAAGGTGAGAGCGTTAATTTGCTTTTATGTTCATGTTTCAGTTGTTCTATTTCACACAACAAAGCATTCTTCGAAGCGGCTAGATCACGCATCTGTCTTTCTAAATATTTTTCGCTTTGATGAGATTTGGCAAAGGCTGCTTCAAAACCGTTTTCACGTTTTTCTTGAGTTTTGAAAAGTTGAGTTGCTTTTGTAAACATTCAAAATCCTTGGTTAACAGCGCATTTTTGCTTTTCAAGTCCTGATTAATGGCATGACATTTTTCCACTATGGTTTGTTGGTCTTGTATTACACGAGCAAAATCTGGATGAGGCAAAAGTTCGGTGTGTTCAACGTGAGTCACAACATGATCATTACTTAGATCCTCAAGTATAACCACGAAGTCAATTTGATTATCAAAGGAAACCATAAGGTCATCTTGATCGTCAAATATAACTACGGGTCTAGTTGAAAATCGTCGGAATGAGATGTGGACGACTCATTTTGAACATTCTGAGCCTTGCCGATTGAGATGTTGGCGGAGATATCAGATCAGAAATGATTATTGTTTGTTCAGGTACATGAGACAAGCCATCAGTGTCATACACGGCCTGCGGTCACCATGTGTAACTCATGAATATTATCCATCAACATAACAGCTGCATTGGCCTGCAAGTCCTCCATATCATCCGAGTCCGTGATTTGCCATAAAGCTCGTTTTGTCCGTGAGAGTTCCACCAGCTTCATCCTTAAGAGCCAAAAGAAGAGCCTCTTTGAAATAAGCACCGCCCCTAGTCCTCGCTTTGGGCATGCATTAGCCAGTGTCCCTCTCATTGCGCTTGTAGCATCGAAGACCATTCAACCCATTTTGAGCATTTCCCTGCTCCACCACTTGAGCTCGATTGTTATTCCTACCCACAAGATTAAACCCTGACCACCGCCCATCTACCGACCATAACCACGATTCAACTTCAACTCGTCCATTGTTCACAAAAGCTTGATTCCTTGTGTTAGATGAGGAACGAATACAGTTGTTGGATTTGTTGGTATAACGGCTAAAGGCATTAGCAATCATAGCAAATCCTTGTGCGCAAGCTCGAACGGATCGATTCCTCATTAGCTTCACGATGACAAGGCTTGAGCATTGCTGTTGTTGTATGGAACCAATTGAGTTTGTTGAGATTGAGGCTGTGAAGGATCATATGGTGTGATTGTAGCAGTTGGTTGAGTTGTGGGTTGAGGAGAATAACTGTTTTGAGCATATAAGGCAAGTTGTTGATTTTCCGATGTGTCGGTGGAGCAATTTGAGCACGGAGAATCCTTTCCCTATCAACTTCCTTTCATGAGGCTTCAAGTAATCGTACAACAATCCATATGTAGAATGATGCAAATTCTTCGCTTGACGGAGAAAAATGACATACTTCTCCCATTCAGACCAAGACTACTCAGGAACTTAGTATTCACAACAACTCTTGGCATGATGATGTTGTGTTTATCCAAATCATTGATGATGTCACGAAAAATCGATGATGATACGACTCTAGTGTCTCTGCAGGTTCAATCATGAAGTGTTCATAAGCCAAGTAAATTTTGGATTCCAAATCCTCCGGATTGAGTACAGATCCTTCCATAAGAAGATGAATATGATCCCACATTTCCTTTGCAGTCTTTTGAGCATCAACACTTCAAGGAATTGGGTTAGGTAATCCTAAGAGGATATATTGCATTGCAAGTTCATCACTTTCATAGTGTAGAAGTTCCTCTGATTGATTCGGTCGTGCAACAATAGCAATGTTGGATTGTTCATCTCTTGGTGGATTAGCATTTGGATCAGCTGGTACGATAACAAGAGGCATCTAAATGGACCTTCTAAGATAACCTTCTTTAAGAACTTTCCATGTGGCTTCTTCAGATCACAAAATCGAAAGAACCTTATCACCCATTGATCGTAGTTTCCTGGAGCGAGCATTGGAGGTCTATCTAGTGATCCAGCCTCATGAATTGATTGTTGGCTACTTAAAGCTTCACACATCTTTGCAAACCAAGTGGGTTCCTTCATAGTGTTCCTTGATGGATGTTGATTGAAATCATTTGTGTAGGGTTGAACTTGAAGACTTGGTGGTGGTTGAATCATTTGAGGTTGTGGGATTGCAGCAAGTTGTGGAGTATGTTGTTGATTAAATTGTTGTTGAAAATTGCTTGTTGTTGATTCCATTGTTGATGTTGTGGAGTTAGTTGTTGTTGACGTTGAGAATAAGTGTAAGGGAAATAATTAGAGTATGGTGGTTGTGACATGTTGAAAACTTGTGTTGGTAAAAATGGATCTTTGTAGTCGAATGAACCTTTGTTGATGAAGTGTCCTTAGGCGTGGAAATCACAAGAAACCAAGTAGGACTTATGCGTTAAAACACCAAAGTTACGCGTAACAATGAGAGTTACGCGTAGTTTTAGCTTATGAGCGTAAGTTGGAAAAAGACACTAAAGTTATGCGTAGACACAAAGTTAGGCGTAGAAACTTATGCGTAGGATTACCTTATGCGTAAGACTAGGCTTAGGCGTAAGATGAATCTTAAGCGTAGGATTTCTACGCGTAAGCTTTATGCTTATGCGTAAGTTTAGGGTTTTATCTCAAATGATCTTTTACACTATCACAATGCAAAAGATATCCAAAGTCGACGTATTTTCAGGCTTATCCAAGTAAGAAAACACGGAGTAAACCACGAAAACGAAGATCAAACCACGGATAAAGTTACGCGTAAGATTAGGGTTTCACTTACGCGTAGCTTACTTGTAAAAATGATTTTGCCCAAATTTGTTTCTAAACCAGATTTTTGTTATGAAATAGCTTCAATATCACCAAAATAACACAAAAGTGTGAAACTTAATGAACCAAAACAGCTAAACGGGTTACGCGTAGAATGACACCCACGAACAAAAACACGCTTAAAAACTTAGATCCACGCGTAAAGGTTGAAACTTTTTTCCAAAAACAAGTATTTTAACACCTTAAAACGTTGAAAGTACAAGAATCTTGGATTAAAAAGTGTAAAAAAAACGAATTTTTAAGCAAACCAAAGTCGTAACCACGTTTACGCGTAAGACCGAAACAAAAAAACTTCAAAAACGAAAGTGTTAACCCAACTATTTGGCGATTGATACCACTGTTAGGTCACTAGATTTACAACACAAGCTTAATAGAGAGATAGAGAGGCGATTGAACAAATAAACCAAACACACACACACGATATGAGTAATACGGTTATGCGTAGAGAGTATGTGAAAGAGTAAATTGAACAACCAACCTTCAAATGAAGGTTTACAAGAGTATTTATAGGAGGGAAGCTAGGGCAACACTCCTAGTTCCCTTCCTTTTCCTTATTGGGCTAGGCCTAGGCTTATGGGCCTTCTACATAAGCCTAAGGCTAATAAAAAACATAAAGGCCATATTTAAACTAACTATTACATATGAGTAACTAACACTTGAATAAAGGTTTAGGAGTGATTCCAACAGAGACTGATGAGGAAACACGTGCTTATTTTGAATCATTAATCAATAACTGTGGCATTGAAATTGAGAAAGTGAGTAAGGTCAATCGCGAAGTTAAGGCCGCGAATGTTAAATTGACCATTGAGCTTGAGAGTTACAAAGAGAACGCCAGAGCATATGAATTTCATACAAACAATATATCAGAATTAGAAATTGGTTACCGAGATTCTGTTTTAAGAGAAAAACAATTGCAAATCAAGTATGATACACTTGATGTGAATTTGAACTTGAAAATAAAATCTTTAAACAAGGAAATTTCTGAACTAAATGATCAACTTTCTAAACAAAAACATCATTTTCGATCTTGAAAAAGAGAAGAAACAGTTGATTGCTGATTTTCAAAACGAGAAGATTCTCTTCTTGATGAAATTCTGGATAAAAATGAAACTATCAAAAAATTGAATAATTTACTTCTTACAACGGGTCATTCCGCTAAAACAAACAAGATGCTTTCTAATCAAGTAAATCCGATTTTTCATACTTCACATAAAATGGCTCTTGGTAATTCACCTCCTGGTTTCCTCAAGAAAGCTCAGAAACATGAATGTATTGAACAATGGAAAACCTTTGCATGAACCCATAATTGTGCATGATTCTCTTGAAACGTTGGAACTATCTGAGGAGAGTAGATCAATAATGAAACAAAAACATCCGGAAATCAAACCAATTGATTATAACAAATGGAACAAAATTAATGGTATTTCGTTTGTTTCTCAATCAACGTTTTCCACCAAAACAAGTGTTTCAAACAAAGTGTCAACACCTGTTTCAAAATCAGTTTCAAAACCAATTGTTGTCTCCAAATCTCTTTCGAACATTGAACAAATGTCTTCAAACAATCCTTTTAACACAAGTGATGCGAAGCATTTTAGACGATGTTAAAACTAGAATTGGGCGACTTCAGAGACTGTAAAACTAAAACTCATATTACAACCAACATCTGGTTTAATAGTTTTGATAATGAACATAAAAAGTTTTTTGAAACTGAAATTGCCCCTCAGCTGAATAACATCAACTCAAGGGTAATTTATTTTGAACAAGCCTTTTTGAAAGAAACAGTTGACTTTGTCAAGGACCATAAATCCCTGGTAAAGCAAGCTAATGAAAGTGTTGAACACATCAAAGTTTTGGAAAATCTAAATGATTCACTCTTGAAGATGTTCGACTCGCGATATTATGTCCATTATTTTGCAAACATATTCTGTTGAAGATCATGAAAGACTCCGGTCTGAGACCTCCGAAATTGTTTCAAAATATGAAAAAGCTCTTGAAAAACTTGAAAAGAAAATGTCTCATATTTTAAACAACTTGATCGAAAAACTGAGGAATGCAAGTATGACAAACTGTCGATTATGAGCGTGCCTACAATGACATGAAAGCGAAAAATGATCTTTTGAGGGCTCACCTGGAAAGTCAAAAAGGAAAGGCAGTGGATACTGTGATTAAAACCATTGATCGGAGAAAGCAAATGTTCCCAAACCGGTTTCCAAACCAAAAAATGTCTGTTTCTATGCCTCCTCCAAAAGTCAATGAGAAAAATGTTTCATCAAAACCATCACTCCACCCCCTACCTAAACAAAATGTTGATAAGGCAAAAGCGGTTATCGAGAAACCAAAAGTTTTAGCACCTGGACTTTTAAGATGAGTACCACTAATGCGTCTGCCTCCACATCCAAAACATATGGAACAAACGACATAAGTTTAGAAAAGCACTCTAAAGAGACTAGGAAAGCTAAAACCACCTCCCTTCATAAAAATGTGAATCCTAATGCGTGTGCCTTACCTTCTACAGACTCGAAAGCACCTCTAGGAGCAGCAGACTAAAGCCTAAGAGCAATACAAGGAACAATAGAGTCTCGATTGCCTCTAGGAGTAGTAGCTTGAATAAAGAGAAGAAAGTAGAAGAACACCCTAGGAATTTACCGCTTGTGAATAAGAAAGACATTTCATCGAATGTACTTGAACCTATGAAATCTGTTAAGTTTAATGAATCTGTTGAATCTGTTTATTTAACTTGCAAGAAATCTTTATCTAATGTTCATGATGATTGTGTTTCTAAGAATGTGAATGATAAGCCTGTTAAGAAGAACGTTCCAAAAGGATCTTACGCTAAACAAGTAGGAAGACTAGTTGCAAAACTTAGGCTTTACACTACTGACAGGAACTATAGTGTATACTATAGGGATGATATTTGAAACCCACGTAGAACTTTCACACTCAAGAATGGTACAATGAGTGATAAACCAGAATTCCCTGTAGAAAACCTCTCTGCGTGTGATAAGGATTTTACCTCTAACCCAAAGGAACCAAAATCAAAACGGTTTCCACAATATTCTTTTTCGTTTCTTGGCGAGTTATCGAAATTTGTCTTTGGATCGTCGACTCGTTGCTCCAAGCACATGACCGAATCTGAAGTGCTAATCAATTTCGTTTGGAAATTCATGGGAACCGTACGCTTTGGAAATGATCATGTAGCAACTATCATGGGTTATGGAGATCTACCTTTTGGAAATTATTTGATCACTCGGGTTTACTATGTCGAAGGGTTGGGACACAATTTGTTTTCGTCGGGCAGTTCTCGTGATGCGATTTAGAGGTTGCTTTTAGGAAAAATGCTTGCTTCGTTAGAAACTTGGATGGCAGCGATCTCTTAACTGAAATCGATACAAACTTGTATTCTATCGACATCAATCAAATGGCCTCTTCATCACCAATATGTCTTATGACACGAGCATCCGAACACGTCCTCGGTTGTGGCATGAGACGGTTATCCCATATCAATTTCGACACCATCAACAAAATTGCCAAAGACAACATCGTCAACGGACTTCCAAAGTTCAAATACACCAAGGATCACTTATGTCCATCATGCGAACAAGGAAAAGCAAAAGAGCATCATATAAACCCAAAACCGTACCTAGTTCAGAAGCAAAGTTGCATATGTTGCACATGGACTTATGTGGCCCAATGAGAGTTGAAAGCTTTAATGGGAAAAAGTATATTCTTGTCATCGTCGATGATTATTCGAGATATACATGGGTTAAGTTTCTGAGATCAAAAGACGAAGCACCGGGCATCATCATCACCTTCAAAACGAATTCAAGTACTTCTTCAAACTCCAGGTAAGGGTGTAAGAACAGACAAACGACAATGAATTCATAAATCGAGTTAAGATCTTATTTTGAAGATGTTGGAATTACTCATCAGACATCAATTTGTTAGAAACTCCACAGCAGAATGGGGTAGTTGAAAGAAGAAATCGTACTCTTGTGGAAGCTGCTTGCACAATGCTAATTTATTCTAGTGCAGATTATTTCTATGGGTGATGTTGTTGCTGCTTGTTTCACTCAGAACCGATCTCTCATCCATCCAAGATTCAATAAAACCCCATATGAGCTTGTGAACAATAGAAAACCAGATATCTCTTACTTTCACGTGTTTGGCGCTTTGTGCTATCCGACCTAACGACAGAGAAGATCTAGGTAAATTGAAAGCAAAAGGTGATATTGGAATCTTCATTGGATATTCAGATAACTCGAGGGCATTCAGGGTGTATAACAGGAGAACTAGGAGGATCATGGAGACGATGAATGTGAAGTTTGACGAACTGTCACATATGGCTTCTGAGAGACTCGCTCTAGAACCCGCACTAAATCACAGACTTGACACATCGATTCAGACTTCGTACCTCAAAGAGCTCAATCAACTTCGTTTGACAATCCTAAAGAACAAGAATGGGAGAATTTCTTCGAGTTAATGTTCGATGAATAAAAGGTGATATTGGAATCTTCATTGGATATTCAGATAACTCGAGGGCATTCAGGGTGTATACCAGGAGAACTAGGAGGATCATGGAGACGATGAATGTGAAGTTTGACGAATTGTCACATATGGCTTCTGAGAGACTCGCTCTAGAACCCGCACTAAACCAGCAGACTTCTGGACACATCAGTTCAGGACTCGTACCTCAAAGAGCTCAATCAACTTCGTTTGACAATCCTAAAGAACAAGAATGGGAGAATTTCTTTGAGTTAATGTTCGATGAATACTATGGTGGAACTTCGACAAATGCATCAAACCATCATTCCATTTGCACACTGCTCAAAATCATCCATCAACACCAACAGAAGATGCATCTACAACGGTCGAAACCAATGCACCAACTCCGTCTACATCATCTACATCTACTACGTTATTGCACCCGTTCTACCAAAGCGTTGATGAGCAAAACCAAAACCAGAACGATGCAGCGTTAGATGAAGACTTATTTGAAAACCCGTTTGCTACGGAATCAAAATGAATCTTCTTCAAGCTTACGAGAACCATCTAATTCGCATTCGTATAACCAACGGTATCCTTCTACTCTGAAGTGGACAAAAGACCACCCAATTGAACAAGTTATTGGTGAACCTTCAAGGCCAATTCAGACGAGACGCCAACTTGCCACCGATTGCGACTTATGCATTTACCTTTGCTCAATTAGCAATATAGAGCCAAAGAACATTCGCGAGGCAATGGCGGAACCCGCATGGATAGAAGCGATGAGGAGAGGAACTTCTTCAATACCGTCTACATGACTCTTGGGATATGGTTCCAAGACCCATTGACGTTCGCGTCATTGATCTCAAATGGTTATGGAAGAACAAAAGGGATGAAGAGATGACTGTAATTAGCAACAAAGCTCGTCTTGTGGCCAAAGGATATAGACAAGAGGAAGGGATAGACTTTGAAGAGTCATTCACGCCGGTAGCTAGACTAGAAGCAGTCAGGATATTCTTAGCCTATGCAGCCACAAAACATCACGGTTTATCGGATGGACATTAAGACCGCGTTCTTGAATGGAACTCACGAAGAAGTGTCGTGAGTCGCCGAAGGCTTCGTAGACATGGAACATCCAGACTACGTTTACAAACTCAAAAAGGCAATCTATGGTTTAAACAAGCTCAGGCGTGGTATGACGAACTATTCTCTTTCCTTATCCAAAACAATTTCACCAAAGGAACAGTTGATCCTACCTTGTTTACACAAAAATGCAAAAAATGACATTTTGATTGTTCAGATTTACGTGGACGACATCATCTTTGGGTCCACTAATCCGAATCTTTCAAAACATTTTGAAAATCTCATGAAAAGCAAATTTGAAATGTCCATGATGGGGAACTAAAATTCTTTCTTGGTTTACAAATACATCAATCCCCTCGTGGAATTTTTATAAATCAAGCTAAATATACGAATGAGATTTTGAAAAATCATGGTATGGATAATTGTGATTGGTCGAACACCAATGGTAACTTCACCAAAAATTGGAGCCGATTTGTTTGGGAAACCTATTGATCGAAGAAATATCGAGCATGATTGGTTCTCTCATGTACCTCACGCTAGTCGACCGGATATTCATTTTTTGTTTGCTTATTAGCGGTTTGAGCAAAGCCTACGAACTGCACCTCAAAGAGGTTAAACGGATCTTCGGTACTGAAGACATCCATTAACATGGGACTTTGGTATCCGAAGGAATCCGGATTTGATCTAATTGCCTTTTCGGATGCGGACCACGCAGTGATCAAGTTACAGACAAAAAGTACATCCGGAGGAGCACAATTTTGGGTGAAAAGTTAGTAAGCTGGTCTTCAAAGAAACAAGATTGCACTGCACTTTCAACGTGCTGAGTATGTGTCTCTATCTGCGTGTTGTGCTCAAGTTCTATGGATGAGAACACAACTCACGTATTATGGCTTTACTTTCGATAAAATACCTATGTATTGTGACTCGAAAAGTGCCATAGCCATATCATGCAATCCTCTTCATCACTCAAAGACTAAGCATATCATAGTCCGCTATCACTTCATCAAAGAGTACGTCAAAATGGTACTTAGTTGAATTATTCTTCGTGAAGATAGATTACCAACTCGCCGATCTATTTACTAAAGCCCTTCCAAAAGAAAGGTTTACGATTTGGTTCGACGAATTGGAATGCGAAGCCTAACCCCTGAGGAGTTAGAACGTCTTCTCGAATCTTCTTGAAAATGATTTTTCCAACAAGCTTATTTGTAAATATTTTTTTGAAAAACAAAATACAAAATTTGAAAAACCAACAAAAGCAAAATATAAAAATATAAAACTTTCAAAAATACAAAAACAATATAAAATCAAAAATCCAAAAATATTCTTCTCACGACATGTCTCTGATAATCGATATTTTTTACGTTTCTAGAAATTTCATTCAACAATGATACGGGTATGTACAGATGCTTGAGCGAGAGTTCTTTAATGTTTTTCAAAACATGTCGTTTCTCAAAAACTTCATAAGATGGCATTCGTATACTTCAGTACGAAACCCGAACTATAATGATGACTTTTGATTATTTTTTCAAATCAAAACTCGTGCTTTTATAAAAAAAATCAAGTTATAGCGCTTCAGTGCACTGTATTTAAAAATGGTGAGAAATCATCATCATCTTGAGCACCTTTTCAAGATTGTTCAAAAGTTTTTTTCAAAATCTTTCAAAATACTTTGTGCTCAAGATAACTCCCTCTACAACCCTTTAATTGATTATGCTTTATTAAAGGGGGAGTATAAAACTAAAATGTTCCAAATTCATGCTTAAATCAAATCCGTTTGTCTCCCCAAAAGATTCTAAAATGTTATTTAATCCGTTGATATCAAAAATATCATGAATATGCTATTTTTGAGGGGGAGGAGACGTGATTAAAATGTGATCTAAAAGTTTTAATGATCGTTGTTTGAATCTCAAAATGAGCTCGACTCAGACGGAACCAATGAATTGACGGAATCTAAGTCATAAATGTACCATCTCGAAAAACTTGTGATAGATATGCACCTTCATGGGTCTAACCTCATTTTCAAGGAGTGTTTACAACTTCAAGTTAGTTATTAGAGCTAGTTGTCACCTAAAAGCTGACAATGGAACTCTTTAACTAGGCAACGTAAGTGTCTCATGGGGAATTGCTATCATGAGCGATCAATTCAAAAGTGCGCGCTCTACCCTCACTGTGCAGATTTCTGTCAAAACTCATAAGCACATATGAAGGGGAGTGTTTCGAAAATATAAAACTCACGGAGTGTCTCAAACATGTTTTCTATCATAAACACTCTGTGAGATTTTCAAGAAAAATGGTTTTATGGCAACATGGGACAGTCATGGAGTTATAAGGTGACTAAGGATAGGAAATTGGTCCTATGATCCGCCAGAGCCGGAGGGATCTACCCAAGGACATCACAAATAGTTAGTATTAGAAGTCCTTAGGAATGATTGAAAAAAGGAGTAATGTGAGAAAGGAGAAAGAAGGGGTTGAAGAATTAAAAGAAATGTAATGAAAAGGGGTGAAAAGAAATAGCCCTCCATATTCAACCTTAGGGCAGAAACCGGGTTCAATTCATCTGCTACTGGTTGTCACTAGATGACACTGGTATTGAAGACAAAGACGTCATGGACCCAGTGACGCACTGCACTAAACCTTCTAGCCACTCAATTCCTCTTAAAAGGATTTGTTTCATTCTCACTGGGAACCCTACATAATCTATCGACTTTCTCTTAGAGATCGTTGATATTGAAGAAGGAGACCCTCTCCCTAGTCTCCGCTCAGGAAAACCAAAACGCACTAATTGAGTCTAGAGCCACGAGATTCATCAAAAGATCTCATAGGAACACATGACATTTCATCTCTTGTTGTTCATCAATAAGGACACAAGTGATATATTCTAGAGTCCTACGCAGATCTTAGCAATCTGCCATAACATTTATGAGAAGTTTCACTTCTGTGATCTTCAGTGATTGAATGGAAACTCCTGCCAGGGTCAACATCAAGCGGCCACAGCAGGTCACCGGTAACTCCCCGTGGATTACGCTTAGTGTGTCTTAAACGGTCTACAGTCGTGGGTGATGCTTCGGTACCTCGCGACTCATCGAACTGTAGATGTACTTCGGTATATCGCGTTATCTCACTTGTGGGACTCAGTTCAGGAACGGCCCTTGTGAGAATTAGAGACGTGTTTTCACACTATGCTGTTAACACCCTCGAAATTCAAACTTGTAAGTGCCGGAATCCGCTTATTACTAACCTGTTTTATGTTTTCTTCTTATGGAAGCTCCGGAGCGGATTGATCGTGCAGATTATCCACATGCTCATACCAACCACATCACAAATGAAGTTCTCATCAAAATCAAAGGCTACACAAAGTTAAAGATGATTCTTCGTCAATGTCAAAGAATCTACAAAGTTTAAAGACTAGAGAACTTCATCTCATCGGAACTTCAAAGTCAAATAGAAGTGTGAGCATGGTGGAGAATGACGTGGAGACACCAAACCAACGAAGTTGACAACGGCAGACAACCACTTTAATAGATCACAAAGCATGAAGGAACAAAGATTCAAGACTATTCTATATCTACACACAAAGTTCAAGCTCGAGAAAAGTAAAGACCTAATCAAGTGGAGCATCATTTGAATGACCACCCCTTAGGGGGAGATTGTTAGCCTTAATAGTTTATATTAGAAGTGATGGTCATTCACATTTAGGAACTTTGTAACGTGTGTTAGATATCGTGATAGAATAGTCAATGGGCTCGTGGATTGGGCTAAGCTAAATGGGTATTAGTTTAGTTAAGTTAGCCTTGAATAAGTTCATTTAACCCAATCCAATCCAAGCCCATGGAAAGCCTTTTAGGGCATCATGTATTCCAACTATAAATACCCCTCAAATGGTCATTTGAGGGGTGTGCTTGAATGTGTGTGTGTGTTTTTCCTTTGAAATAAAACATCTATTGTTTTCATCTTTATCTTCACATACACGATCCATATAACATCAAGTCACCATCTTTCTAATCTTTATTTCTTTCATCTTCACGCATAGTTTGTGTTTGTGTTAACGTGATATATGTGTTGGGTATTTCGTGATAAGGTTGATAAAAGTGTGGTCCTACATCTCTCTCGAATCTTATGCTCCATATTCTCTTTAAACTCATACACCCATCACCACCACCACCACCACAAAACCACCGCTACCATTCAGATGTGATTTTGAATCCATAAAGGTCGTTGGTTTTGTGTTCATCAAATATGTGTTCTCCAAATTGTGAATGGGTTTTGTTATTTTATTTTCTTACTAGGATTATGTTCAATAGGTTTTAATATATTTGAGGTTTTTAGTTTGTTTGAAGAAATAGTAATTGTGTTTGTTTTTAAAATAAATTTGTGCATTTTGAAACAAATTATGAATAAAAAGTGTGTGTGTTTTTTTTTTAATAGGTATGTTTTTTGAAAATAAAAATGTGAAAGTAAGGGTGTTTTTGTTATTTCGCTAAACTTATAACTAGGGGTGAGTATTGGGTCAAAATCGACCCGACCCGACATAAACAGACTTGACCCAAAAACCGAAAAGGCAAAAAGTTAAACCGAGAACTGAATTGAGAAATACATATTAAAACCGAAACCAAACCGAATAACTCGGTTCAATTCGGATTAGCTATTTCGGACCGAAAAAGCCGACAAAAACCAAATAGAACCGAAACGACAAAAACTTAAAAAAATATACAAAACCAAAACTGAACAGAATAAGGTCAGTTCGGTTCAAGTTTCGATCGGTTTTCGGGTGGATTTGCTTAACTCTACTTATAACAACAAAATTCACGAAATTAAGAGCGAAAAAACGAAAATGGACTGAATTCGTAATATCCGGCAAACCACAATGACCGAATCACACTCTCTATTTATCCTTCTAGAATTAGCAATCGAAACTCGAAAGACGTGTGAGGGGCTGATTCGGGTCGGTGAGGATCCGTATTCACGAAACCGAGAGTGAAAAAAACGAAAATAAACTAAATCTGTAATATCCGGCAAACCACAAGGACCAAATCACTCTTTGTTTATCCTTCTACAATTAGCAAATAGAAAGACGTGTGGGGGGCCCCCGATTCGGGTCGGTCAGGACCCGTATTCTAGAACCACCCATCCACCCACCCGTACACGCATCAAACTCTGCGTCATATTAACAAAATTCCCAAATTTTCAAACCCTAATTCCAAACAGGCCATCATCCAATTCTTCTTCTTCTTCTTAATCAAATATGGTTAGTTCTTTAAAAAAACCCTAATTTTAAAAATTTCTTCTTATTATTATTATTTTGTATGAATAAATTGATATATTTTTATTATAGGTGGTGCAAGGGAGTGTATTGGCAATTACTGATAACGTGGTGGTGCCGCTAAACGATGTTTTAACTGCTCTTAAAATGTTGAAAAAGGAGGAAGAGATTAATATTAATCCGTTAATTCTCACGCAAGCTTCGTTACTAAGTACCGTTCCATCTCTTTAACATTTTTTATGCATGATGATATCATAGGGGGTGTTTTGTTTAAGCTTATCTGATTTCGGCTTATATTTCATAAGCCCTGCCTTATTTTGTTGTTTATCGGCTAATATAATATAAGCCCAAAGGTTACAAAATAAGCCAGGGCTTATGAAATATAATCCGAAACCAAATAAGCTCGTAAGCCTGCATATAAGCTTAAACAAACACCCCCTGTAGTTATGATTGTGGACATTATAGCGACTTTTATGTATGTGTTTCCTTCCTCGAGTGGTTATGGATAGTTATAGACATGTTTATGTGTTTAGCGACTTTGTTTGTTAACCATTTTGGCGACTTTGTTAGTTATTCAACAATGTTTTAGCGACTTCCTTTGTTAATAGGTGTTCTAGCGAATTGGTATGTTTGTTTTGGGTAATTACAGGTTGTGGGTTAGATACAAGGAATAATAATAGTAATAAGATACATAAAACCGGTTTGAGGGTGTAACATGGATCATTTAGCTTTTCGTTTGAGAGGTCTAATTGCTCAAGTTTTAATTTCTAATGTTTATTTGAAACTTAATGAGTAGCCAATATATTAATGCCCATTGCGTAAAATTGTAGATAGATCACATCATCAATTTTCATAAGTGTTAATTTTATCTTTTAAGAAAAGAATAATTTTTATATCACTATAGGGTTTTGGGGTTTAAGGTTTAATCTTATACGTGCACGTGATTTCTGGTAGCAAAATAAATTTATTAATAAGTGAAGAATCCAGCAAAAATCGCTAAAACATTGTTCAGTAACTAACAAAGCCGCCAAAATGGTTAAAAAGCAAAAGTCGCTAAACACATAAACATGTCTATAACTAGCCATAACCACTCGAGGAAGGAAACACATAAACAAAAGTCGCTAAAATACCACAAATGTTCACGATCATAACTACACCACAATAATCCTTATGGACCATGGGTCTAAAGATAACAACATTAAAGTCACTAAACTTTTAGTTTGATTCAGTAAACGACATTAAAAAGTCTTTACCCTTTTTAGGATTGTGTATTAGTTGGATATCTTTTGTGTATCATAAACATTTCCAACTTGTCTCATAATTCTCCTTGACGGGTGGCAGGTTCCTTGCCAGTGGATGCATCATCCACTGATTTTGTGGTATCCATTAGCAAGTCATCAGATTTTCCTGGTGACAAGTTTTTCGAGGAATTCTCACGAGTGTTGAAGCCTGGTGGAGAGATAGTTATTCATCAAACTTCTGCTGATGCCAAGGAGATGGTAAAACATCTGATACCTCATTATCTCGGAAGTACAATCATATGGAATCGAGTTTACTGATATTGTTTGACCAATTTGCAGACAAAATCTTCTCTTGAGAGGAAACTGCTGGTTGCAGGGTTTTCAGATATAGAGGTGGTTCAGATGGCAGAACTTCAGTCTTTTGGGGTAAGTTAATACCCTCTGCATGTTTTTATTTATTTCTTTGGAGGGCCTATTGTCGTTTGGACCTGGTAATAGCAGTTACGATCACACTATGATATTCAACTGCTTGTCCTGCTATATCTAATCTACCGTTTTGAGAATCTGAGATTTTTATATTAACTATTGTTCTTTTACCAGATTAAGGCTAAGAAACCTACTTGGAAGCTTGGTTCATCATTTTCTCTCAAGAAGCCAGTGAAAAGCTTACCCAAAGTTCTGATTGACGATGATATGGATCTCATTGATGAGGACAGCCTCTTATCTGAAGAGGACTTGAAGAAACCCCAACTCCCACCTGGTAAATGCCAGAAAGTTAGTTACATTTTGAGGATATGGATATAAACTATCTAATTGGGTGTTATGTAGTTGTAGTGAGCTGATCTATAGCAGCTATAGAGTTAAGATAGTCGTTTCTAATTACACTCTTATGAGCTTTTTGCAGTTGGGGATTGTGAAGTTGGGAGCACAAGAAAAGCTTGCAAGAATTGCTCTTGTGGACGTGCTGAAGAAGAGGAGAAAGTGAAAAAGCTGGGAGTCACTATGGATCAGTTGGAAAACCCTAAGTCAGCCTGTGGCAGCGTAAGTCGTCTGGTTCTTTTGAGCAATTATGTCAGGAAATCTAAAAACACTGAGCATGTAACCTGTCGCCGATAACTTAGTTAAAGGCAGACACAACACACACACCCCTAAGAAGAATATGGATATAGAAAAAGAGTACTTGCTATATGATACAGAAATAAAAAGGTTCTTATAAACCCAAGTTGTTGGAGCATCTGTAGGTTGCAATGCAGATGCACAAGTTCATGTCATAGCCTTGAGAACTAAATACATACTTTCCTTTTGAGTTAGTGTGCACGAGTGCTTGACTTATAGCATTTGTTTGGTGCCCATCCAAGATGACAGACTAGGAAAGGTTCTAAAAACTAGCAAAAATTTGTTGCACAGCAGTGTTATTATTTTTCATATACTTTCCCTCTGATCTCAAAAAAATTGTTTCACAGTAGCGAGATTATTTTTCATATACAGTCCTGATCTTATTTTTTTCAGTTTAGACTAATTAGAGATGGATATTTGAGCTTTTTACCATTACATCTATGAATTGGTTTATTTCGGTTGTGACTATTCGACATGTTGCAAGTAAATCAGTTTTTTTTTTTTTTTTTGTTGCTGAAAGGGGAAGCAAAGAGGTTGAAATTGTCATATTTTTTCTATAGTGCACATTAGTTCTTTTTATCATGACAAAAAGTTGTTGGGCGACCTGGTCTGTCACAACCCGTTATGTTTACTCATTTCAATCCAACCAATCCAATCCGTTTTGACGTTTTACTCAATTCTACAAAGTGTCCATTTTGCGACATCTATGACTGATCGTCAGCTCTCTCTTACCTGATTGAAATTTTATTTGATGAAATGCAGTGTGGATTAGGTGATGCTTTCAGGTGCGGCACATGCCCTTACAAGGGTCTTCCTCCTTTCAAACTTGGCCAGAAGGTATTTTTTGAACACTGTCTTAATCATACCCCTCTTCCTGTATCGTTAAGAAACATAAATGTTTAACCCCTGACTATCAGATCAACATTGTTAATGAGTTATGAACATAGTCTTTAGTACCTTATGGTTTTGAAACCTGTATCAGAAACCTGTATCAGATCGACAATAAATTCTTGAAACCAAGTTAAATGATTGTGATAAATAACGGGAAATTTTATTTTATTTTGCAGGTGACCTTATCAGATAACTTCCTTGCTGCTGACATTTAGGGTTGATAATGTGTGAACACCACACACGAGACTAAATCAGTGAAATGCATACAAGTGAGCGTACAACTGAGCGGTGTGAAGCCATGACACATTTTATGTTTGCTTTCCTATGTTCTGTGGATTTAACCTGAATTTTGTGGTTCATACCCATATGTACCAGCTGTCATGAATTTTCTGCCTCAGTGTTTTCTTCTGCTCTGATATGTTTTTGGTGACTTTACTTTTTGTAAAAGATAGAATATATATATATAAAACTGGCACTGTTGTGTCAGTATCTAAAGACAGGTTTTAAATTTAAATGCTTGGTGTTTTATGAAAGCCACTGAAATGCTAGTATGTATCAGACCCATAAAAACGGCCTGTTCATCAGGCGTAACACTTTGGTCACTCTGTGTGTTTGAAAAGGGTCTGCAATATGAAAGTCTATAAACAATCCAGGTATGATTCGATCCATTATAGGTAAAAAAAACTTGATATATGAGATCTAAAAGACAAATATTGGGTTGATTCATGTTTTGGCCGACGTATCTAATTAGATACCAATATAATCCTCTTGCTCCCCCACCCCTCACAACACACTATGACCCTTTGCGGATAGCTACGGTTAAAGCATCAGTAGGCCAATCCAAATCTCACCCACTGTGAATACATGAAGCTATCTTAAACAATGAACGAGGCGCTTGACACTTGAGAATGCTTCAAATGAGAACAAATACTGGGTGTGTGAGTGCAAGACTGCAAGAGATGGTTGTTCAGAGATTCATAATTATAACCTTTTAAGATGTCCAGATATGAACCTGATATGTCTTAAGAAACAAGAAAAGGTCAATTGTACCATACAATTTGTAACTGAATGTCACTGTTCTAAGAGGACACCGAATGATTGGGTTTGGTTCAGTTGAGCGCTAGTACCATCCACCCTACCATCTCGACCTATAGAACCCGACTCAAGACCTGTATACACAAATTGTGAATAAATATCTTCATTCAAATTCACAAAAAGGAGCATTCATACATAATATTATGTGAAGACCATAAACATGCATAAAAATGCAAAGTCAGATATGAAGATGTACAAACCACAAATGAACTTTGAAAACCAAGTAACTTTCTATACATATCAAAGACCTGTGTAATAAATGATACAACATCCTACAGAAGGTAATCCATTGCAAGATTACCCCTTTTCCAGCTTTTTTCTTTCTAAGTTCGGGTTTCCCCATACACATTTATACATTGAACCATAAACTACTGTACAGAGTTTCTTCAAATCACCAGAATTCATCGTCATCATCAACGGCCGTTAAAGGAGGTGGGTGTCGATCTTCTTCCTCAACCTCCATTTCCAATTCAGGCGTTGACCCAAACTCAGTCAACTCAATATCAGCAAGATTCTTCAAGTCAACAACTGAAATCTCATCAAGCCACCTTACAACTAAATCGGCAGCAGTAAGCTCATAAACTTTATACTTGCTAGCAACAGCCACACACTTCATTTTAGCATCATGAGCCGCTTCTACTGTCAAGTTTGAATTACCAAATACGATACACCTTTCGGGTATAAACTGCAAAAGCTGAGCTGCATAAGCAAACATCTCAGGATCAGGCTTCCCTCTATAAACATCCTCAGCCGTCACTACAACGTTGAAAACACCTTCAATCCCAATCGCGCCAATTGCTTCCTCAAGATTCTTTCGTGAGCGAGTTGACACTAAAGCCAATGGAATCTTGTGACGGGTTAAAACATTCACAAACTCTTGAGAACCATCACGAAACCTATAAATCCCACCTTGCAACGCTTGGTATATCTCTTCTTTCCTTGAAGCCATTCGTTTCAACTGAGCCGGATCTCTTGACCAACATAAAACTTCTGATATCGCTTGCTCGTTTTTCATCCCTTCTATTCTCCTAAGCATAAACTCAGGAGGTGGTGATTTACCTTCTTCTTGGGAAAGCGCAAGCCACGATTGCTTCTCGTGATCAGGGTTATCTTCTATCAACACTCCCTCCCACTCAAATATCGCACCTAACCAACCACAACCCATTCTTTCTTGTCTAACCAACGGATTATGTAACAAAGGATTATCAGCCTTATTCTTAGGTGGCCACGCCCCTAACTTTTTCTCCTCAAAACTATCCGGAAATCGCTCTTTCTCTTTATAAAAACTCTCCGATTCCTTAGTCAACTCCATCGCTTGGGCCTTAACCACTCCTAATCTCGAAAACCGACACGGCCTAACCTTCCTCAAATAACTCCCTAAAATCGGACTATGCCCTAAAAGTGACATTGCACCAACTGATTCAACCATCTCTAACAAATCAAATCCAACAATCAACACCCCTATTTTTATAACACCTTCAATAATTGTGGAATCAACAACAAACCCTAAAACTTAGAAAGATTCGATTCCCATAAAACAAACCGAATATCTTTTTCGGGAAATTATAAAACTGTATCAATTATTCTAGACAGTCACTAAAAGGGGAACTAAAGCATAAAGATCCAAAATTTATCTTAAAATAATAAAAATTAACAACTTTTAAGACAAACCCATATACCCAAATCAATCAAATTAACAGAATTCATGCAGCAAAAAAAAAAAAATAATAATAAAATTGTACAATAAAGATCCAAACTTTATACTAAAATAATACAAATTAACAATCTTTATAACAAACCCATATGCCCAAATAGATTAAATTAACAGAATTTAAGATATTTTTGCAGCTGAATCAAGAAAACTCAGAATTAGATTTACAATAAAGATACAAACTTTATGCTAAAACAATACAAATTAACAAGTTTTAAGACAAACCCATATAACAAAATCCAATGAATTAACAGAATTCATGTTTAATTTAAGAATCTGGAGCTAAAAATAGAAAGATTGAAATTAGGGTTATGTATATACAGAAGCTGAAATTGGAAAGAGGGAATTTAGGAAGTGTTTCTTTGCAATTTTTATGGGATGAAGAAAGGAAGGATTTTTATGTGGTTTGTAGAGATCAATTAAAGAGAATGGTTTTTCTTTTAGGGGGTGTTTTGATTGGCTTATTTATCATAAGCCTATTTGGGGCTTATTTTTAATAAGCTCCGATTTTATGGCTTATTTTGAAACTGTTTTAGAACATTTAAGTTTTTATGATCGATAAACTTATAAAGCGACAAGAAGCCAAAATAAGCCGTAAAATTGGGCATAAAAATAAGCCGAAATTTCATTCCCGAAATTTACGGCTTATTTTTATAAGCCTCATTTTATGACTTAAACACGATACTTGATAAAACTTATTTAAGTTTATTATGATATGATAAACTTATAAAAGCCGACAAATCTCAAAATAAGCCACAAAATTGGAGTTTATAAAAAATAAGCCCAAATCGGCTGATGCTAAATAAGCTTAGCCGCCTTACAATATTTTTGAGTTTCTAGATTATTATTATTCTATTTTAACAAAATTAATTTTTCATTTTGATAGGATATAAGACAATGATGTTTTAATAAAGAGTAAACTACACCATTCGTCCTTTTAGTATCGTTGACCAATTCAGTTTTAGTCCTTTGACCAAAAAATTGCCGTCGGTCCTTAACTGCGGCGTTAATCATCATTGGTCCCTCACCTAACTGGCGGTGTGAGTAACTTGGCGTAAGTCTGTTTTAAATGGAGGGTATATTTGTCATTTCACACTTCATCTTCTTTCTTTATACATATCATCTTTATCAAATTCATTACAACTTTTCTTTTACATAAACCACAACCAAAACCCACCATTTTCCTCCATCATTTTTCTAAAAGTAGACAACTACAACAACTAGAACCATTATCTACAGATCTGATCTAAAGAAAACCATTATTTACACGTTCATAATAAACAAGATCTCATGTTGATAAAAAGAAATTACCCAAGACCTTTAACTTGATCTTTAAACCGAAACCCATAATTATACATTGTCAAGGATCTTAGACGAGTGTCTTCATCTTCAAATGGTTGCTTGTTCGATTTTTAGTAACAAAAACGAGTTATTGAGGTATTTTGTGTTCTTGATGATCGGTTCAAGGGTTAGATATAATGATTGTGTTGTGTTTATGCTTCGAATATACAAAGGATAGAAAGGGTTATTTGTGGTTCGAAATCAAAGAAGAAAGAAAAGAACGGTTGTGTGAATGGTTTCTTTGTAGGTTCGGGGTGTTGGATCCGGCAACTAATGATAATAAACGGCACTCAACAACAACCAACAGTTCCGACGACATACCACGAGCCTTCGCTGAGTCATCGACCCCACAAAAATCACCACCACAATTGGTGTGTGTTTGAATATTGGTTAAAATTGATTTATTATCTTTTTATGGTAATGTAAAGTAAATAAGGTGGATTTTTAATGGGTTTAGGGTAAATTGTGGTTTCTTTGGTAATTGGAAGGAGATAGTATTGGTGATGACTTGATGAAGATGGTGATGACTTGATGAAGATGAAGATGGTGGGAAGATGAAGATGACTTGATGGTGATGACTTGATGAAGATGAAGATGACTTGATCAAGATGGTGATGACTTGATGACTTGATGAAGATGAAGATCTGATCTGAGTTGGATCTAGATGACGAAGATGGTGATGACTTGATGAAGATGAAGATGAAGATCTGATCTGAGTTGGATCTAGATGACGAAGATGGTGATGACTTGATGAAGATGAAGGGGTGGGAAAAGACAAAAGTGGTGAGGATGGGAAAAGACAAATATACCCTCCACTTAACAAAACTTTCGACTTACGCCGTTAGTCCAACCATTAGGGTGATGGACCAACCATGACTAACGTTTTAGCGCATTGACCGGGCTAAACCGGTGCAATTTTTTTTGGTCAAAGGACGAAACTTGATGGTCAACGTATTACACAAGGCCGAATGGTGTAGTTTTAAGTAGTTATATACTTCTTTCACACATAAATCTTTGACATAAATCTTCTTTAATGTGTTTATGGTATAAGGGGTGGCAGTAGGCTCGGCATGATGATTGGCATGGGGCATGCCGCAAATGAACACCGCCGCCACCACTTAGGCATGGGCTCGGCATGAGTGTTCTCGGCATTTTATGCCGTTGAAGCATGAGGCATGGGTGAGGAGAAAGAGCCGTTGAATATAATTATGAATATAAAAAATTAGGTGAGACATGGAATCATGGTTACTACTAAAAAAGTATGGTGAGACATAAGAGAGGCATGAAATGAGGTGGCAGAAAATTATTGGTGGGTGATGAGGCATGAGAGAGACATGGTATCATGACTGTCACCTCTTAAGTTATACTTGTAATCATTTAAATATTAATTGTTCTTCATATAAATTTTATATTATCTGATTTTAATAATACAATTTTTATATCAAGTAAAATTTTATGTTGGCATGCTCTGTTCGGGTGTATATAAAGAGTTGTTAAATGTTCATTTGATAAAAAAGCACACAATTTAAGAAAAATATAATAATTAAGGCTGGTCGCATTCCATACTTTAACATCGGTTGGGCAACACTTTTTTTCCTCCTCAACCGATTTGAACATCGGTCCTCTCGATTGCGACACTCGGTTGCCACATCGGTCGAATGTCAAGAATTTGCAATATCGAGTGCAAATTCACTCGATGTTAAAAGCTTCGTTTGGTCAAAAAGTGACCGTTTGGTCATTAAACTAAAAAAAAAAAAACTTTTTTTTAAACCAATTTTACCACTTTATAAATACAAACTTCACCTCAAACACACTTCTTAACACACAATTTCAAAAAAAAAAAAAAAAAATTTGGGTCATTAGCATCCGGTCATGTCGGTCATTTGGAGAGAAACGGACGTGCTTCTTTGAATGACCCAGGTCGTCCCTTTGAGACTAGCCTAATGTTTCTATTTCTTATATTTTTTATCATAATAATATTTTTAACCTTAACTAATTAATTAATGTCTTCTTTAAAGTTTGTCAGGATAATTTCAAGCAAAGGTAATATAATAAGCCCGGCCAAACTTCCCTATTTATTTTTAGTAGTTGACAACTAAATTGGGATATATAAATTAAATAAATATATAAGTTAAAGAAAATATAAATTATTCTAAACTAAGGGTCAGGCTCGACCCTGGCTATAGGCAGCGCGGGCGACGGCCTAGGGCATCAAGTTTCTAGTATTTTGAATCGGTTTTATGCTAAAAAAAATGTTAAAGATATTACTATTATAGCTTTTTTGCGTCTCTCGTTAAATTAAGAAAGAAAGGAAATAAAGATAAAAGGGTGAGTCATGGTGCTGCTAGACATGGATGCCGAACTTTGTTAACAGTGAGGAAGAAAGAGTGTTAACTGTGAGGAAGAAAGAATATGATTGGCGCAAATTTTGTGAGCACGTGTGCACGAGTTGGTCAATTTTCAAAGAACACCTTCACCTTTTAACTAAGTTTACGTTTACAACCCTTTTATTGGCCTCCTGGCGTATATTTGCTTTTGTATTCCTTTCTCTTTAATATTTGTGTAATCTTATGTTTTTTAAACTACTTTTTCAAAATAAAAGTTACACCATTGATTTAATGATGTCTTTATTAGATGATGACAAATATAAAAATTTAATTTATATTCTCAACTTTATAACAAATAAAATAAGCTATTTAGCTAAGAAATATATAAATTATCAATATTAACTGTAGAGGCTAGATATATGAGAAATATGAGTTTTTGTTTATCTTTATATCTATCTCTATCGTTAAGACTCCTATATAACGAGCAAATGTCTTGTGTTTGAAAACTTTCAAAAAAAAAATGTTAAAATTTATAAAAGGCAATGGAATCCTTTATAATTTTAAATAGTTAATTAAAATGGGATCCACAAAATTTTTACACTTTCATTTACTCTATTAATATTCCTCTTGTTTTACACCACCTTTACAGACTGTTTTACAACCAAAACCACACAAAATTTTTATGACGCAATTAGATTTTGTTCAAAACTGTACACCGTCGCTGCTATCATGAGGTTAATCGCGAGGGTAAATCGACTAGTAACATACAGTAGGGGCATAATTTTATCATATCGCCCAGGGAATCCAAAAACTCAGGACCGGCCCTGCTAAGGGTATGTATAACACCCTATTTTCGAACGCAGCGAAATACAACATGGTGTGCTATTTCATAGTTACATATTACAAGGAAACAACCTCAAAATAAGGACGTATAAAATAGATTTCACAAAGTCCCAAAAATTTAACACAAAACAAGTACTGTTTTCAATTTTAAAGTAACAACGTGTTCTACTTTTGCTGCCTTTCATCTTGCTAATTGCAATTCTATATTTGTAATGTTGTTACTTTTCCCCTTTACAATTTAATGCCAATAAGTTTTTATATGGTTCAAGTAGTACATGTTTTGTTTAACAAAAGTAATATAGAAACGTATGCTTCCATTTGAAAATACACGTGTTGTGTTGTAAACGTGATTACGTGAACGATCATGTCTATTGTGTATAAAAAATGCACAGCATGTCATAAGTTAACCATTCTTTCTGAACAAATCCAAATTATGTGAAATTTGAATTTTAGACTTTTGCACCAGTGATATCAGTAAACCAGATAGTCACTTTTGGAATAACTAATATTAGCTACAAAATGTGGCTTTAATACAATCGTAGTATCGTAGTTTAAGTGAGTGAGGTACTTGTATTTTGATGTAGTTGAGTTAGTGAGCTGAATATGGAAACTTGCAGGTACCTTGTTCCAGCTGAGTTAACTGTTGGTCAATTTGTGTATGCAATTCATAAAAGGATCAAGCTAAGCGTCGTTCCAAAAAAAGAAGTGCAGAGAAGGCTATATTCATATTTGTTGATAACTCCTTGCCTCCAACAAGTGACACCCTACACTAAATAGACATATGTTTTTGATTTTTTAAACTCAAATATATCACTCTCTGCAAAATTTCTTTTAAAGATCCAAAAGGCTCGTAGCAATATGAAACTAAAAGTGAGCTCATGTTCGTGAAGCTTTAACGACTAGAAGCTGAAATTTTGGTGATCCACAATTATAAAAGCATTTTCTATTGATGACGTATAGTCTATATTCGGGTCACGAACCCGACTAAAGCCCAATACTAATAAGCCCAGCCACTAGCGGGAGTACGCCGATAAGTGTTTAGGCCCATGAGGCGTCAAACCGATGTTACTTACGTAACATGATATCGGATATATCCTAATTATGGAGATAATCATTCCCCAACCGACTTAGGCGGATCGCCGAAGGTTGAGAACACTGGAACCAACAAGGATTCCGTGTGTATATAAAGGGAATTCTATCCCTCGTTAAAGGTACTATCTACAAACCCTAACTCTCCTTTAGCCCTAAAACGATTACTTACTCTCACGCCGGAGGATAATCGTGGGAGACAATCCCACGGTAAGCCTAACGGTGTTTTAAATCTTCTTGTAGCGGTGTCTCAAGCAACAATCCTCAATTGGTACGAGAGTCGGAGCTCAAACAAGGAACGCCCAAATTTTGTATCAACAAGTGGCGCTATCCGTGGGACCATTCACTAAGAACTAGAATGACGAAGCATGAAAATCAGCGATCGCAAAATGGACCTAGGAAAAAAGCGACACTGGATCACTTCTAAGCAAACTTTCTGCAGGGACAACCGGTGTTGCTAAAACCAGTGGATCGTGCCAAGATTTGGTCTCCCTCCTCGGTGGAACCACGCTGGGGGACAACCCAAAGCCACGACAACCACCGCTAGCGCAGGGAGACCCATGCAGCAGCTTCTTTTGCCACTCCATTCCAAACAGATGGTGGAGACAAATTTCAAAAGCACCTGATGCCGATAAAAATAAGAGTATAATGGTGGAAACCCGATACTCCTACTCTAGAAGGGGTGTGTCGTAACTAGCGCCAGATGAGTTCGTATCGCAAAACTTCTACGAACCTTACTTGCTCTCATGCAAGAGAGAAGCAAAGAAGAGGTCAGGTCGAGTCTGCATGCATAACGGCTCGATTTTGGCCGGAGTTAGAGACATCCCCATCGCCGCCCGGAAAGGAGAAGCGCGGAAGGGATAGTCACCGACCCCGGTGTTTAATAGAATTGGGAAGAGAGTTGATGACGATGAGACATCCAACTCACAACATCTGGAAGGAAGTGAGGAGGATGAACAACGTACCAATGTCCACGCGCCCGGACTTGGTAGCGGAGAATTCATGACAGACTTGGCGCCGATACTCCCCAAGTGAAAGCCCTTCAAGTCGGTTCACGAGGGCAGTAAGCGGTAGAAGCGCCCGACGAAAGGAAAATTCATCCTCCGATAATTCCTCGGACGAGGATAGCGTCTGAGACATTGGAAGTCCGAAAACGGATATAATGACCAAGAGGAGGAAGATATATCTCTCCGTGGCGTCAAAGGTGGATGCGTTCACTCGACCGCATCGGTGATTTCTCGAGAGAACAAAGAGGCGATGCACCTTAACGTGAAAACCTATGACGGAACAGGTGATCCGATGATCACCTAAAATTTTGAATCGGCCACTACAATTGAAAACAGCTGTATGGTGCCACATGTTCAACTCCACACTAGTAGGAAATGGCGAACCGGTTCAATAAGCTTCCAGCTGAAGCATTAATGGTTTTGAAGAATTGAGAAAGGCGTTCCGCTAAACTTTACTCAACGGAAAAGTGTGCAAAAACCCCATTGAACTCGCTAAGGGTCAAACAAGCCAAGCGGAATCCACAAGCGCTTTTATGGGCGCTTCAGGATGAATGCATGCAAGTTAAAGCGTGTCCCGAGGTGCCCAAAATCTCAAGGTTCATGAATGGGATCGGAACCGTAACTTATCAAGAGGTTGAATGACAAGATTCCCAATCCTTTGATGAGCTCATGAAGCGCACACGGTCAAGCTTCGTCCAGGAGAGGCATTTGCGGCGATAGCAATTAGCGAAACTACTCGAACTACGGTCCACAGGAACAACACGGGAGACAATCCACTTGAGAAGTAGTAACATAGCGAGGGAATTATCGCAGGGGGAGCGGGCGCGACAATGACAAGTACATCCGCGACAAAGACTCCAAAGGAGATACTTGCAACATAAGGAGCAAACTTCCCAAGACCTCCACCAATGCGCAGGAGGATCGGCGTAGGAAGTGGTCTGCGACTATCTGCAGAGAAGGGCCACACTACTAACGAATGTTCCAATTTCTACGCCAGCTCATCGACAAACTAGTCCAAGGAAGGTAGGCTGGAACATTTGGTCAAAAACATTAAAGAAGAGGAAAGATAGACAAAAGGCGGGAATAAGAAGGAGGGGCCCCGAAAGATAAGCGATACTATTTACATGATACAATCATGGCAAAGAGTAACTAGGCGAGAAGGTTAACCAGTTTTCCATGGAAATGCAATCACTTTCCCTACATTAACGCGAACAATGGTGGTAGAGCCGCTCATCATCGAAATTAATGCGGGTCACGACATCCACCGCATGTATGTTGGCGGTGGAGCATCTGCAGAGACATAATGTCTGAACAGTACTGCTTCAAACAACTGCGCCCGAGAGATCTAGCGGTCCGGTGAGATCCCCATGATCGCGGCCAGGCTTCAGGAGAAAAGATATGGCCTATGGGGCAATTCGACTCTTGGTTAGAGTAGGTAATAATGACCACTCCACAACGGCATGGCTGGATTTTATGGTAATCAAATCCCCCTCGCCATACAATGTCATTATCGGAAGACCGGGAATATCGGCCATACGCGCGATCCAGTCTACCCTTATACGGGATGCTCAAATTTCCATGGAAGGAGGTGTCGTTACCTACAATGCTGCCGTACCTCCTAAAGAATGTTAGCGTTCACATCGAAGGGCACCCTACTGAGCGATGCCTTGTGAAACTCCAAACCTAAAGGTAGCAATTCATCCCGATTACCCCGAACAGGGAATATCGATAGGAGGATCACTGTCGGACAACGGCAAAGCAGGCCCGGTGTCGCATTGTCTCTTGCAAAAGAACACGGACATCTTTGCATGGGAGCCAAAACACATGACTGGGGTACCACGTTCAATCACATAACATAAGTTGAAAATCTGACAAGGATATTCACAATACGTCCCCTTGCGCGCAAGCCTAGAGCGCTTAAATGTGTATGGCAATCTGGCGGTACACAAGTTAGTAGGGCGAAATCATGCGGAAGTCTACTACCATGGCCGGCTTTCTAACCCAGGGTTATGGTAAAGAAAAAAGTGATGGTAGATGGCGGATGTGCATGGAATTCACTGATCTTAATAAAGCATGTCCACAAGACTGCTACCCCCTACCAGAGATAGGCTGGAAGGTGGAATCTTTGTGTGGATATCCACTAGAGTGCTTTCTCGATGCATACAAAGGATACCATCAAATCCGTGATGGCAAGGAGGACGAGGAAAAAGCGGCCTTTCATACAAGCCAAGGTGTCTCTTTGCTACACAAAAATGCCCTTTGGCTTGAAGAATCTTGGCGCCACCTATCATAGGTTAGTCGATAATGCATTGAAAAGCAGGGTTGGCCCAAACCTAGAGGTTTCGTCGATGACGATCATAAAAGCCATACGGAGGATGAGTTGGTGCGATATTGAGGAAACATTTAGGACACTCAAGAGATCAACATGAAGCTCATCCTAAAATGCACCTTGGCTCTGAGAGGCATGTTCCTTGGGTACTTGATATAACGATGGTATAAAGCGTGTCGAGAAAATACTAAAGAGGCGTCATCGACCTTCCTTCACGCGCATGTTGAAGGAAGTCAATCTCTCAATGGAAAGGCGGCCGGTCTAAATAGATTCCTATCCAAGTCACAGACCAAAGCACTACCTCTTTCAAAACACTCAAGAAGTGTATAAAAAGGGTGATTTTCAAGTTGGACTACGGAGGCGAAGAAGCAGTGACTTACGGCTTAAACAACACTGGCAACACTCCTACACTTGTAGCAGCCCGACCGGGGAAGAGTTGATTATGTACTTATCGCAACTCATGGAGCAATCAAATGTATCTTGGCGGATAGGAACTCGGTACAAACACCAATATACTTTGTAAGCAAAGCGCTCAAGAAAACAGAGATGAATTATAGCGCAATGGAAAAGTTGGTCCTTGCATTAGTATTCGCCGCCAAGCGGCGAATTCTTGCAGTACTTCGGTAGCGCTGAATGCATTGATCACGAGACCAACCGATCAAGCAAATCATCTCCAAACCTCGCTCAGGCGATTATCTGAGAAGTGGAGTGTATTGCTAGGTGAACACAACATCTCTTATAGACCACGTCGATTTGCAATAAAAGGCGGTGCTAGCAGATTTCATCATGGACACGATGATCCACGCACTAAGCAAGAAGAACTACAAGATCCATGGATCTTGTTCGCGACGGATCCATGCGTGGATGGGTGGGAGCAGGCCTCATCCTCACAAACCCGGAAGGATGGAATTCACTTACGACCGGCGTTCAATTCACGGCAACAAATAACGAGAATAGAAGCCTAATAGCCGGACAGCATTGCAGCTCGAATGAGTGTACGTAACTGAAGCAAATGTAGATTCGGGCTAGTGGCCAACCACGTGTTGGGGAGTACGCATGGCCAAGAGGAAAAACATGATTCAATACCTCGAAAAACCAAGGCACTAATCAAAGGCTTTGTGGGTTTACCATCAAACAAGTTCCTCGAGGGGAAAACCGAAAGGCGGATGCGCTAAGCAAAATCGCATCCACAAGTTTTGCACACCTATCCAAACAGGTGTTGGTGGAAACATTGAAAACCAAATCCATCTCGAAATGGAAGTATCCACGGTAATAGAGGAAAGACGGTCCTACGTGGATGACACAATGTCGCGAAATTCATAAGCAAGAGTATTAACCCAAAAGCGAAGAGAAGCCGAAGGATCCGACGCCTGACGCAAAGGTTTGAACCGGGACAACATACTATATCGACGCTTTTCTTGCAACCATGGCTCCTTTGTGTTGGTCCCCACAAACAAACTATGTACTTCAGAAATCCACGAAGGTTCATGCATGCATTGAGGACCACGATCTGTGGTGGCGCGCTTTACTGGTCAGATATTATTGGCCCACCATGCATGCAGCGATCGCGCGGACTTAATCGAAAAGTCGCATGTGCCAAGTTCGAGACCGTGCCACGCCAACCACAACTGAGGGCTAACACCAATTACGGCACCATGGCCATTTTACAAGTGGGGTATCGACATCGCGGTCCTTTTCTGTTCGGCCAAGGGAGGATTAAAGTTCCTCATAGTCGCCATAGACTACTTCACCAGTGGATCAAGGCAAAGGCGTGGTGACAATCACTTTGGCAACCGGTGAAACGCTTTATGCGGGAAAATATTGTATGCCGCCGGTCTACACGGGAAATCATCTCGGACAACGGAAACAATTCTGCGACAACCCTTTCAAGGACGGTGCGAAGCTAAAATCACAAAGACGCCAGCGTCAGTTAAGCACCCACAAACCAACGGCTTAGTTGAACTTGCGAATCGAAGCACTGGAGAAGGAATTAAGGCACGCTTGGATAAGCACAATAGAAGATGGGTGGAAGAACTATCGCATGTTCTGGCGACCGCACTTCAATCAAAACTGGAGGGACACCCCTTCTCTCAGTATGGGGACGAAGCCGTCATACCAAATCGAATGCCAACTATTCGCATGCTGAAATCAATGTGGCAACCAATGGCGTGGCGATGTATCGACTTAGACCTGCTAGAAGAAGCCTAACAGCGGCCTATAGGAAGCAAAATCAAAGTCAAGGATGAAAGGATACTATGATGCTAAAGTGCGAAGTGTTTCATTGAACCGGGTGACTTGTTTACCGCGCCAATGATGCGAGCCACCTGAAGACACGGGTAAGCTTGGACTAAAGTGGGAAGGACCCTATGAGGTTATCTTGAAGCATTAGGAGCAGTACAAACTACGAGGCTTGGATGGCCGTGAATGCGCCACGCACATGAAACATATGCAACCTTAAGAGGTGCTACCTATAGGAATGGCTAGGGCCCAGCGCATAGACGCTCTTGCACTTTGTTGAAGTGCCCAATACACATTTATGTATTTCCTTTTGTTTTCCTTAGTATCTTGTCTTACTTATTTCTCATAAAAACTTGCAAGTATTAATAAAACGTCGCGGTTTCTAGCTAACTCTGCGACACATTTCACTTTGTTATTTCCATATCTTGTATGTCTTAACAATTTTTTATTTTTTGCCTACATGGCGTGCATGTACTTTAAAAACCCACGACGGTAAAAGGATGAGTCAACCTACTAAAGGACTCGTTGAGTAAGAGGGTTGCAAACCCATCAACACCGGATCACGCATCCTTGTTAAACACCTTGTTCTCAAGACGTTGGAATAAGTTTGTCGCATCTCGATGGGTGCCAACAATGCATATGGTGCCGCGTTTAACAACTTAGGAACCAAGACACTTGATTCCTTTATATGATATTTTCGATGTATATCACAACATACAATGATTATGATTAAAAAAGAAAAAAGAAAGAAATAAGAGATACTTAGAAATTATCTCTTATGAATACTATGATCTTCATACATGACTATGGATTTCGGATATAATTCGCGCTTGTGTACAACTTTGACTCAGTAGACTATGTCTTATCTTGTAAAAAGACAAACAGATAAGTCCAAGTTGCCATAATATAAACACACATTTCACAAGAAGAGATTTCTATTAATAACTAAGTTATTATAAAGGATGTTCATAAACAAAAGATCCTATCTATATACTATTAGACCGCTCTCCGTGATGAAGTTCCCACGCTGCGCAGCATCTCCACTCTCGCTTAGCCTCTTCAATAAGTCGGTCTTGGCGAGACACAATTGGCAACTCACTGCACCCCCGTCCGACCTTGGAAGACGAGTGCACTTAACCCGCACATAGTCGCTTTACCTTTAATACCTCCTTTTTTAGCTAGTCCGGTGGCATGCTTCAACACTTCCTTCAATGACATTTCTTTCTCTAAAGCAAAAGGATTTAGAATGTCCCTAGGGCGATCAAATCAGGCACTTGAAGGTCTGCGAGACATCGGGCTTAAAGAAAATAGTCCATTTGGCTGAAACTTCGCATTATCAATACGATGGCGCGCTAAGGTCAACCCTTCCATAATAGCAGTTATGGGATAATCTTGGTCGCGTTCCATTTCAGCAATCATTGGAAGCTCCAAAGACTTCATCTTCTCCATGGCGGACACTTAGCTCATCATAAGCCTGCGCATTATAGCTGGTACCTTTTGCGTGGTACCTTCAACAGTCCGCCTCATGAAGCCTCTCCACGGCTTACGCTTTGCAGCTCTAAGGAACATTGGACCACCCCACCAAATGCGTCCACTACCTCTTTGGACTCCACGTGGTCGAGCGACGCGCTTGAGCCATGGTGATAAGCCACTGGCGCTCGGCAATAACATACATGAGATGAGGATATAATTCCTCATCATACTCAAACCGAGCTTCGCAGCATTCATCTCTTTGTGTTTCTGAGCACCTTTCACAGTGGTACCAAAATCTTCCAACTGCGTGGTCAACGTATCCATGCTCTTCTCCAGATATTTTAGTGCCCGGAGACCACGAAGCCTTGTACCACTGATGCCTCTACGCGTTCTTGGTTTATTTGGCCCATTAGCACCATTTTTCCTGGCCGCTTCGGCGTGCCTACGGACTCTCGCCTCGGCCTGGCACTAGCCAACTAGCGATCCGCTTCAGAAGCAATTTTCTCATCCTTTTGAGCGCCGGCGCTTTCCCTAATTTGAACCTTTAGCTTCTCAACTATTGAAGCTTGATGCGCGGAACCACACTAACTCTTCAACCAATTGCTCCATGATGCATCCCTAGCGATAAGTCCTCATCGTTTTGGCAATGCGGCTCGGTTGTGCATGAGAATGTACAGGACCCGCAAGGGGCGACTCCGCTGACTGTTCAAACCTGCATACACTGACGAGAGAATTAGCCGTTTCCATATAAGCGGTTGAATAAGTGCGCACAAAATATATGGACAACGTTACTTCTGCGAGGACCGAGACATTAGCGAGGGGTGAGATGACGCAACATCACGGAGGATGATTCCACGCGATGGCGACCACAGAGCGCTTTTTCCTCGATGAGCTAGCGCCATCCTCTCCGTGCGATCTTTTGCGTTTAAGCCCGGATTCTGGCTCCTCGTCTTCTTCTTCTTCCATAGGTGCGCTAGCTATGTAGGTGGTGGCTGGCGCTCTTGTCGATAACCTATGGGGTTTGGCAAGCTTTGCGGCGTCGGCTTCCCTGCGGTGAGGGCTGGTCCTGTTTCTCCTAAATTCATTGTCGAGTGTACGCCTAGCGGTTGCATCCATGAGGGGCTCTTCTCCTTCTTTCGATGGCAGTCCACTCCACTTGAATTGGCTTCGCTAGTTGCACAACTGTAAACATATCCATCTGCGCCAGAAGACAACAAATTACAGGGTTACATAATGTGCAAAAGGAAAAGAAAGCTCTTACATTAATCAAGAAAGGGGATCGAAGGGATGAGCACCCCGGCCATTCGCCTAAGAAGATTGGCATCTCATCGACATCTTAAAGTAATTACTAATGCCCATATGCACAAGAAATTCCTCAGGATAGGAACTAATAGGGATGCGGTTGGCGTTTATCGGTTCAGCATCCTCCCGCAGCATATGATCGAGTGGGCTCATCCTTCGGCAATGTCCCAGGTATGAAATTCAAAGCTGGGAAGCACGTCGTCTACCGAGAAAAAGACTCTCTCTAGTTCGGGCGCGTCGGTTTTCAGTATAACACTGGTAGCGCCATACTGCGGCGTTTAGCAAATGAGACCCAGCGTGCGTCCGTTGTGTGGTAGCGCGAGGAATAAGTGGATAGTTGGGTTAATCGCCGATGTAATGCGGCAATTAACCTCGAAGTTGGTGATCTTATTTGCCGTCACGATGCGGTAGGATAGATGCATGATAATAATTTAATACGTCGTGCAGAAATAGGGATATGGGCACAGCGTTGATTCGCTAACTTCGAAAAACCGTGTGTACACCCTATTTTCCTTAAATCTGCAATAGATGCCAGCACTCGGAACAACGGATGCACGTCAAGGGTATATAATAATCAAGGTGAACTCTAGAAGTTCACCTCGGTTATATCGGAGGTAAAATCGAGATAACTGTTTGACCATGGTATTCTTTTTAACGGCCATGACGCGTGGTTACCTTTGGATTAGGTAGTTTTCTGTTTTTTGCTAATGGAGGATTTCTTAACAATGGCGGATTGAGTTTTTCACCGTGAAAAACACAGCTTAAAATGAGGCGACTTGTTATATAAGTGTCCTTATCCACGTGGCGATGGCGAGCAAGTGGATCTACTATCTTCAATATGTGGTTGGATCACTTGATGTGACCTAGCATACCTTTGCGATTACTTTCCCCAGATTCTGGCCCATTTTAAAATACTATGTCTAGATACAATGTATAAGGCGGGTATATTTTTGGCTTCTTGGCTACGCCATTGAGTTTTATTGTCTGCGTTTATTAGTCTAGCATCCGGTCATCACTTCACGCATACTAGACTAGGGGACATGATGATTTATAGTCTATATTGGTCATGAAATGCTAAAATGCCAATACTAATAAGCCCGGCCGAACTGGCTACACCATAAGTGTTTAGGCCCACGAAGGCCCAGCCAACCCGATGTTATTCTCACGTAACATGATATGGGATATATCCTAATTATGGAGATAATCATTCCCCAACCGACTTAGGCGGAAGGATGCGAAGGTTGAGAACACGGAACCAACAAGGATTATTGTATATAAAGGAATCTATCCGTTAAAGGTACTATCTACAAACCCTAACTCTCCTTTAACCCTAAAGCGATTACTTACTCTCACGGGAGGATAATGTGGGAGACAATCCACGTAAGCCTAACGGTGTTTTCTGTACATCTTCTTAGCAGCGAGGTCTCAAGCAACAATCCTTAATTGGTACGAGAGCCGGAGCTCAAACAAGGAACACCCAACTTTTGTATCAACATCTATACAACAAAAAAAAGGATCAAGATTGTCCTATTGTTCTCAATTTAAAAGCTCATAAGCCCAAAAATAAACTCTCACAAGGAGTTGATTTGTAAACCGTAGCTGTCTATTCAAAGAGAGGTGATTTGCACACTCTATAAAATGATTGAGACATTCCAATTTGTTGTGTTTAGACATTTATACCTTCACAGTTACGTTTACATTTTCACTCATATAAGGTTATAAATGTCTAAAAACAATAAATCAGTGTGTCCCAATCATTTGATGGAGTGTGCAAATCATTTCCTCCCCTATTCAAAGGTAGCTTATAGTTAATTTAATAAAGGCTTAAGCCCGTTGGTTTAAGCCCATTTACCTTCTAAGACTCTCTTATTTTTAGTGTATTTAATATCTATTTTCATGTTCCATATAACCAATCACCAACAAAATTTTCAGTATTATTTTGGTTTTTACAATTACATTAGTTTATATATATATAGCCCTTTCAGCCCATAATAAGTGTCCAATCATTGCCTATATAAATCATTGCCTATATGAGTCAATCGCAATCAATTAGTCGGGTCGCTAATATTTACTACATCCGTCCCATATTAAGTGTTCACTTTTGACTTTTAAAGTCTTTTCTTTTCAACTTTAACCTTCAATATTTTTGTTTGTGTTATTTAATATTTGATGAAACTTATACCAATGAACAATATGTTTAAAACACAATCTATTCATATATTTTGCATCAAGTATTTTATAACACAAACAAAAATATTTAAAATCAATGTTGAAAAAGAATGACTTCAAAAAGTCAAAATGAACATTTAATATGAGACGGAGGGAGTAATACAAAACAAAATTTATCAGCCAAGATGAACACATAGGAAACTAAAACCAAATGGCCACGGTTAACAATGTGTAAAATTATTGAGTCCACAATTTCTCATGTGTGCTAATAATGGGTGTGTCAAATTTTTCTACATATATAAGTGTGGAGATATTATCCAAATTTCTAAGGTTAAAACTTAAAAGTGCGGAAATATTTTTAAATGTCCACACCTAAAAGTGTGGCAAAGTTGCAAAAAATATTTATAAGAAAAAGTGTGAAAATATTTGTTACACATATAAGTGTACCTTATTGTAATTATACACACTTATATATGTGGATTAATTTTTAAAATATTTGTGACACCTATTAATGTAGCAAAATTATTATTCATATAAAAAAAAGTCCACGGTTGATCATACAGTGGCAAAATAAGTGTGGAGAGTAAAACTATTTTTTGTAGTGGCGGTTCTTCTCTTTGCATAACATGCGTATCACTTCTTGCATTGATTACGTTGGCATTTATTTTCGCAAGAAGGGTCACGCTAAGTTCCATTAGTTGTTCAACAGATAAGGAATCAACTATATCGAGTCTGCATATATCTATAGAGTAAATCTATGATTGTATAACATAGAAATACTATAACTTGTAGTCTGGCAAAAGTTTATGTGTGCTCAGTTAGAACTATATATATATATATTTATATATATATATATATATATATATATATATATATATATATATATATTGTTGGAATTATATAACATGACATTCAAATAAATAATCACAAAACATCAAAGTATTCATGCGGAAGCGTATAGGATTTATTAATGAACAATTAATTAACATAGAAGAATATCGCGCATACCTTTCTTGATTCTAGCCGAACAAGAATCAAATCCACAAACTAGCAACGGATGAACCCTAATTTGATTTAGTTAGGATTATGTGAATTACCCTTACCGTTTTGTAATTCAATCCAAGATAATAACAAAAGTATGTTATTACTATGTTCTTGTACACCGCATTCTAAACCGAATTAAAGTAATGCTAGTTTCTATCAAACAAATAACTTGGTTTTGTGGAAAAGAGTGGATCGACACCAAGGGTGTTCGGCCGATCGGTTTGGACAAAGAAAACACACACAAAAACGTTTTTAGGGTTTAGCTTATGAGCATAAGAGATGGAAAAATAAAACCCCTAGCCTTGTATATATACACAAGCAAACTTGGTGAACAAGTTGGGTTTTTCTTTCCTTGTTTTGTCCCTTGGCCGATCGGTATAGGAGTCCCCAAAGGGATTTCGGAACCTTCCCAACTTTTGCAATTTGATCCTTTTCCATAAACATTTAACGACCGTTAGTCCATTACATTAATTACTTAACGTCCGTTAGTTATTTCGTTTAATAAATAAATAAATATAACATTTATATTTAATTATTAACTTTAAATTCTCATCCGTAAAGTGTGCAATCCCATAGTCTCGAGTTCGATCCTAACTCACGTCTACTAATTTATATCCATAAAACTAACACTCCCACTTGGATATAACTTAATAGAGTGATCACATTCGGTTAGCGTCTAGCAACACTTCGATGCCTCTAGTACAACTCGAGCAAGGCTCCTGGAAAATCTTTTAATGATTTCTCATTATTATTATCCTTTTGTTTCTAATACTATGTTAAGAAAAGATATGGAATTAAGTCATTCTTTATAAAACTATTATGTTTCTCGTTATTAAGTGATTGACCAAGATTACCGAATCATCTAAACATATTTAGGGAAGATTTGGGTGCGGCCGCACAAACATCTTGTCAACCCTACGAGGAAGTGATAAACTCCAAATAAAATTTGAAGGAACAAATTCTATCTTGACTACAAGAATAACCCACAAACTTTGTAACATTTCTGAAAACAACCCTTATGACTACCGATTCATTATAGCGTTAAGTTGCTCCACGAAATGCACTACATTCATGACACTTATCACGGTATCTCAAGTCGAGGATAACTATTCATTATTTACTTATAACAATATCCACAAAGTAAATTATGTAGTTGGGATAAGTCCTATATTCAATTCATTGAATATCATGTGAAATTGGTATGCATTCTCATCAATATACTTTCAAGTATATTCTACCACATCTCTCAGATTTGTCTTAATTTAATGATACTCCCATATCATTAATCGACAACGGACATTTAGAATAACTTAGTTATTCATGGATTAAACATGCAAATATAGGACAACAATATTATAAATGAAAATAAACATAATCCAAACTTTATTTCATTAAAATAATAAATGTTTTACAATATCCTTTATCCAAATACTAATCACAGTTATGCATGAAACTTTTAGCTAAACGAAGTCCAATTTCATTGGCAAGTCCTACAAGCTTGTCTTTAGCTAAAGCCTTAGTGAACGGATCAGCTGAGTTATCATCTGTGTGAACTTTCAATAGATTTATTTCACCTTCACGGACTTGTTCACGAACATAGTGATACTTAGTAGAAAATGTCCGGTGCCCTTCATGACTCCAGGTTCATTGGCAAATATGATTGCTTGTGAATTGTCACAATACATATCAATAGGTGATTCAATTGAAGGCATAACACCAAGCCATGAAATGAATTTCCTAATCCAAACGAATCCATTGCGACTTCCGGCAGCTATGTATTCGCTTCGCGCAGACATCGCAATCGTACTCACGCTTCTTGCTCTTCCAAATAATCAAGCCAATGCTCCTCCATTGATGACAAAGACATAACCCGCGTCGAGACTTATATCATCTTTATCACATGCGGGGCGCATCACAAGAACTGTAACACCAAGTTACTGTATGCGGATTTCCTCCATACACTAAAAACATATCTTTCATATTCGTAAGATACTTTAGAATATGTTTAACGACAATCGATGAAGTTCACCCGGATTACTGTTGATATCGGCCGTCATGTTTTGAGCGAAGGCCACATCGGCCTTGTGCATCTCACAAAGGCATACATAATAGATCCTACAAATGAAGCATAAGGAACTTTTCTGCATCGCGTGCCACCTCAGCAGGTTTTGAAGCACACATATCGCTACATAAGCCATGCTTTACTTCCATCGGCAAATATCCTTTCTTGGAATTTTGCATATTGAATCTCTTCAATATTTTATCAATGTAAGCGCTTTGACTTAAACCAATTAACGGCTTTGACCTATCTCGGTAGATCTTGATTCCCAGAATATATGCAGCTTCTCCTAAATCCTTCATGGAAAAACACTTCCCAAGATATGCCTTAACATTTTGCAAACTCGGAATGTCTTTTCCCATAATTAATATGTCATCGACATAAAGAATTAGGAAAATTACATTACTCCCACTAACTTTGTGATATACACATGGCTCATCGAGATTTTGAATAAATCCATACTTTTTGATTTCTTCATCAAATCTCTTATTCCATTGCCTTGATGCTTGCTTCAATCCATAAATGGACCTTTGAAGTTTGCATACACGGTTTGGAAATTGTGGATTCACGAACCCCTCAGGTTGCTTCATATAGATGTCTTCATCTAGGCGACCATTTAAGAAGGCAGTTTTGACATCCATTTGCCATATCTCATAGTCATAGTATGCTACTATAGCTATGAGAATTCTAATAGCTCTAATGTCCGCTACAGGAGAAAAGGTCTCCTCGTAATCAATGCCATAAGTTTGAGTAAAACCTTGCGCAACTAGACGAGCTTTATAGACGTGTACATTGCCATCCATGTCAGGCTTAATCTTATAGAGCCACTTACTTCCAACCAGGTGGCGTTTGGAGGTAAGTCAACCTCTTCCCGGACTTCATTTTCTCTCATGGATTGCATTTCCCCATTCATTGCAACTTGCCATTTTTCCTTATCAGGACTTGCCATGGCAGCTTTATAACTAGTAGGCTCTCCAAGATCTCCTAACATAGTTTCCTCAACCTCTACGTTAAGACATAGACGTTCAGTGCACGCGTATTCCTACGGATCTACGAGCGGGAATCACTTCAACTTCGGTGGAGGACCCGGACTATCGGGTTCTACTGGAAATGCGTTAGTGTTTTCGAAGGTAATGCATCTTCTTGATCATCTTCCAAATCATAAACTCTCCCACTTGAATTCTTGAGATCACGAGATCTCTTTCAAGAAAATCTCCATACCTAGCAACAATTACTTTATTTTCGGTTGGATAGTAAAAGTAGTAACCCATAGTTTCCTTAGGGTATCCTACGAAGATACACTTTGCAGATCTTTGTTGGAGTTTATCTGCTGAGTCGCGTCTAACATAAGCCTGCAACCCCGGACCTTTAAATAAGACAGGTTAGGAGCTTTACCATGCCATATTTCATATGGTGTCTTATCAACCTTCTTTGTGGGAACCATATTTAGAATCACGAGCAGTGATTCCAAAGCATAATCCCAAAAGGATAAAGGTAGAGTGGTAAGATTAAACATAGAATCATATCATGTCCAACAATATACGATTTCTTCTCTCAGATACACCATTTTGTTGTGGAGTATATGGAGAAGTGAGATTCGGACAATTCCATTCTCGACTAAGTAATCTTTAAACTCTTGGCTTAGATACTGCGCCTCTATCGGATCGAAGAGCTTTAATCTTCTTTCCCAATTGCGGTTCTACTTGACTTTGAAAACCTTAATTGTTTCAAACACCTCATGTTTATGCTTAAGTAAATAAACATAACCATAACGAAATCATCAAGAAAGGTTAAGAAGTAGCTAGCACCTCTCTTTGACACATGTCTAAGTGGTCCACACACATCGGTATGAATAAGACCAAGTAGATCAGAAGCCCTCTCCATATTGCTATGAAAAGGTTTCTTAGTCATCTTCCAGATATGCATGACTCACATTTATCAAATGATTCATCATTGATATTTTGCAAAAGCCCTTCTTGTTGCAGCTTATGCATGCGAGCCTTGCCTATATGAGCAAGTCTACAATGCCAAAGATAAGAAGAATTCAAGTCTAACTTTATCTTCTTGTTAATGCTAAACATTGAATTATTATTATTGTTAGATTCATTTCCAATCACATCAATTTCAAACACACCATTCACAGTAATTGCTTTAAAATAAAATACACCATTTAAAGAAACATCAATTCCATTACGTGAAATAGTATGAGTAAAACCATCATCCAACAAAGCTGAAAAGGAAACAACACCTCTAATTATAGAAGGTGCATAATGACAATTGTTCAATAACGATTACTAAGCCCGAAGGCAATACTAAACTAAGCGTTCCTATGGCTTCAATTGTACATGTCGCCATTTCCCACGTCAGATATTGCTCCCCATAGGCAAGCTTCCTTTCCACTCTAAACCCTCGTTAGGTATTACAAATGTGAATACCACAGCCGTATCATATACCGGGAATTATTATGATTTAGAGTAAATAATTCAATGACAAATAAATTACGAGAAGAACGGCGCCATGGACCCTTCATACTTCATTTTATTTGCCCGCAATTCATCAAGATAGAGAGCACAATTTCTCTTCCAATGCCCAACGCTCTTACAGTGGTGGCATGCTTGATCCTTTTAAGGATTTTCCTTCCTAGGAGTAGGGTTCTTCTTGGGTTGTGGTTGATAGGCCATCACCTGTTTGCCTTTGTCAACCTTTCCCTTACCCTTCCCCTTCTTGTTGTTCGCACGCTACGGTTTTGGCTTATTAATCCTTCCACCACGAATAGCAAGTACAGGCGGTAGGAACCTTTTGAGGCAACCCTTTCTCATAGTCAATTAGCAATGCGTGTAGGTCGATGCTTATCTTCCCCACATAGTGCATATTGAAGTTTCTGACAAAACCATTAAAATCCTTGTTAAGGGATCGATTAATCGATTCACGACCATGTCATCATCATAAGTTTTGCCAAGTGCTTTGAGCTGGTCCATGTAACCTTTCATTTCTAGTACATGAGCACTTACGGGTTTACCCTCACCTTGCCTACAGTATGTAACGTCGGTCAAGTCATAAATCTCGACGTATTTGGTTTCTCAAACATGGTTCGAAGTTCATTGAGCATATTATATGGGAAATAATGTTCAAACTGCTTTTGAAGAGCAGATTCCATTGTTCCCAACATAAGACAAGCCACATCATTATGACGCTTATACTCAAGTTGCCAAGCATCAATTTGAGCTTGAGTAGTATCAGGACCGGTTGGTTGTTCAGGGCAAGGTTCATAAAGATATTTCAACCGGTCAAGGCAACTCTGACAATTCTCAAAGAGCGGTGCCAATCATTGAAATTCTTAGAGCGATACAACTTTTCTCGATCAAAAAGCTTTTGAACACAGAACTTAGTCTGATGTTAGTGTTATCGTTATTTTGAGCCATTTCTACATAAAAAGTTCAAGTATTAGTATTTTCGATAATACAACTTTTCAAGAAAATAAAATATACCCAACGGTAATATAAACATATAACCATATAATTTTCTCGAAAACTAGGATCCAAATTATCATAGGTTCATTACATCAGTTGATCGCTAGCAACGAGCATATAATAAGGTAATATGTCGAACATTAATTGGCAAACAATTTCCAACTCCTAGATCATTATGGGATTTATATTTTCCAACGCTATTGCAAATATAAACATGTTTCATCCCATCTTATGCCATTGAGTCCAAGTCTCACTTCCTACTCAACTTAAGTGTCTAACTTAAAGAAATGCAAATATGTCCATGTAAGGTCTCACTTTACATAGAGATTTACCTCTCCATCACAATCTAGCCAAGTACTTTCATGACATAAATTGCAACTTCAAGTGTTCCTTTTAATTAGATGGCATATAACTTAATTTAAAAGGATACTAGTTTTGATTTTATGTGGTCAAATCAAATATGTACAAAGATGTCATGCATTCATCTTGTAGCATAAATTTAATAAAAACCTTTTTATTACAAATTCATAAAGATCAAATTATCAAAGTTTTGATTGAGGTAATGGGTTCACCAATCAAGGAATTTAGTGATAATTATCGTCCATTATACCGTACTTTTGCATAAGTGTAAACACTTAGTGTTTGGTAATTACCACCAATGAAGTGGCGCATGGAATTAAAACTAATTAGCCCTTAAGATGAGTTTGCACATTTTATGGCTTACTAAGTAGCTCCATTCGAACTTACAGAGGGGAGGACGGTAAGCATAAAGCATAACCTTAGACATCCTTTCGGTGATATTTGTGCACTTCTTTATTAAACCCTTTATAGTTCATTCTAATGGGTGAGCCGTTCAGACCATTTGTACCAAAGTCACCAATCAATTAAACTATTGAAAACTTAACTCTTCCAAAACAAATCAAATTTCGCCATAGTTTAGTCCGTATTATTTTTCTATTCAAAATTACCCTTTGCTTAAAACTGTCAAACATAATAAACAAACAAGTAATACCAATAAAAATAAACTACTAAAAAACAATACGCACATAATAAACAATTTATACGTGTAAACAAGTAGCCACATGCAACTTATTCGATAAAACTCCATTAATAATCAATATCTAGGTTAAATTAATGTAAATATTAATTAGGGCTTTCACTCAAATGATAGAAAGTGAGCCACATACATCGACCAATCGATTCGTAAACCCTTAATTAAAATATACCAAATTGCATAATTGATTCATTAATTATATATAATTGAGTCTTCCCAATTCAAGATTTATAGTAATTAAATATGTCTCAACAATTAAACAATTATCAAAGCAACTTATCCATGACTAACATGCATGTATAATCATGGATATCATAACAATTATACACATAAGTCACAAGATCGCATATAAAAATTCCATGACACATAACAAATTATTCACGAATTAATCACGTAATCAATATTAATTCTAGGTTTTAATAAGGTTAGCAAACAATTTTCAAAACCTTAAAATTTATACATGTGTCGAACTTAAAAAATAGAACGCCCCATTAATTAAAAAAAATCGACCAAAACATAAATAAACATAAACCCTAGATTAACATATCAAACAACATACAAGTATTTGTTTTATTACGCGTTTATGTAATTAATTACTCATTAAAACCAATGACTCGTGATGCCCCTGTTGGAATTATATAACATGACATTCAAATAAATAATCACAAAACATCAAAGTATTCAATGCGAGGCGTATAGGATTTATTAATGAATAATTAATTAACATAAAAGAATATGCGTATCTTTTCTTGATTCTAGCCAAACAAGAATCAAATCCACAAACTAGCAACGGATGAACCCTAATTTGATTTAGTTAGGATTATGTGAATTACCCCTTACCGCTTTGTAATTCAATCCAAGATAATAACAAAAGTATGTTATTACTATGTTCTTGTACACACTAAACCAAATTAAAGTAATGCTAGTTTTTATCAAACAAATAACTTGGTTTTGTGGAAAAGAGTGGATCGACACCAAGGGTGTTTGGCCGATCGGTTTGGACAAAGAAAACACACACAAAAACGTTTTTAGGGTTTAGCTTATGAGCACAAGAGATGGAAAAATAAAACCCCTAGCCTTGTATATATACACAAGCAAACTTGGTGAACAAGTTGGGCTTTTCTTTCCTTGTTTTGTCCCTTGGCCAATCGGTATAGGAGTCCCCAAAGGGATTCCGGAACCTTCCCAACTTTTGCAATTTGATCCTTTTCCATAAACATTTAACGACCGTTAGTCCATTACATTAATTACTTAACGTCCGTTAGTTATTTCGTTTAATAAATAAATAAATATAACATTTATATTTAATTATTAACTTTAAATTCTCATACGTAAAGTGTGCAATCCCATAATCTCGAGTTCGATCCTAACTCACGTCTACTAATTTATATCCATAAAACTAACATATATACCACCATAATCATTGATAGCAAAGCAAGATAAACTACTAGTAATGGTTTATTGATACAAGGGGTATTTATGTACAAAGATATAATTATGTATATAATGTAACAAAAGTGAACCAAGTATCTATTCAATCTCTCATGTCATAAATAGGGACCATTAGATGTGATTATGTCTTTTTAATTATATATGTTTGAGGTCACAATAAAGAAAAACCATTAAAGCAACTAGAATATACACATACGGCAGCACATCATGAACTATTATCCATGCTCTAATCAAAACATCGCTTTAAAGTTGTTCTATTGCTTACAATAATACAATTTAATGAAAGTTAGGACTTACTGTTGGAATTATATAACATGACATTCAAATAAATAACCACAAAACATCAAAGTATGCGAAGCTAATAGGATTTAAAATTAATGAACAATTAATTAACATAAAAAGAATATACAAGTGTACTTTTCTCTGATTCTTAGCCTAACAAGAATCAAATCCACAAACTAGCAATTGGATGAATCATAATTAGGGTTTATAGGATTATGTGAATTACCCCACTACCGCTTTGTAATTCAATCCAAGAATAATAACAATAATGTGTTATTAGCACATTCTTACCTACATCGCATTAAAACACGCATTACAAAACAAATTAAAGTAATGCGGAGTTTTAATTAAACAAAATAATTATGTCTTGGAAAAGATGATGATCGACACCCATAAGGGTTGTACAATCCAAGCAAAACATATACAAACACTTTGAACCTAGGTTTTAAATTATAATACAAAGAGATGCAAAACACAAGACCCCTAGCCTTGTATATATACTAGCATAAAACTTGGAGAACAAGTTGAGTTGGAGATGGGATGGTTTCTTGTAGCCGATGTCATCGTATGCGAGTATCCCACAAGTAATTAAGAAATTCCTTTTTATCCAAATATTGATTTGCATTCTAAATCCTTTCCAATTACATTTAACGCATAAAGGTCCATTACGCTTATTACTTAACGCCCGTTATAATTATTTTGTTTAATTAATAAATAAATATAACTATTACATTTAAGGAAAATGATTGGGAAGCCTAATTATGTGCCTAAAGATGTGCCACCGTATAGGGTATGGCGATCCAGATGGTTTATAAAAAATTGGGTCCCATTGCAATTTAGTCTTTAGCATAAACATCGTGACCGTGATGCCACATATTACTTAACGTGTCATATATCTTTAGGCACATGATTTAGGTCTCCCAAATCAATACTTTCTACCATTTAATTATTAACTTTAATTCTCATACGAAAGCAGTAAAGTGTGCACAATCCCATAGTCTCGAAGTTCGATCCTAACACGTCTATTAATTTTTGTCCATAAAACCAACAACTCCCACTGGACATATCTTAATAGAGTGATCATATCGGTTACTGCGTCTAGCAATACTGACCGATGCCTCTAGTACAACTCGAGTAAGGTCTCCTGGAAAAACCTTTTAATGATTTCTCATTATTATTATCCTTTGTTTCTAATACCATGTTAAATAAAGATATGGAATTAAGTCATTCTTTATTCAACTATTCTGCTTCTCGTTATTAGTGATTGAACAAAATTACTCAAATCTTCAGAAACATATTTAGGGGAGATTTTGGGTGTTGGCTACACAAACATCTTGTCAACCTCTACTATAGGGGCCAAAGAAGATAAACTCCAAATAAATTTGAAGGAACAAATTCTATCTTGACTATGAGAATAACCCACAAACTTTGTAACATTTAGAAAACAACCCTTATGACTACCAAGACACGATAAGTATGCGTTAAGTTGTCTGATGTATGCACTACATTCATGACACTTATCCGGTATCTCAAGTCCTAGGATAACTATTCATATTTTACTTATAACAATATCCACAAAGTAAATTATGTAGTTGGGATAAGTCCTATCAATCAATTCATTGAATATCATCTCGAAATTGGTATGCATTCTCATCAATATACTTTCAAGTATTATTCTACCATATCTCTCGTGATTTGTCTTGTTAATTTAATGATACTCCCATATCATTAAATTGACAACGGACGATTTAGAATAAATAAATTTATTCACGGATTAAACATGCAAATATGGGATACAATATATTATAAAATCAATCATACCAAGTATTTGATTTATTATAACAATTGTTTAACATCCCTTATCCAAATACCAAATAGATCAATGCATGAAAATTCGAGTTGATGAATTATGCCTCAAGTAATGCTAATCATACTTGTTGACAAGGCATAAATCAACCAACTTGATCTATCGTAATTTTGAGAATACTTATTTCAAGAATTCAATTAATGAAGTCCTTGTATGTGTGCATTCACCAATCCACATAATAATTCATAAAGTGTGTGACATCCCCTATCACCAATTTATGACAATTTAAACTTTCAAACATTTTAAAGTTTAAAGTATTCTTATTCTTTAATGTATAATGTAATCAACTTTGCCTTAGTAGCACAACTAGTTGACATGGCTATTAACAAGGATGAAATCCTACCATGACTAGTATTGAGTGTCATATCAATTAAACCAAAGATCATTGTATACAAACAACTTCGGTGTTACAAAACAAGGCCTGGCCAGAATTAATCACCGACAGGTGCTATGGTTATCTTGATCATTACTAACCTTGCCGATTTGTAATGCATGGTCAAAACAAATCGGTCAAATAACAACGGTCAAATACCAACGGCTCAACGCATCAGCGATGATGCGTCAAACTTGCCGAACTTTATAAATCTTGTGGATACCCAAAACTTGTCTTGAACAAGTTTTAATCTATATTTGATGTTTTATATGTTACAAGATGATTTTAAGGAAATTTTATTTTAGAATACCCAAATATGAAATACCCAAAACTTGCTTAAAATGCCAATCAGATTAATCAATTTATTTGACCGTTACAAGCTACGGGGGAATTTGCGATTCAATGCATTTTGCAACCTTGCAAACAACAATGCTCATCTTTCGTAAAACTCAAACTTTAATATCTTTTGTGTAATGTTTGATGCTTTCCTTTCAAGTTTAAAGGCGATGACAATTTGCACAACATTTGACATATTGTTCATCCATAGAATCTAGGAGCAATTCCAGTCTGAGGATGTAATTCTATTAGAATATTCATTACACAAGTTATCTAATAACTTTTAGTTAGATATCAATGTTGTCAAATCACTCCTTATTCAAGAATGATACAACAATTTTAATACACAACATGATGTACATGATGAATCTACATGTCAAACTTAGACTTCATTCATGTTCTATCTTGTCAAAAGATATTTATCCATTTCCCAAATGATATATCATGTTTTATTAGAATCATTTATTTTTCTGCACATGTTTATTAATAATAAACATATATTCCAAGGTTGTATGTTTTAATTTTAAATCTTACAAGTGAAGTTTCATTCCAAACTAAGACTTAACATTTAGCTTACAAGGAATGTTACTTCTATATGTTATACAACATATAAGATTTAAAACCTTAACATAATACTCCCACTTGCTTTCAGGAATACTTAAAATTTATCTTATTTCAATTATAAATCAAAACTAGAATTTAATAATTAAATATAAGAATAATTTCATAGATGCATGCATTTATCCATTCATGAATTATTGCACTTCATACACTACCAAAGATTATATGAATTCAAAAACCTTTCAAATTACTTACCGTCCTCGCCAAGTAATTCTTAGAAAGAGTTTTGATATGTCATTGTCATATTTCATATTAATGAAAACAAGTATGACAATTATCATCTTTATATATTTAATGTGTCTAGAAAGAAATATTCAATCATAATTAATTGCTTAAGTATGATTAATAATCTTGTCATAAACATGCATTAAATATGTGTACAATATTGTCCATATGATTTCTACATAGAAATTCAAACCACTAGGTTTTTCATCTCTTTGAAGAAACTCATTTCCATTCTCTAGTCTAACTATTAAGATAAACCAAATTTCCAAAATTGATTATCTTTATGGACAACATCTTTAACATTCATAGTATGAGTAATTTTCCCAATTCAATATTTGGTAATCCATCATAATGATTATCGGGTTTACTATAATCCTGTAACTCATATTTCTCAGCATATAAGTCAAATATCCGAGATATCCTTGCAGATCTATGAATGAAAATTCCATCATCATGAGGTCTATCATTTACATGTCTAACCTCATCATGATATTTACTAGTGTGTTTTAAGAAGATTATGTATCTTGTAATTTTATCTTTCAAGATAAAAATTCCCACTTGCCTTTTGTAATATATAGACTATCTATATATACTTAGCAATTAGAGCAAAACTACATTGTTCTCTTTTGGGACATTACAAATACACATTGATAATTCCTTACTTAAGTTTGTTAATAACCTATTCATAAATAGTTTAACAAATTCAGAATCTTCAATTTTAAAACTTAATGTGATTCATCACATTCCATAATAAAATGGTGTTTTATCAATCTTCTAGGTTGGAGTCATATTGAGTATATTCAATCCATACTCAATATTCTAACCTTGTTACTTTTTTAAGAAAGAAGTTATGGTTATCTTGAATCAAACAAATCAAATAGAGTTTGATTCTCCTAACTGAACATACCATCAACTTGTGGTATTCATTAGAATTAATATTGTAAGACAATCTAACAATATATAAGATAAACATATTCCGTTTGGCTTACCTATTTACCAACTAAGTCAACTTAATGGTATAATAGACTTTTCAAACCAATTGCATGCTTTATAACACAAGTACTTTTAACCAAGTCACTTCATATCCATGTCTCATCAAGAAAACATAAACTGTTATAATCCCATTATGCGTTATAAATCATTGATCAACTCAATGACTTCTTGTATATGTCTTAATTAAAAACATAACAAGTTAACGTCTTACTTTATTATAAGTCTTAAAGACTTTATGTTTATGTCTTTACAATGAATCATAAACATGTTTAACTAAAGTAATTATGAACACAACTCTTGGTTTCAATAGTAATTTCAAGTTAATTTATTTACTTCACAATAATGTAGGACTACATTATTTATTCATTTATTTATGTCATTCCAAAATTCATAAATATACAAATTAAAGTAGTATTAGATTACTTCATTTATTTATGTCATTCTAATAATACATAAATATTTAATTTGAAGTAGTCTTATATCTATCATCTTGACACAAATTCTAAATACTTGTCTAATTTAGAAACTGCAAATATGTCCATGCAAGGTCTGACTTCACATAGAGATTTACTTTGTTGAACACTTGCAATCTAGCCAAGTTCTCACATGACGTAAATTGCAACACCAAGTGTTTCTTGAATTAGATATTTACAAGTTATATTAGAATGTTGTCTCTTACCTTGCGTCAAGAGAACTGTTAAATCATATACCTACATGTTGTACCTTGCACACAATATAGATTTCTCCCACTTGTACATGGAACAACATCATGTAGCAGATAAACAACACGACATATGTTTGTTTATGTGACTAATATGATTGTGTCATTGATATTAGCATAACTAGTAGATGTAGAACCACTTCATTGTCTAATAAGGAAGCGTACATGACTATCCTTGAAAACATAAGTGTCTACAAGTGGAAAGTAATTATCTTAAGACATTCTAGAGATAATATGCTTACTACCAATATGACAAAGCTTGTAACTCCCACTGAATAAGAGATAATTACATTAATTCCTTATTCAAGAATAAGAACACAACACCCCACTGGATTTGACAACATTGTAAGTGTTTTATTAACCGGTGAAAGAAAATAGTGTTCTATTTACTTCCCTACACCTTTGAGAAAGTCCATACATAACAATTACTTATGTACTTAAAAGAATGTATTATACTATATAGATGATAAATTTATCCATCAATGCTATTGACTTGAAAAATTGGGCATGCAATTTCTTTCTTAATAGTTCTACTATTCCAACAATTGTAAGTAGTACTTTTAAATGGTCAAAACAAAACAACTAGATAAAATATGCTAGTTTGTCTTTTACCAATTATACAGTAATTAGTCTAGCTTCTAATTTAATAACTCGGAAATATGCAATTTTCTTAACTATTAAAATTTGCTTACGAGTTATGTATTTAGAATTTAGACAATTCTAATTGTCCTATCATACCTTTCTTCATTCATGAAAGGAATAGGATTTAATCTCACTCTTTCTTATGAAAAGAGGATTAGGTTTATTCTTTTAGCAAAGTTGACTCTACCAAAACCCTTACAGGTGTAGATCAATTTACCAATACAGGAATAACCTACGCTAATTCATTTAATGTTGCATTAATACATTTAAAGAATTAGCAAAATTCAATTTTAGTATTTTAGATAATTAAACTTTTCAAGAAAATAAAATACCCAAGGTAATATTCATATAACCATAGAATTTTCTCGAAAACTAGGATCCAAATTATCATAGTTCTATTACATCAGTTGATCCGCTAGTAACGAAGCATATAATAAGGTAATGTCATTGAACATTAATTGGCAAACAATTTCCAATTCCTAGATCATTATGGGATTTATATTTTCCAACTCTATTGCAAATATAAACATGTTTCATCCCATCTTATGCCATTGAGTCCAAGTCTCACTTCCTACTCAACTTAAGTGTCTAATTTAAAGAACTGCAAATATGTCCATGTAAGGTCTCACTTTACATAGAGATTTACCTCTCCATCACAATCTAGCCAAGTACTCTCATGACATAAATTGCAACTTCAAGTGTTCCTTTTAATTAGATGGCATATAACTTAATTTAAAAGGGTTCTAGTTTTGATTTTATGTGGTCAAATCAAATATGTACAAAGATGTCATGCATTCATCTTGTAGCATAATTTTAATAAAAACTTTTTATTACCAATTCATAAAGATCAAATTATCAAAGTTTTGATTGAGGTATTGGGTTCACCAATCAAGGAATTTAGTGTTAATTATCATCCATTATACCGTACTTTTGCATAAGTGTAAACACTTAGTGTTTCGGTAATTACCCTTAGAAGTGGCGATGGAATTAAAACTAATTAAGCCTTAAGATGAGTTTGTACATTTATGGCTTACTAAGTAGCTCCATTCGAACTTACAGCAGAGGACCGTGTTTAAGCATAAAGGCATGCTTGCTTAGACATCCTTTCAGGTGGTAAGCATGCACTTCTTGAAATTAACCCCTTTATATCATTCTAGTGGGTGATTAGCCGATCTCACTATTTGTACCAAAATCATCAATCAATTAAACTATTGAAAACTTAACTCTTCCAAAACAAATCAAATTTCATACATTGTTTAGTCAGATATTTTTCTATTCAAAATTACCCTTTGCTTAAAACCTGCTAACATAATAAACAAACAAGTAATAAAATAAAAATAAACTACTAAAAAACAATGTACACGTAAACAATTTATAATGTGTAAACAAGTATCCAAATGCAACTTATTCGATAAAACCCTATTAATAATCAATATCTAGGTTAAATTAATGTATATATTAATTAGGGCTTTCACTCTCTCAATTGAGTGAGCCACAATACATCGATCTAATCGATTATGCAAACCCATAATTAATAATAAACCAAATTGCACATAATTGATTCATTAATATACATAATTGGAGTCTTCCCAAATTCAAGATTTATCGTAATTAAATATGTCTCAACAATTAAACAATTTTATCAAAGTAACTTATCCATGACTAACATGCATGTATAATCATGGATATCATAACAATTATACAAATAAGTCACAAGATCGCATATCAAATTCCATGACACATAACAAATTATTCATGAATTAATCACGCATTAACCAATATATTAATTCTATGTTTTAATAAGGTTAGCAAACAATTTTCAAAACCCTAAAAAATTTATACATGTGTCGACTAAAAAAATAGACCAAACAATAAATAAAACATAAACCCTAGATTAACATATCAAACAACATACAAGTATTTATTTTATTACAGCGTTTATGTAATTAATTACTCATCAAAACCAATGACTCGTGATGCAACTGTTGGAATTATATAACATGACATTCAAATAAATAACCATAAAACATCAAAGTATTCAAGCGGAAGAATATGATTATTAATGAGCAATTAATTAACATAAAGAATATAAGTACCTTTTCTTGATTCTGAACAAGAATGAAATAAACTAGCAATTGGATGAATCCCAATTGGGTTTATATGATTATGTGAATTACCGCTTACCGTTTGTAATTGTCAAAGAATATGTGTTATTATTGTTCTACGATACTAAAACAAAATTAAAAGTAATGCTAGTTTAATTAAACAAAATAATATGTTTTGGAAAGATGATGATGACACCCGTAAGGGTTGTACAATGGTTTCAAGCAAAAACACATACAAACAATTTGGGACAGAACATGAATACAAAGAGATCTGAAAACCTGATACTGTATATATATGCTTAGCAAAACTTGGAGAACAAGTTAGGTTGGAATGGGTTGGGTTTCCTTGTGGCCGATCGTATGGGTATCCCACAAGTAATCGAAACCTTCCAAATATTGATTTGCATTTAGTCCTTTCCAATTCTGGGAATTATGACTGTTAGTCCATTCTGATTATTATTACTTAGCATCGTTATAATTATTTTGTTTAATTAATAAATAAATATAACTATTACATTTAATTAATAACTTTAATTCTTACACTTGTCTTTTTAAAGTTGGAAAGCATCAAACATACAAATACGTAAATTAACAATCCATTGGTCTCGAGTTCGATCTAACACCGCGCCCATTAATTTTTGTCCATAAAACCAACACTTACGATGATGATTAAAGTCATAAGAGTAAATAAAATATCTGGAAATTGATGAAACATTCGAGCCATCGTTAGTGCTTGTTGAGGACGACTTTAACTTCCTTAATGGGGATGGATCTTGGCCAAGGAAACCTTCAAAAACAAACCTACTTATGCCTCGGATACATACATTTTCCGCTCCAATTCTCAAATAGCGACTACATTAAGGTCTGCAAATAAACTTCAAAATAAGGTCTAGCATCTTTCTCGATAATGCATTGACCATTCACATCTCCCAATAAACATCGATCGATCGCTTCCACTAAACATCTAGATGTTAAATCGCTATTTCAATGCACAAAACTATAAGGCTAGACACAGTGGGGTGTTTGAAATCGGACGGGCATATAGAAGCTAAAAGACATGATCGATATTTAAAATCCGTTGAAGCGAGAATCAATATGGCGTGACATAGATCGAGAAGCTCCAAGTATTGTTGTCGGTTGGTTTTCAACCCATTTTGAAACAAATCTTCTTTTACCAAAATTAATTACCGTTAAAAAAAGTGTCTTCCGCCATCCTCCGTCTGGCCGAGAACAACACAAAACCGCAAAGATTCAACTCAATACTACCGACTACAAGATTATTATGGCTTACCCGTCTCACGTTCCGTTGAAGATATGCAAATGTACATTAAAAACATTGCGAAAGAAGGCGATGTATTTTCCAGAAAAAAGCGTTCATTATAGGCGTTATCAAATGTTTGATGACAAAGGCGAGAGAAAGAAAGCATTTGAGAAAACCTACGATTTACAGCGACATTACATGTGAGCAAAGGCTGTATCCGACAAATTTTTATGGATAAAGCCCGAAACGCAATACGATTCTTTGCGACATGTTGTGGGGTGTATTCGATAAATCCTGAACAACATGGCACGAAATCAATTAGAGTTATCAGGAATAAGCAGATGGTGTGATTATCAAGTTCGTCTGCTAGATTTGTTAGGCAACCTATTGAGCGAGCATTTGGGCTGCCAAGAATTCTTTGGTTATCGATTCTCCCCTTCGTATGATTAATGCCAAGGAGCATTGATTAGGTTATCATTTATAATTTTCATTGTCGTTTTATTCTTAACATATTAATGTTTTTATTTAGTATTGTAATGTTTTTATTTTTAATGAATTTTAAATTTGGTGTTTAAAATGTTTGAATTAAAAAAAATCGGTCGTAATCACGGCAGTGCTTATTTTAGTTTGTGTAATGCAAAAAAGGAGAGAAATCGATGTGGTATTTCGATGGCCCAGGAGTCACGAACGTGTCCAGCCTAAAAAAGATTTTCCATCAATAAAGTGAGTGGTTAAAATAATAGTAAAATACTTTTGAGTTTAAATGAGGGTGGTTCATCACTTTGGACTTGTTAAACTAATAAGTTAAGTTGATGGATGTCTTATTTTAACAAATAGTTTCGTATCCTAATAGGTTTTGCTAAGATAATCACATTTATCTTTGTGAAACAAACATATGATGGCCAAAATGAGTTTTGGGTTTGCATATGATTGGATCATATGGGTTCAAAAAAAGGCTTATCAATCATTTCACAAACTAACCACATCCTCACTCCAAGGAGTCTTGTTGGTCAGTAAAGAGTCACCACCTTCATCAAAGTAAGTAAGTAACAACACCTTACTAACAACATATCATTATACGATGTTCTTTTATCGGTTTCTTAACTTTTTAGGACTCAATCGGAATCAAAATAGCACGTAAATTTAACTACATGAATGTAAATAATCGTAAAGAAAATGTTCCCGGTAGTTTAAGAGTTTAGAAGACACTTTCATTTCTTTTTCATTTATTTTTTAAAAAAAATTTTTACGTGCAGTGCACTATGTATTTTGTGTAACAAAAAGTAATGAGTAATCTAAATGTAACATTATCATTATCTTTGGGAAAATTGACATAGTAAAAGAAAATGAGGGATGAGAAAAGGAGAAAAAGAAAGAAGGACCCATTGACTGACTTTCTACCCGTTTTACAATTAATAAGGTGATGCCAAAACATAATCCTGTACACCTGATCGATCGATTACTACAATGTACACTTGCTCTACATTATGTTTTTAAGAGTTGTTGAAGATATTTATTTTGCCAACTGAAAATGATGGCATGTTTGAATACAACTTTAGTGCCTGCAATGGGTTTATAATTGTTCAGCCTCGTAGTCATTGTGGCTCAGTGTCGCACTAACGCTACTGTGTGGTCAGAATGTGCTCAGGTTCCTAGTGATCATGAAGCCGAGCAAACAAAGCACATATTTATTTATTTTTTAATTATTTCAAAAAACGGTTAGCGGTAGACCATTGACAGTGATCATTACGGGGTGGGTTAATGTTGCGAGAAAGAGTTGGGTGATATGGTTATCGATCTGATAATGAAGCAATGATAGGCAGTATTCTTAGTGACTCGGATGCACTTTTATGTTGGAATTATATGCGTATTGTCATAAATATAAGCAATGCTTGTCAAGTAGTCTTGGGCGATGTAGAACATATAATGAATAATTACTTAACCAAAATGAAGTATCGCGTCTTTCTTTGATTCTGGCAACAGAATGAATCATGGCTAGCAAATTAGGATGAACCTAATTAGGGTTTAGGATTATAAATTATAGCTTCTGTTTGTAATTGTCAAGAATCACGATCAATAGTGTGATTGTCTGGCGTTCACTGTACACACGTCTTATAACAAATTAAAGTAATACTAGTTTTAATTAAACAAAATAATTATGTTTTGGAAAAAGATGATGATGCGACACCATAAGGGTTATGCGATGGAGTTTCAAGTAAAACACATACA
>OU343217.1:61164856-61270470 GCA_910596185.1 Chrysanthemum makinoi | reverse complement strand
AAATTCCTGCCGTTAAAGATGCCAGTGTCACAGTAACCTCTGGATGTATATACCTGAGTATAATAAAATACCTTCGTATATAGCCATTTTGACAATATTTGTTTTCTTCCTGGTAAATAATTAAAGTAAAAGCCGTATTAATTGATTATGTTAAATCAGTGATATCAACATATCTGTAATCTCAAATATAGTTAAAAGTATCACATAAAAGGTTCACATGTTGCCAGGTAGGAATTATTATCATGCATTAAAGTTGGTTCCTCTTGGACTTGAAATGACATGCTACTGTTCAGGTGATTCAAATTCCCAGTTACATGCAACTATTGGTCTTTGGATGGTCAAAAGCTGCATGTTTTAAATTTGAGATTAAGTGTATGCATGTCCTTTTCAGGTCAATCTGGACTTCTCTTCTGAAGCTGACATGATAAGAAAATTCCGTGCTGGTCTTGCTTTACAACCTGTGAGTATGCTTTGGCCCCTCTACATGTGATGCTTGCTTGTGGCTTTGGATTTACAATATGTTGATCTCACTGGTTTAACATGAATCAGATTGCTACGGCACTTTTTGCTAATTCACCATTTACCGAGGGAAAGCCAAATGGTTATCTCAGCATGAGGAGGTTGTTTTCTGCTACCCACTAGGTGTTTTGTGTTACTACTCTCAGATTAATACATATTGGAAGTTATAATGACACTGAAAAATATTCTTTTATCAGCCAAATTTGGACGGACACAGATAACAATCGTGCTGGGATGCTTCCTTTTGTCTTTGAAGACTCTTTTGGGTAAGTATTTGATTACATGGTCTTTTTGATGCACTACAGGGTGTTAATTTTATTTATTTCTCAAAGAAGTTATTCTGATACCCTCGTCTATCTTGTGGCCTCAGATTTGAGCAGTATGTTGAGTACGCTCTTGATGTCCCTATGTATTTCGTTTATCGGAACAAAAAGTATGTCGACTGTTCTGGATTGTCCTTCAGGGTATACTCTATCCCTAATAGTCAATTTAGTTATGTAATTGAGTACCCTGTGAGAATAACTGTCATATTTTACAGGACTTCCTCGCAGGAAAACTTGCTCCACTTCCAGGAGATTACCCAACTCTGAATGATTGGGAGAATCACCTCACAACAATATTCCCTGAGGTGTGTTACTAGCGATCACTCTAAACGTGGGTGACTTTTTATCATTCTTTCAATGTGACTATAATTCCATTTCTTGCTGTTTCAGGTGAGACTAAAACGATATTTGGAAATGAGGGGTGCTGATGGTGGTCCATGGAGGAGGCTATGTGCATTGCCCGCTTTTTGGGTAGGTCCTTTTCATCTTAATATGTTCAATATGCATATGAACACCATGTAGTACTTGTGCTTCTGCATATGCATTGGTGGATAAAGCGGTTTGAAGCTTCTAGTTTTTCTCTTATTTTGATGGATATCTGTTGTTTGGTGAAACTACAGGTGGGAATATTGTATGATGATATTTCTCTGCAAAATGTTTTGGACATGACAGCCGATTGGACTACAGCAGAAAGAGAAATGTTGAGAAATAAGGTAATATGACCATATAAATAGTAAATTCTTGCTTGTCTGGCTGTTCTCTAATTATACAATAAGATCCACCATAAACATTGTACCAATTATTGTTTCAGGTGCCTGTAACTGGTCTTAAAACCCGCCTCCGGATGGATTGCTGAAACATGTTGCCGAAGAAGTTCTGACCTTTGCAAAGGTACGAAACTCTGGTTGATACTCAGTTCTGAAGATATCACTGTCAATCCATCTAACCAACTTTTTAATCAGGATGGCCTGGAGAGAAGAGGATATAAGGAAACAGGATTCTTAAATGAAGTGGCAGAGGTTGTTAGAACAGGTAAATTAGGCTTCTTATCTCTTAACCTTTTTTTTACTCAATGGGAGATCATAAATATATTTCTAGGATAGAGGTGGCAATTTCGGCCCTTTTGCTTATGCATGGGTCGTTTTGGGTTATGTACTATCTCAAACGGGCTAGATGTGTCGAGTGGGTTGAAGACACCTAAAGTCAACTTTTTATGCATACAACCTCCTAAATCGTTTTATTTAAAGATTTAGATTATTATTGTGATAATACCATTTCAATCTTTATGGTCAACACATTAATCGTTCTATATTGCTCGTTAAAATGGAGCCGTTTTAGCCGGAACCTGTTTTGACCGGTTATTAAATTTGCCTGGCCCACTCAGCTATATTAGTTAAGTCGAAAGCTACTGTAGTCTCACCTCAATCAGAGAATTTAACATGCATGTACGTTTTTGTGCTACAGGTTTGACACCGGCAGAGAAACTACTCGATTTGTACCATGGGAAATGGGGACAAAATGTGGATCCCGTATTTGAGGAACTACTTTACTAAGATGCCAGACTTCTTGTCCATATTTCCGTATGTATCTTAATCGATATTTGTAGCTCCCATTTCACTTCCTTTTTACACATTATGAATTGCACATGCTGTGTTTGTAGGAATAAGCTGTATGTCGATCATGGAATGCATGCCTGTTGTGACCGTCACTCCAGCAAGTAGTAGCGGTACATTTAGTGAGTTAATACCATTTAAGACTTCTGAGGTTTACTTTTGCTCCAACAATCGTAGGCTCCTTTGTACACCTGCAGAACTACTAGAATGATGTATGTACTTGTGCTTCTTTCATAAGAACCAAATGCTGGTTTATCATCAAACTCGATCCAACCATTCGCTTGGATTGTAAATCAAATAATATTGAGTCCGGATTGCAAGGTTTCTTCGTCCCTAATTAGATGAATCTTTGTTTATGCAATTATTTTGTGGGAGCATAACAACAATATAAGACCCCTAATTTTAGGAACCATTTTGCATGTAACTCATGTACATGTGTTAGCTGACATGCACCCATGTGCCCCTCATGCTATCCAGTGACCTACCATGTTAGTTGTTTACCATGGTCCTTGTTTGTTTTTGCAACTTTTATCCTGAGGGGTGTTTGTTTTTTGCGATTATGTGCACCCAATAGTTTATGAAAATGACGTGGCCTTGTAAAACATGAACTTATAGGTACCTCGTACTATCATCGAATCATAGTAGATGCATATTGTGTTACTGTGTTGCATTTGCAGGTGAATTTTTAGTAAGAGCATCTCATAGCAGTGATAAATTTACTCCATTTACTTGAAAGTACGTCGATTAGTCAAGTTATATATGAAATTTTTGGTAAAAATTGATCGAGTCAAAAGTTTGTTCAACGTGTCCCAATTTTTGCTATCTTACATTGTTTTATGAATAAATTTGTAAAAACTTTAAGGATGTTACAAAACTCGCTTATTCTGACTTGCACTTGTTCATTTTGATGCCTTCAACTACAAACGAATGACGATAAATTAATTTAGCTTTATTCATCACAATGACGATTAAGTGAACTTTTGAAGGCTGTCGGTGTGTCATTGATCTGTTTCAAGCAATTAACAGACAATTATTGAATAGTCAACATAGTTTGGAATAGGAAAACTGAATTATTTGATTATGATTTAGTACTTAAATTTAATTAGTGGGGTTGAAGTGAAAGCTGACCTAAGAGATATACATTAGTAGTTAAGAGGAAGACAACTTACCCTCTAATTACATTGCTTTAGATATTGAGAACCACTATTAATTACTTGACAACACCATCGCAACCAAGCCAGCTAGGAGAACCATATCTTCCAAGTTATTGCGATTAAATAAAGCCTTGTACCATGTACATGATGTGACACAATATGACTAATAATCTGAATCTGGTCTAGTTTTAATGTTAGGTTGCAGAAGTCGAAAAACTATTTATTATGTATTCATGACTACGAGTGAATGTATATGTATGTGTAATTATAGTACTTCATAGATTGTCGGTACAATCAAAACTGTCGGACTTAACTATTGTTTGAACTTTGGACCATTCTCAGATGTCGACCTTGTGGTTCACATAGGAAAAAAAGATACATAGCCATGGTGCTTTGAAGAGATGTCACATGGATTGAATTCTGTCTAACAGCTTATTGTGCTATGAAAATAAAAAAAGCTCATAAGCGTTTAAGTAAAACTACCAGCTTATTTGTGAAAACATGCAATGCTAACTTGCTAGTAATCTGACATAATACATATATAATCCGAGTTCAGAAAACTTTCGGTTAGTCTTAAACTTTGACAACAGCATTTTCTGTTTGTTAAACAAGAGACTATACCTCTTTAGTTATGGCGATTCACAACACAAGTAGATAAATTAATGAACATAAATTACAGAACACAACATTGGATGCCTTGAATGAGTATACAAGTGACATTAGAACTATTGCATTGACCTCAATTATTTCTTGATCCATAATGCAGTGTAGTATATTCTACTCTACATACTCTTGTAATCCTCAAATGTCAATTATACCCTTTGTTTTTTGGTTCTTATAGATTCAAGATATCATAAACCAAAGGGCATAACTGGAAATTTCATATGATTAAGGCCAATCCACCTTGCTGTCTCATTTTCATGTCCAGCTCATTAAATCTGATGGGCTTTGGTTATGGCCCACAACAAAAACATACCCACATGGAAATTATTATTTTTCAATTTCTTTCATGTAATTATTTGCATTATTTTATATTTTTTAAAATAAACAAATAAAAATATCACTGTCTTAATCACAACACTTGCTTACAAAAAGCCTCATTCATTCATACTTCATTGTTCATTTCACATTTCCTTCAATTTTTATAATTCTTTTCTAGAAAATGAGAGAAATTCTACATGTTCAAGCCGGACAATGCGGTAACCAAATAGGAGGTAAGTTTTGGGAGGTAGTGTGTGGCGAACATGGCATCGATGAAACAGGAAAATACGTTGGTGATAGTGCAGTTCAGCTAGAAAGAGTGAACGTGTACTATAATGAGGCTAATGGTGGAAGATATGTACCTAGAGCCGTCTTAGTGGACCTAGAGCCCGGTACTATGGAAAGTCTACGTACCGGGCCTTATGGTAATATCTTTAGGCCTGACAACTTTATTTTCGGCCAGAATGGTGCCGGAAATAATTGGGCTAAAGGGCATTACACCGAAGGTGCCGAGATAGTTGACTCGGTTCTTGATGTGGTTCGTAAAGAGGCTGAAAATTGTGATTGCTTACAAGGTGAGTACAAACATTAATATATCTTTCTAAGTACAGTAACATGTAATTAGGACTAGTAAGTACTAAGTAGTAACATACTAACATTTTGTTATGTGACACAGGTTTTCAAATATGTCACTCACTTGGAGGGGGGACTGGATCCGGTATGGGAACCTTATTGATATCAAAGATCCGTGAAGAGTATCCAGATCGAATGATGTTGACTTTCTCGGTTTTCCCTTCACCAAAAGTGTCGGATACCGTTGTTGAGCCTTACAACGCCACCCTTTCTGTCCACCAACTTGTCGAAAATGCTGATGAGTGCATGACTCTTGATAACGAAGCGTTGTATGATATATGTTTCCGAACACTTAAGCTCGCTAATCCAAGCTGTAAGTCAACTAAACTTTTTTCGTAATCTGTTTAACCCTTAAACTTTTTTTCGCAATGGTTTAGCCTCTAATTTTTTATTTTCTCATTGCAGTTGGCGACTTAAATCACTTGATCTCAACCACCATGAGTGGGGTCACATGCTGCCTCCGGTTTCCGGGTCAACTCAACTCTGACCTCCGTAAACTGGCAGTAAACCTCATCCCATTCCCCCGCCTTCACTTCTTCATGGTTGGGTTCGCCCCGTTAACTTCCAGAGGATCACAGCAATACCGCGCCTTAACCATCCCAGAACTCACTCAACAAATGTGGGACTCCAAAAACATGATGTGTGCAGCTGACCCACGCCACGGACGTTACCTCACTGCCTCAGCCATGTTCCGAGGCAAAATGTCCACAAAAGAAGTAGACGAACAAATGATCAATGTACAAAACAAGAACTCTTCTTATTTTGTTGAGTGGATCCCAAACAATGTAAAATCAAGTGTTTGTGACATCCCACCAACCGGGCTCTCCATGTCGTCCACTTTCATAGGAAATTCAACTTCGATTCAAGAGATGTTTAGGCGCGTTTCTGAGCAGTTTACAGTCATGTTTAAAAGGAAGGCTTTCTTGCATTGGTATACCGGTGAAGGTATGGACGAAATGGAGTTCACTGAGGCTGAAAGTAACATGAATGATTTAGTATCTGAATATCAACAATATCAAGATGCTGTGGCTGATGATGATATTGAAGAAGAGGAATATGATGAAGAAGTTGATGAAAATTAAAAGTCAAAGATGTGAAAGTCAAAGGTGTGTAATATTATGAATGGGTTGATTTGTTTATGTATTTTGGGTATTTTTCAATTTTATTCTTGTATGATTCCTTTGGTTATTGCCAAATAAAGTATTTCAACTTTTATCTTTGAGGTAACTTCGAATTTTTTGGAGGTAACTTTGAATTTTTTAGAGGTGACTTGGTTTGACCAAAGACATTATAAACTCGAAAAACAGTCGATAACTCTAACAGCATATCCTGCGAAACTTCAGTCTAAACAAGTGAATCAAGAAATTTGTAAGGAAATGACAGGAAGGCGAAAAAGTTTACGAGTTTAGTTGCATAGGAGTGAAAACAAGCCCATGTTCTTAACTGCTGCTAGATTACAGAATAGCACACCATATAATTACTATCAGCAAAATATGTGTAAATTGACAGTTGAATCCCGTTATACACCTAAGATATCTATATGAACTTCAAAGTTCTCTAACCTGGTGTCAAGGATTAAGACGCCATTCATCACCTTCATGATGTGACGTCGCTAAGAACCCCCAACTAGGATTAACTCACGCTACACTATGCTATAAAAACCAAACTAAATTTACACCCTTTTCTGTTATTAAGCTTCTAGTTTCACATAAAAATGTCACCTTTTTCTTGGATGATCACCTTTTGATGTTTTCTTGGATGGTTTAAAGAGCCAGGAGAGAAGAGTTTTAGAATGTTTCTTTCTTGAAAATTATCAAGTGACGTGCTTTTTCTCTTCCAAAACGGACCCTTCCTTGAGTGCAATTTGTGCTTCTTTTTCCCTTCCCAAAGCATAAAGTGAAATAGCTTGCAAGTATTTAGCAATATGCCAAACCGGGGAGATGACTTGTGTTTGTACAGCATCATTGAGTGCTTCTTGTGGCATATCGTTCATGAGATATGATAAACTTCGGCGTGCATAGACTGTTGGCGAGACCATGGTTCCTACATCGATGAACTGAAGAGAAAAGACCAGTTATGGACTATCTCAAGATAAAAAACGAAAGCGAATTTTAATTGTTAACAGAATTGAAGAAATTTCGAGTAACCTGTGTATAGTAGTCTATTGCAGTTTTAAATTCTTTATGGCGAAAAGCAACATCCCCTTTCTTCTTAGCATTTAATGCGTCCTGCATCTGTTTAGTCCACATCTGGAACGAAAGCTGCAATCCATAACAAAAGAACCGTAAATGGCAAGTCCGTTGACTTTGAAATGAGCAAGTCAAACAAGAAACAAACCTCCGCTGCTCCTCGCCATCTTTGTAGGCAAGATTTTCCAAGATTTCATGCACGGCTGTCAAATCCATTCTTAAGCAGGCATCACCGAGAGGGGTTAGAGGCACAACACTGCCGCCTTGTTGTATACCCATTAATACACGAGAAGGCTCCTGTCATATTTACATGCTAAAATTACGGAGTTATCAAAAACACTATATACTTTACAGGTAAGATTGTAAGTAAATACCACCGTTTTCTTCTGCAGTGGAATCAAAGCAGTAACCAACGACCTTGGATTTGGCCGCCATGGCTCCTCCTGCAAACATCTTGAAGCTAACCGTACAAATTCAGTTCTATCATCACTAGAAAATTGTCCTTCCAAGCAAGAATCCGTAAGAAGCTGAAGGTTCCTGTCCCTTATCAGATCAAGAGCCTGAATATCCATATGACGTTAATTATTATATAGTAACATTTTTTTGCTATTCTAACCAGACACGGTGCTGACAGTTAGAACACATACTTGACTAGGAGGAATGTGTTTTCCGCTTAAAAGATCAAGCAAAAGTGTGCCGAAACTGTATATCACACTTTCTGGTGTTACCCTCCCTACAAGTTCAAAGAAAATAATTAAATAAATAAAATCGACTTTAATTCATGATATTTCTTGTGGAGGGGTAAATGCTAAATTTGTACTGTAACTCTTTCCGTCTCGACTGTTCTTCATTAACCCAAAACACGAGAGTCTAGGATTGGCATCCTGCAACATATTACATAAAATTATTACCTACTGAAGACTGATTAAAGGTAACAATGAAAAAGGTAAAAACGCGACATCATCAAAGACTATTCTATAGGCGTTGAGATCATGGTAAAGAGCACGTCCTTTACTTGTACAATATTCTAGAGCTTCTCATAGATATAACGCTACTCTTAATCGCATTGCCCATTTCATAGGCTGTGTTTCCCCTGTTTCATTATGCACATAGGATTACGTTTATACTAATTCAGCTTAAAACATTATTGCAGACATAAATAACAAACATACGGAAACTTACAATGAAACAAGTGTTTTGCAAGTGTTTGATGTGGCATAAACTCAGCGACAAGTAGTCTTACATCACCTTCACAGCAGCATCCAAGTAAATTAGCCAATCTCGGTTTCGAGCTGACCAACTGCACTTGCTTCTTCCTATTTATTCGATAATTTTTCTTTACACTATTACTAACAATAAAGCTATGGATAAAAAACAGAGGTAAATAAGTAACCTTATTCAGTTTTGCTGAAGCAAGTATGAAACTAATTTTGAAAAAGATATCTCAAAATTTCAAACAAGTTCGCCAAAAATCGTCAAATAATGCAAGTAAATGAGGACATTTCATACCAAGAACTGCCTCGAATCAGGCCATGCGGATCTATTAAACCGTTTGATGGCAACCCATCTCTGGTTTTGCAACTTCCCTTTATAAACAACGTTAGGAGATTTCTCTCCATGTTCAGAGACGATATTCTCCACAGCAAACCCCGATGTAGCTGTCTTAAGTTGGTCAATGGTGTATTCACGAAATAAAGGCAACTCACTTGTTTCACCTGACCCTTCTTTTTATTATAAAAGCAAAATTAGAAAAGACGGCAACAAAAAGGGACACGCTAAGCGGATTTACATACCGACACCATGAGATTCTGCAACCAATCCGTTCTTTTGTGTATCACAGCAACACAAGCGGAGTGTAGATAATTCACAACCCATTGCCAAGCTATACTATCTTTAAGCTGCAAAATCACAGATTAAAATTACTTTACAAAGAACGAGCATTTTTAACATATTGTCCAAATGAAAATGGAAATACGAAACATAACTTTTTTTAAAAGGTCATACTTGCGGCTATTTTTAGTCTAGTGTTCTTTTTTTGGCATAAGCGGTGGTTTGTTTGCAAGAAAACCAATATGGACAAAAATTTCAGGTCACCATATTTTTGTATCTACATGATCACAGCTTATCCAAATCCACTAGTTCTTGCAGACTATATTGGTCTTATTAGGCTCTGTCGATTCTTATTTCTAATTCGTCTGTTCGCAAAAATAAAGAAAAAAAAAAACATATATAGTGTTTGAGGGGATGTTTAAGATTGCGTTTTGAAAGTGATTATCCTTAAAAAATCAGTTGTAACTACTGGATTTGTTCGGCTGTTTAAGGCTTGTCGCAGTCGTGTGGGTCGAGATCGGTTGGCAACAAAAAAAAGGTTCGGCAACCGATGTTGAAATCGGTTTGGTCGAATGTGGCCCAAGGTTGCAAGATCGGTCGTGTGTGGTATATTTGCCATATCGAGTGCATTTTGAACCGATGTGGTTTATTCGTTTGTATTTTACAAATTTAAAAATTGTGACCGTTTGGTCTTAAACTAAAAAAAAAAAAAAAATTCAAACCAAATTTACCACTCTATAAATACCAATTTCACCTCAAACACATTTCTTAACACACAATTTCAAACACAATTCAACCTCAAAATACTTTAACACAAGATTTATTTATCACGCTTCCCCATTTCGCTTGTCAAAGATATGCAGTTGCAACGCTCAAAATCAATGCAATATCGATGATGAGGAAAACACGCTATTATGCGCCATCAATTGTTTGACCAGCGAAAGCCGAGAAGGAACAAATGAGACAAAACTACCGTGAGTTGCAACGACATTACCCCGAAAGAAAAGCCGCGGATCGACAAATTTTTGAAAGATCGCCCGAAAGATCGCGCGAGAGGTTGTCGACAAGTTGTGGCGGTGTTTCAAGATAACGAATCAACGCCGCCACCAAAAATCAATTGGAGCCATCTGGAGAACAAAGCGACGATGGTGTTGGTCAAGCATCAACTTCGACTACCAACTCGAAGCCACGGAACCTCTCGCTCGAGGGATTTGCCTGGCTCGCATTCTCGTACTTACTCGCACGCGAAAGTTTATTCGATGATTTATGATTTATGTATTTCGTCTTGTTTTTATTTAGCATTGTAACATTTTAATTATTAATGAAATTTTAGTTTATGTTAAAAATGATTTTTTTTTTTAAAAAAAAAAAAATCCTTTCACGACCGGCATCCGGGTTGTCCTGCGTCAGCCGGATAGAAAACCGACGCTACAAGCAGGCTGTTCCAGGTGGCCGTCCTGCGACAGCGACCTAAACCGGTGCAATAATCACGTAGTAGTTGTATCCTTAAAAAGTGACCGACTTCCTGGCTTCCCCATCGTCCCGTCCCACCGCCATTGGAGAGGTAAATCGCGCAATACCATGACTAGGAGGACACGGGGACAGAATTTAAACTTATGACCTCTACTTGCATGTCCCCAACCATTGGACTACTATCGTGGAATAGTAGTTGTATACCCGTACGGCCGTACTTCATTAATTAGGAGCATAAAGCTATAAAATGATCCGTATATAATCAGAACCAGTTACTTCCAGCTAATTCTAAGATGATTGTCGAAACCGATTATTTGACACTTAAACAACAAGATAACAATAACCAGTTCACTATACCAAATCACTCAAAACTAAAAAAGTTTCAAACTGTACACCATTTCACATTCACTAATAGCTAGAAATTGCATATGAACCAAAAGAGCATACATACATACATACATGTCAAGAAGAATCAAGAAACAGCAAGTGGAACAGTATAAGTACCTTTTTATGGCTTCAAACTCCAGAACCAGATAACTGTCTTCAGCACAATCACAAGCAAACACGTATCAAGATTTTTTTTTTTTTTTTTTTACTAATATTTATGTTTCAAATTTGGTAGAGCTTCTTGACTCAGTTGAGTAAAGACTTAATAGTGGGTCAAAGTTTATGCGTGTTGAACCAATCAGAGATACATCATCATCAACAACAACTTTGGATTTTCTCACATATATATACAAAGCTAGCTAATATATACGTACTATTTATTAAGGTTAATATACGAGGGATCCATCAACTAAAAGATTATGAGTTCAAGTACGTATTTAAAAATGTCTAAGATGCTACTAATAATGTACAACTATGTCAAATATCTACTTTTGAAAAATCAATGATCAAGCACTAAATATGTAAAAAAAACATCTTTTGAAGATGCATGCGTGCAGCCGCCGTTATAAGATTTGCAAATCTTTTGCCATTTCATTTTTGAAGTTTACACTTGATTACTTTTTTTTTTTTTTTCCTCATTTTCTACCGATAAAAATACTACTGTGTCTATTATCTTTTTATTTGTTATTCTGTTTTACTTTGAGCATCACACATTCAAGGTTATATACTAGGTCGAGTCTTTTAACTTGTATGTACGCAGCCTAAATAAGTTATCACCGTGACTATTTTCGACTCTTTCTTTAGCTAATCATAAGTATGTATTTAGAAAGGTTTGAACTCTACACGTCTTGTAATTTTTTACCTTTTTTTACGTTGTTTGAATGTTTCTACTTATGTGTACATGAGTACACGACAATGTTATTCCAATCTTTTTTTTTTAATATCAAGTGCCTTTTAAATATGTTAAAATGTTTGAAAACTCATCACATATATCAGATACTTTCCAAATTATAAAGTTCATTCCGGACTTTTAACTTAAACTGGACCTTAAATAATTTTGTTTCATTATATAATACTCGATGCAAAATATATAAATTGGATCATGTCTTAAATGTATTTTCATTTGGATATTTTTCATCAAGTGTTATATAATACAAACTAAAATATTTGGGCCAAAGTCAAAAAAAGCTCAAACCCTGACTTATATTTCTGACGAGTGAGACTTTTTAGTAATAAAGTCAGCTTTTGGAAGTTCTTTCAACAAGGATAGTATATTTTAAAGCAATTCAATAACCACTAAGCTTTGAAATTGATATACAATATTTAGTAAATACGGAGTAATTTATTTTCAACTAAAAAGGATCTTACGAACAACTCACACTCGTTTACGTGCTAAGGTGCGTGCAATTTGAGTCAAAGGAACAACTATAACCAGCTAGTAGAATTGTAATAATTTATGTTAGCTAATTTTATGTGGTTGAAACCGAATATTTATGTAACCTTATTTTGAATAAAACTGGGATAATAGAGATGAGCACATTATTAGATTAGTATCGAACTCGATGAATTGTGGTATCGCTTTTTAGCATGAAAGGGGATATACCGTATTGTACCGACGAGATTCCACTACCGAACCGGTATCGCATACTCGGTACCGGAAGTCGATGCCTATCCGTACTTCTCGCTTTTGTTAAACAAATTTTTTCTCCAAATTTCATGCATTTTCGCTTTTTGTTAAACACATTTTTTCTCTCCAAATTTCATGCATTTTCGAAAGATTTTGATTCAAATGTAACTAACAACTAAATAAACACATCACCAAGATAGTCGTAACTTTACAAACGTTTCAAAACTTATAAAATAGGTTAGTTTTAATTTTTGGGAGGGTCTATGAAGGATCTATATTTGCCACAGTAGGTTTTTGAGACGCTGTGTTAATACAAATAAACCGTAAAAACGTTTATTAATATTTTCGATCTCTTTGTGTTTTGTTGATAACAAATATAATGTTATCTTAAGTATAATTATAAGGATACATGTTACTTTTGTAAAGCATTTACATATAGCCATTTAAATACAAAAATGTAGTAATTAAGTATTTGTTGTAATAGTTTATTAGGATGGGTAAAAACCATAACCCATGGATCTTAAACCATACCCAAGTAGACTAGATACAATGTATACTTAGATACATTGAATCTAAAGAAAACCCATGGACCAACCCATAACCCATGACCCATAACCATAAAACCCATGGGCAAAAGAGGAGCGCTCCACGGATCCCTAGGATTACACTGCACGGATCCCAAGTGGAAGGGATCCCACGGGGAACAAGAAGATTTTTGCCTATAAATAGAGAGTCATTTCTTCATTCTAACTCACCCCTCTCTTACTAAATCTCTCATACACTCTCATTCTCTTCTAACATATAGATCACTTGATCTGAGAGTTGTTCTTCTTTCTTTCTATTTGTGATCCTCATATAGGTCCTTCTAAGCTGGAGATAGCATTCTACAAGTCATCCAAGCAAGGGGTCCTTGATTGATTTGTCACCGCAAGATTTTCGTAGCAAAGATCTTGTATTTGATATTTCACATACTTGTTGTGTAATAGTCGTATTGGTTTGGTCCACCGTAAGCACGGACTCTGAGATTTAGCTTTGTACCGGAAAAAGTGTAAGCAACGTTGTGAAAGCTTCTTCGCCAAGTGAAGGAGTTTGTTGACATAGTGCTTGAACTCTCGAGTAGGTGACTCGGGGAGTGGAGTAGGGCAAGGAAGGTGTCATTGTAGCCGAACCACTATACATCGGTTGTGTCTTTTTGTTGTTCCCCGTTCACTATCGTTAAAAACAGTTTAAGTTTATAAAACAAGTTAATAGTGAACTATGACTGAAATTAACATAAAGAAAACACACTAAGTAATTTTCAACATCATATTCTTATTAGAAATAAATCAACAAAGAATACGTTACCCAAGTACTTACGGAATAGTACTTGGGATTGAAATGACAAAGTTGGGTGACTCTCTCTAAGCTCAAAGCTAAGTCCGAAAGCACAACTCTTAGAGCTCATTCGAGCTATCTCAGAACCAAGTTGTATTGGAGGAGGAAAAGATGGCATATGTGTATGTGTGTTTTACAATTCACAAGCTTAACCTTTTCACTCCATCTCTTATGCTATTTATACATGTATGATATTTGACTCTTTCTAAGTGACAACCTATTCATATACGTAAGACAAAATATCATGTATTTTGTCTCTCGCTACAAAGACTATTCTAGGTAAGCAGACAAGACTATTTTCCTAAACTCGATGACACCAGCCCGATCTTTTGCCATTCAGGAAAGTTGATTTGGTTGATAAGGACTTCGCCTTATCTCGATTCAAACTTTCCCGCCTTTGTCCCGCTCTTTCTTCGCCTTACATCCTTCTACCGCTTGTCTTCAAGTAAGAAGTTGAGAGAATCTTAGGGATTCAAATGAGTTATTCATCACTCACCGAATCCATCATCTTCTTCTTGACCGCCTTCACCCATTAAGTTCCGCCTACGAGTGGAGAGACTCTTCCTTCTCGTGATCGGTATCCCGAAGATGACTCCACCGAGAGGCTATGCACTCGCTGACTGATTAGTGTTAACGGATTAAATACTTGGGCTATTTTCTATTCAAATCCTAGATTAATGGGTTTGGGTATTTATCAACCCAAATGTCCCCTATTTTGATATACAAATAGCCTAGTGGTTGATCGTGTAAGTGAGCAAGAGGCTTCTTCTTACACCGAATGTACTAATGAATACAATAAGGAACACTGAGTAAATGAATAAAACATACATCGTTTATTGATCGATTACATAGTTCCTATCACTAGTACAAAAGATAAAACAAAATGATGTCAATCCGATGGATACCCGGGCTTCAAGCTTCACTTTCTTGGTGATGAGTGTTTCCCCGCCGATGGTCTCGATCTTGGCATTCGTGTCTCTGATGTAACCCGACGCTTGTACCGGGATTGATCCGAGAGGCCACAGAATATAGTGATCATTGCAACACTCCACCGATCAATGTCACTCCATCTTTGAAATGCAGGGTTCCCGAGACATCAATGTGGAATAGCCCTCTTCGTGCTCTTCAATCACTAGACAGCTTTACAAACTTTACCCTCGTGCGCTCTGCTGCATTCAAGGCCGTACTTTGATCTCAGTTGGAAATCAACTCTTTTCCTTTTGCTGGAAGCTTGTGGTTGAGATCCTGAGGTGCGCCAAGGCAAAAGGCCAATTCTCGCTGGGTTGGTGCTTCCCTTAGCCTTTCATATCTTTTGCTAAGCATCTTCATCACCTCTGACCACCTTGTTTTGCTTCTTTCCAATGATCGGACTAAGTTCATCAAGTTCTGCTGATCCCAAAGTCACCGAATTTTAATGGATCATGAACTTCAAAGTGTCTTTTGTCATCCCTCTCGTAGACATTCATAGCCAATGGTTTGGTGTTGGGAATGATTTTGACATCGCTGATTTTTTCAGAGCCTTCTACCGTCATTGTCCGCTTATATTCTTTAATTCGCTTTTGCCTAGAGCTTCAGCTTTCTCTCGAGCTCTCATTGCGCCCATTTGAGCGACTCGAGCTTCCATGAACTTTGTCCCGCCTCGACCTTTTTGAGCTTGCTTGCATCTATTCCCACATTTTCGCCTTCTTCGCAATCACTTTGGTCAATGCCTCCTTTGTCTTCTTTTCATCCTCCTTGTTTCAATTTCCTCTTCATTAGCAAGGTGTTTCTTGTTGTTGAGGAGTGAAGAGATATTCAGGTCACCGATTTTGTAGGGAATCCTCTCGTGCCTCAGCTTGTTGTCGTGATGCTTTTGCCCTTGCTTTGTCCTGAGGAAGATGATGCAATGATGGGAGGTGTTGTTGTCAAGATTGGTGCTAAGACCTGCCGCTGTTGTTGTTGCCGGAGGTGGTAGTGATGAGATTGGTACCGCAGACCGTTGATGATGATGATGTTTGAGCTGCCGAGATCGGTGGTCTTCGCCCCTCGCTGTGAAGAGGAGTCAAAGAATATTCTCCCCTCAACCTGCTTCTCAGAAGGCCGCAAGTGAGGGCAAGAGTTGAGAAGGTGCCGAGGGGGACTCACACTTGACCTTCAAGGCCTCTGATAGATTTCAGCCATCATGGCCTTTATGTCGGAAGTATCCGCTTGAAGACCAAAGCTGACCTTGCATCCAAGTTCGCATGAGATAATTCCAAGGCCGCCATTCGGGACCAAGATTCCAAGCCATAGAAGACGAGGCCCGAAGTTAAAGTAGTCACCTGGCATTTATAGAGTCCAATGTAGCTTGAAGAGATCGGATCGAGGATGGAAGACCCTCAACATTTGCAGATTTGAGCATGTGAGGCCTGAGGTTTGAGGATTGTTTCAAGCGCCGAAGAGCCTCCAAAGACTTTAGAGTTGAGTGTCGGGTCTTCTTTGACAAACTCCCGATTTCATCTATCGTGGTTCCTACACCTCAAGATGTTTGAGGAATTTAGCCATGTTTTCATCCAAATGGGTGAATGTTGTCATACATCGTCCCTATGCTCATGAACATTTTCATCAAAACCATGTACTTCAACCTTCGACAAGATAACTCGCACTCAAATTTCTGTGTTGTTCCATAATGTGTCGTGACCCCAGAATATAACCTTCTTGATGCTTTGGTGATCCATCGAACGAAATGCCTTTCAAGTGAGTGGAGAACATTATCAACCGCAAATTCATCGATGGATGAAGAGGAGTCATCATTGGCAACTAGCACCGGTGATTTAGTATGCTCCTCGTGGATCAGCCGAGGTTCTTGTTCGCCTTGAACCTCGCCGGCCCATTTCTTTCCAAATTGATAATATTTCATCATCACTTTCAAAGAAGGTCATCATCGAACAGCAATTCAAGAACCTCAAAGAACCGCTAACAAGGGAGTGGGAATGGGTTCCATATCAACGGGTGGTATTGATCCCTCTCAGTCTTTGTCCTCCGTGGACCCCTGACACCGGTGGAGTTTCCCGTGTCTTCTGAGTCGGATTGGTTTGGGTTCCGTGACGGCGGTTTTTCTTTCCTCCGAAGTTTTGTCCCCAAGGACCCCCGAGACACCGGTGGGCGCTTCCGCTGCCTTTAGCGCGAGTCGCTGAATGTTGTATCCCTATCGCGGGTTGTTTGATTCCCTCCGAAGTCTTTGGGATCGATCGCTGTGCCCTCGCACAAAGGCTTTGATTTGCTAATGTCATCACCGGGGCTGTGGGAAGGCGCCGCCCCTACCGCCGGTTGTTTGTTTCTCCGGATCTGGGGAGTAGTAGGTGTGACCAAGGCACCGACCGTGATGTATCGCTGTCCTTCGCTGTCACGGGGTGGTTGTTGCCCCGTCGTGGGTGTCTTTTTGGTCTCGTGCCTTTTGTGCCTCTTAGGCGGTGTCCTCGAAGCCTCGGGCCCCGGACTTGGTTTAGTCTTAGTCCCGCCGAGACTTCCCCTTTTCTTTTAAGAGCAGGTTTGAGACACCGATCCCTCCCGGTTGTTTACGCAACCATGTGGGCCGTCAATTCTATAGGTGTGACAAGAGATGGGTCCTTTTGAAAGTTTGAAGGACCTCGTGATGCCGTAAATTTCCAAATTTTTCATCCCTGAGTATAATTGGCACCAAGAACGATTGTAGGCACAAGAGACAAAACCTAGGATACGAAATATACTTGGCCCTAGTTTTGCTCTATAGCTTCTACAAGATCATCAGTAAATGATCTCCCTATGTCGACAAGGACCCCATTCATGCAGAAAGATGCCATCATCAATCGAATGGAGTTAACCTGCTCAGCCGATGAGTGGTTCCCGCCGAGGACCTGAATCACAAAAGTGAAAAAGATCCTCCAAGCCACGGGGAATGAACTTTTAGTGACTGGGGTCCTGTCCAAAACTGTGGGATCCAAAACGATTTGTTTTAACCCATCCTTCACTGTGGAAGGTTCAGATGGGCGCTAATAAACACCTTTGTTGTAATCTAACCCCGTTGAAGTGCAAAAGGTTTTGAAATCCGTGGTATATTGTTGCCCCCATTAAGACTGAACCTCGATGAGATACCCCAGTGGTCTAAGGTTATTCTCATCAGTTGAAGGTGTCGGGTCAAAGGCTTTAGCAGAGGCCCAAAATTCCCTAAGGTAGTTGGGTACAATCTGAGGACATTTTACAAAGGCCGTTGAGGGCAATTGAACAAAAAATTTTACAATGTCTTTATAGGTTGGGACATTTTCGTGGTATTCAAAATTACCTATGACATTGTTTGTTTTGAATTCAACGCTTGTGAGATCCCCTACCCACTGAGAAGCAACCGAGAGATTGTGTTCTAGCCATATCTATTAAAGAAGTTTTTAGGGTTTAAAAAATGTTTGGCAAGAACAATCGAAATGTTTAGATCTCTCTAGTTTGTGAGAAAACTTTTGTGAATGTTTACAAGGTTTTCCAAAAGAGATTTTGAGCACACACAAATGTTTTGAAATTTTTGAAATGATTTTGACAGAGTTTAATTGCAGAAAAGATTTGTGTGTGTTGATTGTGTTTGAGAAGAGGGTATTTATAGAGTGATAAGAGGGGTGTTTTGTGCACAAATGGGAAAACTAAGAGAAGGTTTTTGAAAGACTTTTGAATTTCCCATTTAATGCTACCACTCCATTACCCGCAGCAAAAATCCCATTTTCAAGGGAATGCTTGCAAAGCAATGTAAAAAGTGCATTGCAAAGTTGATTAAAATATCAATTTGATATTTTTGTGAGAGGCATTAAATGCCAAGTGGGATGCCAAGAAGACAAAGAGACATATATTCCTTTATTAAATTGGCATAGTTACCAACCTAGGACATTAAAGTAACTGATACTTGGACCATTAGTTACTCATTCAATGCTCTTTGTCAAGTGTCAGGGAATGAGTCTTACTCATTCAAATGAGAGGTTTATTTTGATTTTTTAGGAGGATGAACCATTTCAGAGACCTTACTGAGATTGGTTTTATGATACTTGACTTTCAATGTCAAGCATTCCCAATTCAGCTTTCGCCTCAAGGTAGGTTCATCCAAGGGTTTGGTGAAGATATCACCTTGATATTCAAGTAGGGATGAAATGAAGTTCTATGTCTCCTTTCATTATGTGATCCCCGATGAAGTGATATCTGATATCAATGTGTTTGGTTCTTTGGTGGAGGACATGGTTGTTGGAGATTGCAATTGCACTAGTGTTATCACGTAAGATGGGCACCATTTTATAATGGATGTCATAGTCACCGAGTTGACTTTTCATCCATAATACATTGGCACAAAGATCCCGCCATAGCCTACATATTCAAAGCCTCACCGAGGACATAGCCACGATTGTTGCTTCTTTGCACTCCAACACACTAGTTTTCCTCCAAGAAATTGACAGGACCCTGAGGTACTTTTTTCGTTCATGTTGCAGCAAAGATAATCGAATCGAGTAACCCTTGAGATCAAACCCCGAGCATTTTGGATAATATAGTCCAAGGTTTGGGGTTCCTTTAGTTCGAGTATTCTTTTGGCTGCAGTGAGGTGGGATTCTTTGGGATTGAACTGATATCTTGCTATTAGACGAATCAAAATTGTATGTCCGGTCTAGTAGTGGTTAGATACATCGTAGAGCCAACAATCCCCGAAATGAGTTTGATTGACTGATTTGCCGTGAGATCGTGCCCAAGGTTGTTAGGTGGAACCATTGGTGTCTTCACCGAGGCATAGTCAAATATCTCATATTTCTTCAAGAGATTTCTGGTGTATTTCTCTTGACTGATGGATATTCCTTTATCAGCTTGCCTGATTTGTAGTCCAAGAAAGTATGTGAGTTCCCCATCATGCTCATTTCAAACTTCTTTGTCATTAGTTTTTCAAACTGCTTGCAAAGTTTGTAGTTTGTTGAGCCAAAGATGATATCATCAACATACACTTTGACTAGTATCACATCCTGTTGGGTTCTATAGACAAACAGTGTGTTGTCTATCTTTCCTCTGACAAACTTGTTTTGTATCAAGAAGGCTGAGAGAGTTTTATACCATGCCCTGGAGCTTGTTTAAGTCCATAAAGAGCTTTGTCAAGCTTGCGCATATAGTCGTGGAATTCACTACTCTCAAAGCCCTGGTGGTTCGCTTAACATACACATCTTCCTTGAGATCACCATTTAAGAATGCACTTTTAACATCCATTTGGTAGACCCGGAAGTTCATGTATGTTGCATATGCAAGGAAGATCCCGATGGCTTCCATTCTTGCAACAGAGCAAATGTCTCATCATAGTCAATGCCTTCTTGTTGACTGTAACCTTGGCTACAAGTCTGGCTTTGTTTTTAATGACAGTGCCATTTTCATCAGCTTTGTTTCTGAAAACCCACTTCATTCCTATGACTACTACATCCTGAGGACATTTGATCAATGTCATGACCTTGTTTTTATCAAACTGTTGAAGTTCTTCTTGCATAGCCCGAACCCATTGGGTATTTTAGAGTCAGGACACTTTTGGGTTCAATGTCGATAGGTAATCATCATATAGACATTCATTGGCGTAAGCTGCAGTTAGACTAGCGTACCATGCTTCTAGTGAGCATACCCTCGCGGTTCGCCAATGATGTTTACAAGCTCAATGTCCTGAGATCTTGTCCACTTACTTTGTGGTGGGGTCCGAGCTTGAAGATGTCACGGGAGTCCGTGATATGATTTCAAGTGCGGCCACAGAATCATTTAGAACATCTGTAGAGATGTCTTGATCGTTGAGGGAAATGAGTTACGTGTTCCCATCATTTGGATCATTGTTACATATCCCACAGTGGACAGACCGATTTTCAATGAACTCATTGATGGTTGGTTGAGGTAGGTTGTAGGGTAAGACATAATATGAGATGTCAAGATCGCCTTGATATGCCGGAATTGAGTTCGTGTTGTACTCATCGAGGATATCTTGATGAGTTATCAATTCCTATTTCTTCCACCGAGGTGTTGGTGAACTTGATGCTTTCAGTGCTTTCATCAAAGGTGACATGAAAGGTTTTCTCAACTTGTTGTCTCCTTGTGTTAAAAACCCTGAAGGCTTTGGAGATTAGTGAGTATCCTAAAAAATATCCATCATCAGCTTTTGCATCAAATTTTCCTAGATGATCCTTGTGGTTGTGAATGAACACATGACATCCAAACACATGAAAATAGCTAATGTCGGGAAGTCTACCTTTGAAGATCTCATATGGGGTTTTATTATGTCGTTTGACAATGATTGACGATTGCTTTTGGGTGTAATGTGCGCTTTGACCGCTTCAGCCCGTAAATGTTTTGAGAGGGCCGAGCCATTTAACATAGTTCTAGCACAATGAGAGTTCTGTTTTTCCTTTCAAAGAACCCCATTTTGTTCAGGGGTATAAGGAGATGAGAAATTTTGAGAAATTCCTTTTTCATCGTAAACTCAAGCTCTTGATTTCCAACTCACGCCATTGTCGGCCGGATTTGTTTAATGCTATGTCATTCTCGTTTTCAATCTTCCGATGAATGACATTATTGTATCACCGCTTGACTCTTTTTGAAAGAAAGTATACCCAAGTGTATCTTGAGAATTCATCAACAATGACAAGTGTATACTTTTCATGCTGGATTGATCTCGACCGACAGTCCAAAGAGATCCATTTGCGTGGAGGTGAAGGCGCTTTTGATGGAGAAATTTTGTTTGGTTTTGAATGATGCTCTGTGGTGTTTACCCTTTTCACAAAGTGTAGCAGAGGTGGTTTGTCTTTTGCAAAGACCAGTGATGGCAAGCCAAGGACCTTGTTTTGTTTTGCCAAGTTGTTGAGGTTTTTGAAGTTTAGGTATGAGAGTCTCTTATGCCACTACCCAATTGATAGTTTCTAAAGCTTTAGCAAAGAGACAAGTTCCATCTTGGGAGAGAGTTGACATGTCAAGCACATAGACATCATCTCTCCTAGGAGCTATCAACACAACTTCCTTGTTGGCATTAAAAATGGTACCTTGTTTATCATTGAATTGTACAATGAATTTTGCATCACATAGTTGACTGACACTGATGAGGTTGTATTTGAGACCGTTGACATAGGCTATTCTAGAGAAAACTATTCCATTGCAGCCATCAACCATAACCTTCAGTGGACATGATGAGTTATCACCAAATACTACCTTGGGCCCTCGGTTCCTTTACATACTTGTGCGATATTCCTTCACACCACCATGCTTCTTGAGCATCCATCGCCTAGATGCCGATAGGCTCCCCTGGCATGTCTCGCACAAGTAGTAAAAAAGCTATTAGTTTCTTCGTGACCCACTTACCGTGGGCTTGGATCTCAAGGTCTCTTTGAACTTGGCAATCATTCATGGTCGCAGAGTTGTGTGCATGATGCTACCACAGTGTTTTGCATTTAGAGGTCGAGGATGACTCAAAGACTCTTGGTTGTTTGGAATTTCTCCTTGCATGAATGATACCGCCATGTTGGGATGTCTCATGAGCCGGATTACCGTGATATATCACAAAGCATGTATTCATGAGACAATCATCCCGATGATGATCATTGAACCCACAAATGAGGGTGAGAGGAAAAGGTTTTGCTCTATTCTTTGGAGCAGTTTTAGAGGATGAAGCATACCGATGACCAACTTTGGTATAGTTTGCTTGTCTGCCATATCTCATGGATGATCTCCGTCTCGTGATCATCCTTTTGCGCATCATGCAAAATAGGATTCTATAGCAGCTTGTCATGGTATGGGTGGTGTAATGACACAGTACCACACTTTTGTTTGTTTTGGAGGTTGACTTAGACTTTGAGGAACCGAGGAAGCGGACTTTGTCTCCTTGATTGGTTCAGGGACCTTTTCAATGGATTCCATTTTTTCATTAAGCTTCCTCACAAGTTCGACTTCTGGCGGATTTGGTCGACCTTCTGGGGACAATGGATGATGAGGTTTCAAGTGAGTAGACTCTTGTTGGATTAGTTTTGCTTGTCTTTGTAGGATGGTTCTACCAAGTCCGCACCTTTCTTTGGTGAATGAGGATTGAATTGTAGTGGAGTAAGCTCGAGCTTGGAGCAGCACCTCAAGAGGTTTCAGTGGTGGAAGCGTGCTTGAGATTCTCGCTGCACTCAGAGATGTGTTCAGCATCATCGGGCACATCGTGGAGTCCAAGCATGCTCTTTAGAGCTTGACTTTCGTGCTCTAGAATCCTTCCGTAATCGGTTTGAAGCTTACTCGTGATTGACTCGCTCAATCCATTCATCGAACCGAATCACCAACATACTTGTAATCATGCCACCGCACACAAATGGCTTAGGAGATGGTCTTTGTTGAGAGAATCGGGAGATGATCTTCACCTATGACTCTCTTCTTGCTACATCGGGGCTCCCACAAGTATCAAAGACCCGGGATTCTTAGCAACCAACTTTTAAGAACATCATTTGCCTTTTTAAGTTCATCTTGAAGATTCTGATTTTTTTTAACTAGTTCTCAGGTTTTGAATTTGCAAAGTGACGTTTCAAGCTTAGCTTGTTTTAAAATAAGCAATTCATCCCTACACTTATTCAATTCAAAACTTAACTTGTTGTACTTAGAAAAAAGATTCAGCCTTTGCTCTTCTACAAACTTAAGGTCAACATTTAGATAATTCATATAAGATCGCCAATCGAAGTCATCATCCATAGAAAGTAAAGTGTTTACCTTCTTCATTGTGATGTTGACCCATTCCCTCGCTCCTAGCATGATTCTTCCCAACAGCTAGCTTGTCTTCTTCGGAGAGCCATTAGAGCACTCGACATGTACCATTTCATCATCCGATGAGATTGGCTCTTCATCCCAGCCAAAGGTTTCAAAGAACAAGGCCTTTGTTCTTACCCCATGCATTGAACAATTTTTGTTGTTTCGAGGGACCGGCCTCAAGCAATGCAAGCTTAGCTTTTGCTTTCTTATACTTCGCTTCATAATCAATGGTTTTGTTAAGATCAGATTTGTTTTGAACATTTTGATGAGACTGATAGATTTTTGGTTGAAATTTGCTAAACCCTCAAGACCGATTAGATCCCGATGGTTTGTAAGAGGGTTCGAAGTTGTTTTTGAAAACAGCTTTTGCAAAATGGCCTCTTTATGACACTTATAGCATTCAGGTCTTCGCTTGCTTTAGCAGTTGAAAACATTTGTTTCTTTTTATAAACCTTCGAGAGTTAGCGAGGAGTGCCTTTTCCCTAAATTCAGATTCAGTCATTTAGGTACTTTCACTTGATCTCTCATCGTGCTCATCATCGAAGTTTTCTTGAAAATCTTGAACTACATTGTTAGAAAAGAAAGCAGTTGATACTGGTGATGAGGTAGTGGTCGTGGACTTCTTGACTTCCCGAGACTTCTTTAAGTCGTGGTATCGCCTCATTGATGAGGTTTTCCTCATAGACAAATTTCCCATAAATTGAAGCTCAAGATTTTGGATATGATTAGCATTCCTAAGTCCCTCGAGAAATTCAACCACTTCTCGTGGGAGATGCTTTACAAAACCAACATTGATTTCATGCTTAGACAACTTAACACCATCATTTGAAAGTTCATTTAAAAGAGTTTTGTATCTGGGGTAAGTTTGAGAGAGTTTCGAGTCCTTAGCCCCAAGGTGTTATACAAGTTTCGGTCCATTATCCTGTTTTCCTTGGTTTCAGATGGTCCTTCATGACTATGAACTAGGTCATCCCAGGTTTGCTTAGCAGCATTACAAACTTATAATATACTCCATAATATCGTCAGGAAGACAAGATATTATGATACTTTTGAGTCTTTGGTCCCGGTTGACCACTCTCCTTTCATCCGTCCACTAAGCTTCGTGTTTGGGCAACCCTTCAGCAGTTTTTGGGACAAATGGACCTTCATTTATACACTTGATATAATAAGGTTCCATCCAAATCAAATAGCAAAGCATTCGCTTTTTCTATTTGTTGAATTTGCCAACTTTAAGTCTAGGGGCAACAAATTTAATAAGCTCCACCCTTTTTATCGACTAGTTGGGGTACATCAATTTCAGCCATTAGGATCCTAATTTAAAAACTTTTAGAGCGGCCAAAAAATGAGTTTTATAATTAGCCTTGCTCGATACCACTAGTTGTTCCCCTGCTCACTATCGTTAAAATGCTTTTAAGTTTATAAAACAAGTTAATAGTGAACTATGACCTAAATTAACATAAAGAAAACACACTAAGTAATTTTCAACATTATATTCTTATTAGAAATAAATCAACAAAGAATACGTTACCCAAGTACTTGGCTAATAGTACTGGGATTGAAATGACAAAGTTGGGTGACTTCTCTAAGCTCAAAGCTAAGTCTCGAGCACAACTCTTAGAGCTCACCTAGCTATCTCAGAACCAAGTTGTATTTGGAGGAGTGAAAAGATGGCTTGCGGGTATGTGTGTTTTTACAATTCACAAGCTTAACCTTTTCACTCCATCTCTTATGCTATTTATACATGTATGATATTTGACTCTTTCCTAAGTGACAAACTGACATCATACATAAGACAAAATACTGATGTATTTTGTCTTTGTTTACAAAGACTATTCTAGGTAAGAGACAAGACTACTTTCCTAAACTCAGTGATGACACCGAGCCTCGATCTTTTTCCATTCAGGGAAAGTTGAATTTGGTTGATAAGGACTTCGCCTTATCCGATTCAAACTTCCTCCTGCCTTTGTCCCGCCTTTCTCTTCGCCTCTTACATCCTTCTGCCTTCTACTCATTGTCTTCGTGTAAGAAGTTGGATCTTAGGGATTCAGTGAGTTATTGTCATCACTCACCTAATCCATCATCTTCTCTTGACTCAGCTTCACCCATTAAGTTCCGCCTTCTTACCGAAAGTGGAGAGACCTTCGGCAATCGGGTATCCGAAGATGACTCACCGGAGGCTATGCACTCAAAGGACTGATTAGTGTTAACGGATTAAATACTTGGGCTATTTTCTATTCAAATCCTAGATTAAGGGGTTTGGGTATTTACTGAACCCAACACTTTTCTTTCCCTTCGCTTTACTTTATTTACTTGCTTTATCATTAGATCTATACTTTCTCTACATCCATAAGATCTCACATATTAACGAATCTAAAAGTTTTTGAAACTAACGTAAAATCGGCAAAACTATTCAACCCCCCCTTCTAGTTTTCCACAATTGGCATCAAGAGCTAAGTTTATAAAAGTTTTAAAGCAAAATTTGTTAGGAATTAGAAATTCCCAGTATTAAAGAGTCGGTCACCTCAAGTATATGTAATCGTTAGAAAGCTCGTAGTCATAGTAATATTTAGTTAAGTAGTATTTAGTTAAGTAACACCGTGGAGGACGGACGGGTCTTTACCCACTGTATGCCTGATCCACAGCCCGATGTGTGGCGATTTATGTAAGTCTATAAATACTCTCTACCTCCCAAGGTAGAGAGTTGGAGCTCATAATAATATCTTTCACTTTCTCTCACTAAGTTCCCTAAACCTCTAACTTTCTCTCTCTAGAATTCCATCTATATGTTACTTTGTGTTATGGTTTGATGTGTATGTGAAAAGTTATATCCAACAATTGGTATCAAGAGCCAAGGTTCGATCATATCTTGCACATCTTTGGATTTCTAGTGGTTTTTAGGTGGTTTTTGAGTTTGAAAAAGTTTAGTGGTTTTTGCATCATTTGATTGATTTCTAGTGTTAAAGTTTCGATTTTGGTTGTACTTTTGTGTTTAGAATCATCACAAGTGTTTAGGTTTTGATCTAGAAGGTTTGAATCATAGTGATTAGGTTGTTTTTGGATTGAAAAGTGGTGTTTATGTGTTTTTCATGCTAGCGACTTGAGCCACGGAAAAGTTTCTTCATAGCGACTTGCTTCACATTTTGTAGCGAAGTTACGTGTTTGTAGCTAGCGACTTACCTAGCGATTTACAAGATACAAGTAGTGGACTCTCCACTCACGGGTAGCGACTTGGTCTCAGAAGCGACTTGCTCTTTAGCTTAACTTGTATTCCTAGCACCTTACTTGTAGCTTAATTAGCGCCAAAAAATTTCCTAGCTTATGACTTGAGGTTAGCGAGTTACTACTTAGCGACTTGCATTTGTCTAGCTTACTGGGAATCAGCAACTTAGTGGTGTAGCTAATTAATGCTAGCTTCTTAGTGCAGCTTATCTTCTAGCGACTTAGTGCATTATCTTCTAGCTACTTAGTGCATTATCTTCTAGCTTACTTGAGTGATTGTTTACGTTTTCTTCTTGATTTAGTAAAATCCGGAAAGAATCTATTTCCGGTTTAATCATAGAGTTATAAAATCCCGTATAAATCTGAAACATGTCTACCAACGCTCCTACCTGTCATCTCCATCAGTTGTTTGCCGTGAGGATGTTCAAGCAGTACCGGCTCGATACTGGCCCACCCATGCTTGACAGAACCGACTACATTCTTGGGCTCAAAGAATCGACATTGTAACGCCTTTGGAAGGAAAATGGTGTCAACATTCTCAAATCCATTGATGAAGGACCATATCGAATTGAGACGACTAGAGACATACTTGATACTAATGAAGATGGTACCCCGTTTCGGTAACGAATGGATGTAATTCCAAAATGTATGATGAGCTTGAGGATAAGGAGAAAAGAGATTGATGCGATATCGTGGCTTCAAACATTGTTCTTCAAGGTCTTCCTAAAGACATCTACAAGCTGATCAATCATAACACCGATGCAAAGGCAGTATGGGATAATGTTAAGATGCTTCTCTCAGTTCAATTAACTATGGAAGACAGAGAATCCCAACTCTATGACGAATTTGAACACTTCAAGATGAAACCAGATGAGAGTGTCTACGAGTACTATGTGAGATTTCATAAGTTAGTGAATGACATGAGGAACATCAGAATGACTATGCCTAACATTCAATTGAACTCAAAATTTGTGAACAACATGAATCCCAATGGCACAAGTTTGTCACCGCGTGGCTCACTAAAGGATTGAAGAATACAAACTATGAGCAACTCTATGCCTTCCTCCTTCGGAATGAGAGACATGCTATGTTTGAAAAATTGATTCTCAATCAGTTCAAAACCAACCGTGGAGAGACAAGCTCGCCTAATGACTCAACCGCCTTCTACTCAAACATCGAATCACAACCAAAGCGCCACAAGTCATACCCTGGGTAATGCTAATCACAAACTCATTCCCGATCCTATGTTCAAACAAGCCGATGCCGATCCACACGCTGGTAACTTCATTAATCAACTAGCTCTTTCGATTAGTCAAAACATGAATTCTCCCCACAAACCAACAACAACCTCGCAACAAAGATCTAACCCACACAATCAAGCTACAATGTTAAAGATGGAAGGATCGCGTGCAACCAGCCTGTGAAAGAAAAGATGATCGTGGAAGAGGTGGAGCCGGTAGAGGTTATGTTGGTAACCGATCGAGGAAGGAATGGTAACCAAGGTCAAGCTAAGTCAATCAAATGTTATAACTGTGGTGGTGAGGGACACATTGCAAGGAATCAGACATCTCCAAAGCGCCCACATGCACGCCGATTACTCGTGAGATAAGATGCCGCCGGTACAAGCTCGGACAATGGTGCTACTTTGGATGAAGAGGAATTGTCGCTTTCTTCGAGGGCAATGCCAAGACCTATGATGCAGATGTGGATGAGCGCCTATTCAGAAATGGTCACAATCATCAATGCCTTTCAAGTCGCTGATTGTGATGCATACGACTCTGATGTGGATGATGGACCTACGGCACACACAAATTTTATGGCTAGCATTTCTCCAATGGTCTCTCCCAAGGTCTCTTCTTCACCACTAGCCGGCCAATCCAGAGACAAACTCATCTCAGAGGTATTAAAACTATACGATAATGCCGATGTGCAAAAGATGCATGACAAAGTACATTCAACCGAAACTATTGAATCAAATGTTGAAAATATGGGTAATATCGATATTATCCCATATGATCAATATGTGAAACAAAGTGAAAGTGAAGTTGTACCAAGTGATACATCTTCGGCATCAACAATGACTATGTTTTTGATGAATACACCTGCCGCCTCGATGATTGTAATTTCGAACTAAATGCCTATAAAGAACGTGTTGCTATTTATGAACAACTTGCTAAATTTGAGTTGACCACTCGTGAGCAGGAAATGGATGACCAAGTGCGCATACTATTAGAAAAGTAATTTTAGAGAAGAAGTATTGAAACAAGAATTAAATTCCTTGCAAGAAAAACTTTCTAAAACAGATAAGCAAAAACAAGAACTTCAAGAAAATGTGAAAATGCTTAAGCAAGAATTTAATGCAAAGGAATCAAAACTCTTGAGAGATTTTTCTAATATGAAAACTTTGAAAAACAAACTTGAAAACAAGTTGTACATACAAGGAAACACCATTCAGACCGCTCACATGGTCACTAAACATAGAGTCCTAAGTTTATAAGCATAGTGTTCCCATTATAGATAAACCCAACCCTCGAAGTTCGAAAGATAGCAAAAGTGTACCAAAGTGTGATCTATGATGGCAATGAGATTCTTAAACCTAGACAGAAACCTAGTTGCGTTGAGTGCACCGAGGAGAGATAAGAAATCGATGAAGTCACTAGGGAAAGAATGAACAAAAATTAGATGATCCTAAATGCAAAGAGAAAAAAATAATTATCACTCCCCATGACTACAAAAGGGAAAACTGGATTTCATTGAACATGTTTAAGCCTCGCACATTGTTGACTCGAACAAGTTTCTCGAAAAAGGACTTTAGATAAGCGTAAAGTCGAAATATTGTTGAAACAAACCCTCCCCTATGGAAAATGCCTAGAGCGACCGTGTATCCTCCTAATACACCAATGCATCTTGTTCCTAGAAAAATTGCCACTAAAAGCAAGACCTTAATTAGCCAATATGTTATATTTCAACTATTTGTTGATTTTGAGAAAACTTGCAAGAAAAGGATCACACCCACGGGTATAACGGAAGGAGAAAGGGGTTTTGAGCAAATGAAAGAATGTTATTTAACCGAGGTCATGCCTTTCTTTAAACTTCTGAAAGATCACTTTGAGAGTCTTAAAGGGGTAGAAACCTATATCAAGGGAATGGAAAAGGAATTTGATGCAATGGTAGTTGAAGTTAGTGAGTATGAGCGTGCACTAAAATATAATGAGATTGAGAGGAAGAACTTGCATACATTAAATGAGACTCTTATTACTGAATGTGTTGCTCAAGATATCTTTTTTCACTGCTTCAAATTGCTCTATTAATGCTTCCAAATTTCATGAACTATCTCTGTGGCCCTGAAAGTCTCCCATGATCGTGTCATTGAGCTTGAAAAAACTAATTCTAAACTAAACGAGAAAATTGAACTGGATGATCACGACAATTTGGTTAAACATTTTTCTAAACTGGAAGTTGAGCATTTTAATTTACAACTAAAATATCAACACCTTAAAGAAAATGTTAAAACTTCAAATATCAAGACATCGTCAGATGCTCCAGAGTTTGATGCAGTTTTTCAAAATAACAAACGTGATGAAACGATTCAAGCTTGCAACACGAATAAAGTTGAAAGCCCAAATCTCAATTAAAGGGTCAAACGAACAATATGACAGCTCCCAAATCTCCTCCTCCTTTAGATTCTCCGAATTCTCAAACTTTTCATCTTCAAAACTTAGTTGATGCCTTACAAAAGGAAAACGAAAGTTTTCTAGAAGAAAATGAAAAAGTTAAACGACATTTTAAAGAGTTATATGATTCAATAAAAGTCACCCGTGACCAAAACAACGAAAAAATAACGCCTCTACAAAAGGAAATTGAGAATCGAGAAGTCGTGAAATGGGAAATCCGCCACTTGTTTTCAATAAGAATGTTGTCTCAAAGTCACCCTTAGACCTGAAATACACCGTGACGGCTTAAATATATTCCTCCTCATCTTAGGAATAATGAACATGCTTTTCACTAATACTGTGCTCACCTTAAGGATAGTCTAGAATGTCTCCGTGAGATTGTCCAAGAGGATTTCATTAACAAACCTCTTGATAGTGAAATTAGGTTTGCTTGCCTCCATGCCAAACGATCTCAAGAGTTGCTAGAATGTGTAATTGCCACATGTCCAAAATCCTTAACCTTAGGTGCAAAAGGCAAAGCTGTGATGCCCTGTTCTATGCCTAGTGCCAAGCAGGAAATCCGCTCTATGCCCGGCCTTAAAAAAGGAAACACTAATGTGCCTTCAAGTAGTTCAGATTCCCGATATGTTAGTGCTAAGAAAGTGAACTTTAGTGTGCCTGCAAAAAGCTCAAATCACAGCCTTAAAGTATACACTAATGTGCCTTCTAGTACTTCGTGATCCTTGCACATCAAGTTCATGAATGCAAAAACTAGATCAACCAACTAATGTTTCCATTCCCTCTACAGAGTAATCATGACTTTAAAGCGAAAGTGTCAAAGTCTCAAGACAATACAAGGAATGATAGGACCTTGCAAGCTAAGAATGCAATTGGAAGAGAGTAGAAGACCAATCTAGGAACTTTAGGCTTGTGTTGAATAAAACGAATCGTGTTGATTCTAGTATTAGCCTTAGACGCATCAGTAATTAATTCAATTCGATACTATCTCGCAAACCTTGTAATGTTGTTCCGCTTGAATTTGCTTGCTAATCATGAATGTGGTGTGAATGCTTTGTCTAATGCCGTCAAATGCCCGCTAAAATTGTTAATGCTAATAATCGCAAATAAGGCAAAAGGCAAAAACGAAAGATGTTAGAAAACAAAGGAAACCCACGTGAAGAACTTTATAAAGATAGGTTATTATGGATACCTTTTGACATAAGAATAATCGCTTTGTTCTCAAACCGCTAAGATTATGCCCACTAGAAAATGGATGCCTACCTGGTAGAACTATTCCCTTAAGAAGTGAACATACTTTGAATAGGTCAAATACGCACACCAAAGATTGCATCTATTCCCAATGATTCCATTGCTTCTACTTCCGACATGGATGTTTCGATTCGATGTGGGTGTTCCAATCACTGTTACTAACCAAGTGGAACCCATTTTTGCATGGGGATCCCAAATATCCAGTTATCCATTCTTGTCGGTTCAACCGCGATCATTCAAATCGCTCTCGTGTACCGGACTCAGTCGTTCCAAGCATATGACCTGAGACCGGTCGCTGCTCATGAACTCGTGAGCAAATTCATAGGGACTGTTAGATTCGGTAATGATCATTTCGTGCAATTAAGGGTTATGGTGATTATGTTGTTGGTGATAGTGTTATCTCTTGAGTATACTATGTGGAAGGTTTGGGTCATAATCTGCTCTCAGTTGGTCAATTCTACGGATTCTCGATCTAGAAGTAGCCTTCGAAAACATACCGCTTTGTAATACCCGAATTCGATAACATGTAAAAGACCAAAATGCCCCTATAATCTTAAACTTTTAATTTTAAGTAATTAAAGTCCCAAATTAATCCCAAAATATCTAAATAAATCGATATGAGATGTAATTTTTTATTTTGACTTTTTAACTTTGTTTTGACTTAAAATTATAAAAAAAATTAAAAATAAAAATGGGCCGATTGGGCTTTTATTTATGAAATCTGCTTTTAATAAAAAAGAAAACAAATACAAAACAATTGCAAATAAATTTATAAATGTGAGATATCCTGAAATCTTGTTTCCTAAACTACTAGGCCGAAATTTGGGCTCTTCCAAAGTTTTATTCCGTTTGTTTCCATTCCATATTCACCGTGATACACCACAAAACCACAATATCACTTTTTCTCTCCCAAAAATCATACAAGCCACCATAAATTCTAAGAGTATTTTTCATGTGATCTATACACTGCTAGGAAGCCAAGAAAATTGACAATTCGAATTTTGAAGGCCTGATCTATTTGTTGTCGAATTTTGTTCATATGCAAGGTAAAATTCATAATAATTCATACGACCCTCCATAAATTCATTTTCCATTTTTCCTGAGTTCCTTACATCATGTGTGATCTGTGAAAATCGATTACAAGGTTTATGGAGTCGCTTTCTATTCTTTGGAATTTTGGAGTCGTTTTTATCCTAACCGAGAGGAATAATATCATCCAGCGTGTTCTAAACGTTCTAAAATTTATATGGTATTTTTCTCATGTTATATTCATCCTACAGGTTCCAAATAAAATAATAAAAACGAACCATTCATGGTATACGAATTATTTGAGAATTAAACCCTAAAAACGTGTTAAAACCCTAAATAATTAGAAACGAATTTTATGGGTGTCAAAACCATTTTATTTAAGACCTAAACGACCCATATGATACTGGAAAAATGTTCATTCGAATTGTTATTGTCTAAAATGGCCTTGTCGAATTATTATTTTAATCGGGTTTTTATTTAAAAAATCGTATAAATGGATAAACAAAATTGGAACGATTGACCTAGGGTTTATGTTATGGTCTAGATCTGACCTTAAAGATGAAATAATGATGGAATAATGATTGGTGTTTGATTTGGGGAATTAGGGTTAGGGTTTGATGATTTTATTGACACCGATTGAGTTTTCAAAATAAAAAGGGGTTGTTTCATAAATTATAAAACTTGTGGACTATTTTTGTAATATACTTTGGACCAGAGGGTGTTAGTATAAAATGTAACATGAGGACCTTTTTCATAAAATATGTGACTTAGGGGTTTATTTTGTAAATCGGATAAATTTGTAAACCTAAAATGTAATTATTAAAAATAGAGGGGCTTGTTTGTAAATTCGGAAACTTGGGGTATTTCAGATAAATAAGGATAATGAAGGTGTAATATGTAAAATTGGACACTTAAGGGCTTGTTGTGTAAATATGCTAAATAAGGAAACTTTCTAAAAATGGAAACCTTCTATTTTGGAAAACCTCTAAATATGGAAAGTTACTAAACTGAAGAGCCACTAAAATAAGTAATCAATTAAATAAGTTTTTAATAAAACCCATGAATTCGTAGATTCGCAGATGGAGTTTGCTTCCTAACCTTGGTATTTCAAGTAGAGTTGGTTTCGTTTGCGGATAAGGTACGATATTCGACCTTATCTCTTAAGGTTTCTCGTGATTCTTATACATTTTTCGATATTAGCTTGAACTGTTACGTTGTACTCTAAGCCTCATGATTAGGGCTTCCCTATGACTTTGCTATGCTCCCTTTGATATGAACCTTTGATCTGAACCGTTGATATGAACCTTTGATATGAACCTTTGATATGAACCTATGATTATGAACCATCTGATATGAAACTTTGATATGAACTCTGATATGAACTTTGATATGAACCCTTATGATATGATTATGCTTTGACCCTTCACCTGATACCCGAGCCAAAAATTTGTTTCCTAGTCAGGAAGGTAACCTGACCGTGTCATTGATGAACCAATGGCATGACTCCCGTAAGTGCACGAGTGATGTTGTACAACCGCCCCATTTTGATTTGATTATGAGCTCACTATATGTATATGATTTGGCCATTATTTGTTTTGGGGGGCGTATGGATGCATCCTAGATTTGATTTGATTTGAATTTGATATGATATGGTTTGTTTTGGTGATGCTGCGTGCTGTGTGCAATACACCCCTCACATTTTGGGAGCTAGCTACTCCATCGTTACCGAGGTCTCCCCTCATATTGGTTTGGTATTCCGAGGTCACCCTCCGAATACAATGGTTACTATTGGTTACTTGGCTGCTATTGCCACTATTGATATGGTTTTGTTGGCTCTGTAGATTGATAACCCTTACACTTTTGATAAACCTATATTGTACTTTTCTCAGATTCCCCAACGCACCATAACTGTGACATCGGGTTCATTACTCAATACCCTTATATGATTTACTTGTACCAAGATATATATGTTCCATTGCTTTGATCTGATACACTTTCATTCCGTTACTTCCGCAACTATGGTTCCATTCACGCATCGGGTTATTATATGCTTATTGAATTGGGTGATACTATTCATGTTTTATGTGACCATTGATTATCCTGCTATGATGTGTTTAATATGCGGTTATTTGAGTTACCTGGTTCTAACTGATGATATGTGATCTCACTATTATGTGACCCTCGGTATTGTCTGGTGATCATGCTAGTGTGTAATCGATAATGTTGTTCTGCTTATTTTGTGTACTTGTTCCTCGATAATTTCGTGGACTATGATTATCTGATAGTTTCTTTATCTCGCTTGTTGTTAACCCGCCATGTTTGCGTTCTCGTTTATGCTACTATTTGTTTGGGTAAATGGTTCAACTTATGACGTCTAGCTTGTTAACTTGTTTAATTGTTCGCTATGTATTTAATTCATTTAATTATAGTGTTCATACTGTATTCCTACTTATTACTTGTGATCGCCATGTTTGATTATCGTTATGATAATGATCATGTCTTCGTTAAGAGTTTTGACCTCGTGTGAATTGCCATGCTCACTGATTTATTTATTGCTTCCGCTTTCCTCAGATATCTGTTTGGCTCGTATGTATTTTGATTTCTGAATTGATTGTATGGCATATACGTGTGTGTGGATGCTATGCTGCTATGTTTGCTTTTGTTTCAGTTCTTGTATGTCTGGTTTATATGTGCTTGTTTATATGTCATCGATGCTTTGTTTCGCTTCAGCTCCCTTGTTATCCTGCTCGTTTTGGATATCCCCTGTATATTGGTGTTCGAGCAGATCCTCTTTGACTCATTACTCTCATTTCGCTACGACTTTGTTATCCGTTCTTTTGTTTCATTTTTCATTTCAGATTTTGTTTAGCTTTGTTATATCCGCTCATCAAGTTTTTAAGCTCACCGCATTTCTTTCCTGCGGCAGGTTTTAGGTTGAAGATGGGCTTTGATGGGCAATGAGAGTTGATTATCTGAGTGGAATAACCCTAGTTACCTTGTTATTTGGACTTATTTTGACGGGCTATTGTTTTGAGATTTTTTTCATTTTATTTTTAGACATATTGGATTTTGTATTGTAAGTCATTGTCTATATGACTTGGTATTTTATTCTTTGAGGCTTTCGCCAGTATAATTTTATTTGTATGCCTGATATGACACCGAATGTGACACTTTCTACCCTTGTCGGTTGGGGTGTTACAATTATGGTATCGTGAGCAAAGGTTTCGTCTTGTTGACCTTAGGATTGACATGTGAGGACTTGGGTAGACACTAGGCTTCCGCCAGTATGATCTATTGATTCTTTTGATTGTCGTTCGTTTTGACTTCTATAATCTTTTGTCTTCACCGCCTTGGTCCTCTTCTCTTCACATTTGATTTTATTATTTTGTCTTCGCACATCCGCTTGTCGATCATTAGATGGAGACTACCCGTGGAGCCAAGATGATGGTGCCAAACCTGCGCTGTGCAAATCAGCCTCTGGAGAGGCTCGAAGCGTTGTGAGCCACACCCGACGCCGCACGCTGGAGGCATCGTGATGCCGTTGGGAAGCCGATCTAACCAATCAAAGACGCAAGAGACGGAGACAAGATTCAACCGTGGTCGAGAAGGTTCATCTACTTCATATGATTTGGCCGTTAATTGTGTTACTCTCTGATTCGCTTGTCACCGCTTTGAGGCGGTTTGATATCTTGCTGCGTGATTTTGATCGGCATTACTTTTCTTTGATTCGTTCAGAACTCGGTTTGAATCATGAAGTTTTATCGTTTAGCATTCTGGTATATCTCAGTTTTTCTTTTGGATCGTCGGTAATGAGTCATAAGGAGACGTTTTGTACAAGTTGGTGGCATTCTTTCATTGTGATATGGTAAGTTGTTTGATGTGTTATATGCTGTATGTATGTGATTGTGGTTTGTTTTGGTATGTTACTTGGTATCTGTATGTGATATGTTTTGTGTGATATCCGCTATGTGGTTTGTCATGACCCGGGACAGAATATGGTGACAATAAGGGCTTGTTATGTGATGCAAGTAGTATGACCGATCAACGTGGATAATACCGAGATCATATAATTTGAACTTATTGGAAACATACAATGACGCGTCTTGGGAAATGCCTGGGTTGGTACGTGAATGGACTAGGACTTATATCCGCATCCTTCGATCCTCATATTCGTTTGAAATTTTGTACCTCATTTGGTGACGCCACCGACATCCGTTAATGCAAGATTGGTACGCTTTGAACTGCTACGATTATGATATGTATCAAACTATGGATTGCTATCGCCTTTAAGTTTCCAGACGTTCTCATACTCATGACATCAATTTTCGAGACTAAAATTTCTTTTTAGAGGGGAAGAAGTTGTAATACCTGAAATTCAGATAACATGTAAAAAGACCAAAATGCCCCTATAATCTTAAACTTTTAATTTTAAGTAATTAAAGTCCCAAATTAATCCCAAAATATCGAAATAAATCGATATGAGATGTAATATTTTTATTTTGACTTTTTAACTTTGTTTTGACTTAAAATTATAAAAAAAAAATTAAAAAAATAAAAATGGGCCGATTGGGCTTTTATTTATGAAACCGGCTTAATAAAAAGAAAACAAATACAAAACAATTGCAAATAAATTTATAAATGTGAGATATCCTGAAATCTTGTTTCCTAAACTACTAGGCCGAAATTTGGGCTCTTCCAAAGTTTTATTCCATTTGTTTCCATTCCATATTCACTACATACACCATACAAAACCACAATATCACTTTTTCTCTCCCAAAAATCATACAAGCCACCATAAATTCTAAGAGTATTTTTCATGTGATCTATACACTGCTAGGAAGCCAAGAAAATTGACAATTCGAATTTTGAAGGCCTGATCTATTTGTTGTCGAATTTTGTTCATATGCAAGGTAAAATTCATAATAATTCATACGACCCTCCATAAATTCATTTTCCATTTTTCCTGAGTTCCTTACATCATGTGTGATCTGTGAAAATTGATTACAAGGTTTATTGAGTCGCTTTTCTATTCTTTGGAATTTTGGAGTCGTTTTTATCCTAACCGAGAGGAATAATATCATCCAGCGTGTTCTAAACGTTCTAAAATTTATATGGTATTTTTCTCATGTTATATTCATCCTACAGGTTCCAAATAAAATAATAAAAACGAACCATTCATGGTATACGAATTATTTGAGAATTAAACCCTAAAAACGTGTTAAAACCCTAAATAATTAGAAACGAATTTTATGGGTGTCAAAACCATTTTATTTAAGACCTAAACGACCCATATGATACTGGAAAAATGTTCATTCGAATTGTTATTGTCTAAAATGGCCTTGTCGAATTATTATTTTAATCGGGTTTTTATTTAAAAAAATCGTATAAATGGATAAACAAAATTGGAACGATTGACCTAGGGGTTATGTTATGGTCTAGATCTGACCTTAAAGATGAAATAATGATGGAATAATGATTGGTGTTTGATTTGGGGAATTAGGGTTAGGGTTTGATGATTTTATTGATTACCATGAGTTTTCAAAATAAAAGGGGTTGTTTCGTAAATTATAAAACTTGTGGACTATTTTTGTAATATACTTTGGACCAGAGGGTGTTAGTATAAAATGTAACATGAGGACCTTTTTCATAAAATATGTGACTTAGGGGTTTATTTTGTAAATCGGATAAATTTGTAAACCGAAATGTAATTATTAAAAATAGAGGGGCTTGTTTGTAAATTCTCGAAACTTGGGGTATTTCGTATAAATAAGGATAATGAAGGTGTAATATGTAAAATTGGACACTTAAGGGCTTGTTGTGTAAATATGCTAAATAAGGAAACTTTCTAAAAATGGAAACCTTCTATTTTGGAAACCCTAAATATGGAAAGTTACTAAAACCTAAGAGCCGACTAAAATAAGTAATCAATTAAATAAGTTTTTAATAAAAAGTCATGAATTCGTGTAGATTCATGAGATGGAGTTTGCTTCCCACCTTGGTATTTCTGTGTTTCGTTTGTGAGTATAAGGTACAGATATTCTGACCTTATCTCTTAAGGTTTCTCGTGATTCTTATACATTTTTCGATATTAGCTTGAACTGTTACGTTGTACTCTAAGCCTCATGATTAGGGCTTCCCTATGACTTTGCTATGCTCCCGTTGATATGAACCTTTGATCTCAAACCTGTTGATATGAACCTTTGATATGAACCTTTGATATGAACCTATGATTATGAACCATCTGATATGAAACTTTGATACTCTGAAACTTTGATATGAACTCGATATGAACTTTGATATGAACCCTTATGATATGATATGAATATGCTTTGACCCTTCAGCCTCGATACCCGAGCCAAAAATTTGTTTCCTAGTCAGGAAGGTAACCTGACCGTGTCATTGATGCACCCATGGCATGACTCCAGCGTGCACGAAAGTGATGTTGTACACCGTCCCCATTTTGATTTGATTATGAGCTCACTATATGTATATGATTTGGCCATTATTTGTTTTGGGGGGCGTATGGATGCATCCTAGATTTGATTTGATTTGAATTTGATATGATATGATTTGTTTTGGATATGCGTGCGTGTGTGCAATACACCCCTCACATTTTGGGAGCTAGCTACTCCACCGGTTAACGAGGTCTCCCCTCATATTGGTTTGGTATTCCGAGGTCACCCCTCCGAATACAATGGTTACTATTGGTTACTTGGTTGCTATTGCCACTATTGATATTGGTTTGTTTTGTTGGCTCTGGGTAGATTTCTCATAACCCTTACACTTTGATAAACCTATATTGTACAATTTTCTCGTATTCCCAACGCACCATAATCTGTATTCTGGTTCATTACTCAATAATTTTATATGATTTACTTGTACCAAGATATATATGTTCCATTGCTTTGATCTGATACACTTTCATTCCGCATTTCGCACTATGGTTCCATTCACGCACGTAAGTTATTATATGCTTATTGAATTGGGTGATACTATTCATGTTTTATGTGACCATTGATTATCCTGCTATGATGTGTTTAATATGCGGTTATTTGAGTTACCTGGTTCTAACTGATGATATGTGATCTCACTATTATGTGACCCTGTATTGTCCTGGTGATCATGCTAGTGTGTAATCGATAATGTTGTCTGTTTATTTTGTGTACTTGTTCTGATAATTTCGTGGACTATGATTATCTGATAGTTTCTTTATCTGCTTGTTGTTAACCTGCCATGTTTGCGTTTCGGTTTATGCTACTATTTGTTTGGGTAAATGGTTCAACTTATGACGTCTAGCTTGTTAACTTGTTTAATTGTTCCCGCTATGTATTTAATTCATTTAATTATAGTGTTCATAATCAGTATTCCTACTTATTACTTGTGACTGCCATGTTTTGATTATCGTTATGATACTGATCATGTCTTCAGTTAAGAGTTTTGACCTGTGTGAATTGCCATGCTCACTGATTTATTTATTGCTTCCTCGGGCTTTCCGTAGATATCTGTTTGGCTCGTATGTATTTTGATTTCCTGAATTGATTGTATGGCATATACGTTGTGTGGATGCTATGCCTGCTATGTTTGCTTTTGTTTCAGCTCTTGTATGTCCGGGTTTATATGTGCTTGTTTATATGTCATCGATGCTTTGTTTTCGCTTCGCTCTCCTGTTATCCGCTCGCTTTGGATATCTCAGATATTGGTGTTCTCAGATCCTCTTTGACTCATTACTCTCATTTCGTTACGACTTTGTTATCCGTTCTTTTGTTTCATTTTTCATTTCGTATTTTGTTTAGCTTTCGCTTTGTTATATCTCGTTCACCGGGCTTTTTAAGCTCATTCTCCGCATTTCTTTCCTCCGCGGTTTTAGGTTGGAAGATGGGCTTTGATTGGGCTGAGAGTTGGATTATCTGAGTGGAATAACCCTAGTTACCTTGTTATTTGGACTTATTTTGACGGGCTATTGTTTTGAGATTTTTTTTCATTTTATTTTTAGACATATTGGATTTTGTATTGTAAGTCATTGTCTATATGACTTGGTATTTTATTCTTTGAGGCTTTCGCTCGTATAATTTTATTTGTATGTTCTGATATGACACCAGAATGTGACACTTCTACCCTTGTCGGGTTGGGGTGTTACATGCTTTGTTAGAGATCTTAATGGCAAGGAACTGTTAAAAGGAACTCGTGGTTCTAATCTTTACACCATCTCCATAGATGATATGATGAAGTCTTCTCCAATTTGCTTACTGTCAAAGGCTTCTAAAACAAAGTCATGGTTATGGCATCGACGTCTCAATCACTTGAACTTCGGCACCATCAATGATCTCTCCTGAAAGGACTTAGTTGTAGGTTTACTCTCGCCTAAAGTATGAAAAGGATCATCTTTGTTCAAAGATGTCAATTGGGAAAAGCAAGAAGTATGCCTATAAACCCAAACCTACTAACTCATCACGTAAGTTCTTCATACAATTCATATGGATTTATGTGGACCAATGAGAGTGCATAATATCTTTGGGAAGAAATATGTATTAGTTATAGTTGATGATTACTCTAGATTCACCTAGGTCAAGTTCTTAAGGACAAAGGATGAAACTCCCGATATCATCATCAAACTTATCAAAAACCGCAGGTTCGACTTAACAAAACCGTCGAATTATCCGACGTATTAATGGAACCGAAGTTTGTTAACAAACAACTTAGTGAATTCTATGAAAGCATTGGAATCAGCCATCAAAGAAGTGTTTCACGAACTCCTCAACGTAATCGGTGTAGTTGAAAGACGAAATCGAACTCTTGTAGAAGCCGCTCGAACAATGCCGATTTACTCAAAAGTTCCAATGTTTCTGCGGTCGAAGCTATTGCCAATGCATGCTACACACAAAATCGCTCCCGATTCACACCTGCTCATGGAAAGACACCATATGAACTTGTCCACAATGTAAAACCTAATCTCTTTCCTTCGTGTGTTTGGTGCATTGTGTTATCCAACTAATGAGGGTCAAGACTTAGGGAAACTTAGGGCTAAAGCTGACATTGGAGTATTTGTAGGATATGCACCAAACAAAAAGGGATACCAAATCTATAACAAAAGAACCCGAAATATCATGGAAACCATTCACGCTACGCTTGATGAGTCGAATGGTCAAATGGCTCCTCGACACTCCAAACAGACCAAGACTTCAAAACAGTCCCATTGGTTCATCTCTTGTTCCAAACTCTTCTCAAGAAACTCCATATGTACCTCCATCTAAAGATGATTTAAAGAAATTGTTTGATCCTATGTTTGATGAACTGTATGATTCAATTACTAATGATGTATTGATCCCTACAAATGTAAGATGCTCATATTCCCCGTGAATGAAGACAATCCTTCAGCCTCAATATCTTTAAGTCAAGAAGCACTCGTCACGATCCTTGCCTCATCAACAAATCATCATTCTTCAAATGTACATCATGGAAATGTTTCTCGCATCAATGATGAAGTTAATCCCTTTGCTACTCCTGAAGATGCTCCGTTTTAAAACATATTTGCTACCTCGAATCATCATCGTAACCATCTTCTTCGAAGACATCGACTCACCTACTCCCGGTTCCTCAACAACTGCCACATGAACACCTTAGAAAATGGACTCACGATCATCCATTAGACAACATCATTGGAAATCCCTCTCGCCCAGATCAACCCGAAACAACTTGCAACCGATGCCTTATGGTGTTTCTTCAACTCCGCACTATCTAAGATTCGAACTAAAAGATGTTAAAACCGCCATGAATGAAGACAACCGGTTCAATGCCATGCAAGAAGAAATTCATGAGTTTGATCGACTTAATGTATGGGAGTTAGTACCGCCTCGCATCGCGTGCTATGATTATTGCCCTTAAATGGATCTTCAAAGTGAAACTTGATGAGCATGGTGATGTGTTGAAAAACAAGGCCCGATTAGTTGCTAAAGGATATCGTCAAGAGGAGGGTATAGACTTTGCAGAATCATTTGCTCCAAGAGCTTCAATCGAGGCAATCGAATCTTACGGCTAATGCCGCTAGTAAGAACATGGTAGTATATCGATGGATGTGAAGACGGCATTTCCGAATCGAGATCTTAAAGAAGTCGCTCTACGCCGCCAACCTCGAAGGATTTGTGAATCAAGAGCATCCTACTCACGCTTATCGTCAAGAAGGCTCTTTACGGTTTAAAGCAAGCTCCAAGGGCATGGTATGATACACTGTCAAAGTTTCTACTATCAACCGGATTCAAAGAAAGGAGCAGCTTGATCCTACCTTATTCACCGTGAAGTCGTGCAAACATTTAACTCATGTTCAAATCTATGTTGATGATATTATTTTTGCCTCGACTGACCCAATGGAATGTGATCGCTTTTCTAATGAAATGAGTTCAAAGTTTCAAATGTCAATGATGGGACAAATGTCATTTTTCTTGGGATTACAAATTTCACAAAGTCCCTGAGGCATTTTCATAAATCAATCTAAATATGCAAATGAGATTTTAAAGAAATTTGGATTTGATTCAAGTGACCCTGTTGACACCCCATGATTGATCGAACCAAACTAGATGAGGACCACTCAGGGATCATGATTGACCAAAAGAAATATCGTAGTATGATTAGGTCCCTGATGTACCTCACGCCTAGTAGACCTGCATCTTGTTCGCCGTTTGCATGTGTGCTAGATACCATGCTAAGCCTACTAAAAAGCACCTTGAAGCGGTTAAACGGGTCTTTCGGTATCTCCAAGGAACCATCAATATGGGACTATGGTACCCCGAAGGACACCGGTATGTCACTAACGGCCTATGCATGCCGATCATGCAGTTGTCAAGATACACGCCGAAGTACATCCTGAGGTGCTCGCTTTTGGGTGATAAGCTTGTGAGTGGTCTTCAAAGAAGCAAATGAGTACTTCTATTTCCTCTTACAGAGGCTGAATACATAGCCATGTCATCTTGTTGTGCTCAAATCTTATGGATGAGATCTCAATTATCTGACTATGGCTTTGTAGTTAACAAAATCCCTCTCAGATCAGGATAATAAAGTGCTATTGCTCTCTCATGCAACAACGCTCAACACTCAAGAGCAAAGCATATCGACATTCGACATCATTTCATCATGGAACAAGTGGAAAGAGGTGTGGTGGAACTATATTTTGTGAGGTCTCGGAATATCGCTAGCGACATCTTCACCAAAGCTCTTCCAAGAGAACGTTTGAGTTTATTCTTCCACGCCTTGGCTTGAAAAGCCTTCAACTAGATATTCTCAAACGCCTTCGTGAGGAAGACGAGGAGTAAAGGTCTATCTTCATCTATCTCTTGTATATATCTATTCGAAAAATCAAAATACAAAATTATAAAACCTTCAAAATCCATAAAAATCTGAAAAAATTCAAAAAAAAAAAAAAAATCTTCAAAAAATATTGTCTTTTGTCACGCTGTTTTCTCGGTTCGATAATATCTACGGTTTTTGTGCTGTCATTCAAAGAATGACACGGGACTTTAGATGTTGGTCGAATTCCAAAAAAAAAAAAAAATCAAAAAATCAAAAAATTATGTTTGAGAGAAAGAAAAAAAAATGGTTTATTGTCATTTTCGTGCAATAACCCGTTTTTAAAAAGAAAGAACAGAGCCATGTTTTACCATGTTTTCAAATTCCATGCTCTGATACTATAACATTTATCTCACGAAAACTAAATGCTTTGAAAAATAACTCGTTCTCTATTTTTGATAATCATCAGGACTTATCTGTCAAATCTCTATCGCTAATCAACAACCTATGTCATTGATTGAGGGGGAGAATGATTTCAATTAAATTAAAAGTTATTTGGCATTAAATTGTTTTCAAAAGATGTACATGCATGTTTAACCAATGGAGATTAAAATCTCAACATCGATCCTTATCAGCTTAAAACGCCATAATCAAGTCACAATTCTCCTTAAAAGCTTTCAAAATCAATTTAATCTATAAGAGATCACAAATCTCAAATGATTTAATAATTGTGATCCGGGGAGAAGTTGTGATTTAAATAGGATTTAAACTGATAATTCGATAAATGGTTTCTTAAGTGATTAGCATGTTTGCCTCCCGTAAGTGACAAACGATTTCAAATTTTCCATGCACACATTGAGGGGAGCATCTATATTAAACCACAATGATTTGAAACGTGATCACTTATCTCATCAAAAGTGTGTTCCTCTAGTATGTGCAAAACTCTTTTCAAATCTCGAGGCACATATTGAGGGGGAGCAAAATCATGAAAACCTCATCCTTCCCCAAAATGCTTTATCTACTTGATTCGATTAGGGAAGTGATGTTGATATCTTTTAGAAAATGGTAATCAAAGAAGTTAATTCTTTCTCTTGCCTCCGTGTGCAAAACATTTTCAAATACTTGATGCACATGTTGAGGGGAGTTCTCGTTCTAAAAATATCAAAACAATTCAGGTACAAAATGCTTTGATAATATATCACAAGTATCCGAATTGACTTTCAAATGGTTTTCAATTGGATCCAATGGCGTATGAACAATACCAAATAGACCGACCAACCTTACTTTATGTATGGTGATATAAGGATGATAAGGTTAGGTATTTTGTTCCCATGATCCGCCGTAACCGAGGGATCTACCGTGGACAATCCACTAGTTAGTGTAGAAGTCCTTAGGTATGATGATAAAAGGAGAAAAATGAGATATGGGTAGAGTGCGGACTAAGATCGAGCTAGTAATCTTTGGAATAAACCCAACAAAGTTCTAGTTATGAAGTCTCGTAAGCAATCAAGGGGTTGAAGAATTAAAAAGAATTGAATGAGAATAGGGTGAAACAAATAGCCCTCCATTTATTCAACCTTAGGGCGTAAAACCGGTTCAATTCATATGCTAACATGGTAACATCGGTATTGAAGACAAGACGTCATGGACCCAGTGACGCACCGCACTTCAACTTTCCAAACCACTCAAGTTCCTCTTAAAAGGACTTGTTTCATTCTCACGGGAACCGACATTATCTATCGACTTTCTCTTAGAGATTGTTGATATTGAAGGAGGAGACCCTCTCCCTAGTCTCCTATATAGGATCCAAATATGCACAAATTGAGTCTAGAGCCACGAGATCATCAATAAATCTCATTAGGACACTTTCAATGAAGACTCTCTCTTTCACACAATGTGGAAAGAGAGATTATATCTTGAGTCCCACGATTATCCTTGTGGTATTGCCGTAACATCCGAAAGTGATATGCAAACATATTTACAATGAAGATGGAAAGCCTTCTGGAGCCAACATCTAACAAGCTCCCCGGTAGGTGGCATGAGAGATCTATTATACAGATCAACCATGTGACAACCGAACGAAAACAATGGGCGATTCATTCTTTTGAATCAATCCGGTTCAGTTATGGATTGACGGATACCTTTGAAAAACCGGTCTTTGTGCTTTAAAACTCTTTTTATTAGCACGTCGACCGTGTACTAATTTTTCAAATCAAAAGGTGTTTTATGATTGATAATTGATTTTCATTAAAACCTTCGTTATATTGCAAAAACAATTTCTATTGAGCAATACACGATTGTTTTTCAAATTTCTTTTACTCAATCGCGGACGAATTATTCGCCGGTTCACTCACTACGGTTGTCTTCTTTGAGACGCTCCGTTTGAGAAATTTAGAGCATTTACCGCGAAACCCGCCAAGGAAATTCTTGAATTATACCATCACAAAGACGTAATCGATCAACGGGAACCGTGGGCCGTGGTACTCAATTCATCGAAAGTGATCAAAGACACTTTCGCGGCGCTTTTATTGCTAACTGCCTTATGCAGTACACCCCGACGCTTATAAACATCGTAATGAAGCGTCAATCCATAGCCGCATGCTCACCTAACACATTCATCTCAAAAGAAATCATGATTAGTGCATCAATGACTCTGATATTCTTACTCCATGCTTCGCTCTGGCTGCGCCAATATCATGAATCAACAAATGCTTCCGCCACTGGATGAGAATATATCATGATCCAGAATGTGAGCATGTCGGTCTGAATGTCACAACATCACATAATACCAACACCACAATGGATGTATCGGAGATTTTCTACTAGCCGATGATCTCAAAAGTCGGCTCAACATTATTATCACGTGGATCGGTAAAAGACCTCCACTTGGATTAACCAAACATGCAATGAGAGGAATCAATGACTACGAAGCCGGAGCAAAGTACTACATCAAGAATGCAAGATCAATTGTTAATGTAATATCCGATTGTATTCAATGTCATTTTAGTATATGGTTGAGGTGACCTCCCAGTGGGGAGATTGTTAGGAATTAGAAATTCCCAAGATAAAGAGTCGGTCACCTCAAGTATATGTAATCGCTAGAAAGCTCGTGAGTCATAGTAATATTTAGTTAAGTAGTATTTAGTTAAGTAACACCGTGGAGGACTCGGACGGTCTTACCCATCTTTGTATGCCCGATCCACACCGATGTGTGGCTTATTTATGTAAGTCTATAAATACTCTCTACCTCCCCAAGGTAGAGAGTTGGAGCTCATAATAATATCTTTCACTTTCTCTCACTAAGTTCCCTAAACCTCTAACTTTCTCTAGAATTCCATCTATATGTTACTTTGTGTTATGGTTTGATGTGTATGTGAAAAGTTATATCCAACAAAATTGTATTTTAAAAACTTTTCGATCACTATGGGTTCTGAAAATTATAAGGAAGGGCAATCTATGCAACGACCACCACTTCTTGAAACTAATGGATTTATATATTGGAAAAATAGATTCAAAACATATGTGAAGTCTAAAGATATTGATCTTTGGTACATTATTGTTGAAGGTGATTTTGAGGCTACCTCAAATGATGATAAAGGAAATTTAGTTAACATACCTCATGATAAACTAAACGATGAAATGAAGAAAAAGCTTTCTAAAAATAGTGAAGCAAAAATGGTTTTATATAATGCTTTACCCAAAAAGGAATTCTAAAGAATTTCTATGCTTAAAACCTCTAAAGAAATTTGGAATTCTTTAGTTGTAACTCATCAAGGCAACCAACAAGTTAAAAATAATAAAATTGATTTATTTGTTCAACAATATGAACAATTTTCAATATCGGATGAGGAAACTATAGATCATTCATTTGCTAACTTTAATACTATTATTACATCTTTACAAGCACTTGATGAATATTTTTCTAGCCGTAACCATGTTAGGAGATATCTAAGGGCACTTCCATCGAAGTGGAGATCCAAGGTGACGGCAATTGAAGAGTCAAAAGATTTGACAATCCTCACCCTCGATGAACTCATAGGCAACCTAAAAGTCTACGAGCTTGTCCTTGCTAAAGATTCTCAAGCCTCAAAGGTGAAAGAGAAACACAAATCTCTTGCCCTTAAAGCCAAAAAGGCTTCAAGCGATGAAGAGAACTCCTCTTCGAGTAGTGACGACGAGGAGTACGCTATGGCCGTAAGGGACTTTAAAAAGTTCTTTAGAAGAAAGGGAAGATACGCCAAACAACCGTATGACGATAAGAAAGGCTTTCGGAAAAGCAAAGAGGACGCGAAGCCAAAAGATGATCGTACTTGCTTTAAATGTGGGGACCCAAACCACTTTATTAGTAAGTGTCCCATACGGGATGATCAAAAGCATGCTCGTGAGCGCACGGGGAATGAGCAAGGAGGACTAAGAAATTTGTCTCATGGCAAATGACGAGGTATGTCACGAATACTATAGTAGTTCATCACTTGATGACGACTCATTGCATAATGAATATGACAAACTATGCAATATTAGCTTAAAACTAGTTAACAAAAACAAGCTTTTAAAGAGTCAAAACCAACGCTTAGATAAAGAAGTCATAGAATTAAAAGCAAAACTAAAACGCTTAGAAAAGGGTAAAATAGCAAGTGGTGAATGTGAACTTTATGCTCAACTTCAAACACTAGTTGATCAACTAGATTCTAAAATTGCTAGAATGAGCACGAATACTTTAATATATATTAGATAGTGTTAAACCTGAAACAACCAAAAGGTTTAGGTATTCAACAACTTGATCCATCAACTAGTGAAAATAAAGAAACAAAATTTGTTAAGGCACTAGAAAAACCAGCCATTGTTGTGGCGGATCCCACGGATCCCATCAAAAGGGAACCGACTAGTGTTAAATCAGGGATCCGTGGATCTCTGTAGCAAAACAAAGAGCAATAACGTAGCTTCTTCATCTGGAACTGAGTTTGTTATAGTTAATAGGAAGAAACCAACTCATGTCACCTCTAGACAACCACCTCCAAAATATAATCCTACTTTTGCAAGAAACAAAGCTCCATCCTTTTCAAAACCTAATTCATTTAGGAGACCTAATAACGTTTACCCGAAAAGTAACCATCAAATGGGATGGAATCCAAATATGCAAAATGGTTTTCCTTTTCAAAACTTTGCTCCATGGAATGCATACTCATCTTATCCATACATGTCTAACATGAATGGAATGTTTAACACTAATGGACCCATGAACAAATGGGGACCAAACTTTTGAGTTTATTATTGTTTTAGGTGTGCTTAAAGGTCGACCTAGACCCGATGAATGGGTCAAGGATAGCGGGTGCACGAGGCACATGACCGGCAATAGGGATCTATTCTCCACATATGAATCCTTAAATGGAGGTAATGTGGTGTTTGGAAATAGCAAAAGTAGAATCATCGGTAAAGGTACGATTTCTAACAAATCTCTAACCATTAACGATGTGTGTCACGTAGAAAACCTAAACTTTAACCTCTTAAGTATAGGACAAATATGTGATAAAAAGTGCAATATACTTTTTACCTAAAACCGTAGTAAGATACTAAAAATGGCATAACCATAGGAAGAGGAATTAGGAAACATGGAGTCTATGTCATTAAAATCGGTAATGAACCTAAAGACAAACTATGTCTTACCTCTATGGATGATACTTCGACCTTATGGCATCCAAGATTGGGTCACGCCAACATGCGACTTCTTCAATCGCTATCATCCAAAGATCTAGTAAGAGATCTACCTAAGTTAAAATATGAACATCACTTTTGTGATGCTTGTAATGTAGGAAAACAAGCTCATTCTAGTCATAAAGCTAAAAACATGGTGTCTACAACTAGGTGTCTAGAATTACTACATATGGATTTATTTGGTCCATCCGCTATCCAAAGTTATGGAGGCAACTACTACACTTTGGTCATAGTGGATGACTATTCTAGGTATACATGGACAAAATTCTTAAAGAACAAAATCGAAACCTTTAATTATTTTGAAATATTAAGCAAAAAGATCCAAAGACAACTAGGAAGTCCCATAGTGTCTATTAGGACGGATCATGGTAGGGAATTCGATAATGAAGTGCAATTCGGAGCTTTTGTGACGCTAATGGTATTACTCACAACTTCTGGCCCACGACTCCACAATCGAATGGGGTAGTAGAAAGAAAGAATAGAACCCTACAAGAAATGAGTCGAACCATGCTTAATGAACAATCCATACCTCAAAAGTTTTGGTGTAATGTCGTTGATACTTCAACGTATATACTCAATCGAGTCTTAATTAGACCAATCTTAGGAAAAACTCCATATGAGTTACTCTGAGGCAAAAAGCCTACGTTAAATCACTTTAGAGTCTTTGGTAGTAAATGTTTTATTCTTAACACTAAAGATTACCTTACAAAATTTGATCCTAAATCAACCGAAGGTATCTTTTTAGGTTACTCGCCAAATAGCAAAGCTTACGCCATATTAAACAAAGAAACAATGAAGGTAGAAGAGTCATTAAATATAAAATTTGATGAAAGTCCACCCAAACCCTCTCCACCTCTTGTCGATGACGAGATTATAGAAAGTGAAGCTATAGTAATAAAGAAAAAGATAAGTGAAGAAGAAGAACCTCTAAGTGATGAAATAATAAACATTAAAGAGTCCAAAGATCACCCCGCAGATAAAGTCATAGGAAAGCTAAACGAACGAACATTAAGGTCTCAAGTTCAAAACCAAAGTAGCTTGTTTTGTTTCGTTTCAACCTTAGAACCTAAGAATACACAAGAAGCCATAAAAGATGAGAGTTGGGTAATGGCTATGCAAGAAGAACTAAATCAATTTGTTTCTAATGATGTTTGGACACTTGTCCCTCCACCTAGTAATCAAACCATAATAGGAACCAAATGGGTTTATAAAACAAATTAGATGCAAACGGAGTAGTGTCTAGGAACAAGGCTAGACTCGTTGCTCAAGGGTATAACCAACAAGAGGGAATATAATTTGATGAGACCTACCGTGGCTAGATTAGAGTCTATAAGAATACTTCTTGTGTATGCTTGTGCTAATGATCTAAAGCTTTATCAAATGGATGTCAAAAGAGCTTTTCTAAATGGTTTCATTAATGAAGAAGTATATGTAGCTCAACCTCCAGGCTTCATTGATTTTGAAAACCCAAACATGTGTATAAATTAAAGAAAGCCCTTTACGGTCTTAAACAAGCTCCAAAAGCTTGGTATGATAGACTCAAGTCATTTCTAGTTAAACACAACTATACCATGGGGTTAGTTGACAACACACTTTTACTAAGAAAAGAGAGTCACATATAATCATAGTACAAATATATGTAGATGATATTATATTCGGATCCACTTGTCAAGACATGTGTGATGATTTCTCTAAAATCATGCATGACGAGTTCGAGATGAGTATGATGGGAGAACTTAGTTTCTTTCTTGGTCTACAAATAAAACAAGTAGAAGATGGTATCTTCTTCAATCAATCTAAATACATCAAGGAGATGTTAAAGAAATTCGGTCTAGAAGAGTCAAACCAATTAGGACTCCAATGTCATCCGACACCAAACTCACAAAAGATGAAGACGGCGAATTCGTAGATAATACTAAATATCGTGGCATGATAGGTAGTCTTCTCTACCTCACGGCAAGTAGGCCGGATATCATGTTTAGTGTTTGCTTATGTGCTAGGTTTCAAGAAGACCCTAAAACATCACACCTAGAAGCCGTAAAAGGATATTTAGATATATTAAGGGTACAACACAATTAGGATTATGGTATCCTAAGGGCACGGGAGTACTAACAATTGTATATGCGATTCGACCATGCGTGTGATTACGTTGATAGAAAAAGTACAAGTGGGGTATGTACTTTCATGGGATGTTGTTTAACATCTTGGTTTTCTAAGAAACAAACGGCAATTGCAATATCAACAACCGCCAGTTTAGTCTCGCCGCAAAGCATGCCAACAAGCACTATGGATGAAACAAGCGTTAGTCGACTACTACATTCATCTAAGCGACATAGCCATCCTATGTGACAACAAAGGTGCCATTGAATTAAGCAAGAATCCGTATTGCACTCGCACAAAGCATATAGAGATTCGTCATCACTTCCTAAGAGACAATGTTCAAAAGGGGAACATCTCTATTGAGAAGGTAGCATCCGAAGACAACATAGCCGACGCCCTCACCAAACCGTTGAAGCGGGAACAATTCAACCTACTTGGTCTTGGTCTAATGGAACAAACGTCAGAACTTATTTGACTCTACAAGGTATGTAAACACTAGCCTTCTTCTTTCTGAGTCTAGGATTTCTATTTCATGCACAACTCACAAACAATACAGGAATTTTCAAAACCCAAGATAAGTTTTCCACTTATAGCTTTCTTATTTTTTTAACACACATACACATTTTCAAAGAAAACCTCTTTTCAAAATGTTTTCTAAACAGATGATACCTTCCCGTATCAATTTCACAAAAGCAATTTCTCACGCCTAGGACAAATCGCTTTATCATTATTAATACAAAGTAAAACCCGCTTTCATTGCATCTCATGTCTTTGAATGCTAAGGGGACACATAACTAATATGTGTTTTCGGGTACATTCATTTAAGCAACAATGAATTAAGAGCATTGATAACACTAAATTACGTACTTATGTACTAAATATGTGTTTTCAGGTTATCTCAATAGGATGTTTTTCTACTTCTAGTTTATTTTTATTTTTCTTTTTCTTTTTAGGAGTCGAGATAACCGTAACTCCAAATAGTTTGCATATAGGCACACACTAGGCAAAAATGTTTCCCAAAGGAAAATTTTGTGTCAGCTGCATCACCGCATTCCACGGATCCCAAACCTTCATCTTTGGACGGATCCCTCAAGGGAAGGATCCGTGGGATCCGTGAAACATAAGCTATTTTTTACCTTCTATTTTTTCACTTTGGATGAAAAATCCACATTTGTTTCATTTTTGGAGTATGCTCTTTAATGCTTGTGTTCTCATGATCACATGCCTTGAATTCATATCTAATCATTAGATTTTAATCCACATTTTGGGTCAAGCATTCATTACAATGCTTTGTTTTTCTATATATATAACTCCCAAAATGCTTGCATAATCCATCTCATCCTCACAAACACAATACACCATGTCATCCAAAAACCCTTTAGATGAATCACCTAGTACAAACAATCATCTTCATGATACCCAAACCTTTGTACTTCCACCATCCAAAATACCACAATCAAACTCTAGGATATCCGCACGGATTAGTATCCGATCTTGTTGTTTAGCAAAACCAACCTCAAATGGTTCATCCTCAAAAAATAACTCACCACAAGATGCTTCCATTATAGCACCTCCCTCATCACCAACAAGTACACCAACTTCATCATCACCTAAAGTCACTCTTTTGGAACTCCTTAAGACTCCAACAAGATCTAAACAACCTAAACAAAAAGAAACAAGAAAAAGAAACATCACCACCATTAGCTCCCATCACATTACAAGAACATCTAGGTTCTTTTCCACCACCATTTACAAACATTCCAGATGTTGATCCATATTTTCCTATTTTTCCACCACATCTTTCGCATAACTCAAATCAAAACAACCCGAAAAACTTCCGCACTCATTACCCACATCATTTACATTGTGAACATTGCCAATCCACTAGGGAAATTGCAATAGAAGTTAGGGAAGAAATGCGTTTCATACTCAACCTCATCCTTGATCGCATCAATACCATTACTCATCAAAACCTCCATCCATAACCTTATGCAAGCATGGAAGGAATCACTACTACTATTTTCTATCTTTAGTACTTTTCTCTTTGAAGTCATTTTCAAGAACAAGTCTTGTTCTTATTTTTACATGCTTGTAGGTGGCATAAAACCACTACACTTTGTTGTTTTATTACAAGGCCTTGTTTACATACCTTGGCTCCCAATCTTGATTCTCGGCAATCACAAGATTATTTAAGCATGTTACTAACCTTTCTTTTTGTAGGATCTTTATTTATTCTTCACTTGACGCCCCAAGCTAGGGGGAGCTACCGTCAAGGGGGAGTTAGAAATACGTGGACTACATTTTTCCACACTTTTATGTTTATTTCTTCCAAGGGTTAACTTTTTGTTTCGACAAAAGGGGAAACTAGGGCTTTCAAAACTTACATCTATTCTTAAGTTTTACTCATCATAACATTATGTTTTGTCATCAACAAAAATGGGGAGATTGTTAATACAAATAAACCGTAAAAACGTTTATTAATATTTTGCGATCTCTTTGTGTTTTGTTGATAACAAATATAATGTTATCTTAAGTATAATTATAAGGATACATGTTATTTTTGTAAAGCATTTACATATAGCCATTTAAATACAAAATGTAGTAATTAAGCATTTGTTGTAATAGTTTATTAGGATGGGTAAAACCATAACCCATGGATCTTAAACCATACCCAAGTAGACTAGATACAATGTATACTTAGATACATTGAATCTAAAGAAAACCCATGGACCAACCCATAACCCATGACCCATAACCAAAATACCCATGGGCAAAGAGGAGCTGCCTACGGATCCCTAGGATTACACTAGCCGGATCCCAAGTGGAAGGGATCCGTGGGATCCGTGGAAGATTTTTGCCTATAAATAGAGAGCCATTTCTTCATTCTAACTCACCCTCTTCTTACTAAATCTCTCATACACTCTCATTCTCTTCTAACATATAGATCACTTGATCTAGAGAGTTGTTCTTCTTCTTTCTATTTGTGATCCTCATATAGGTCCTTCTCTAAGGCGAGATCACGAGCATTCTACAAGTCATCCAAGCAAGGGGTCCTTGATTGATTTGTCACCCCGCAAGATTTCTGTAGCAAAGATCTTGTATTTGATATTTCACATATTTGTTGTGTAATAGTCGTGTTGGTTTGGTCCACCGTGTTACGGACTCGGTATTTAGCTTTGTACAGGAAAAAGTGTAAGCAACGCTAGAAGGCTTCTCCGCCAAGTGAAGGAGTTTGTTGACATAGTGCTTGAACTCTCGAGTAGGTGACTCGGGAGTGGAGTAGGGCAAGGAAGGTGTCCTTGTAGCCGAACCACTATAAATCGGTTGTGTCTTTTCTTTCCCTTCGCTTTACTTTATTTACTTGCTTTATCATTAGATCTATACTTCCTCTACATCCATAAGATCTCACATATTAACGAATCTAAAAGTTTTTGAAACTAACTTAAAATCGGCAAAACTATTCAACCCCTCTTTCTAGTTTTCCACAGCTTTGGTCTCATTCTTTATGTTTTACATGACTATAGTTAAGCATGAAACAGCTCAATTGGGTGTTTAGATAAATTGTTTAATTCAAAAACATGACTACTCAAATTTTGGAATTTTTTCGGTACTATCCCGTTTTGGTACCGGTACCGTATTAGTGGTCCCGAAATTGTTTTTGGCTCGATTCATGATACCAGTCTCGTACCTTGTATCAAGAGTCGGTATTGTATCGATGCCAGGATTTGGGTCAAAATGCTCATCCCTAGATAATATATCTAAAAAACCTAGTGGCAACTATAGATACTTCATAGATCCTCCCAAAAAATAAAACCAAGCATATTTTATAAGTTTTAGAACGTTTGTAAGGCTCCCCCAGTAGGGGGATTCAATCCCCTTACTTTTCATCACGCCACGTCGAGGCATCTTACCTGGCGGCTTATTAAAAAGGTGCCCCAGTAAAGGCGACCAAGTTCATTAAAAAAAAAAAAAAAACATTTTTAACACAAAATAAAATTTCATTAATAAATAAAACGTTACATAATAATTCAAATAAAATTAAAACTCAATTCATTCCGATATATCCCATCACAAAGATAATATCCGCGTTTTTATTTTAATTTGTCCAAATTTACTATTTATATATTTTCAATTTAAAGCTCCTTTACTTTTGTCTGGCCAACATTACATACTTTATTTTCTAGAAAGAAGAAAATATTTTATATTTATTTGACTTCACTATTTGATAAAAAGAAAATATAGTTGAGTGGGGTCAAACGTTACATAATATTTTGTATGTTTGCTTTGTGGATATCGATCTCACTCACGACCGTTTTATTTTTCTTTGGCGATCGATTGGAACTACACCAAGGGGATCGATTGGAAATCGACGCCACCCCAACGATCGACTCCTCGATCGAATCTATTGCATTCAAAAAAGTTACTACTATCTTGGTGATGTGTTTATTTAATTGTTGGTTGCATTTCTGACACGCTGTGAATCGAAATCACACGAAAATGACCGAAATTTGGGAAAAAGTTTGTTGAACAAAAAACGGGAAGAACCGGATACGTATCAATTTCCCGGTACCGGTTTCGGTACTGAAATCCCGATGTACGGTACCGGTACACCCTTCCATGCTAAAAAACGAAAATACCGCCTATTCGATATGGATTCGATACCAATCTTTTACCGTGCTGATTCCTACTTTGTAACTATTATTTTAGTATACATACCCAAATTTTATCTATGTCACTGATATTCTCATTATGCCAAGAATACACATTATTTTGAATTGTCACACACTAAGCACTGAATTTAGTAAACCAACATGCAATTTTTCTTTAAAAACTAGTGGGTTGGTGCCCGCGCGTTGCTGCGGGGGCGTGCGTGTCGTAGTTTTATCTGTATTGTTACGCGCCGCATGATTGTGTTCGATAGTAGAAATACACACCCATAAATCTAATGTTCGGACCAATTTATTTATATATAATAAAACCTTTCATAAAACTGGACGTCATTGGCCCCTGTAGTTTAAAAAAAAATATGATAATTTTTAAAGTTATTTAATAGGTTAAGAGTGCATTTTGAAAGTTTTTTTTATTTAAAAACTATATATAGGCATTATACTTCAACAATTTTTATAAAATCATACGTATGTCAAAAGCATATCAATATTGGGCTTGTTTTGTTCGTTATCGAGAGACCTCTTTGAGGGTATTTTTTTTATTCAAAAAAATCACAAGTATCTATAAGCTACACGATAAATAAAGTTTGTTGTATAAAAAAGTCAGAAATAATAAAAAATTTAAGGGTCTACATTTGCATTGGTACTTTCTTAACTTTTATATATATATATATATATATATATATATATATATATATATATATATATATATATATATATATATATATATATATATATACTATTTTTTGAATTTTTTAATAGATTGACCAATGAGATGAAACTGCTTCATGAATAGGTTCATTGACAAATGATACTATCTTTACTATTTAAAATTGAAAAATGGTCAAAAAAAAAAAAAAAAAAAAAAAGAAAAATTGAAAAGTTGAATATTGAAAAACCTTGAAACACATAATTTTCGAATTAAGGAAACTAATGTTGTTTCTTATCATCATCCTGTAAACGAATTAAGGAAACTAATTATTTTGAAACTCTGTAAACGAGTTGTACCACACATCTCTCATTCAATTACTCATTGTCTCTCTCTCTAAAAACACACAGTACATCAATCTCCTCTCTCTATGAACCAAAACCCTCTATCTCTTTCTCTTTAACCACACACAGAAAAACACACTCTCTTTAACCACCACCATCAAATCCCTCCACCACCACAAAACGTCACCAACACCGAAACGGGTTTTCAAGGTTTGTAGATTTTTTTTTATCTATAAATAATAATCATTGTTTGAAGGTTTTCTTTTATAGATCTATAAATTTTATATATAGATCATAATGTTTATAACATTTATATGTTTACAGTCGCCGCTTGCCGCCGCTGTTTCGCCGGAAATACGTGTTGCCGCCGCTGAACTGTTGGTGTTGCGAGAGAATGTGTATATTTTTGAAGTATTGAATGTTTTCTTATACATGTAAATAGATCTGATTTTTTTGGTATAAAAATCTGATTCTATGTTTTTTCTTATACACGATATATGTTTTATTTGATTGGGTCAAACTGGAACTTTTTGAATGAATATGAATTTGATCTGGTAGTGTTTGATTGAAAATTCTAATGCTTTTGACTGATTTTCAGTATGTTTGATTGAAAATTCTACATGAAGTTGACTAAAAAATGTTGCTATCACAGTGGGTTATGAGTTTAAGACCTTTTTTATTGTCTTTGTATGTTAACCTGTTTATAAGAAAATAGAAGTTTTAGAATCTGGGTTGTAATAGGACTTTCAGATTATAAAAGTGTATATGATAACTGCATAGTTGTAGCTCTTTAAGTTGAACTATCCACCTTTGTGATTGGTAAGAGTGAAGCTGCAATGATTTCAGAATTACTAAACCACTCTAATTGTTTTAGGTCCTAAAATATATTGACATGCTACCCATTTACTTGATATCATTAATGTTAGATGAAACACACAATTATGAAATCAACGAATTTAATGTCCATTACTTGCATTTTCATGAAAAAGATTGCTGCTCTATGAAGAAAAAAATGCAATAGCAAAGCAATTTTTAGTTTTTTTAACTTGCAACTTGATCATCACTTCATCAATACTTTGTGCTGAAATATACATTGACATCACTTCATCATTTTTGGTTCAACAAAAAACGGGAAGAAAATGGTACGGTACCGGTTTCCCGATATCGGGTACCGGTATCGGTATCCCGTCCGGTACGGTACCGGTATACCCTTTCATGCTCGGGAAAAAAACGGTACAATCAATTCGGTAAGAAATAAAATTATTTATCGCCGAAATTTGTTGCAACTGGACATCGTTGCCGCTAGACGCGGGTACTCGGCTATAATATAGTAAAGATAAAGAAGAGAATCAAATTATTGAAATCCTCCCACCAATTGGAAGATGAGAAACAAATTATTGAATCAAATGTGTTGTTAGTTAATATTTCATAATTGATAGTAATGTATTATTTTAAGTTTTATTAAATATTTTTGAATGTCGTTTGATATATGTTAAGAATTTTTGCTAGAGTTGAATTATCACATGTTACAACAGTTTATAATTACATTTTCATCCTTTTTCACGTTACACAAAACACTTACCACAATATCGCATATCGTTAATTGTCTGCCGCTAGAAACCGATGCCGCTAGGCACGGGTACTTGCCTAGTATATATAAATATATATGACACATAAGGAGGAGACCAAATGTATAGAAGAGTCTTGGTTCATCGAGAAAGAAAAAAAAAACAAAAAAAAAATTGAGTAACATGCTATTTAAACGAAGGTTAGTTAAGGTAATTCAAGTTTAACGAACTGACAAAGTTCAGTTGGCCATTTGAGTACTTTCTAACGTTTGAGGAAGGGTTTTATCAGGGGTTTGAGTCTCAAGAAAGGACAATAAAAATCTGAATTTTCTTCTTAGTGCAAAGTCGGGAGTTTTAGGGTTTTCCTTCACGGGTCTCTCATAGTGGTTCGGGTCTCGAAGCCTGTCCGTTTGGATGGTTAACTCGAGGATCGAATTTCAAGTATGGTGCCGTTCTAAAAAAAAGTAATTCAAGATTAAAAAGCTCCACAAATATTAAGACGCTTCATTTAGCAGCTATTTACTCAGAAGCTAAGTGTTTAAAATAAAAGCTTGAAGCTTACTAAACAAAGCTTTTTAATTTTGAGAAAGTTGTTTCTCAAAATTAAAAGCTTATAGCTCTTTTATCTAAGTTAAAATGATAAGAAAATTTGATATCAAGTGACTTTTAAACCTATTCAAGTGTTTGAAAACTCATACACATGTATTATTATTCAATTTTTTTTTGCTAAATAATAAGCATATACACATATTATATGTAAAAGATACGTCTTGAATATATAAAGTAGAGGATACATCTTAAAGGGATCTTGTAAAAAAAATAGTTAGTAGATACATTTACAAGTTAGGTATGCTAATAAAGATTTTATAACCACAAACTGTTTATAGTTGATTTATTTATGCTAAAAAAACTCAAAGTAGTGTGTTGTTGTTATAGAAAAGAGATGATAATGCTTTTTTCTTCACTTTTCACCTCCTGGACCTGCACAATGAGCTGAACGACACAAAAAGTGTACATCGAAGCATAAAATCTCTAAAGAAACGAACTAGTCTGACATGCTTTCATCCACTCTACGCCTTTTATCTCCTATAAGACCGCCAATGTCTACTCTAGATTTTCCTAATCACATTTGCCCAAATTCTGAAAAACAATAATAATCATTAGAGTGGTTGTTGTTTACAATGAGATATCGGATGTAAATTTATGTTTTATTACAGTTTCTAGATTGCATACCCCGAATCCATGAAGTAAGAGGCTCATTTTACGTGGACGGGGTGCAGTAAGTTTCAAGAAACTTGACCAGTTCACAGAACACACCTTATGCAAGATATTACCTCAAGTGGTGCGGCATCCATCATATCATAGGTAAAAAATCTCATCCTAATACAGAAATCATGCGTCAATTCTATTACAGTACCATTTTGTCACCAATAACCCACAAAGCAAATACACCCTTTTATCTTTTGTGTGTGTGCCGACTTTCCTCGTGTATAGAGAGAATTTTGGAAAAACCGGTTAACACAAGCAAAGGATAAGTTATTATTACTGTCAAGACTTGTCGATAGAACAGACAGAATATAATATTTTTTCACTAGCATGATATACTTTAAAAAAAAGAGCAACTTCAGTAGTGCAACACGTCCCACAAGGTAAATTCAACCATGAAAATAAATTCCTCCTAGCACTTTGGAAAGCCACGCTAACATATATGCTTGGCAGTTGGCACCAACACAAAAAAAATGACCATCCTAACATATTTTACCCTATAAGTGATTCAACATGGCAGCTTAACGACACCTAAACAAAGCACTATTTTTTTTAATCCAATCAGAGGCTACTACTGCTGCTTGCACTCGGGCGGTCTCTTAGCTTCACCAACAGCAACTGTATTGCCACCCTTCTGCAGTTCACGGCAACAATAATTCATTGAAATCATCGTCAATGACTTTAATGTACACAAATTGAAGTTTAATTACCTTGGATCCAAATGACTGCGAGATTGCATGAAACAAATTATAAACAGTGAATTAGCATGTTCCCAAAAGCGAAGCATAAAAGAATATTAAAGGTGGCAAAATAGGCGATGGGTTAGGTATTTAGTTTGGTCAAAACACTTTATGATCCGAAATAAACTTTGCGCAACTTCTTAACCTATTTGCCATGTTTAAGAACTAGCTACATTTTCTACCCGTAAGACCCGTTAAATGTAAAACATGATCTAAATCGACCCACTCATAACTAAATGTTTAAAAATTGCCACCTTTGAGTCATAAAAACTGTCAAGAAAATGTCACCTTTTTGGTCTTGGTCTCTTCTTCGTCTTCATCATCCTCCTCAATCTCATCATCATCAAAACCTCCAAAGTCCTCCTGATTAGCCTCACCCGTAAACCATGAAACCGCATGTGGGGTTATCTTGTCTCTTATAGTTGAACTGCAACACAAGTGGAACATATATGGTGTCACTAACAATGATTCAAACATCTAGTACAAAGCTAATCCTGACTTTAACAAGTCAAACAAATAACATTACTCGTTACTCACCCGATATCATAGTCTTGCTCCATCTGGTTTCGAAGTTCTTTAGCCTGCAATGATAACCCAAAGACGTTAAACAAGAATTAAAAAAAATTGATGCCATTTTGAAAAACTATACAAATACGTTAATTTTGATTAAAAAAACTGTAACAACGATGATCCAAAATTGGAATTACGTTAACTGGGTACCCATTTGATTTTTTTATTATTTAACTGTTTGAAACGAAAAACAACACCAAACTGACCCGGTCATCAGTAAATGGGTCAAACTTGCTGCGTCTATTAAATTTCAACAGTTACGATAATTCAATTTTAGTTAGATCTTACCATATCGTCTTCAATATCTTCTGAATCACCAGGCGGCACCTCTGGTGGGCTAAAAAAGTTAAAGAAACTTTGACAGTCCTCAGTCTTTGTGATAGGTTTAGCATTCTTTGATCCCTTCTTTTTAAGGATCTTCGGTGTCAAACATTTCCCAGGTAGCCATTCAATGGTTGTCCTAAAAAGTGTCAAAATAACATGAGCTTAATTAGCTATATTACAGCCCTACTAAATCCTGCGAAATACAGCAAAAGAGAAAAATGGTTACCCGATTGCTTTCTCCAAAATAGGCTCGTCATCATCAATCATATGGTATATTTTTGTCAAAACAGAGTTCAGAAGAATGGATTTGTGTCAAAGAAAAACTCAAGCTTAAAACCCTTGGGATCATCCATACGACACCACTTGATATCTTTCAGGTATTTGAGAGCTTCTTCATCTCGCTCTGTGATCTGTTAATCAAAATCAGTGGGGTCAATAAACAAGTTCATGATACGCATGCAAGGTTATTAAAACAGTACAGTATTATTCTTACTTCTTCCGCCGTAACTTCGTTATGCTTCAGTGCAGTTAGCCAAAACTCAGGCACACCCTTTTCGGCAAATATATATAAGATAATGAAGGAACTTGTCATATAATAGAGCAAAATACAGTATTTCTTTCTTTTTACCTGTCTGATCCATTGCATTTGCTCCATTAACCTCAACAGCCCCAGTCACTATATAATATCTCTGCAGTTTCACATGATATAAGATGATTATTAGTTAACAGACCAACGAACCCATTGTAGAGATCTCGATTGTTTTACAACCACGAGTAGTTGGACAGTATACATAGTAGATGTTTGTAGAACATGCTAACAGCAACAAGCTTAATGGCGCATGACTAAACAGACTACACGTTAATTGATTAGTTTGAGAGGCTATTGCCATTCAAGGCTCACAGGTCAGAACATAGATGTCTGTTATAGAATTGGTTACAAGCATTGCTTTATATTTGTTTTATCTAATAAAGAAATACAACAATCAGGCAATGACAAGTTGACATAATCATATCTCAATTCACCTTTGAATACAATGGCGCATATAGTTTCTGATATTTTGCTTCTAGTGCGGCTCTTTCTTCAAAAAACTTTGCCTCTAGCTCATCATGTTCACTCTGCGAAATAAAGAAAAATGTTATCAGCACCTTCACATAGTATAAAGGAAGTAAAAACAACCCTGACCCCACTAGAATGAAGAATATGAACTACAATATCGATACTGCAGTGATAAAAACATACACTAATATACAAGGTAATCCGCAAGCATGTGAGCTATAATCTAGATAACATACTCATGTGTTCTAAAAATCAGCTTAAATTGACATGAAACAAGGTCAGAACAAGTATTGACAGGTTCTTTTTAGCGTTAACATGCATGTGATATGTTCATGAAAACTTCTTTTGTAAAAAAAAAAACTGTTCCTGCATTTCTTTTAAGTAATACAGAACAAATCTCCGTCTCTTCTATATGTAGACCAAACAAAAGAAAATCATGAGAGCTGAATAGCTGATGTCATTTTACAAATGGACTACGTCAAGAGCCATCTTAAGTTCAATTTTCAAAAACAGCTATAAAATCTCACAATATAAAATGCTAATCAGTCTCTCCACACCATAAAATCTCATAATACGAAATCATACAAGTTCAATAACCAACACAATCAAACCAAATCCAGAGCAGCTGAATAGCTGATGTCATTTTACAAATGGACTACGTCAAGAGCCATCTTAAGTTCGATTTTCAAAAACAACTATAAAATCTCACAACATAAAATGCTAATCACAGTCTCTCCACACCATAAAATCTCATAATACGAAATCATACAAGTTCAATAACCAACACAATCAAACCAAATCCAGAGCAGCTGAATAGCTGATGTCATTTTACAAATGGACTACGTCAAGAGCCATCTTAAGTTCGATTTTCAAAAACAACTATAAAATCTCACAACATAAAATGCTAATCACAGTCTCTCCACACCATAAAATATCATAATACGAAATCATACAAGTTCAATAACCAACACAATCAAACCAAATCCAGAGCAGCACAATCATATAATAAGTTAATAACTTTATACATCAATTAACAAACACATAATAAGACAATAAGGGTTATAACATCCTTTACCTGAATGGCTCTCAAGACCTGAATGGCTCTCAAGACCTCAACTCGCTTCCCGACAGCATGCGCCGAATTCTCAACAAGATCCGAGTCTATGCTTTTAAGTTTACTCTACCAAAGACAGTCAATTCATTTACAACCTTTATTACCAAATCCAACATTAATCGCATATGCAATTCCACAGCCTATATAACTAACACACATGGACGTAGTGTTTTGGAAAAAAAAATGCATACAACCTCTTTAATTTAATAATTTACAGCAGATTACAAGACAAGCTTCGAGTAGTAATTTAATAATTTACCTCAGTAGAAATCATTGGACGAGTAAGTACACCACTTTCAACCCAAACGTATCGAAGCGAAAAAATATTGAACGGAAAAGTGGCAACTGCTTTCTTGCTAAAGGGACACCCCTTCAATTTTAACTTTCTTAGTTTTGGGCACCCTTTTGATAGCTTCAGAAGAAGTCCTGCATCAGATTCTCCCGTATAACTTAGAGATAGATGTCTTAGATTATGACCATACTTCCCAATGTATCCTAAACCAACATCCGTCAATCCACCGAGAGAAACCTTGAAATCTAGCCTTTCAAGTTTTCTACAACCGATTAGCATATCTCGAACCCCCTTGTCTAGCGGTGAATCTTTTATACCGTCTTTTTTACCCAACCACATACGTAAATCAGTCAGATCCTTCAAACGGGTTCCTACACACTCAAGAGCTTCATTTGAAACACCTTTGAGATTAACCTTCAAATAATTCAAATTGTGACAGCCTTGTGCTAGAGCTATAAGTCCCATGTGACTCACGAACCCATGATGGGTAAGTTTGCGCAATTTCTTGCAAAACTTACCAATAACGCGACACCCACTATCTCCACATATGTCCTCCGTAGCTAGAACTTCCAAATTGGGACAACTCTCAAACAATAAACATTGGCAATTATGTTCCATGTCAGCACATTCGAGAACCAATTCCCGTAGCTGATTGAGATAAGGAAGTATAAAAGGAAACGAAGCTTTTCTCAACTCCTGGATACGTAAAGCATGAATATTGGAGGGGATTTCAAAACCACTATAGTCGCAATCTTCATCAATAATCCCGTACCCAAAATGATCTAGCTTCTTAGCATGCTTAAGGACTTTTTCGAAATGACTTAAATATTGTGAAAACACATTCAAGGATACTAACGAGTTGCTACATTTGCTTGCAAGACGTTCAACGTCTTTCATATCATAACGGTCAAACGGGGTATGAAAATACAACGACTCCATAACCGAGTTACTCAAAGCCAACTCATGTAACCATTTCCCATTCGACCGAAAACCATCTATACTATTCCAATCTAAACTTAGACTTCTCAAACCAACACAATACCTAGCGATATCTACTAAACCACCCTCAGAAAACATTTTACACCCGCGAATCTCTAAACTCCTTAAACTATCACCTCGGGTTTCCGCCAAGCGTTTGAGATCAGAAACAGACACAACCATGTTCCGTATAGAAAGTGATTTCAAACGCTTAAACTCAACAGCCATATGTTCAATCCACGGGGTGACAGGAACACGACATTTATCAGCAGTACTAAATCCATGGGAATAAGATTTCAGTGTTAGCGACTCGAGATTCGGGAATCTACGGCTTATACGTTCGGGGTGGGGGGCAAAATGCACATGGACAGTGAGGTGTTTACGCGTTAAGGAGTCGATATGAAAATATTTCCTAGAAACTAAAGATACAGAATTAAGGTCTTGTGTTTGTATGTAAGGCATTACACAATCAAACACTTGCTCCTCCATATTTATAACCACAAAAGTACCTACCTAATTCAAGAATAATAAGAGCCTTACCGCCGCCGGTGACCGGAATTCTGGAAATGGGGTTTCAGTTTCAAGTAAAAAACGTTGGTACTAGTACTAGTTAATGATGTTGTTGTAAGAAGTAGGAAAATATAATGGGCCTGGGTTTTAAGATGTTAGTAATGGGTGGGTTGGACTTGAATTATACAACGGGTGTTCACAAATTGGGTTGGGTAATCCAACTGAAAACCGAAAACCGAAACCGAATTGAATTGAATTTGTCAAATTAAATTGAATCGAATTAAATATTCGATTTTTGGAATGGATATGAATGAAAACCGAATTGAACCATAAACCGAATTCACGTATTATATATATTATATATACAAAAAAGACCATTAAAACTCCTTCGTAGTATACATGCCCTAAAAATTCTATATAACTAAATGAAAAAAATAGATATGTAATTTGGGTTATTCGGGTCAACCCGAAAACCAAACCGGATTCAAATTTGGTTTTTTCAGTTTGTTTGGTTCATTTTTCGATTTATCCAGAGACAAAATTAAACCAAATTAACCGAATCGAGTAAACCGGACGACTCGATAACCAAACCGATGAACACCCCTAACGTAAGGAAAACGGAGTTGATAGCGTATCAATATTAGCGGCCCAAGCCCACAATTTACACGCTCGAATCAAGCCCATCACCAAGGCCCATCAACAAACACTTGATGGAAACCCGACTCAAATCCCAAGTCGCGCAAGGCCTGGTAAAGCCTCTCAGGCCAGACTAAGAACGCTATTACTACTGCTCTCAAACTGTCACTAACGGTTAAGATGTACCATCTGACACTGTGCAGTGGTGACACACAACAAGCACCACTTCGTACGAGCCAAGGAATGCACAACACCTTGTGCGCTCGGATGATCAACACCTGGCTCTTTGGCAGCCATTTGATCATCCCCAAAGGTTTTATCTTTAAACCCTACAAGCCTTTTTATAAAATAAGAGCAACACACACAACTTCACAAGTTTCACACACTTGGGCAACTACTGTCTCACAACAATAAAGTATGGTATTTTTTTAAGTGTTACCCAAGCTTCTTGATCCTTATAAATCTCATCGGGTCCTTGCCGTTCAACACGGGAAACCAAACAACAAAACATTTACATCCTATCACCGATTTACATACCAACGTAAATATGGCACCATCCGTGAGGACATGATACAAAATAGCCGCAAATTTATCAAAACATTTTACCTATTTTCACTCATTTTCTCACTCAAAAATCCAAAAATTTTGTCCCGTGTACAAAAGTTTTTTAAACAAACATGTCTGGTGAATAACCCCTTAAAATTTCAGACACACCCAAAAACTACCACGGACCTATCCGAGTGGACAACTCTTTTCACTCAGAGAAGAGCCAACAAATACCCGAAAAGAGACTCACCAGTCATCTAGAAACCACACAAAGAAACCTTATAGGGAGACGCATGCAGCAACTTACCTTACGAACCTGCATACGTCACCTCTCCTAAAGAAACCAACATGGTCTTGTGAGTGACGTCATACTCTCAGACCGTCTACACAACCACGAATGTCTCAACCATTCATAGTTCAGGGAGCAGCAGAGGGCGCTAGAGGGTGTCAGGGAAACGGACTGACAAACATTCAAATCGGGTCACACTAGCCCACTTATTGGGAAAAACTCAGGTAAACACATACCAACCTACTTGTCCTCTTTTGCATTAGTTTACCTATAGCAATCAATCCAAGGCATTACCTGGGAACCACCCTGGGTATGGCATTCAGAATGACACCTTGACATTTCCTCCTAGCCCCTCCCCTGGAAATAACACGCAACCTACCATATACTTAGAACAAATCTCAAACATGTACCTAGTAAAATCTTACACTGAGGCACTCACAAAGAGTAGGATAAATCATTTATCCAGAGTACCAAAGCCTGAACATCCTAAACCAAACTCTCAGGGACAACCTCACCATTTGGACAAACAAATCTGACTACCCTGACACACCACCCAAGGTAGATGACAATAACCAAATGGAACAAGAGTTTCCCAGGGAAAAGATAAGGAGTGTCAACATTATCCAATCATTGCACTCAGACACAAAAAAGGCAACGAAGTCATGGAGACTTGGCAATGTACCCTATCGCGAAACATTCCATGGATACATTTATATCATCATCCGAACCCGTTGTTATAACGGAAATGATAGCCTCACATATGGTTTGTAGAATATACATGGACGGAGGGAGTTCAGTCGACATAATGTATGAATGTTGTTTCAACAAACTCACATAGCACATCAGGTCAAGCCTCAAACCTTCAACCACACCACTAATCGGTTTCTCAGGAGAGAGATCATTTCTTGAAGGTGTAGTCACCCTAGAACTCATAGTAGGAACAAACCCGTTGTCGAGAACAATCATGTTACAATTCCACATTGTCAAATTCACATCCAAGTACAAAGTCATACTCGGAAGAACATCACTTCAGAAGCTTAGCATGGAAGTTTCAACCATCAGGTCTTTGGTAGAATTTTCAACAAGAGCAGAGTCGCCACGTAAAAAGCGACTACCTTGGAAAAGACGCGAGCCTAGCGGCCGAGGTGGAGGAGAGCAATATCAGGGAGATCGCGTGGGGCTGGGGCTGGAGCGGGAGTTAGAGTTAGAGCTGGGTTGGGGCTTATATTATAAGCAGAAATTTGAGGCTTATATTTTTATAAAGCTGTTTGGCGAGTTAGTTGGACTTGAAGCTTATTAATGTAAAATCACATAAAAAACATCAAATTAAATTCACGTATATTTTCAGCTTTTACGTGATAGTTCATTATATTTTTAATAGTATTTAAGTAATTTAACTATCCATAAGCCCTTATAAGCCCGTTTTTATGAGCTTGGACTTATGGAGGCTTGTGGCTTATTTTATAAGCCATAAGCATGCGTGACAAACGTGACTTGTTTTATAGGTCGACTTATTTTAAAAGCTCAAGCCCCTATAAGCCTCTTGCCAAACATACCTTTAAACTTAAAACTTTCAATAAAATATCATATACTCATGTAATCTTTTATTCTCTTTTCAACTTATACATATATGTTTCTTTATTTTTTATTATTATATTTTTTTTGTTAAAGAGATTATACCCGGTGAATATATTAATAGTAAACGAGTTTAAGTACACATGAGAGTGGTGATGAGCCACGCTAAATAACTACGTGCTTTGAACACACTCAAAGACACGACAACCATAACTAATATAAAAGACTTAAACCGAAATACATCATTTTAGCCCAATGCTTCTAATCAATACGCCTAACATACACCAAGTGAATCAATCAGCAACGAGGTTCCATGTAGATTTGATTTTAGCGACTCTAGCATTCCTCTTGAACTTGATCGAAGCAAGTTTAAGTCTCACAATATCAAGAATGACATTCACAAGCTGATCTACATTCCTAACGCTACTCGTATGGAATATATGAACGATACCACCTTCCTCACTTTTTTTTTATGTATATAAATAGGGGTTGATTTTAACTACAACATCACCACCTTCCTCACTTTTTTTCTCTTGTATCACCACTCACTATCTCTCCCAGTTCTTCATAATGGCACCACGAAAAAGGAGACCACTACCAACACCATAATTTATCCCTATGATGAAGGATGCCAAGGGGAATGAGTTCTTCCTGTTCGACATCTCAAACCCTAAAAGATTCTTCTCCTTCTTAGTCTCCCTTCGGACACATTTCGAAGTTCGCAACGGAAAGGATATTGTTATAAGGTATTTGGGGTCAGCCGAAGCTAAACGCCGGAAGCTTTACGTGCATTATGGACGGAAATACTTGTACGGGATGAAACTACATATCGATGATCAAGATTTTAATAACCCATGGCTTTTCAGTTTACCCAAAAAAAACTGATTGATCGACATATTGGTAAGTGAAGTTTATAGCCAAGACGAACCTGTAGGTTACCATGCATTTCAAAATGCGGTAAACATGGTAATTTTAAAACTTTCTAAAGTGAGCAAGGAAGAGAGTGACTGGAAAATTAGATTGCATACACTCATTGGCACTATACTCAATATGAGTTTAAAAGTTCGTAAGAATTGTGTGGTTGGGAAATGACTTCTATCTAAACTTGATGGAACCCAAAATTGAAGCGGTAACTCGGGCCAAAATGGATGTAACATGGGCCAGACATTGCATTGGAGTTCGACACTTGAAGATAAAGCGAAGAAGATAAAGACCAGTTCGGAAGAGGAAAAGAAAAAGGAGGAGAAATTAGTTGGGTTTTTTTTAGTTGGGATTCTTCTCATCCTTTTTTCTTTTCTCTTCCGAACCGGTCTTTATCTTCTTCGTTTTATCTTCAAGCTGTCGAACTCCAATGCAGTCCGCCTATGTTACATCCTTTTCGGCCCGAGTTACCGCTTCAATTTTGGGTTCCATCAAGTCTAGATAAAAGTCATTTCCCAACCACACAAATCTCACAGCTTCTATACTCATAATGAGTATAGTACCGATGAGTGTATGCAATCCATTTTCCATCCTCTCTTCCTTGCTCACTTTGGTAAGTTTTAAAATTATCATGTTTACATCATTTTGAAATGCATGGTAACCTCAGTTCATCTTGGCTATAAGCTTCACTTATACCAAGATGTCGATCAGTCAAGTTTTCGATAAACTGAGAAGCCTTGGGTTATTAAAATCTTGATCATCGATATGTAGTTTCATCCCGTATAAGTCTTTCCGTCCATAATGCACGTAAAGCTTTCGGCGTTTAGCTTCGGCTGACCCCAAATACCTTGTAACAATATCCTCTCTGTTGCGAACTTTGAAATGTGTCCGAAGGGAGACTAAGCGGAGAAGAAATTTTAAGGTTTGAGATGTCAAACGGAAGAACTCATTCCCTTGGCATCCTTCATTATAGGGATAAATTCTGGTGTTGGTAGTGGTCTCTTTTAATTTTTCGTGGTGCCATTTGTGAACTGAGAGAAATAGTGAGTGGTGATACAAAAGAAAGAAAGTGAGGAAGGTGGTGATGTTGTAGTGAGAATCAACCCCTATTTATATACATAAAACTAGTAAGATGTTGTACGTAGTGATAATATAATAATTGTTTAATGTGTTTCAAATAAAATCAAAGGACTGAATATTATGGTGTTTAGCTTTAGGAAATAATAAAACTGTTCATGATGCTTGGAATTTATTACTCATGGCACCAAAGCTTAATTATCAAACAACTTCATTAAAAACTGCTAGCCAAAGGCGCGCGAGGGGTTTCGTTTAGTGGTCATGGTCTTAGTCGGTTAACCCGTTTTTATGCTTTTCTATCACGTGATTGTCCTTAGGTGATCATACATTGTATGAGTTTGGATATATAGCCGGTTCATCCTTCCCTATGGTGTTTTTAGTTTTATGGTAGTTGGTGTCGGTTGGAACTAAGCTAGAAGGATCATATCGTTTTTGTTGTTCGAAAGTATGTTAAACTTTTATTGAAATATCTCTAAGAGCTCCTGGCCGGTATATGTTTTATTCGACTTGTTGTTACAGTTTTTACATTTGCTCGCTAGTGAGTTGAAGTCTAATTAATAGAACAGTTATATAGAAAACCCGGGCGGTTTGACAATTGAAGTCTAACAACCCGACCCGATAAGTAATCCGATTCGGGTTGTTATCGGGTCGAGTTATGTCGGGTTACTCGGGTTCCCTAATCTAATATATCTATTTGGCTAACTTGCAGACAAGTTGAGACGAGCTTGGCTCTGTTGTGCAAGGTTATATCTGAATCTGATTAGATGTCTTTGCGAATCTTTGTGCACAGTTACACAGTTAAAATAGTGAATATACGTTAGCGTGATCTAGAGTTTTAGATGCATTGTTGGAGCTTGAAAAGCATAGCTAAGATATTTGACTTCTTATAATGTTTTACTAGTAGTTCATTTTGTCTTGGAACATGATAAGTATTAAGTTAGACATGCATATATAGGTAACACATCTGAAATTGGGGATTGGTAAATGTTTGGCATCTATTTAAGAAACCTTAAAATTATCAAGTGAAAGAAATAAACTTAGCTTTCATGTCTTTGAATTAATCTTGGGACAGGAGATTATATTCTTGTTAGTATTATATTATAATGATACTTCACCATCTAATATGAAACGTTGGTTCCATGTCAAATCGAGACCATGAAGAACAGTGGGTCGCGAATACCATGAACATGGAATGTGAGATGCTAGACGCGAATACCAAGATTTTTTGGCTAACTAGCTTGGTTGATTTTTATGAATCTACTGTATAGAATGATCTCCAGAAATTGAAGTACTTCAAGTAATTAACAACCGATATGATGTGAACTTTTTCGTTAAAGGCAGATTTAAGCGCGCAAACAACGAACTATTTCACTTATACGATCACAACGATTTCACTTATATCCGTTACAATACTTGAACTCACAACACCATATTGATAACAATCACAAAAAGAATGAATAAATAAGAGTTACTAGTATTATTCTCACCTATACTTATTAAATGAACCATGATGAATGAATGCTCTATATTCAAACTCAACCTGGTACAATTTCAGAAGATGAACCATGAATGAATGAATGCCCTATATTCAAACTCATTCTATACATTCATATATATATCAACCTAGTTTATAGAGTACTAATTTTAGAAAATGCATGCAGGGGTAGCTGTAACTTCATTAATGACTGAAACGTTATATCTATTTTACACGGGGATCAATGAATTGAAATATTGAATGAACATGTAAATGCTGTTAGACCGAATTCATGATTCAAGCTTAGTATGTTTAGTTGATCACACAAGCACAAACTGGACAGGCCCATTAAATCTCGTCCAAGAAAGAGTAAATAAGGTATATATTTATAGGATCAAAGGCTACACTCACAATACAAAGAGTAAATAAGGTAAAAGACCCATTTTAGAAAAGATCATGCACAATTTGATACATGCAGCTGGCAAAAGATATTCATCAATAACTCAAATAGGACAAAACATGACACTGTCGCAAAAACAATACGTAGAAGATTCAACTTTCAGAATGGTGTCAATCCTTCCATCTTTGAATCACTTAGGGTGGTGGCAACCATGCCTAAACCATTTTTTCATGCCTAATCACCCACCAATTATATCCTTCCATCTCATCACATACCAATCTCATACCTAACAATAGATTTTAGTGGCAACCATGCCTAACCATGCCTAACAATAGATTTTCGGGTCAGTTGGTTTCTTTGACTAGCATAACGGCTAGTTGGTTTCCATGTAGAATCGGCAAAGGATGCCGATTATCTTCATTTTCATCCCACACCGATTGAAGCCGAACAAGAGGCAATGGGCATGCCGATCGGTGTCCTTGATGCCGAAGGCATACCGACTTGGGTTGCCACCACCCTTAGAAAATGTACCTAGTTATTTTAAAGTCTCTTGGACAATTATTTGTGCTCTAAAGTTTTTAAATTATGCATAACCAGCTCTTGCTCTTTTATGTTACAGATCTTATACTCCGTAGCATAGTTGTTAAAATCCCGATACTAATCTTAGAATATTAAAATTTTACGATACCACGAAGACGATATTACGAAAAGTTGGGGAGAGTATTTCTCCTCACTTTTCAACGGAGGAAGCACTGAAGGAAGCGGGGATGTAGGGAGCAATACCCAAAGACCGGAATGCTATTATTCTAGGATTAGTCAACCAGAAGTTAAGGTTGCACTACAGAAGATGGGAACTAACAAAGCGGTAGGGCCGGACCAAATTCCCATAGAGGCTTGGAGGTGCCTGGGGAAAGAAGGGGTAGAATGGCTGACCTGCCTCTTCAACAAGATCTTCTCTGGTGCGAAGATGCCAGAAGAATGGAGACTGAGTGAGGTAATACCCATCTACAAGAACAAGGGGATGTGCAAGTGTGTAGCAATTATAGGGGCATCAAGCTTCTTAGCCACACCATGAAGCTTTGGGAGAGAGTTATTGAAAGGAGGCTGAGAAGGGAGACTATGTTGTCTGAGAACCAATTTGGTTTTATGCCAGGAAGGTCTTCGATTGAGGCTATCCACCTTCTCAGAAGTCTCATGGAGAAGTATAGAGAGAGACAAAAGGACCTTCATATGGCGTTCCTTGATCTTGAAAAGGCATATGATAGTGTCCCTCGAGAGTTGATTTGGAGAACTCTTATTGACAAGGGAACACCAAGGAGATACGTGAGTGTCATTAAGGATATGAAGGGTTAAGACCCGTGTAAGGTCCACCGTGGGGATCTCAGAGTTTTTCCCTGTGAAAGTTGGGCTACACCAGGGATCTGCTTTAAGCCCCTACCTTTTTGCCTTAATTCTAGATGAATTATCTCAAGGGATACAAGATGGCATCCCGTGGAGCATGATTTTTGCTGACGATATTGTGTTGGTGGCAGAATTGGCGGAAGGATTAAACAGCAGGCTTGAGCGCTGGAGGGAGGCCCTTGAAGCCAACGGGCTTCGGGTGAGCAGAGAGAATACCGAATACCTGAGATGTGAGTTTGGGAGGAGTGAGTCAGACCACCACGAGGATATTCGTATCGGAGACCAGACCCTACCACCCAAAGAGGCCTTTAGATATTTGGGATCGATGATTCACAAATCAGGGAGGATTGATGAGGACGTAACCCACCGGATCAGAGCTGGTTGGGCGAAATGGAGGGCGGCGTCGGGTATCCTTTGCGACAGGAACGTCCCCTTAAAGTTAAAGGGGAAATTTTATAGGGTGGCGATTAGACCGGCTATGTTATACGGGTCCGAGTGTTGGCCCATCTCCAAAGCCCTTGCTAACAGGGTAGAGGTGGCAGAAATGAGGATGCTAAGATGGACTTGTGGTAAAACCTTGCTTGACATGATCCCGAACGGAGTTTTCAGAGCAAAACTGGAAGTCGGAAATATTATTGCGAATATGAGAGAAGGAAGGTTGAGGTGGTTCGGTCACGTTAGGAGGAGGCCTCAAACAACACCGGTTAGAAGGGTCGAGACGCTGGTTGTAGATGGCGTGAGAAGAAGGGGCAGACCCAAACTCAGGTGGGAGGATAGACTTAAGCTTGACATGTCGGAGCTTCACTTGTCGGAGGACATGACCTCAAATAGGAAAGGGTGGAGAGATAGGATTAGGATCTGCGGTTAGTCTTGGGTTGGGTCTTTGTGGGTTTAGATGGATTGGGTGGGATAGTCTTTAGGCGTCTCGATGTTTTGCCTTGCACCTCGGGGTTTTCGGTTTTGGTGCCTCCCTTTCTTGCTTTGCCGTAGTTTTAGGCCCCGTGCGCTGCTTTGTATTGCTCAGTGTTTGTTTAGGCTTGCTTGCTTTCATTGCCATGCTTTGCTTTGGTGCTCTGTTTTTTGCTATGCCTTAGCTTTAGGACTGTGCGTTGCTTTTGCCTTGCTTTGTTGCTCCCGTAGGTCTTACTGCTTTTCTTAGTGCTTGTCTTTGGTGCCTTGCCTTGTTCTGCTTGCTTTCCTTCTTGCTTGTGCTTGTCGTCTTCTGTTTTCTGCTTTCTTGTCTTTTCTTTCTCACCCGCACACTTTGCACTTGCCGGAGGTCTCGTTGGAAGCAGTCTCTCTACTTTCGGGTTTATCCTGGGGCAGGGGTAGGATATGTCTACATTTTACCTCCCCCATACCCCGCCTCGGTGGGATTGGGTAGGTTGTTGTTGTTGTTGTTGTACGATACCACGAAGCAAGAACGATTCGGATCTTACGTAAAATCTTAGCAAGCTTAGGATCTTATAAAATCCCTATCTTGACCATAAGATCTTAAGATATAATCTGACCCGATCGTATTTATTGCAAACCGTAAACTTAAAAAACTATAAATATATGGATTATATTTTATAGAATTTAGAAAGAACATGTTAATCTTTTTAAACATTTCATATTCATAACTTAGAACAACATATTCATGACACATTCATATAAAACTGGCAATCGTACAAGTTCAAACTTCGCCGTGCAGACGACGAGGGTAACCATGGCGAGGCATAACGAGCTCAGTCGGTATCATGACAAGGCATGGCGAGCAAGCTGACTTGGCACGGCGAGGCCCGGTGAAATCACACCAGGTATTGATAGTGTAATTATTATATATTATCTTTTGACAAAGAGTTAAATAATCTATTGTTTGAGATCTAAAAATATATCAATCATGTTATAACTGCGTGATAAAACAATAATGTAACTGCTTAAAACTGCGTAATCGTACATAGACTGTGTTCCATTCATTGTGATTGGCATAAATTGTGTTATGGGTCACATACAAGGAAAAACTAGATGGTGTCCCACGATATCACACAACCCAGATATATTGCGACTTTTGTAAGGTTTATATCGTAAATAATCTTGATTTTTTAACCGCACAACGTTAAAATTTACGTTTCTGGCTTTTTATTGATTACTTTATTATTGAATAAAAAAAAGTAACCTGAAACTTTGATTATGCTATCTCAAATGTGGAAATATACCTATGTTATCATAACTAGCAGGTACCCGCACGATGCGGCGATGGATACGTGTGACTTTTTATTTTTTTATTTTTATTTTTTTTCCCGAAATGTGATGTTATTTGACCATACTTTTTTACTCATGGTGGTGGTGGTCGGATGGTATGCATGGTGATCTGCTCGTGGTGACAGTGGTTGGGCTCATGCTGGCGGTCGGATAGTGGCTAGATGGTGGTTGGATGGTGTGTTGTGGAGGTTATGTGAGATGAGATGAGATGAAAATATTTGTGTCTGAGTTTTTTATTTTATATTTGTGTGATGTATAAATAACTATGTAAATGGGTTGTTACAAGTTTTTAGATGGTTTCTAGAGGCATGTATTATTTAGAGGGCTATTACAAGTTTACGAATTTAATACACTTAATTATTAAAATATAACTGTTTATTTATATGTGCAAGCTATTAAAATTTTCGTAATAGTCAAATGTTAAATCTTAATTTTCAAGTCTTCCATTATTAGCAAGTGTCAAATCTTTTTTTAGGGAGAATTGAATATAGATATCCCTTTAAAGTGAAAAATTGCATTATATTCTTGGTATAAGTTTTTGATACACATGATACAATGATTTTTATACATGCTTTGGATATAGATGAATGCTACACTCACAAAATAATATCAGCAAAATGGTTCACAAAATGAGGTGTCAGAGAGTGATTGATGTATTTTGTTAATAGTTTATCTTTTTTCTTTGATTAAGTCAATCACTCATTGACACCTGATTTTGTAAACCATTTTGTTAATGATTTTTTGTGAGTGGTTCATTTCTTTTGAAATATATGCAATTTTGCATCTTTGGAAGCAAAAACCCTTTTTATAAAGTATTATAGATGGGAGGTGATTGCACACTCTGATAAATGATTGGGACACTCAAATTTAAAGTGTTTGAGCATTTATAATTTTACAGGATGAACATAACTAAAAGTAATATGAGAATATATATGTCAAAACACTATAAATTTGAATGTACCTATAAATTCCGAGAGTGTGCAAATCACCCCCATTATAGATGATCAATGGAATTAGTACACGAAAAAAAACAGTTTTGAATTTTAGTGAAGCCATAATTTTTGTTATGAGAATTGATATCTATATCACATTTTTTGATGCATGCACCATAATTTGTGCATTACAGTTTGTACAGTACAATACTGTAATGCACAAATTGTAATGCATGCATCAAAAGATGTGTTGTTAATATCACCCCTTTTTGTTATACGCAAACTGATTGATTTGCCTGTGACTTAACAACCGGTGTTTTTCTAATTAGGGACAAGTTATCCACACCCTCCCATAGAGAGGGTATCCAATGATTGAGTGCATCGCAGGCTTGTACGGTGTGCATCGCGGGTTATACGGTTTGACCCAAACCCTATGATGTGACAACATAGGGAGGGTATTTATATCACATCCCTTCTAATTATTATTATAGCTATATGCAATCTTTTAATACTAGGAACCTAAACTAGGGTACACTATGGATGTAACTATACACAGTGTGATTAATAAATTTGTAGTAGCTACCTCGAGTTAAATATGGATATGGGAATTATTGGTTCATTTTAAGGTAAAAAATAACTTCTCGCTTTTATGCATTCCCTTTATGGCTGCTGATAAATAAATATAATGTACTTTGCAAAATGCTAATAGAAAATTTAAAGCTTTATAATATCATATAGTTATAGTTATGCACTTATGCCTAAGGCACAAATTAAGAAGGTTAAACCTTTATTTGGAATGCATCGAGTTAAAGCGTATTGACTATAAGATTAGACCTAAGAGGGTTGTCGGAGGTTCACGGGATCTGGCCTCATGAAGTTTTTATCATGTAGGCCTCACTCCCTACAAAAGGCCGGAGGTCCTTTATACTTTTGGTAGAACTGGAAGCAGCCTCTCTACCTTAGGTAGGGGTAAGGCTGTCTACATCTTAACCTCCCCTAAACACCAGAAACGGTATTGGGTACCCATAACCCGTGAAAGACGCCATTGGGAGTTACTTTACTTTTTACTTTGGGTTATTGACTACACACTTTCTCCCAAGCGCTACATCGATATAAACTGCATCCAAATACGTTGTTTGTTTATCTATGCTTTAAATGTTTTCTTACGTGATAGAATATAATTATTTTGCTACTCACTGTTTAGGCTCGAAATATAGTTATCAAAGTGATAGATAGCTAAACGTAAAGACCAGAGTAATGTTTATTGATCTTTGACTCCGTAACTCGTATCGTTCATTTATTGTTAACTTTTATTTTAACATTAATTGGGCTAAAGGGCATTACACCGAAGGTGCCGAGCTAGTTGACTCGGTCCTTGATGTGGTTCGTAAAGAGGCTGAAAATTGTGATTGCTTACAAGGTGAGTAAAAACATTAATATATCTTTCTAAGTACAGTAACATGTAAAAAGGACTAGATACTAACATTTTATTATGTGACAGGTTTTCAAATATGCCACTCACTTGGAGGGGGGACTGGATCCGGTATGGGAACCTTATTGATATCAAAGATCCGTGAAGAGTATCCAGATCGAATGATGTTGACTTTCTCGGTTTTCCCTTCACCAAAAGTGTCGGATACCGTTGTTGAGCCTTACAACGCCACCCTTTCTGTCCACCAACTTGTCGAAAATGCTGATGAGTGCATGACTCTTGATAACGAAGCGTTGTATGATATATGTTTCCGAACACTTAAGCCCGCTAACCCAAGCTGTAAGTCAACTAAACTTTTTTTGTAATCTGTTTAACCCTTAAACTTTTTTTTCGCAATGGTTTAGCCTCTAATATTTAATTTTCTCATTGCAATTGGCGACTTAAATCACTTGATCTCAACCACTATGAGTGGGGTCACATGCTGCCTCCGGTTTCCGGGTCAACTCAACTATGACCTCCGTAAACTGGCAGTAAACCTCATCCCATTTCCCCGCCTTCACTCCCCGTTAACTTCCAGAGGATCACAACAATACCGCGCCTTAACCATCCCAGAACTCACTCAACAAATGTAGGACTCCAAAAACATGATGTGTGCAGCTGACCCACGCCACGGCCGTTACCTCACTGCCTCAGCCATGTTCCGTGGCAAAATGTCCACAAAAGAAGTAGACGAGCAAATGATCAATGTACAAAACAAGAACTCTTCTTATTTTGTTGAGTGGATCCCAAACAATGTAAAATCAAGTGTTTGCGACATCCCACCAACTGGGCTCTCCATGTCGTCCACTTTCATAGGAAATTCAACTTCGATTCAAGAGATGTTTAGGCGCGTTTCTGAGCAGTTTACAGTTATGTTTAAAAGGAAGGCTTTCTTGCATTGGTATACTGGTGAAGGTATGGACGAAATGGAGTTCACCGAGGCCGAAAGTAACATGAATGATTTAGTATCTGAATATCAACAATATCAAGATGCTGTGGCTGATGATGATATTGAAGAAGAGGAATATGATGAAAATTAAAAGTCAAAGATGTGAAAGCCAAAGGTGTGTAATATTATGAATGGGTTGATTTGTTTATGTATTTTGGGTATTTTCCAATTTTGTTCTTGTATGATTCCTTTGGTTATTGCCAAATAAAGTATTTCAACTTTTATCTTTGAGGTAACTTTGAATTTTTTAGAGGTGACTTGGTTTGACCAAAGACATTATAAACTCGTAAAACAGTCGATAACTCTAACAGCATATCCTGCGAAATTTCAGTCTAAACAAGTGAATCAAGAAATTTGTAAGGAAATGACAGGAAGGCGAAAAAGTTTACGAGTTTAGTTGCATACGAGTGAAAACAAGCCCATGTTCTTAACTGCTGCTAGATTTACAGAATAGCACACCATATAATTACTATCAGCAAAATATGTGTAAATTGACAGTTGAATCCCGTTATACACCTAAGATATCTATATGAACTTCAAAGTTCTCTAACCTGGTGTCAAGGATAAAGATGCCATTCATCACCTTCATGATGTGACGTCGCTAAGAACCCCCAACTAGGATTAACTCACGCTACACTATGCTATAAAAACCAAACTAAATTTACACCCTTTTCTGTTATTATGCTTCTAGTTTCACATAGATATGTCACCTTTTTCTTGGATGATCACCTTTTGATGTTTTCTAGGATGGTTTAAAAAGCCGGGTGAGAAAATCTTTAGAATGTTTCTTTCTTGAAAATTATCAAGTGACGTGCTTTTTCTCTTCCAAAACGGACCCTTCCTTGAGTGCAATTTGTGCTTCTTTTTCCTTTCCTAGAGCATAAAGTGAAATAGCTTGCAAGTATTTAGCGATATGCCAAACCTGGGAGATGACTTGTGTTTGTACAGCATCATTAAGTTCTTCTTGTGGCATATCGTTCATGAGATATGATAAACTTCGACGTGCATAGACTGTTGGCGAGACCATGGTTCCTACATCGATGAACTGAAGAAAAAAAATACCAGTTATGGACTAGCTCAAGATTAAAAACGAAAGCAAATTTTAAATTGTTAACAGAATTGAAGAAATTTCGAATAACCTGTGTATAGTAGTCTACTGCAGTTTTAAATTCTTTATGGCGAAAAGCAACGTCCCCTTTCTTCTTAGCGTTTAATGCGTCCTACATCTGTTTAGTCCACATCTGGAACGAAAGCTGCAATCCATAACAAAAGAACCGTAAATTGCAAGTCCATTGACTTTTGAATGAGCAAGTCAAACAAGAAACAAACCTCCGTTGCTGCTCCCTCGTCATCTTTGTAGGCAAGATTTTCCAAGATTTCATGAACGGCTGTCAAATCCATTCTTAAGCAGGCATCACCAAGAGGGGTTAGAGGCACAACACTGCCGCCTTGTTGTATACCCATTAATACATGAGAAGGCTCCTGTCATATTTACATGCTAAAATTACGGGAGTTATCAAAAAGCACTATATACTTTACAGGTAAGATTGTAAGTAAATACCACCGTTTTCTTTTGCAGTGGAATCAAAGCAGTAACCAGCGACCTTGGATTTGGCCGCTCACGTGGCTCCTCCTGCAAACATCTTGAAGCTAACCGTACAAATTCAGTTCTATCATCACTAGAAAATTGTCCTTCCAAGCAAGAATCCGTAAGCAGCTGATGGTTCCTGTCCCTTATCAGATCAAGAGCCTGAATATCCATATGACGTTAAGTATTAGATAGTAACATTTTTTTTGCTATTCTAACCAGACACGGTGCTGACAGTTAGAACACATACTTGACTAGGAGGAATGTGTTTTCCGCTTAAAAGGTCAAGCAAAAGTGTGCCGAAACTGTATATCACACTTTCTGGTGTTACCCTCCCTACAAGTTCAAAGAAAACAATTAAATAAATAAAATCGACTTTAATTCATGATATTTCTTGTGGTTGTTGAATACCAGTCATAAGATACTCGGGAGGGGTAAATGCTAAATTTGTACTGTAACTCTTTCCGTCTCGACTGTTCTTCATTAACCCAAAACACGAGAGTCTAGGATTGGCATCCTGCAACATATTACATAAAATTATTACCAACTGAAGACTGATTAAAGGTAACAATGAAAAAGGTAAAAAACGTACATCATCAAAGACTATTCTATAGGCGTTGAGATCATGGTAAAGAGCACGTCCTTTACTTGTACAATATTCTAGAGCTTCTGCGAGATATAACGCTACTCTTAATCGCATTGCCCATTTCATAGGCTGTGTTTCCCCTGTTTCATTATGCACATAGGATTACGTTTATACTAATTCAGCTTAAAACATTATTGCAGACATAAATAACAAACATACGGAAACTTACAATGAAACAAGTGTTTTGCAAGTGTTTGATGTGGCATAAACTCAGCGACAAGTAGTCTTACATCACCTTCACAGCAGCATCCAAGTAAATTAGCCAATCTCGGGTTTCGGAGCTGACCAACTGCACTTGCTTCTTCCTATTTATTCGATAATTTTTCTTTACACTATTACTAACAATAAAGCTATGGATAAAAAACAGAGGTAAATAAGTAACCTTATTCAGTTTTGCTGAAGCAAGTATGAAACTAATTTTGAAAAAGATATCTCAAAATTTCAAACAAGTTCGCCAAAAATCGTCAAATAATGCAAGTAAATGAGGACATTTCATACCAAGAACTGCCTCGAATCAGGCCATGCGGATCTATTAAACCGTTTGATGGCAACCCGTCTTTGGTTTTGCAACGTCCCTTTATAAACAACGTTAGGGGATTTCTCTCCATGTTCAGAGACTATATTCTCCACAGCAAACCCCGATGTAGCTGTCTTAAGTTGGTCAATGGTGTATTCACGAAATAAAGGCAAATCACTTGTCTCACCTGTCCCTTCTTTTTATTATAAAAACAAAATTAGAAAAGACGGCAACAAAAAGGGACACGCTAAGCGGATTTACATACCGACACCACGAGATTCTGCAACTAATCAATTCTTTTGTTTAACACAGCAACACGAGCAGAGTCTAGATAATTCACAACCCATTGCCAAGCTATCTTTAAGCTGCAAAATCTCAAATTAAAATTACTTCACATAGTACGAGCATTTTTGACATATCGCCCAAATGAAAATGGAAATACGAAACATAACTTTTTTTTAAAAGGTCATAGTTGCGACTATTTTTGGTCTAGTGTTCTTTTTTTGGCATAAGCGGTGGTTTGTTTGCAAGAAAACCAATATGGACAAAAATTTCAGGTCACCATATTTTTGTATCTACATGATCACAATTTATCCAAATCCACTAGTTCTTGCAGACTATATTGGTCTTATTAGGCTCTGTCGATTCTTATTTCTAATTCGTCTGTTCGCAAAAATAAAGAAAAAAAAACACGTATCGTGTTTGAGGGGATGTTTAACATTGCGTTATGAAAGTGATTATCCTTAAAAAATCAGTTGTAACTACTGGATTTGTTCGGCTGTTTAAGGTGCAATAATCACGTAAGTAGTTGTATCTTTAAAAAAGGGGGACCGACCCTCTGGCGGCCCCATCGTCCTGTCCCACGGCCATGGGAGAGGTAAATTGCGTAATACCATGACTAGGGGGACACGGGGACAGAATTTAAACTTATGACCTCCAATTTGTGTTGCATGTCCCCAACCATTAAACTACTATCGTACGTGGAATAGTAGTTGTATACTTGTATCCAAGCGTTTGATATATACCCATACTTGATTAATTAGGAGCATAAAGCTATATCAGAACCAGTTACTTCTAGCTAATTCAAAGCTGATTATCGAAACGGATTATTTGACACTTAAACAATAAGCAAATAACATGCAATAACCAGTTCACTATACCAAATCACTCAAAACTAACTATCTACGACTTAAATCAACTAAAAAAATTCAAACTGTACACTATTTCACATTCACTAATAGCTGCAAATTGCATTCACAAATCTAATACTAACCAAAAGAGTAAGCATACATACATACTTGTCAAGAAGAATCAAGAAACAGCAAGTGGAACAGTATTATAAGTACCTTTTTATGGCTTCAAACTCCAGAACCAGATTACTGTCTTTAGCACAATCAAAATCAAACACGTATCAAGATTTTTTATTTTTTTATTTTTTACTAATATTTATGGTTCAAATTTGGTAGAGCTTATTGACTCAGTTGAGTAAAGACTTAGGGTGTGTTTGGGGAGGGCTTATGGAGGGGCTTATGGGGCTTGGGCTTCTAAAATAAGCCGGCTTATAAAATAAGTTTCGTTTGTCATGCGGGCTTATGAAATCATAAGCCCTTAAAAGGGCTTAAAACTTTAGCCCCATAAAAGGGGCTAAAAATTTTAGCCCGGGGCTTATGAACCATAAATTACATATTTACCCACAAAAATATCTAACATATACCATAAAACTCATTTAATTATATACTTTTTAGTAATTTTGCAATAATAAGCCCCAGCCCCAGCCCATTTGCCAAACAAGTCTACATAAATACAAATTTCAACTTCGGCTTATAATAAAAAGCATATAGCTAATATATACGTACTACTACGTATTTATTAAGGTTAATATACGAGCGATCCATCAACTAAAAGATTATGAGTTCAAGTACGTGTTTAAAAATGTCTAAGACATGCTAGTAATAAGGGATAAGTGTTTCTAAATGTATCAAAGTTATCACATTTTACTAAGTTGTGTATCAATCTATCAATCCTCCTAAACAATGCAAACAATTTACTAATCATACTAGTAGTCATGGGTTGAGATCCTCTAAAAAGTTATCATAATTTAAAAAGTCTAAAAAGCCACTCAAATTGTGACAAGTGTCCTCTTTTATTTTTGCCAGATCATTTTTTGCTATTTCCACTCTTAACTAATTAACACTATGATCTAACTAATAAACATTACTAAAATTTTAGAAAAAATAATCAATATTATGATTTTTTTTTTCTTTTAAAATAGAAGCTTAAAGCTTGCATTACCAACAAAGCTTTTTAATTTTGAGAAAGTTGTTTCTCAAAATTAAAAGCTTATAGCTCTTTTCAAACAGAAACCTTTCAAAGTAAGATACTCTATAATCATATTTACTTATTCCAAGGAACTCATAAACGCACACATAGACATTTAAGTTAAAATGATAAGTAAAATTGATATTAAGTGACTTTTAAACCTATTCAAGTGTTGTTATATAGAAAAGAGATGATAATGCTTTTCTATTCACTTTTCACCTCCTGGACCTGCACAATGAGCTGCACGACACAAAAAGTGTACATCGAAGCATAAAATCTCTAAAGAAACAAACTAGTCCGACATGCTTTCATCCACTCTACGCCTTTCATCTCCTCTAGCAGTTAGAATAAGACCGCCAATGTCTACTCTAGATTTTCCTAATCACATTTGCCCAAATTCTGAAAAACAATAAAAATCATTAGAGTGCTTGTTGTTTACAATGAGATATCAGATGTGAATTTATGTTTTATTACAGTTTCTAGATCTTGCATTCCCGAATCCATGAAGTAAGAGGCTCATTTTACATGGAGGGGGCGCGGTAAGTTTCAAGACCAGTTCACAGAACACACCTTATGCAAGATATTACCTCAAGTGGTGCCAGGCATCCATCATATTCATATCATAGGTAAAAAATCTCATCCTAATACAGAAATCATGCATCAAATCTATTACCATTTTGTCACCTATAAACCACAAAGCAAATACACCCTTTGATCTTTTGTGTGTTTGCCGACTTTCCTCATGTATAGAGAGAATTTTGGAAAACCCGGTTAACACAAGCAAAGGATAAGTTATTATTACTGTGAAGACTTGTCGATTAAAAAGACAGAATATAATATTTTTTCACTAGCATGATATACTTTAAAAAAAAGAGCAACTTCAGTAGTGCAACACGTCCCGCAAGGTAAATTCAACCATGAAAATAAATTCCTCCTAGCACTTTGGAAAGCCACGCTAACATATATGCTTGGCGGTTGGCACCAACACAAAAAAAATGGTACATTCTTAAGAGAATGCCAAGCAAGATCCGGAAAGAAAAATGACCATCCTAACATATTTTACCCTTTAAGTGATTCAACATGGCAGCTTAACGACACCTAAACAAAGCGACTTTTTTTTAATCCAATCAGAGGCTACTACTGCTGCTTGCACTCGGGCGGTCTCTCAGCTTCACCACCAGCAACTGTATTGCCACCCTTCTGCAGTTCACGGCAACAACTTGTAAGATTAATTCATTGAAATCATCGTCAATGACTTTAATGTACACAAATTGAAGTTAAATTACCTTGGATCCAGATGACTGGGAGATTGCATGAGACAAATTATAAACAATGAATTAGCATGTTCTCAAAAGCAAAGCATAAAAGAATATTAAAGGTGGCAATATAGGCGGTGGCCGGTGGGTTAGGTATTTAGTTTGGTCAAAACACTTTATGATCCGAAATAAACTTCGCGCAACTTCTTAACCTATTTGCCATGTTTCAGAACTAGCTACTTTTTCTACCCGTAAGACCCGTTACATGTAAAACATGACCTAAATCGACCCACTCATAACTAAATGTTTAAAAATTGCCACCTTTGAGTCATAAAAACTGTCAAGAACATGTCACCTTTTTGGTCTTGGTCTCTTCTTCGTCTTCATCATCCTCCTCAATCTCATCATCATCAAAACCTCCAAAGTCCTCCTGATTAGCCTCACCCGTAAACCATGAAACCGCATGTGGGATTATCTTGTCTCTTATAGTTGAACTGCAACACAAGTGGAACATATATGGTGTCACTCACATTGATTCAAGCATCTAGTACGAAGCTAATCCTGACTTTAACAAGTCAGACAAATAACATTACTCGTTACTCACCCGATATCATAGTCTTGATCCATCTGGTTTCGAAGCTCTTCAGCCTGCAATGATAACCCAAAGACGTTAAACAAGAAATAAAAAATTTGATGCCATTTTGAAAAACTATACAAATACGTTAATTTTGATTGAAAAAAACTGTAACAACGATAATCTTAAATTGTAATTACATTAACTGGGTACCAATTTGGTTTTTTTATTATTTGACTGTTTGAAACGAAAAACAACACCAAACTGACCCGGTCATCAGTAAATGGGTCAAACTTGCTGCGTCTATTAAATTTCAACAGTTCCGATAATTCAATTTTAGTTAGATCTTACCATATCGTCTTCAATATCTTCTGAATCAACAGGCGGCACCTCTGGTGGGCTAAAAAAGTTAAAGAAACTTTGACAGTCCTCAGTCTTTGTGATAGGTTTAGCATTCTTTGATCCCTTCTTTTTAAGGATCTTCGGTGTCAAACATGTCCCAGGTAGCCATTCAATGGTTGTCCTGCAAAGTGTCAAAATAACATGAGCTTAATTAGCTATATTACAACCCTACTAAATCCTGCGAAATAAAGCAAAAGAGAAAAATGGTTACCCGATTGCTTTCTCCAAAATAGGCTCGTCATCATCAATCATATGGTATATTTTTGTCAAAACAAAGTTCGTAAAGAATGGATTTGTGTCAAAGAAAAACTCAAGCTTAAAACCCTTGGGATCATCCATACGACACCACTTGATATCATTTGAGAGCTTCTTCATCTCGCTCTGTGATCTGTTAATCAAAATCAGTGGGGTCAATAAACAAGCTCATGATACGCATGCAAGGTTATTAAAACAGTATTATTCTTACCTCTTCCGCCGTAATTTCGTTATGCTTCATTACAGTTAGCCAAAACTCAGGCACACCCTTTTCTGCAAATATATATAAGATAATGAAGGAACTTGTCATATAATAGAGCGAAATACAGTATTTCTTTCTTTTTACCTGTCTGATCCATTGCCTTTGCTCCATTAACCTCAACAGCTCCAGTCACTATATCATATCTCTGCAGTTTCACATGATATAAGATGATTATTAGTTAACAGACCAACGAACCCATTGTAGAGATCTTGATTGTCTTACAACCACGAGTAGTTGGAGAGTATAAGTAGTAGATGTTTGTAGAACATGCTAACAGCAACAAGCTTAATGGCGCATGGCTAAACAGACTACACATTAATTGATTAGTTTGAGAGGCTATTGCCATTCAAGGCTCAAAGGGTCAGAACATAGATGTCTGTTATAGAATTGGTTACAAGCATTGCTTTATAATTGTTTAATCTAAATAAAGAAATAAAACAACAATCAGGCAATGACAGGTTGACATAATCATATCTCAAATCACCTTTGAATACAATGGCGCATATAGTTTCTGATATTTTGCTTCTAGTGCAGCTCTTTCTTCAAAAAACTTTTCCTCTAGCTCATCATGTTCACTCTGCGAAATAAATAAAAAAATGATATCAGCACCTTCACATAGTATAAAGGAAGTAAAAACACCCCTGACCCCACTAGAATGAAGAATATGAACTACAATATGGATACTGCAGTGATAAAAACATACAATAATATACAAGTTAATCCGCAAGCATGTGAGCTATAATCTAGATAACGTACTCATGTGTTCTAAAAATCAGCTTAAATTGACATGGAAACGAGGTCAGAACAAGTATTGATACCTAAGGTTCTTTTTAGCGTTAACCTGCATGTGATATGTTCATGAAAACTTCTTTTGTAATAAAAAAACTGTTCCTGCATTTCTTTTAAGTAATACAGAACAAATGGACTACGTCAAGAGCCATCTTAAGTTCAATTTTCAAAAACAACTATAAAATCTCACAATATAAAATGCTAATCACAGTCTCTCCACACCATTAAATCTCATAATACGAAATCATACAAGTTCAATAACCAACACAATCAAACCAAATCCAGAGCAGCAGCTCAATCATATAATAAGTTAATTATAACTTCATACATCAATTAACAAACACATAATAAGACAATAAGGGTTATAACATCCTTTACCTGAATGGCTCTCAAGACCTCAACTCGCTTCCCAACAGCATGAGCCAAATTCTCGACAAGATCCGAGTCTATGCTTTTAAGTTTAATCTACAAAAGACAGTCAATTCATTTACAACCTTTATTACCAAATCCAACATTAATCGCATATGCAATTCCACAGCCTATATAACTAACACACATGGACGTAAGTGTTTGGGAAAAAAAATGTATACAACCTCTTTAATTTAACAATTTAGAGGCGATTACAAGTCAAGCTTCGAGTGGTATTACCTCAGTAGAAACCATTGGACGAGTAAGTACACCACTTTCAACCCAAACGTATGGAAGCGAAAAAATATTGAACGGAAAAGTGGCAACTGCTTTCTTGCTAAAGGGACACCCCTTCAATTTTAACTTTCTTAGTTTCGGGCACCCTTTTGATAGCTTCAGAAGTCCTGCATCAGATTCTCCCGTATAACTTAGAGATAGATGTCTTAGATTATGACCATACTTCCCAATGTATCCTAAACCCACATCCGTCAATCCACCGAGAGAAACCTTGAAATCTAGCCTTTCAAGTTTTCTACAACCGATTAGCATATCTCGAACCCCCTTGTCTAGCGGTGAATCTTTTATACCGTCATTTTTACCCAACCACATACGTAAATCAGTCACATCCTTCAACTCAAGAGCTTCATTTGAAACACCTTTGAGATTAACCTTCAAATAATTCAAATTATGACAGCCTTGTGCCAGAGCTATAAGTCCCATGTGACTCACGAACCCATGATGGGTAAGTTTGCGCAATTTCTTGCAAAACTTACCAATAACTCGACACCCATTATCTCCACATATGTCCTCGGTAGCTAGAACTTCCAAATTGGGACAACTCTCAAACAATAAACATTGGCAATTATGTTCCATGTCAGCACATTCGAGAACCAATTCCCGTAGCTGATTGAGATAAGGAAGTATGAAAGGAAACGAAGCTTTTCCCAACTCCTAAAGCATGAATATTGGAGGGGATTTCAAAACCACTATAGTCGCAATCTTCATCAATAATCCCGTACCCAAAATGATCTAGCTTCTTAGCATGCTTAAGGACTTTTTCGAAATGACTTAAATATTGTGAAAACACATTCAAGGATACTAACGAGTTGCTACATTTGCTTGCAAGACGTTCAACGTCTTTCATATCATAACGGTCAAACGGGGTATGAAAATACAACGACTCCATAACCGAGTTACTCAAAGCCAACTCATGTAACCATTTCCCATTCGACCGAAAACCATCTATACTATTCCAATCTAAACTTAGACTTCTCAAACCAACACAATACCTAGCGATATCTACTAAACCACCCTCAGAAAACATTTTACACCCGCGAATCTCTAAACTCCTTAAACTATCACCTCGGGTTTCCGCCAAGCGTTTGAGATCAGAAACAGACACAACCATGTTCCGTATAGAAAGTGATTTCAAACGCTTAAACTCAACAGCCATATGTTCAATCCACGGGGTGACAGGAACACGACATTTATCAGCAGTACTAAATCCATGGGAATAAGATTTCAGTGTTAGCGACTCGAGATTCGGGAATCTACGGCTTATACGTTCGGGGTGGGGGGCAAAATGCACATGGACAGTGAGGTGTTTACGCGTTAAGGAGTCGATATGAAAATATTTCCTAGAAACTAAAGATACAGAATTAAGGTCTTGTGTTTGTATGTAAGGCATTACACAATCAAACACTTGCTCCTCCATATTTATAACCACAAAAGTACCTACCTAATTCAAGAATAATAAGAGCCTTACCGCCGCCGGTGACCGGAATTCTGGAAATGGGGTTTCAGTTTCAAGTAAAAAACGTTGGTACTAGTACTAGTTAATGATGTTGTTGTAAGAAGTAGGAAAATATAATGGGCCTGGGTTTTAAGATGTTAGTAATGGGTGGGTTGGACTTGAATTATACAACGGGTGTTCACAAATTGGGTTGGGTAATCCAACTGAAAACCGAAAACCGAAACCGAATTGAATTGAATTTGTCAAATTAAATTGAATCGAATTAAATATTCGATTTTTGGAATGGATATGAATGAAAACCGAATTGAACCATAAACCGAATTCACGTATTATATATATTATATATACAAAAAAGACCATTAAAACTCCTTCGTAGTATACATGCCCTAAAAATTCTATATAACTAAATGAAAAAAATAGATATGTAATTTGGGTTATTCGGGTCAACCCGAAAACCAAACCGGATTCAAATTTGGTTTTTTCAGTTTGTTTGGTTCAGTTTTCGATTTATCCAGAGACAAAATTAAACCAAATTAACCGAATCGAGTAAACCGGACGACTCGATAACCGAACCGATGAACACCCCTAACGTAAGAAAAACGGAGTTGATAGCGTATCAATATTAGCGGCCCAAGCCCACAATTTACACGCTCGAATCAAGCCCATCACCAAGGCCCATCAACAAACACTTGATGGAAAACACGACTTAAATCCCAAGTCGCGTAAGTCCTGGTAAAGCCTCTCAGGCCAGACTAAGAACGCTATTACTACTGCTCTCAAACTGTCACTAACGGTTAAGATGTACCATCTGACACTGTGCAGTGGTGACACACAACAAGCACCACTTCGTACGAGCCAAGGAATGCACAACACCTTGTCTGCTCTCGGATGATCAACACCTGGCTCTTTGGCAGCCATTTGATCATCCCCAAAGGTTTTATCTTTAAACCCTACAAGCCTTTTTATAAAATAAGAGCAACACACACAACTTCACAAGTTTCACACACTTGGGCAACTACTGTCTCACAACAATAAAGTATGGTATTTTTTTAAGTGTTACCCAAGCTTCTTGATCCTTATAAATCTCATCGGGTCCTTACCGTTCAACACGGGAAACCAAACAACAAAACATTTACATCCTATCACCGATTTACATACCAACGTAAATATGGCACCATCCGTGAGGACATGATACAAAATAGCCGCAAATTTATCAAAACATTTTACCTATTTTCACTCATTTTCTCACTCAAAAATCCAAAAATTTTGTCCCGTGTACAAAAGTTTTTTAAACAAACATGTCTGGTGAATAACCCCTTGAAATTTCAGACACACCCAAAAACTACCACGGACCTATCCGAGTGGACAACTCTTTTCACTCAGAGAAGAGCCAACAAATACCGAAAAAGAGACTCACGGTCATCTAGAAACCACACAAAGAAACCTTATAGGGAGACGCATGCAGCAACTTACCTTACGAACCTGCATACGTCACCTCTCCTAAAGAAACCAACATGGTCTTGTGAGTGACGTCATACTCTCAGACCGTCTACACAACCACGAATGTCTCAACCATTCATAGTTCAGGGAGCAGCAGAGGGCGCTAGAGGGTGTCAGGGAAACGGACTGACAAACATTCAAATCGGGTCACACTAGCCCACTTATTGGGAAAAACTCAGGTAAACACATACCAACCTACTTGTCCTCTTTTGCATTAGTTTACCTATAGCAATCAATCCAAGGCATTACCTGGGAACCACCCTGGGTATGGCATTCAGAATGACACCTTGACATTTCCTCCTAGCCCCTCCCCTGGAAATAACACGCAACCTACCATATACTTAGAACAAATCTCAAACATGTACCTAGTAAAATCTTACACTGAGGCACTCACAAAGAGTAGGATAAATCATTTACCCAGAGTACCAAAGCCTGAACATCCTAAACCAAACTCTCAGGGAAAACCTCACCATTTGGACAAACAAATCTGACCACCCTGACACACCACCCAAGGTAGATGACAATAACCAAATGGAACAAGAGTTTCCCAGGGAAAAGATAAGGAGTGTCAACATTATCCAATCATTGCACTCAGACACAAAAAAGGCAACGAAGTCATGGAGACTTGGCAATGTACCCTATCGCGAAACATTCCATGAATACATTTATATCATCATCCAAACCCGTTGTTATAACGGAAATGATAGCCTCACATATGGTTTGTAGAATATACATGGACGGAGGGAGTTCAGTCGACATAATGTATGAATGTTGTTTCAACAAACTCACATAGCACATCAGGTCAAGCCTCAAACCTTCAACCACACCACTAATCGGTTTCTCAGGAGAGAGATCATTTCTTGAAGGTGTAGTCACCCTAGAACTCATAGTAGGAACAAACCCGTTGTCGAGAACAATCATGTTACAATTCCACATTGTCAAATTCACATCCAAGTACAAAGTCATACTCGGAAGAACATCACTTCAGAAGCTTAGCATGGAAGTTTCAACCATCAGGTCTTTGGTAGAATTTTCAACAAGAGCAGGAGTCGCCACAGTAAAAAGCGACTACCTTGGAAAAGACGCGAGCCTAGCGGCCGAGGTGGAGGAGAGCAATATCAGGGAGATCGCGTGGGGCTGGGGCTGGAGCGGGAGTTAGAGTTAGAGCTGGGTTGGGGCTTATATTATAAGCAGAAATTTGAGGCTTATATTTTTATAAAGCTGTTTGGCGAGTTAGTTGGACTTGAAGCTTATTAATGTAAAATCACATAAAAAACATCAAATTAAATTCACGTATATTTTCAGCTTTTACGTGATAGTTCATTATATTTTTAATAGTATTTAAGTAATTTAACTATCCATAAGCCCTTATAAGCCCGTTTTTATGAGCTTGGACTTATGGAGGCTTGTGGCTTATTTTATAAGCCATAAGCATGTGTGACAAACGTGACTTGTTTTATAGGTCGACTTATTTTAAAAGCTCAAGCCCCTATAAGCCTCTTGCCAAACATACCCTTAAACTTAAAACTTTCAATAAAATATCATATACTCATGTAATCTTTTATTCTCTTTTCAACTTATACATATATGTTTCTTTATTTTTTATTATTATATATTTTTTTTGTTAAAGAGATTATACCCGGTGAATATATTAATAGTAAATGAGTTTAAGTACACATGAGAGTGGTGATGAGCCACGCTAAATAACTACGTGCTTTGAACACACTCAAAGACACGACAACCATAACTAATTTAAAAGACTTAAACCGAAATACATCATTTTAGCCCAATGCTTCTAATCAATACGCCTAACATACACCAAGTGAATCAATCAGCAACGAGGTTCCATGTAGATTTGATTTTAGCGACTCTAGCATTCCTCTTGAACTTGATCGAAGCAAGTTTAAGTCTCACAATATCAAGAATGACATTCACAAGCTGATCTACATTCATAACGCTACTCGTATGGAATATATGAACGATACCACCTTCCTCACTTTTTTTTATGTATATAAATAGGGGTTGATTTTAACTACAACATCACCACCTTCCTCACTTTTTTTCTCTTGTATCACCACTCACTATCTCTCCCAGTTCTTCATAATGGCACCACGAAAAAGGAGACCACTACCAACACCATAATTTATCCCTATGATGAAGGATGCCAAGGGGAATGAGTTCTTCCTGTTCGACATCTCAAACCCTAAAAGATTCTTCTCCTTCTTAGTCTCCCTTCGGACACATTTCGAAGTTCGCAACGGAAAGGATATTGTTATAAGGTATTTGGGGTCAGCCGAAGCTAAACGCCGGAAGCTTTACGTGCATTATGGACGGAAATACTTGTACGGGATGAAACTACATATCGATGATCAAGATTTTAATAACCCATGGCTTTTCAGTTTACCGAAAAAAACTGACTGATCGACATATTGGTAAGTGAAGTTTATAGCCAAGACGAACCTTTAGGTTACCATGCATTTCAAAATGCGGTAAACATGGTAATTTTAAAACTTTCTAAAGTGAGCAAGGAAGAGAGTGACTGGAAAATTAGATTGCATACACTCATTGGCACTATACTCAATATGAGTTTAAAAGCTGTAAGAATTGTGTGGTTGGGAAATGACTTCTATCTAAACTTGATGGAACCCAAAATTGAAGCGGTAACTCGGGCCAAAATGGATGTAACATGGGCGAGACATTGCATTGGAGTTCGACAGCTTGAAGATAAAACTGAAGAAGATAAAGACCAGTTCAGAAGAGGAAAAGAAAAAAGGAGGAGAAATTAGTTGGGTTTTTTTTAGTTGGGATTCTTCTCATCCTTTTTTTCTTTTCCTCTTCCGAACTGGTCTTTATCTTCTTCTGTTTTATCTTCAAGCTGTCAAACTCCAATGCAGTGTCTGGCCTATGTTACATCCTTTTCGGCCCGAGTTACCGCTTCAATTTTGGGTTCCATCAAGTCTAGATAAAAGTCATTTCCCAACCACACAAATCTCACATCTTCTATACTCATAATGAGTATAGTACCGATGAGTGTATGCAATCCATTTTTCCAGTCACTCTCTTCCTTGCTCATTTTGGTAAGTTTTAAAATTATCATGTTTACCGCATTTTGAAATGCATGGTAACCTACAGGTTCGTCTTGGCTATAAGCTTCACTTATATCAAGATGTCGATCAGTCAAGTTTTCGATAAACTGAGAAGCCTTGGGTTATTAAAATCTAGATCATCGATATGTAGTTTCATCCCGTATAAGTCTTTCCGTCCATAATGCACGTAAAGCTTTCGGCGTTTAGCTTCGGCTGACCCCAAATACCTTGTAACAATATCCTCTCTGTTGCGAACTTTGAAATGTGTCCGAAGGGAGACTAAGCGGGAGAAGAAATTTTTAGGGTTTGAGATGTCAAACGGGAAGAACTCATTCCCCTTGGCATCCTTCATTATAGGGATAAATTCTGGTGTTGGTAGTGGTCTCTTTTAATTTTTCGTGGTGCCATTTGTGAACTGAGAGAAATAGTGAGTGGTGATACAAAAGAAAGAAAGTGAGGAAGGTGGTGATGTTGTAGTGAGAATCAACCCCTATTTATATACATAAAACTAGTAAGATGTTGTACGTAGTGATAATATAATAATTGTTTAATGTGTTTCAAATAAAATCAAAGGACTGAATATTATGGTGTTTAGTTTTAGGAAATAATAAAACTGTTCATGATGCTTGGACTTTATTACTCATGGCACCAAAGCTTAATTATCAAACAACTTCATTAAAAACTGCTAGCCAAAGGCGCGCGAGGGGTTTCGTTTAGTGGTCATGGTCTTAGTCGGTTAACCCGTTTTTATGCTTTTCTATCACGTGATTGTCCTTAGGTGATCATACATTGTATGAGTTTGGATATATAGCCGGTTCATCCTTCCCTATGGTGTTTTTAGTTTTATGGTAGTTGGTGTCGGTTGGAACTAAGCTAGAAGGATCATATCGTTTTTGTTGTTCGAAAGTATGTTAAACTTTTATTGAAATATCTCTAAGAGCTCCTGGCCGGTATATGTTTTATTCGACTTGTTGTTACAGTTTTTACATTTGCTCGCTAGTGACTTGAAGTCTAATTAATAGAACAGTTATATAGAAAACCCGGGCGGTTTGACAATTGAAGTCTAACAACCCGACCCGATAAGTAATCCGATTTGGGTTGTTATCGGGTCGAGTTATGTCGGGTTACTCGGGTTCCCTAATCTAATATATCTATTTGGCTAACTTGCAGACAAGTTGAGACGAGCTTGGCTCTGTTGTGCAAGGTTATATCTGAATCTGATTAGATGTCTTTGCGAATCTTTGTGCACAGTTACACAGTTAAAATAGTGAATATACGTTAGCGTGATCTAGAGTTTTAGATGCATTGTTGGAGCTTGAAAAGCATAGCTAAGATATTTGACTTCTTATAATGTTTTACTAGTAGTTCATTTTGTCTTGGAACATGATAAGTATTAAGTTAGACATGCATATATAGGTAACACATCTGAAATTGGGGATTGGTAAATGTTTGTTATCTATTTAAGAAACCTTAAAATTATCAAGTGAAAGAAATAAACTTAGCTTTCATGTCTTTGAATTAATCTTGGGACAGGAGATTATATTCTTGTTAGTATTATATTATAATGATACTTCACCATCTAATATGAAACGTTGGTTCCATGTCAAATCGAGACCATGGAGAACAGGGGGTCGCGAATACCATGAACATGGAATGTGAGATGCTAGACGCGAATACCAAGATTTTTTGGCTAACTAGCTTGGTTGATTTTTATGAATCTACTGTATAGTATGATCTCCAGAAATTGAAGTACTTCAAGTAATTAACAACCGATGTGAACTTTTTCGTTAACGGCAGATTTAAGCCCGCAAACAACGAACTATTTCACTTACACGATTACAACGATTTCACTTATATCCGTTACAATACTTGAACTCACAACACCATATCGATAACAATCACAAAAAGAATGAATAAATAAGAGTTATTATTCTCACCTATACTTATTAAATGAACCATGATGAATGAATGCTCTATATTCAAACTCAACCTGGTACAATCTCAGAAGATGAACCATGAATGAATGAATGCCCTATATTCAAACTCATTCTATACATTCATATATATATATATAAACCTAGTTTATAGAGTACTAATTTTAGAATATGCAGGTAGGGGTAGCTGTAACTTCATTAATGACTGAAACGTTACATCTATCTTACACTGGGGATCAATGAATTGAAATATTGAATGAACATATAAATGCTTTGTTAGCCGCGAATTCATGATTCAAGCTTAGTATTTTTAGTTGATCACACTAGCACAAACTGGACAGGCCCATTAAATCTCGTCCAAGAAAGAGTAAATAAGGTATATATTTATAGGATCAAAGGCCACACTCACAATACAAATAGTAAATAAGGTAAAAGACCCATTTTAGAAAAGATCCTGCACAATTTGATACATGCAGCTGGCAAAAGATATTCATTAATAACTCATATAGGACAAAACATGACACTGTCGCAAAAACAATACGTAGAAGATTCAACTTTCAGAATGGTGTCAATCCTTCCATCTTTGAATCACTTAGGGTGGTGGTAACCATGCCTAAACCATTTTTTCATGCCTAATCACCCACCAATTATATCATTCCATCTCATCCCATACCAATCTCATACCTAACAATAGATTTTAGTGGCAACCATGCCTAACCATGCCTAACAATAGATTTTCGGGTCAGTTGGTTTCTTTGACTAGCATAACGGCTAGTTGGTTTCCATGTAGAATCGGCAAAGGATGCCGATTATCTTCATTTTCATCCCACACCGATTGAAGCCGAACAAGAGGCAATGGGCATGCCGATCGGTGTCCTTGATGCCGAAGGCATACCGACTTGGTTGCCACCACCTTAGAAAATGTACCTAGTTATTTTAAAGTCTCTTGGACAATTATTTGTGCTCTAAAGTTTTTAAATTATGCATAACTAGCTCTTGCTCTTTTATGTTACAGATCTTATACTCCGTAGCATAGTTGTTAAAATCCCGATACTAATCTTAGAATATTAAAATTTTACGATACCACGAAGACGATATTACGAAAAGTTGGGGAGAGTATTTCTCCTCACTTTTCAACGGAGGAAGCACTGAAGGAAGCGGGGATGTAGGGAGCAATACCCAAAGACCGGAATGCTATTATTCTAGGATTAGTCAACCAGAAGTTAAGGTTGCACTACAGAAGATGGGAACTAACAAAGCGGTAGGGCCGGACCAAATTCCCATAGAGGCTTGGAGGTGCCTGGGGAAAGAAGGGGTAGAATGGCTGACCTGCCTCTTCAACAAGATCTTCTCTGGTGCGAAGATGCCAGAAGAATGGAGACTGAGTGAGGTAATACCCATCTACAAGAACAAGGGGATGTGCAAGTGTGTAGCAATTATAGGGGCATCAAGCTTCTTAGCCACACCATGAAGCTTTGGGAGAGAGTTATTGAAAGGAGGCTGAGAAGGGAGACTATGTTGTCTGAGAACCAATTTGGTTTTATGCCAGGAAGGTCTTCGATTGAGGCTATCCACCTTCTCAGAAGTCTCATGGAGAAGTATAGAGAGAGACAAAAGGACCTTCATATGGCGTTCCTTGATCTTGAAAAGGCGTATGATAGTGTCCCTCGAGAGTTGATTTGGAGAACTCTTATTAACAAGGGAACACCAAGGAGATACGTGAGTGTCATTAAGGATATGAAGGGTTAAGACCCGTGTAAGGTCCACCGTGGGGATCTCAGAGTTTTTCCCTGTGAAAGTTGGGCTACACCAGGGATCTGCTTTAAGCCCCTACCTTTTTGCCTTAATTCTAGATGAATTATCTCAAGGGATACAAGATGGCATCCCGTGGAGCATGATTTTTGCTGACGATATTGTGTTGGTGGCAGAATTGGCGGAAGGATTAAACAGCAGGCTTGAGCGCTGGAGGGAGGCCCTTGAAGCCAACGGGCTTCGGGTGAGCAGAGAGAATACCGAATACCTGAGATGTGAGTTTGGGAGGAGTGAGTCAGACCACCACGAGGATATTCGTATCGGAGACCAGACCCTACCACCCAAAGAGGCCTTTAGATATTTGGGATCGATGATTCACAAATCAGGGAGGATTGATGAGGACGTAACCCACCGGATCAGAGCTGGTTGGGCGAAATGGAGGGTGGCGTCGGGTATCCTTTGCGACAGGAACGTCCCCTTAAAGTTAAAGGGGAAATTTTATAGGGTGGCGATTAGACCGGCTATGTTATACGGGTCCGAGTATTGGCCCATCTCCAAAGCCCTTGCTAACAGGGTAGAGGTGGCAGAAACGAGGATGCTAAGATGGACTTGTGGTAAAACCTTGCTTGACATGATCCCGAACGGAGTTTTCAGAGCAAAACTGGAAGTCGGAAATATTATTGCGAAGATGAGAGAAGGAAGGTTGAGGTGGTTCGGTCACGTTAGGAGGAGGCCTCAAACAACACCGGTTAGAAGGGTCGAGACGCTGGTTGTAGATGGCGTGAGAAGAAGGCGGAACCCAAACTCGGGTGGGAGGATAGACTTAAGCTTGACATGTCGGAGCTTCACTTGTCGGAGGACATGACCTCAAATAGGAAAGGGTGGAGAGATAGGATTAGGATCTGCGGTTAGTCTTGGGTTGGGTCTTTGTGGGTTTAGATGGATTGGGTGGGATAGTCTTTAGGCGTCTCGATGTTTTGCCTTGCACCTCGGGGTTTTCGGTTTTGGTGCCTCCCTTTCTTGCTTTGCCGTAGTTTTAGGCCCCGTGCGCTGCTTTGTATTGCTCAGTGTTTGTTTAGGCTTGCTTGCTTTCATTGCCATGCTTTGCTTTGGTGCTCTGTTTTTTGCTATGCCTTAGCTTTAGGATGCGTGCGTTGCTTTTGCCTTGCTTTGTTGCTCCCGTAGGTCTTACTGCTTTTCTTAGTGCTTGTCTTTGGTGCCTTGCCTTGTTCTTGCTTGCTTCTTGCTTGTGCTTGTCGTCTTCTGTTTTCTGCTTTCTTGTCTTTTCTTTCTCACCCGCACACTTTGCACTTGTCGGAGGTCTCGTTGGAAGCAGTCTCTCTACTTCCGGGTTTATCCGGGGCAGGGGTAGGATATGTCTACATTTTACCTCCCCCATACCCCGCCTCGGTGGGATTGGGTAGGTTGTTGTTGTTGTTGTACGATACCACGAAGCAAGAACGATTCGGATCTTACGTAAAATCTTAGCAAGCTTAGGATCTTATAAAATCCCTATCTTGACCATAAGATCTTAAGATATAATCTGACCCGATCGTATTTATTGCAAACCGTAAACTTAAAAAACTATAAATATATGGATTATATTTTATAGAATTTAGAAAGAACATGTTAATCTTTTTAAACATTTCATATTCATAACTTAGAACAACATATTCATGACACATTCATATAAAACTGACAATCGTACAAGTTCAAACTTCGCCGTGCAGACGATGAGGGTAACCATGGCGAGGCATAACGAGCATAGTCGGTATCATGACAAGGCATGGCGAGCAAGCTGACTTGGCACGGCGAGGCCCGGTGAAATCACACCAGGTATTGATAGTGTAATTATTATATATTATCTTTTGACAAAGAGTTAAATAATCTATTGTTTGAGATCTAAAAAGATATCAATCATGTTATAACTGCGTGATAACACAATAATGTAACTGCTTAAAACGCGTCGCATTACATAGACTGTGTTCCATTCATTGTGATTGGCATAAATTGTGTTATGGGTCACATACAAGGAAAAACTAGATGGTGTCCCACGATATCACACAACCCAGATATATTGCGACTTTTGTAAGGTTTATATCGTAAATAATCTTGATTTTTTAACCGCACAACGTTAAAATTTACGTTTCTGGCTTTTTATTGATTACTTTATTATTGAATAAAAAAAAGTAACCTGAAACTTTGATTATGCTATCTCAAATGTGGAAATATACCTATGTTATCATAACTAGCAGGTACCCGCACGATGCGGCGATGGATACGTGTGACTTTTTATTTTTTTATTTTTATTTTTTTTCCCGAAATGTGATGTTATTTGACCATACTTTTTTACTCATGGTGGTGGTGGTCGGATGGTATGCATGGTGATCTTTCGTGGTGCCGTGGTTGGGCTCATCTGGCGGTCGGATAGTGGCTAGATGGTGGTTGGATGGTGTGTTGTGGAGGTTATGTGAGATGAGATGAGATGAAAATATTTGTGTCTGAGTTTTTTATTTTATATTTGTGTGATGTATAAATAACTATGTAAATGGGTTGTTACAAGTTTTTAGATGGTTTCTAGAGGCATGTATTATTTAGAGGGCTATTACAAGTTCTGAATTTAATACACTTAATTATTAAAATATAACGTTTATTTATATGTGCAAGCTATTAAAATTTTCGTAATAGTCAAATGTTAAATCTTAATTTTCAAGTCTTCCATTATTAGCAAGTGTCAAATCTTTTTTAGGGAGAATTGAATATAGATATCCCTTTAAAGTGAAAAATTGCATTATATTCTTGGTATAAGTTTTTGATACACATGATACAATGATTTTTATACATGCTTTGGATATAGATGAATGCTACACTCACAAAATAATATCAAATGAATGGTTCACAAAATGAGGTGTCGAGAGTGATTGATGTATTTTGTTAATAGTTTATCTTTTTCTTTGATTAAGTCAATCACTCCACCTGATTTTGTAAACCATTTTGTTAATGATTTTTTGTGAGTGGTTCATTTCTTTTGAAATATATGCAATTTTGCATCTTTTGAAGCAAAAACCCCTTTTTATAAAGTATTATAGATGGGAGGTGATTGCACACTCTGATAAATGATTGAGACACTCAAATTTAAAGTGTTTGAGCATTTATAATTTTGGGATGAACATAACTAAAAGTAATATGAGAATATATATGTCAAAACACTATAAATTTGAATGTACCTATAAATTCCGAGAGTGTGCAAATCACCCCCATTATAGATGTTCAATGGAATTAGTACACGAAAAAAAGCAGTTTGAATTTTAGTGAAGCCATAATTTTTGTTATGAGAATTGATATCTATATCACATCTTTTGATGCATGCACCATAATTTGTGCATTACGGTTTGTGCTGATACAATCGCATAATGCACAAATTGTATGCATGCATCAAAGATGTTGTTATATCACCCCTTTTGTTATACGCAACCGATTGATTTGCCCTGACTTAACAGCCGTTTTTTTAATTAGGGACAAGTTATCCACACCCTCCCATAGAGAGGGTATCCAATGATTGAGTGCATCGCAGGCTTGTACGGTGTGCATCGCGGGTTATACGGTTTGACCCAAACCCTATGATGTGACAACATAGGGAGGGTATTTATATCACATCCCTTCTAATTATTATTATAGCTATATGCAATCTTTTAATACTAGGAACCTAAACTAGGGTACACTATGGATGTAACTATACACAGTGTGATCAATAAATTTGTAGTAGCTACCTCGAGTTAAATATGGATATGGGAATTATTGGTTCATTTTAAGGTAAAAAATAACTTCTCGCTTTTATGCATTCCTTTTATGGCTGGTGATAAATAAATATAATGTACTTTGCAAAATGCTAATAGAAAATTTAAAGCTTTATAATATCATATAGTCATAGTTATGCACTTATGCCTAAGGCACAAATTAAGAAGGTTAAACCTTTATTTGGAATGCATCGAGTTAAAGCGTATTTGACTATAAGATTAGACTAAGAGGGTTGTGGAGGTTCACGGGATCTGGCCTCATGAAGTTTTATGTAGGCCTCACTCCCTACAAAAGGCGGAGGTCCTTTATACTTTTGGTAGAACTGAAGCAGCCTCTCTACTTTAGGTAGGGGTAAGGCTGTCTACATCTTAACCTCCCTAAACCAGAAGCGGTATTGGGTCCCATAACGTGAAAGACGCCATTGGGAGTTACTTTACTTTTTACTTTGGGTTATTGACTACACACTTTCTCCCAAACACATCGATATAAACTGCATCCAAATACATTGTTTGTTTATCTATGCTTTAAATGTTTTCTTACGTGATAGAATATAATTATTTTGCTACTCACTGTTTAGGCTCGAAATATAGTTATCAAAGTGATAGATAGCTAAACGTAAAGACCACAGTAATGTTTATTGATCTTTGACTCCGTAACTCGTATCGTTCATTTATTGTTAACTTTTATTTTAACATTAATTGGGCTAAAGGGCATTACACCGAAGGTGCCGAGCTAGTTGACTCGGTCCTTGATGTGGTTCGTAAAGAGGCTGAAAATTGTGATTGCTTACAAGGTGAGTAAAAACATTAATATATCTTTCTAAGTACAGTAACATGTAAAAAGGACTAGATACTAACATTTTATTATGTGACAGGTTTTCAAATATGCCACTCACTTGGAGGGGGGACTGGATCCGGTATGGGAACCTTATTGATATCAAAGATCCGTGAAGAGTATCCAGATCGAATGATGTTGACTTTCTCGGTTTTCCCTTCACCAAAAGTGTCGGATACCGTTGTTGAGCCTTACAACGCCACCCTTTCTGTCCACCAACTTGTCGAAAATGCTGATGAGTGCATGACTCTTGATAACAGGCGTTGTATGATATATGTTTCCGAACACTTAAGCCCGCTAACCCAAGCTGTAAGTCAACTAAACTTTTTTTGTAATCTGTTTAACCCTTAAACTTTTTTTTCGCAATGGTTTAGCCTCTAATATTTAATTTTCTCATTGCAATTGGCGACTTAAATCACTTGATCTCAACCACTATGAGTGGGGTCACATGCTGCCTCCGGTTTCCGGGTCAACTCAACTCGACCTCCGTAAACGGCAGTAAACCTCATCCCATTTCCCCGCCTTCTCCCGTTAACTTCCAGAGGATCACAACAATACCGCTCCTTAACCATCCCAGAACTCACTCAACAAATGTAGGACTCCAAAAACATGATGTGTGCAGCTGACCCCCCACGGCCGTTACCTCACTGCCTCAGCCATGTTCCGTGGCAAAATGTCCACAAAAGAAGTAGACGAGCAAATGATCAATGTACAAAACAAGAACTCTTCTTATTTTGTTGAGTGGATCCCAAACAATGTAAAATCAAGTGTTTGCGACATCCCACCAACTGGGCTCTCCATGTCGTCCACTTTCATAGGAAATTCAACTTCGATTCAAGAGATGTTTAGGCGCGTTTCTGAGCAGTTTACAGTTATGTTTAAAAGGAAGGCTTTCTTGCATTGGTATACTGGTGAAGGTATGGACGAAATGGAGTTCACGAGGCGAAAGTAACATGAATGATTTAGTATCTGAATATCAACAATATCAAGATGCTGTGGCTGATGATGATATTGAAGAAGAGGAATATGATGAAAATTAAAAGTCAAAGATGTGAAAGCCAAAGGTGTGTAATATTATGAATGGGTTGATTTGTTTATGTATTTTGGGTATTTTCCAATTTTGTTCTTGTATGATTCCTTTGGTTATTGCCAAATAAAGTATTTCAACTTCTTTTTGAGGTAACTTTGAATTTTTTAGAGGTGACTTGGTTTGACCAAAGACATTATAAACTCGAAAAACAGTCGATAACAACAGCATATCCTATGGAAATTTCAGTCTAAACAAGTGAATCAAGAAATTTGTAAGGAAATGACAGGAAGGCGAAAAAGTTTACGAGTTTAGTTGCATACGAGTGAAAACAAGCCCATGTTCTTAACTGCTGCTAGATTTACAGAATAGCACACCATATAATTACTATCAGCAAAATATGTGTAAATTGACAGTTGAATCCCGTTATACACCTAAGATATCTATATGAACTTCAAAGTTCTCTAACCTGGTGTCAAGGATAAAGATGCCATTCATCACCTTCATGATGTGACGTCGCTAAGAACCCCCAACTAGGATTAACTCACGCTACACTATGCTATAAAAACCAAACTAAATTTACACCCTTTTCTGTTATTATGCTTCTAGTTTCACATAGATATGTCACCTTTTTCTTGGATGATCACCTTTTGATGTTTTCTAGGATGGTTTTAAAAGCGGGTGAGAAAATCTTTAGAATGTTTCTTTCTTGAAAATTATCAAGTGACGTGCTTTTTCTCTTCAAAGCGGACCCTTCCTTGAGTGCAATTTGTGCTTCTTTTCCTTTCCTAGAGCATAAAGTGGGAAATAGCTT
>OU343217.1:60936855-61164756 GCA_910596185.1 Chrysanthemum makinoi | reverse complement strand
ATCCAAATATATACAAATTGAGTCTAGAGCCAGCGAGATCATCCAGTAAATCTCATTAGGACACTTTTCAATGAGACTCCTACATTTTCACACAATGTGGAAGAGAGATTATATCTTGAGTCCCTACGCATTATCCTTATTAGTATTGCGAGAACATCCGAGTGATATTATAATAAATATGCACAATGAAGATGGAAAGCCTTAGGAGCCAACATCGAACAAGCTCTACGGTTGGTGGCATGTGAGATCTATTCAATATAGATCAACCATGTGATGACAAGCTGAGCGAGAAACAATGGGGCTGATTCAATCCTTTGAATCAATATCCTGGTTCGAGGTTATGGATTGTGGATACCTTTGAAAAGCCCAGGTCTTTATGGCAAAACTCTTTTCTTTAGCGCCGGCCAGGTGTCGCGAATACTTCAAATCCAAAAGGTGTTTATGATTGATAATTGATTTTCATTAAAACCGTTTTAGTATTGCAAAACAAATTCTATTGTGCGATACACGATTGTTTTCTCTTTCTTTTCCATGTGAATCTCTATTCATTTGGTTCTACACTCACTGGCAGTTCCAATGCTTCTTTGAGATGTTAGGTTTGAGAACGGCTAAATTTCTTGAGAAACAATCAGGGAAATTCTTTGGAATTATACCGATCACGAGGCGGTACTTATGCTTGATCAACGAGGCAGGTGGGCGTGTACCTCAATTCAACAAAAGTGATCAAAGACACTCTTGTGCTTTTATTGCTAAGCTGCATTTTATGCGAGGAACACTCGTTTGCAATGATGGAATGGGTGTAGATAGATCTCATACAATACATTCATTTCTCAAGAAATCATGATAAGTGCATCAATGACTCGATATTTTCACCCATTATGCTTTCTGGCTGCTGCCAATATCATGATGAATCAGCGAAAGCTTCGCTACTCGATGAGAAGATATCATGATCCTAAATGTGAGCATGTGGTCAGAAGTCACAACATCACACCAACACCCAGCTGATGATCTGGTGGCTCAAAAGTATTATCCGCGTGGATCGATAAAGACCTCCACTTGGATTAACCAAACATGCAATGAGAAGAATCAATGACTCTGAGCTTGAGCAATGTACTACATCAAGAATGCAAGAACATTTGTTAATATAATATGTTTTGTATTCAATGTAATTTTAGTATATGGTTGAGGTGACCTCCTTAGGGGAGATTGTTAGGAATTAGAAATTCAGGTATTAAAGTGTGTCACCTCTAGTATATGTAATCGTTAGAAATTCGTGAGTCGTAGTTCTTTTAAGCTAAGAAGTAGTATTTAGTTAAGTAACACCGAGTGAGGAGGGCCGGTGGGGTCTTTACCCACTTTGTATGCGATCCACAGCCCGTTGTGTGGCGTTTTATTGTAAGACTATAAATACTCTCTACCTTCCAAGGTAGAGAGTTGGAGCTCATAATAAGATTTTTCTTTCTCTCACTAAAGTTCCCTAAACCCCTAACTTTCTCTTTCTAAAACTCTTGTACGCCTACTTTGTGTTATGGTTTGATGTGTATGTGAAATCCAATATCTTACAGAAGTCTAACAACCCGACCCGATAAGTAATCCAATTCGGGTTGTTATCGGCTCGAGTTATGTCGGGTTACTCGGGTTCCCTAATCTAATATATCTATTTGGCTCACTTGCAGACAAGTTGAGGCGAGCTGGCTTCTGTTGTGCAAGGTTATATCTGAATCGATTGGATGTCTTCGAATCTTTGTGAGCAGTTACACGATTAAAATAGTGAATATACGTTAGCGTGATCTAGAGTTTTAGATGCATTGTTGGAGCTTGAAAAGCATAGCTAAGATATTTGACTTCTTATAATGTTTTACTAGTAGTTCATTTTGTCTTGGAACATGATAAGTATTAAGTTAGACATGCATATATAGGTAACACACGAAATTGGGGATTGGTAAATGTTTGGCATCTATTTAAGAAACCTTAAAATTATCAAGTGAATGAAATAAACTTAGCTTTCATGTCTTTGAATTAATCTTGGGCCAGGAGATTATATTCTTGTTAGTATTATATTATAATGACACTTCACCATCTAATATGAAACGTCTAATATGAAACGTTGGTTCCATGTCAAATCGAGACCATGAAGAACAGGGGGTCGCGAATACCATGAACATGGAATGTGATACATGCAGCTGGCAAAAGATATTCATTAATAACTCATAAATAAGGTATATATTTATAGGATCAAAGGCCACACTCACAATACAAATAGTAAATAAGGTAAAAGACCCATTTTAGAAAAGATCCTTCACAATTTGATACATGCAGCTGGCAAAAGATATTCATTAATAACTCATATAGGACAAAACATGACTTGTGCCAAAAACAATACGTAGAAGATTCAACTTTCAGAATGGTGTCAATCCTTCCATCTTTGAATCACTTAGGGTGGTGGTAACCATGCCTAAACCATTTTTTCATGCCTAATCACCCACCAATTATATCCTTCCATCTCATCTCATACCAACGTTTGTACTTGTCTTTCTCTCTCTTCTTTTCTCTCTCCTCCTTTTATTCTTCTCCTCCCAGACTATTTCTACCATCTTATAGCTTTCAACATCAAGCTTGATTACAATTAAACACCATCAACATCTTCCTCATATCAATCCGAGCTAAACGGTACAAATCATTTTGCTGCCAAATCGCCGACGCGCCACCAGCGGCGCCACCGATCTTCAATTTGGTCCTTTTTCCGGCTAAGTTCGGATTTATGATTTTCGCACCGTGTTTCCTCTCTTTCAGGTTGTTTTGAGGACCTGTGGACTGACCCATCCGAAGACTCTTGGACGCGGTTTTAATGCCGTCGCCGTGCTTCACTCGCCTCTGGCTGGCCGTAGAATTTTTCCGGCAGCAGCAGCGTTTGTTTTCTTTATCCCCTTACTCACATATATTTTTGCGCTACCTGGCTGTTTGTTGTTTTTTGGGTGGTTGTGTTACCGTTTCTTGTGCGTGCCCTTTTTCCTTTGTTTGTGGTCTTTTCTTTGCTTTAGCGTAGGTTTCTTGTTGGGGTAGGATAGACGCCTTGGTTTGCGATGGTTACCTGAGGTCATGTCTTGCCGAGTTGGGTGGTGTAGGCGGGTTAGGCGAGGTTAATGGGGTAGGTGGGGTTGTCGGTGTTGATGGATTAGGCGGGGTGGGTGGGGTAGATGGGGTTGGCGGGGTTAGGGGAGTAGGTGGGGGGAGCGGACTTGGCGGTATAGGAGGGTCAGAAGAGCGTAGGGGGGTAGGAGTTTTGCTTGGGCGAAGTCCTCTCGTAGGATTAGGGTGGGTAGTTGGAATGTTGGGTCCTTGACAAGAAAGCTCTTTGAGCTGGCGGATGTGTTGAGGAGTCATAAGGTTGACATTTCGTGCTTCCAGGAGACAAAATGGAAGGGCTACAGCTCGAGGGAGGTTAACGGTTTCAAACTTTGGTACTCAGGCTCTAAGACAGCGAAGAACGGAGTTCTGCATTATTTTGCGGCAGCTCTCAAGGATAATGTTGTGCAAGTGATCCAGGAGGAAGCGATAGGACATGGCGATTACGTTGGTCATTTATGGAGAGACCGTTAACGTAATCAGTGCATATACACCACAGGTGGGTCGGAGTGAAGTAGAGGAAAAGAACTTCTGGGACTCCTTTGATGAGCTTCTTAGGGAGTGCCCCTCGGACCAACGTTTGTTTATAGGTGGTGACTTGAAGATAGCGTAGGAGCGGCTTCGGATGGCTATGCGGGGGTTCATGGTGGTTTTGGCTTTAGAGTTAGGAATGAGGAAGGTCGGTCGATTTTAGAGTTTGCTTTAGCTCACGACTTTGTGGTTGTAAATTCTTTCTTTAAGAAGATAGATGAACACTTGATCACCTTCCAGAGTGGGGGTCACAACACCCAGATTGACTATCTGATGGTGCGAAGAGGTGACCTTAGAGCGTGCAGGGACTGTAGGGCTTTCCCAGGTGAGGCATGCTCATCCCAACACAGATTGTTAGCTTTGGATACACTCTTCGTGAGGCAACAACCTAGGAGTGCAGCTACCAGGTTGGAGAGGATCCTTTGGAAGAATTTGAACGAGGGGACGGCAGAGTCTTTTAGAATGAAGGTATTCGAGGGACTCTCTTCACAGTCGGAGGACTTGACTGCTAGAGATGCGGACCAGTTGTGGACTTTTCTCGCCGGCATCATTAAAGACGCAGCAAAAGAGTGCCTCGGCGTGGCTAGAGGGACAACTAAGACCCAGCCACCTAACAGGGAATCTTGGCAGTTTAGTGAGGAAGTGCAATCCAAAGTTGCCGAGAAACAATCAAGGTTCAGAGAGCTTCTTCGGTGTAGAGAGGGTCATCAAAGACTCACATACAGCGGAGGGAGGTACAAAAACTAGCTAGAAGCGAGCTTCGGTAGCGAGAAAAGAAGGAAAAGGCATCTGAAGATTTGTACAAAATTGGACTCCAAAGAGGAGCAAACGATATATTCATGATTGCTAAAGCCCGAGAGAGGAGGAGGATTTAGGAAACATCAAATATATCAAAGATGTAGGCGGCGGACCATTGTGCCTGAAGATATTAGGAGAAGAGAAGGGGAGAGTATTTCTCCTCCCTTTCAGGGAAACATTGAAGGAAGCGGGGAAGAAGAGATCTTTACCCAACGTCTTGAATGCTACTATTCGAGGATTAGTCAACAAGAAGTAAAGGTTGCACTACGAAGATGGGAGGAACTCATGGCGAGGGCTGGATCAAATCCCGATAGAAGCATGGAGGTGCACAGGAAGAGGAAGGGTACGGTTGACTTTCCTCTTCAACAAGATCTTTTCAGAGGCTAAGATGCAGGGAAGATTGGAACTTCAGTGAAGTCATCCCCATCTACAAGAACAAAGGGGATGTGCAAGTGTGCAGCAATTATAGGGGCATCAAGCTCCTTAGCCACACCATGAAGCTGTGGGAGAGAGTTATTGAAAGGAGGCTAAGAAGGGAGAGCGAGGGGTGTGAGAACCAATTTGGCTTTATGCGGGAAGGTCTTCGATTGAGGCTATACACCTCGAGAAGCTGATGGAGAAGTATAGAGAGACAAAAAGGATGCGCATATGGCGTTCCTAGATCTTGAAAAGGCTTATGATAGTATCCCAGAGAGTGATATAGGGTAATCTTATTATAAGGGAACACCAAGGAGATACGTGAGAGTCATTAAGGATATGTACGAGAGGGCAATGACGCGGGTTCGGTCTACTGTGGGGATCTCAGAGTTTCTCCCTGTCAAAGTTGGGCTACACCGAGGGATGCCTTTAAGCCCATACCTTTTCGCCTTGATTCTTGATTACCTTTCTCGTGGGATACAAGAGGACATCACGTGGAGGATGATATTTCGACATTGTATTGGTAGCGAGATCGGCGAGGAAGGGTTAAACTCAGAGCTAGAGCTCTGGAGGGAGCTCTTGAAGACACACGGACTCGGGGTGAGAGAGAGAGAGAATACATGAGATATGATTTTGGTAGGATCGAGGCTGGTCACCATGAGGATATTTGTATCGTGACGGATCTGCCTCCCAAAGAGAGTCTTTTAGATATCTGGGATCGATAATTCACAAATCGAGGGAGGATAGGCGAGGACGTAACCACCGGATCGAGAGGGGTTGGGAAATGGAGAGCGGGGAGTCCTCTGTGACGAGGAGCGTCCCTTAAAGTTAAAGGGTAAATTTTATAGGATGGCGATTAGGCCAGGCTATCTTGTATGCAGTCCGAGTGTTGGCCTATCTCCAAGGCCCATGCTAACAGGGGGGTGGAAGTGGCGAGCCGAGAATGCTAAGATGGACTTGTGGAAAATCTTTGCTTGACATGATCCGAGCGGAGTTTTCGGATCTAAACTTGAAGTCGGAAATATTATTTCGAAGATGAGAGAAGGTAGGTTGAGGTGGTTCGGTCATGTCAAGAGGAGACCCCATATTGTAGGTTAGAAGGGTAAAGGCTAGTGGTAGATGGAGTGAGAGAAGGGGCGGACCCAAACTCATGTGGGAGGAGAGACTTAAGCTTGACATGTCGGAACTTCACTTGTCGGAAGACATGACCTCAGATAAGAAAGGGTGGAGATAGGATTAGGATCGTGGCTAGTTTTTACGGGCTTGGGGCTTTCTGGGTTTAGGTAGTTTGGGTGGGTTAGGCTTTTAGGGTTTTAGTTGTTTTGCCTTGCTTTTAAGTAGTTTAGGCCCGTCGCGTTGCTTTGATTTGCTTGTGTTGTTTGAGCTTGCCTACTTTTCTTGCCACTTTGGCTTGTGGTGCCTTGTTTTTGCTCTACTTTTGATTTTCTATGTTGCCTTGCCTTGTTTTTGCCTGCTTTCTGTACTGCTTGTGCTTGTGTTTACTGTCTTCTGCTATCTTCTGCTATCTTTTCTTCTCTTTCTCACCCAGCACTTTGAACTTGGAGGTCTCGTTGGGCGATCTCTACTTTAGGGTTTACCCTGGGGCAGGGGTAGGATCTGTCTACATTTTACCTCCCCCATACCTCGCTTCGGCGGGATTGGGTATATTGTTGTTGTTGTTGTATCTCATCCCATACCAATCTCATACCTAACAATGATTTTAGTGGCAACCATGCCTAACAATAGATTTTCGGGTCAGTTGGTTTCTTTGACTAGCATAACGGCTAGTTGGTTTCCATGTAGAATCGGCAAAGGATGCCGATTATCTTCATTTTCATCCCACACCGATTGAAGCCGAACAAGAGGCAATGGGCATGCCGATCGGTGTCCTTGATGCCGAAGGCATACCGACAGGTTGCCACCACCCTTAGAAAATGTACCTAGTTATTTTAAAGTCTATGGACAATTATTTGTGCTCTAAAGTTTTTAAATTATGCATAACCAGCTCTTGCTCTTTTATGTTACAGATCTTATACTCCGTAGCATAGTTGTTAAAATCCCGATACTAATCTTAGAATATTAAAATTTTACGATACCACGAAGCAAGAATGATTCGGATCTTACGTAAAATCTTAGCAAGCTTAGGATCTTATAAAATCCCTGTCTTGACCATAAGATCTTAAGATATAATATGACCTGATTTTATTTTTTGCAAACCGTAAACTTAAAAAACTATAAATATATGGATTATATTTTATAGAATTTAGAAAGAACATGTTAATCTTTTTAAACATTTCATATTCATAACTTAGAACAACATATTCATGACACATTCATATAAACCGACAATCGTACAAGTTCAAACTTGGCCGTGCAGGCGGCGAGGGTGACCATGGCGAGGCATAACGAGCTCAGTCGGTGTCATGACAAGGCATGGCGAGCAAGCTGACTTGGCACGGCGAGGCACGGTGAAATCACACCAGGTACTCTTAGCATTGATAGTGTAATTATTATATATTATCTTTTGACAAAGAGTTAAGTAATCTATTATTTGAGATCTAAAAAGATATCAATCATGTTATAATTGCGTGATAAAAGAATAATGTAACTGCTTAAAACTAGCGTGTCGTACATAGGCTGTGTTCCATTCATTGTGATTGGCATAAATTGTGTTATGGGTGACATACAAGGCAAAACTAGATGGTGTCCCACGATATCACACAACCGGATATATTTGCGAATTTTGTAAGGTTTATATCGTAAATAATCTTGATTTTTCATAAGCGCACAACGTTAAAATTTACGTTTACGGCCTTTTATTGATTACTTTATTTGAATAAAAAAGTAACATGAAACTTTGATTATGCCATCTCAAATGTGGAAATATACCTATGTTATCATAACTAGCAGGTTCCCGTACGATGCGGCGATGGATACGTGTGACTTTTTATTTTTTTATTTTTATGGTGGTGGTGGTCGGATGGTATGCATGGTGATCTGCTCGTGGTGACAGTGGTTGGGCTCATGCTGGCGGTCGGATAGTGGCTAGATGGTGGTTGGATGGTGTGTTGTGGAGGTTATGTGAGATGAGATGAGATGAAAATATTTGTGTTTGAGTTTTTTATTTTATATTTGTGTGGTGTATAAATAACTATGTAAATGGGTTGTTACAAGTTTTTAGATGGTTTCTAGAGGCATGTATTATTTAGAGGGCTATTACAAGTTTACGAATTTAATAAACTTAATTATTAAAATATAACTGTTTATTTTTATGTGCAAGCTATTAAAATTTTCGTAATAGTTAAATGTTAAATCTTAATTTTTAAGTCTTCCATTATTAGCAAGTGTCAAATCTTTTTTAGGGAGAATTGAATATAGATATCCCTTTAAAGTGAAAAATTGCATTATATTTGATGAGTGTGTAATTACTCATCATTTTTGGTCAAATCTGAACTGCAAAACATTTAAAAACACTCAGAAATGCATCAAAATACTGAAAATATCTCAAAATTGCATTTTATATGTTTCAGATGCAAAATGTTTAAAATCAGATGAAAAACGAGCTTAGTTTGCATAATTGGCGATTTGGTCCCGACTTTCAAATCTTGACAAAATCAGTCCCCGAGCATTTGTTTTGGAATAAAAGTCAACCCAAGTCCTTTCAAAATCAAAATTTATCAAAAATGATCCTTGGGTAAAAGTTTGGAGAATTTACAAGTTTGGTCCTTGAAGTTTCAAAATTGGCAAAAATAGTCCTTGGAAGTTTAAAATGGAAAATTATCTTTTATGGTCCTTGTACTAATGAAACTTGGCAAGATTGACCCTTGGAACAACTTTGCAAAATTACAAATTTGGTCCTTGGTTTTGTGGAATTGCGTTTTGGTCCTTGTACTTATAAACCAAAATCCAACCGGGCCTTGTTATTAATACCAAGCCCAAAACCAAAACCAAGCCCAATACCCTTTATACGGTCCAGTCAAACTCACAACCGGTCAAATACCCATCCAACCCGGTCAATTGTTAAACACCCCACCCTTTGTCTTCTTCCCCATTCCGCTATTTTCCTTCTTCACCCACTTCTCCATACCACCATACCACCTCCAGCTCAACTCCCACACCCTTATCCTCCACTCCACCCAACAATCCAAAATGCATTTAATGCTTCCTTCAATCTAACACTCCAATCAAAGATTAAGCGGTAAAGTTTTCGCCAAAAAACTAAATCAGGCTAAAAAGGAGTCAGATCATCCAACCAATTTTTTTGGTGGGGAAAGGTTGAGTCTCAAGTGAAAGCTTTTGTTGACTATATAGAGGGAAGCATTGGAGCAAAGGGGTAGTTTTTAGGTTTTAAGCTCCTTCTACGTATATAGCTAAATGTATTTTCATTTCAGTTGTTAATTCAGTTTTTTGTATTTTCAGTTTTTGTAATTCTCACATTGTACTCAGTTTTACATTTTAATCAAATTCAGTTTTTAGTCAGTTATTAATCTCAATCTCATTTCTGTTTTTAAGCTCTCTAATTAGCTTATTGAGTATTCAAAGACATACTTAAGCTTCTTTAATTCAAGTATTCAGTTCAAGTCTCTTATAAAAAAATACAAAAAAAATATGAAAATCTCTTAAAAAATAAAAAAATAAATAAAAAAATTATAGTTAAGCAGTGTTAAGATAAATTTTAGTTATTCAAATTGCTTTCATAAGCTGTTATAAGCTTTTCAATAGCTTATTAATTGCTTATCTGATTACTACTCATTTCACTCTTAAACACTCACAGTCAACAAAAGTCAAACTGATGGCAAGGGAAGCTCAAATTTGGTAGGATTGCTGATGTGGTTTTGGTTTGCTCTTGGTTTAAGTTTATTGGGAGTGCTTATGCAAGTTACAGTTCTTTGGACTTGAGTAAGAGTTATCCAAACTATGTTTTCACTATTTTGAGCTTGAATCTGCTTTAGTAGTTTTCTTGTAGAATTTGGTGTGTTGGTTGGCTTTAATCACTTTGCTTGTGTATTTTGGTTAGCATTAGTTAGATTGAGCATTGGTTTGCTCTGAGTTTAGTAGATTAGATGTTTAAGTTTATATAACAGTTGGAAACCAATGTTTGGATCAGGGTGCATATCTGTGTTAGAAGCTTGTTCAGTGGTTTAGCTTAATAAGTAAAGTCTTATTCAGGTCTGATATAGTCAAATTAGTACTCTAGTTGCATTAGTAATAACTGAAAAGTCAAAATCTGCTTAAATCATTCATAAACAAAAAGCTCAGTTTAGTGTAAGTGTGCATTGCCGTGGACATAGGTTTAGAAATCATCAGATCAGTTTAATCTAGTTTCATTTCAGCTTAAAACATCATCCACACTCCATTTAATTAGCTCATAAGCTCACAAAAGTCAAAACTCATTCTTGTTGCAAAAGTCAAAATGACTCCAAACCAGCTTTTTCCCAAACTTTGTTGATTTTTCATGATTTAAGTTCTGAGTTAAAATAAGTGATACCTTGGGATTTCCTAGTTCAAGTGGTCCTTAATTGAAATTTGATTTTTGTGGGATTTTTGTAATTTTCTATAAGCAGTAAAAGAGGTAAAAGTGCCGCACACACTTGCGTGCTGCGAGTGTGCACGCGATTTTAATAAACTCACAACCAGCTCATGAGAGCTTGTCTTGGGCTAATTTTTGGGTTTACAAGCTCCTTGCCAGGTCTACTTGAGGGTGTGATGATTGGTGCTAAGTTCCAATTAGGATACACCTTCTTCTTTAAAGCTTGAAAGTAGCACCTCAGGACTGAATTCTCTTATGTGATTTTATACTCATAAGCTAGTAGCTGGTTGTCTAGAGGTTTATAGTAGCTGGAATTGGTTGCTTATAGTTAAGTTTAGCATAATTTAGCTTCTGTCTTCATTTGGTGGTTGTTAGTGCTTATTTAGCTTATTACAAGTGCTTATTTCTAAGCACTTTTCACTGCAGCTTCATAATCTTGCACACTAATATAGGTTTTTATATTTTTCATAGATTTAGAATATTATTTTAGACTTTTCCTGAATTTTTCATAAATTTTCATCACTGTTTGCTATTTTTCCTTATTTAAAACAGTTTTTAGGACTTTTTAAATAGCTTTTAATACAAATAAATCCGAAAATCTTCAAAAAAATAAGTTTTCAATTTTCCTAGGTTAAGATAAATATAAAAAGCCAAAAAAATATTTTTCCAGATTTTTCTTAGTTAAATTTGTAATTTTTAGTCATTTAATTAGTTTTAAATAGTTTTTAATTCATAGAAATTAGAATATAAATCAGAAAAATACAAAATTAGTTTTTAAAAGTTTCTTTAGTTATTTTAGATTTTTGAAAAATAGTTTCACAATTTTCCTCTTTATTTTTATAATTTTTAGTATTTTAACTTAGTTTTAAAAGTTTAAAATTAGTTTTTGAGTTAAATTTATATAAGAAAAATCAAGAAAATCCAATTTTAAAAATAGTGATAGCGTTTATTTAATATAATTTATCTTTTTAATTTTCTTTCATTTTTCCTTTGTCATCTAGTATCAATCACAAACCTTTTCCCGTTCAATATCACCCGATCACTATACATTTGGTTATTCAGTCGCACAGCTCGTTGGGACTTAACGACCTGGGGAAACACTATGCTCTCCTGGTTAATTGCATTATGCTCTCAAATGATTGACTCTGGTTGACCATTCCTGGTTAATTTGGGTTGACCGTTTGGGACCGAATCAAATTTTGGCGCCGCTGCCGGGGAGCCGTGCTAATAGTCTTACGTTCAGCAGATTAGTGATTTGAATATTCACTCTTTGTTCATACCATCTATATATATATCTATATTTTCTTATAAAAATCCAAAAACATCTTAAAACATATAAAACACAAGAATATTTTTCTTTTGTTTCTACATATATATAAAACCATAAAACCCAAAAAGATTCTTCTTTCCCCATTTTCATAATTCTCTTGTTTCCTCGAGTTACGTCTAGTGCATGCGCACTCATTCTTCTAGATCATTGAGTCCTTTGCGTGATCTAGCAAAAATTCCTAGAAGACGTTCTCGTAGACGTGTTGCCCAAATAGTCGAACCCGAGATTCGTGCTATTTCAAACAACAATATCATGAGCGAACTATGGCGGAAATGCTCCAGGCACCCAGGGGTTATGGAGATGCCATCATTTTACCGATAATCAATTACGATCACTTTGAATTGAAGACACATTTGATCCAACTTGTGTCTACGAATCAATTCCGCGGGTTTGATCGAGAAGACCAGTATGCACACATCCGTTGGTTTAACAAGTTGACTTCAACGATCAATTTCAAAGATGTACCACAAAAAGTAATCAAGTTGATGCTTTTTCCATTCTCACTTGAGGGGGCAGCCGGATTGGGCGGAAAAACCCCTCGATCCATCGAAACTTGGGAGGATCTTGTTCAAAAATTTGTCAATTATTTCTTTCCTCCATCAAAGACAACTAATCTTAAAAATGAAATTTCGGATTTCGTCAAAATTTCAATGAAAACTTTGGAGAGGCATGGGAGAGATTCAAAGATCTCCCGGGAAATGCCCCATCATGAATTCACGGAGCTTCAACAAGTTAATATCTTTTATAATGGGTTCAACGGTAACGATCAAGATTCTTTGAACGCTGCGGCAGGGTGGCAATATCTTGAATCGTAAGCCTAAAGATGTGATTGAGATTTGCGAAATAAAATCAAAAGTTCCTATTTCGCGCAACAAAGTCAATATTCGAACACTCCGCTTCTTCATCCGGTAACTCTTCCTAGTTAGCCGCTCCGATAGCGCTCTAACGGGCGTCATCCGTTGTATGATAAAAGAGGTAAAGGAAATCAAATTCATAAGCCGGAACCAATCAAAGTAAACAAGGTGTGTGAAAACTTGTAGTGGTCCACACGCGTATTATGATTGTCAAGCAACCGATGCTTCATTTTACCAAGCTCCGCTTACGTAAATCACAATATCGACCACAAGCTGATCCTCACTACCGTGCACCTAGCGGTATGACACCACTGGTTTTCCTCGTATAAAACCATGGCAATCAAAATCGCTTTGTTCCAAATCAAGGACAAAACTTCAATAACTCTCAAAATTTCAATCAAAACCAGAACAATTCCAACCAACCATATCAAGCTCCAATCAGAGTTATCAACAACCTTCTCAAGCTCCTACCCAAATGACTTCATGAAAATTACTGAGTCAAGCATACGTTCAATGCAAACTCGGATCAATAACATGAGAGTTGAGCTAAAAAGGAAATTGATACCACATTGTCTCGGCAGACAAATGAGTTGAAGAATATGACGAGGCGGTTTCATGAACATGAATATTAACAAAGCTTCGTCATCTTCTGGGGACTCCCAAGCAATGAGTTCCAAATCCAAATGCCGAGTTGAAAGCCGTCACTACTCGTAGTGGTAAGCGCAATGGACCTTCGACTCCAATGCCTCCTCCACCGGGAGCAATGAGTCAAGTTACCAAGGATACAACGGACAAGGTGCATTTTTCAAGCCCACGATACCGCCACGTCCCACCTTCGGAGTCCAAGCTTTAAGTCCGGAACCGAAGTTCAGAAGACGAATTGAGCCGAGAAATAACTTCCATCCCGGCTCAAAAGTCTAGTCAACTTCCTTACCCATCAAGAATGCATGATGAGAAGCTCAAAGACAAAAACAAAGAGCAAATGGAAAAATTTTCCAAATTTTCAATGAACTACACTTTGATATAAGCTTCGTTGATGCTCTCGTTCTAATGCCCAAATTTGCATCCACGCTTAAAGGCTTACTGAGCAACAAAGATAAGTTATATGAGATGGCTAAAACCCCTCTCAATGAGCAATGCTCAGCGGTCCTTCTCAAAGCTTCCCAAAAGCTTGAAGACCCCGAGGTTTTAATCCCATGTGATTTCTTGGGGATGGTTCAATGCTCGCTTGGCGATCTTGGCGCTAGCATTAACCTCATGCCACTCGGTATGGAAAAGCTGTCTCTTCCTAAACTTACATCCACTTGTATGACACTCGAGCTAGCGGACCGTACCATAACTCGTCCACTTGGGATAGCCGAGGATGTTGTGGTGAAAGTAGGAAAGTTTCACTTTCCTATTGACTTTGTTGTAGTAGACTTTGATGCGATCCTAGAGTTCCCCTCATCTTAGGGAGAGCTCTTGAGAACGAGTCAGTGCTCTAATGATGTATTTGCAGAGAGAGTTGACCATACGGGTTGACAACGAAGAACTCACGTTTAATATCAACCAAAACTCCAAACCTCTATCCAAACAGGGTGTTGCCACAATTGATCAAAAATCGAGAAAGAATCAATGCAACACTCTCAAATTTCCGGTTAGAGGAGTCACCAAAAACGTCTGAGCTAAAAGCTTTGAAAATCAACACTGGTTCAAACAAATGGTTTGAAAGTTGTACCAAGGAAGTCAAGAGTGTTCTTGATGATGATGATCTTGAATTGGAGACTTTATCGGAAGTGGTGGAAATTGCTAGCTCAAAGAGCACACCACTTGTCCCACCTCCGGTCAGTCTATGTATCGAGTTTGTTAACTCTGTAGATGAAACCAAACTCTCTTTGGTTTCATCTGGATTGGATGATGATGTTTGTGATCCAATGGGAGACATTCTTCCCATTGAAGAATTGCTCAACAATGATCCATCATCTCTAGTCTTATTATTCCGACTCTTCCATCCCTTCTCTCTCTCCGGATGAGGAAGATGACAACTTTTGGAATGAAGTCGATGCCTTTCTTAATGATGAGTCGATTCCAACAGGGATTGATAATACTTACTTTGATTCGAGGAGGGACATCCTTTTACGGAAAATCTGTTGATTGAAGAACCGTTTCCAACCCTCCCTCCCGGACATCTTATTGACAATCACCATACAAGCTTCAAGTTCAAGCTTAAAAATGTCAAAATGGTGATTTGCTTCTTACTGATGAGGAATGGACATGCATTCTCATCTTTATTCCATTCTTCACAGATGGTGTGGTTGCTCTTTCCCTTTTCTCTTTCGGGAATGAGGACACCATCTTTGACCCCGGTATCATCCTTTATAGTTTCTTCTATTAACAATACCGCGGTTGTATCTCGTCGGTGTGGAACTTTCCGATGTTCATATGTTTATTAACATTGTGAACGAAAGTCCGATCGAGATTGGTTTTCCACGTTGCTTCCCCAATGAATACGGGGTCGAGTCAAGCTAGCGACTCGGGAATCAAAAACAGTAGCACACTATATGGGTTTTCACCGTATTTCGACTTCTCTATTTTCTACCACCCTAGTGTGGGGAGTTGCCCCATTGTTGTATATAAGTTTCAAAAAAAGGTGTAGTAGTATTTCCCTTTTACGTTCTATGTTTCGGCATAACCGCCGGTACTTTGAATATTGAGGGCAATATTCATTTCTAAGTGTGTGGGGAATTCTCCGAATTTTATCATATAATTATACCACCCATTCCCCATTTTTTGCCAAAATTTTTTTGGAGTAAGTGTTTTGCACTTACTCGGCTTATAGTTATCGATCCGCATGTCTAATAAACTAAAGGATTGGCTAATCCAAGAGCAAACGGCTCTTGGTAAAGATATCTCAAATCCGTTGACGGCTTGCAATTTGCCCAAATTGTATGGTGTTCAGCTCACCATATCTTTAATTAGTGAAGAGTTGGCTAGCCCGCAAGTTTATGGATTGTGGTAAAGGCAGTTGGAAAACCATAATTGGTAATCGACTCACCAAAGATATTTTATCTATGAGTTGGCTAGTCCAGAAAGCGGCTACGGTAAAGACAAATCAAACTGTTGGAAGGCGGTGATTTGCTCAAAATCATTTGGTTATCGTTGTACCAAGGTTCTTACTTGAACTGAAACAATTGGCTAATCCAGAAGTAATGGCTTTTGGTAAAAAGATTCAAATCCATTAAGTTTTCTCAAAATATTGCTAGGGACTAGAAATAGTTTCTTGTGGGGGATTGATGAGTGTGTAATTACTCATCATTTTTGGTCAAATCTGAGCGCAAAACATTTAAAACACTCGAAATGCATCAAAATACCGAAAATATCTCAAAATTGCATTTTATATGTTTCAGATGCAAAATGTTTAAAATCGGATGAAAAACGAACAAAGTTTGCATAATTGGCGTTCAGTCCCGACTTTCAAATCTTGACAAAATCAGTCCCCGAGCATTTGTTTTGGAATAAAAGTCAACCCAAGTCCTTTCAAAATCAAAATTTATCAAAAATGATCCTTGGGTAAAAGTTTGGAGAATTTACAAGTTTGGTCCTTCGAGTTTCAAAATTGGCAAAAATAGTCCTTGGAAGTTTAAAATGGAAAATTATCTTTTATGGTCCTTGTACTAATGAAACTTGGCAAGATTGACCCTTGGAACAACTTTGCAAAATTACAGATTTGGTCCTTGGTTTTGTGGAATTGGTTTTGGTCCTTGTATTACTTATAAACCAAAATCCAACCGGGCCTTGTTATTAATACCAAGCCCAAAACCAAAACCAAGCCCAATACCCTTTATACGGTCGGTCAAACTCACAACCCGTCAAATACCGGTCCAACGATTGATTGTTAAACACCCCACCCCTGTGTCTTCTTCCCCTTTCCGCCCATTTCCCACCTTCTACCCACTCTCTGCAACACCAGACCACCTCACCTCAGCTCAACTCCCACACCCTTATCACTCCACCTCACCCAACAATCCAAAATGCATTTAATGCTTCCTTCAATCTAACACTCCAATCAAAGATTAAGCGGTAAAGTTTTCCGCCAAAACTAAATCAGGCTAAAAGGAGTTAGATCATCCAACGGCCAATTTTATTGGTGGGAAAGGTTCAGAGTCTCAAGTGAAAGCTTTTTGTTGACTATATAGAGGGAAGAGAAGCATTGGAGCAAAGGGGTAGTTTTTTTTAGGTTTTAAGCTCCTTCTACGTATTTAGCTAAATGTATTTTCATTTCAGTTGTTAATTCAGTTTTTGTATTTTCGGTTTTGTAATTCTCACATTGTACTCAGTTTTACATTTTAATCAAATTCAGTTTTTAGTCAGTTATTAATCTCAATCTCATTTTTGTTTTTAAGCTCTCTAATTAGCTTATTGAGTATTCAAAGACATACTTAAGCTTCTTTAATTCAAGTATTCAGTTCAAGTCTCTTATAAACAAAAATACAAAAAAAAATGAAAATCTCTTAAAAATAAAAAATAAAAAAAATTATAGTTAAGCAGTGTTAAGATAAATTTTAGTTATTCAAATTGCTTTCATAAGCTGTTATAAGCTTTTCAATAGCTTATTAATTGCTTATACATCCTTTTCCAGATTTCACTCTTAAACACTCTACGGTCAACAAAAGTCAACTGCATGGCGAGGAAGCTCAAATTTGGTAGGATTGTGATGTGTGGTTTTGGTTTGCTCTTGGTTTAAGTTTATTGGGAGTGCTTATGCAAGTTACGATTCTTTGGACTTGAGTAAGAGTTATCCAAACTATGTTTTCACTATTTTGAGCTTGAATCTGCTTTAGTAGTTTTCTTGTAGAATTTGGTATGTTGGTTGGCTTTAATCACTGCTTTCATTTGTATTTTGGTTAGCATTAGTTAGATTGAGCATTGGTTTGCTCGAGAGTTTAGTAGATTAGATGTTTAAGTTTATATATGATTGGAAACCAATGTTTGGATCGGGGTGCATATCGTGTTAGAAGCTTGTTGAGTGGTTTAGCTTAATAAGTAAAGTCTTATTCAGTGCGATATAGTCAAATTAGTACTCTAGTTGCATTAGTAATAACTGAAAAGTCAAAATCTGCTTAAATCATTCATAAACAAAAGCTCAGTTTAGTGTAAGTGTGCATTGCCTTGGACATAGGTTTAGAAATCATCGATCGGTTTAATCTAGTTTCATTTCAGCTTAAAACATCATCCACACTCCATTTAATTAGCTCATAAGCTCACAAAAGTCAAAACTCATTCTTGTTGCAAAAGTCAAAATGACTCCAAACCGACTTTTTCCCAAACTTTGTTGATTTTTCATGATTTAAGTTCTGAGTTAAAATAAGTGATACCTTGGGATTTCCTAGTTCAAGTGGTCCTTAATTGAAATTTGATTTTTGTGGGATTTTTGTAATTTTCTATAAGCTTCTGCAGAGCTTGTAAAAGAGGTAAAAGTGCACTGTGCACACACTCGATGACAATGAGTGTGCCCAGGTTTTTGAAACTCACAACCAGCTCATGAGAGCTTGTCTTGGGCTAATTTTTGGGTTTACAAGCTCCTTGCCAGGTCTACTTGAGGGTGTGATGATTGGTGCTAAGTTCCAATTAGGATAGACAGCTTCTTTTTAAGCTTGAAAGTAGCACCTCAGGACTGAATTCTCTTATGTGATTTTATACTCATAAGCTAGTAGCTGGTTGTCTAGAGGTTTATAGTAGCTGGAATTGGTTGCTTATAGTTAAGTTTAGCATAATTTAGCTTCTGTCTTCATTTGGTGGTTGTTAGTGCTTATTTAGCTTATTACAAGTGCTTATTTCTAAGCACTTTTCCTACTGACTTCATAATCTTGCACACTAGTATAGGTTTTTATATTTTTCATAGATTTAGAATATTATTTTAGACTTTTCCTGAATTTTTCATAAATTTTCATCACTGTTTGCTATTTTTCCTTATTTAAAACAGTTTTTAGGACTTTTTAAATAGCTTTTAATACAATTAAATCAGAAAATCTTCAAAAAAATAAGTTTTCATTTTTCCTAGGTTAAGATAAATATAAAAAGCCAAAAAATATTTTTCCAGATTTTTCTTAGTTAAATTTGTAATTTTTAGTCATTTAATTAGTTTTAAATAGTTTTTAATTCATAGAAATTAGAATATAAATCAGAAAAATACAAAATTAGTTTTTAAAAGTTTCTTTAGTTATTTTAGATTTTTGAAAAATAGTTTCACAATTTTCCTCTTTATTTTTATAATTTTTAGTATTTTAACTTAGTTTTAAAAGTTTAAAATTAGTTTTTGAATTAAATTTATATAAGAAAAATCAAGAAAATCCAATTTTAAAAATAGTGATAGCGTTTATTTAATATAATTTATCTTTTTAATTTTCTTTCATTTTTCCTTTGTCATCTAGTATCAATCACAAACATTTTCCCGTATCAATCACTATCACGTTTGGTTATTCATTTCAGATTTGGGACTTAACGACCTGGGGAAACACTATGCTCTCCTGGTTAATTGCATTCTGCTCTCAAATGATTGACTCTGGTTGACCATTCCTGGTTAATTTGGGTTGACCGTTTGGGACCGAATCAATATTCTTGGTACAAGTTTTTGATACACATGATATAATGATTTTTATACATGCTTTGGATATAATATCAGCAAAATGGTTCACAAAATGAGGTGTCAGAGAGTGATTGATGTATTTTGTTAATAGTTTATCTTTTTTCTTTGATTAAGTCAATCACTCCTTGACACCTGATTTTGTAAACCATTTTGTTAATGATTTTTTGTGAGTGGTTCATTTCTTTTGAAATATATGCAATTTTGCATCTTTTGAAGCAAAAACCCCTTTTTATAAAGTATTATAGATGGGAGGTGATTGCACACTCTGATAAATGATTGAGACACTCAAATTTAAAGTGTTTGAGCATTTATAACTTTACAGGATGAACATGACTAAAAGTAATACGAGAATATATATGTCAAAACACTATAAATTTGAATGTACCTATAAATTCGAGAGTGTGCAAATCACCCCCATTATAGATGTTCAATGGAATTAGTACACGAAAAAAGCAGTTTGAATTTCGGTGAAGCCATAATTTTTGTTATGAGAATTGATATCTACACCACATCTTTTGATGCATGCATCATAATTTATGCATTATAGTTTGTATCATACAATATTGTAATGCATAAATTATGATGCATACATCAAATGTGTTATTAACATTTTGTTATCACATAAGCTGATTGATTTGCCTTTGACTTAACGGTAGGTGTTTTTCTAATTATGGACAAGTTATCCACACCCTTCTATAGAGAGGGTATCCAATGATTGAGTGCATGAGGCTTATGCGCAGTGCATGCAGCGGGTGCATCGTTAAAGTTTGACCCAAACCCTATGATGTGACAACATAGGGAGGTATGTATATCGATCCCTTCTAATTATTATTATAGCTATATGCAATCTTTTAATACTAGGAACCTAAACTAGGGTACACTATGGATGTAACTATACACAGTGTGATCAAAATATTTGTAGTAGCTACCACGAGTTAAATATGGATATGGGAATTATTGGTTCAGTTTAAGGTAAAAAATAACTTCTCGCTTTTATGCATTCCCTTTGTGCTGTGATAAATAAATATAATGTACTTTGCAAAATGCTAATAGAAAATTTAAATAATATCATTATAGTCATAGTTATGCACTTATGCCTAAGGCACAAATTAAGAAGGTTAAACCTTTATTTGGAATGCATCGAGTTAAAGCGTATTGACTATAAGATTAGACCTAAGAGGGTTGTCGGAGGTTCACGGGATCTGGCCTCATAAAGTTTTTATCATGTAGGCCTCACTCCCTCACATTGGGCGAAGGTCCTTTCTACCACCCAGGTAGAGGTGGAGGCGGCCTACATCTTAACCTCCCCACAAACGCGGTGGTATAACCCGTGAAAGACGGCATTGGGAGTTACTTTACTTTTTACTTTGGGTTATTGACTACACACTTTCTTCGCTACATCGATATAAACTGCATCCAAGTACATTGTTTGTTTATCTATGCTTTAAATGTTTTCTTATGTGATAGAATATAATTATTTTGCTACTCACTGTTTAGGCTCAAAATATAGTTATCAAAGTGATAGATAGCTAAACGTAAAGACCACAGTAATGTTTATTGATCTTTGACTCAGTAACTCGTTATCGTTCATTTATTGTTAACTTTAATTTTAACATTAATTGGGCTAAAGGGCATTACACCGAAGGTGCTTAGCTAGTTGACTCGGTCCTTGATGTGGTTCGTAAAGAGGCTGAAAATTGTGATTGCTTACAAGGTGAGTAAAAACATTAATATTTCTAAGTATAGTAACATGTAAAAAGGACTAGTAAGTAGTAACATACTAACATTTTATTATGTGACAGGTTTTAAAATATGCCACTCACTTGGAGGGGGCACTGGATCCCGTATGGGAACCTTATTGATATCAAAGATCCGTGAAGAGTATCCAGATCGAAGTGCATCGCAGGCTTGTACTGTGTGCATCGCGGGTTATACGGTTTAACTCAAACACTTGCTCCTACCTAATTCAAGAATAAGAGGTTTACCGCCGCCGGTGACCGAATTCTGGAAATGGGGTTTCGGTTTCAAGTAAAAGCGTTGGTTAGTATTAGTTAATGATGTTGTTAATGGGTGGGTTGGACTTGAATTATACAACGGGTGTTCACAAATTGGGTTGGGTAATCAAACCGAAAACCGAAACCGAATTGAATTAAATTTGTCAAATTAAATATTCGATTTTTGGAATGGATATGATTTTGACAGAATGAAAACCGAATTGAACCATAAACCGAATTCACGCATTATATATATTATATATACAAAAAAGTCTATTAAAACTCCTTCGTAGTATACATGCCCTAAAAATTCTATATAACTAAATGGAAAAAATAGATAAGTTATGTAATTTGGGTTATTCGGGTCAACCCGAAAACCAAACCGGATTCAAATTTGGTTTTTTCAGTTTGTTTGGTTCATTTTTGATTTATCCGAGAGACAAAATTAAACCATATTAACCGAAGAGTAAACCGGAGACTCGATAACGAACAGAATGAACACCTAACGTAAGGAAAGCGGAGTTGATAGCGTATCAATATTAGTGGCCCAAGCCCACAATTTACACGCTCGAATCAAGCCCATCACCAAGGCCCATCAACAAACACTTGATGGAAAACCGACTTAAAATCCCAGTGCGTAAGTCACCGTAAAGCCTCTCCGGGCCGGACAAAGAACGCTATTACTCGCTCTCTCAAGCTGTCACTACGGTTAAGATGTACCATCGACACGTGATGGGGACGCACAACAACACCACTTCTGCAGAGCCAAGAGCCCACACCTGCGCTCCGGATGATCAACACGGCTCTTTGGGCCATTAATCATCCCCAAGGTTTTATCTTTAAACCCTACAAGCCTTTTATAAAATAAGATCAACACACACAACTTCACGGGTTTCACACGGTTGGGCAACTACCTCTCTCCAACAATAAAGTATGGTATTTGTTTAAGTGTTACCCAAGCTTCTTGATCCTTATAAATCTCATCGGGTCCTTACCGTTCAACACGGGAAACCAAACAACAAAACATTTACATCCTATCACCGATTTACATACCAACGTAAATATGGCACCATCCGTGAGGACATGATACAAAATAGCCGCAAATTTATCAAAATATTTTACCTATTTTCACTCATTTTCTCACTCAAAAATCAAAATTTTTGTCTCGTGTACAAAAGTTTTTAAAAACATGTACGTGAATAACCCCTTGAAATTTCAGACACACCCAAAAACTACCACGGACCTATCCGAGTGGACAACTCTTTTCACTCAGTACGAACCTACACACGTCACCTCTCCTAAAGAAACCAACATGGTCTTGTGAGTGACGTCATACTCTCAGACGATACACAGAATGTCTTAACCATTCATAGTTCAGGGGCAGCAGGGGAGCTAGAGGGTGTCGAGGGACGACAAACATTCAAATCGGGTCACACTAGCCCACTTATTGGGAAAAACTCAGGCAAACACATACCAACCTACTTGTCCTCTTTTGCATTAGTTTACCTATAGCAATCAATCCAAGGCATTACACAGGAACCACCACGGTATGGCATTCAGAATGACACCTTGACATTTCCTCCTAGCCCCTCCCCTGGAAATAACACGCAACCTACCATATACTTAGAACAAATCTCAAACATGTACCTAGTAAAATCTTACGAGGCTCACAAAGAGTAGGATAAATCATTTACCCATAGTACCAAAGCACGAACATCCTAAACCAGCTCCGGGGACAACCTCACCATTTGGACAAACAAATCGACCACCCACGACACACCACAGGTAGATGACAATAACCAAATGGAACAAGAGTTTCCTAGGGAAAAGATAGGGAGTGTCAACATTATCCAATCATTGCACTCGGACACAAAAAGCAACGAGTCATGGAGACTTGGCAATGTACCCTATCATGAAACATTCCATGGATACATTTATATCATCATCCAAACCCGTTGTTATAACGGAAATGATAGCCTCACATATGGTTTATAGAATATACATGGACGGAGGGAGTTCAGTCGACATAATGTATGCATGTTGTTTCAACAAACTCACATATCACATCAGGTCAAGCCTCAAACCTTCAACCACACCACTAATCGGTTTCTCAGGAGAGATATCATTTCTTGAAGGTGTAGTCACCCTAGAACTCATAGTAGGAACAAACCCGTTGTCGAGAACGATCATGTTACTATTCCACATTGTCAAATTCACATCCAAGTACAAAGTCATACTCGGAAGAACATCACTTCAAAAGCTTAGCATGGAAGTTTCAACCATAGTCTTTGGTAGAATTTTCAACAAGGCGAGGAGTAGCCACGATAAGCGACTACCTTGAAAAACGCGAGCCTAGCGGCGAGGTGGAGGAGAGCAATATCGGGGAGATCGCGTGGGGCTGGGGCTGGGGAGAGTTAGAGTTAGAGCTGGGTTGGGGCTTATATTATAAGCAGAAATTTGAGGCTTATATTTTTATAAAGCTGTTTGGCAAATTAGTTGGACTCGAAGCTTATTAATGTAAAATCACATAAAAAACATCAAATTAAATTCACATATATTTTTAATAGTATTTAAGTAATTTAACTATCCATAAGCCCTTATAAGCCCCTTTTTATGAGCTTGGACTTATGGAGGATTGTGGCTTATTTTATAAGCCATAAGCATGTGTGACAAACGTGACTTGTTTTATAGGTCGACTTATTTTAAAAGCTCAAGCCCCTATAAGCCTCTTGCCAAATTTACCCTTAAACTTAAAACTTTCAATAAAATATCATATACTCATGTAATCTTTTATTCTCTTTTCAACTTATACATATATGTTTCTTTATTTTTTATTATTATATATTTTTTTTGTTAAAGAGATTATACCCGGTGAATATATTAATAGTAAATGAGTTTAAGTACACATGAGAGTGGTGATGAGCCACGCTAAATAACTACGTGCTTTGAACACACTCAAAGACACGACAACCATAACTAATTTAAAAGACTTAAACCGAAATACATCATTTTAGCCCAATGCTTCTAATCAATACGCCTAACATACACCAAGTGAATCAATGACAGCGAGGTTCCATGTAGATTTGATTTTAGCGACTCTAGCATTCCTCTTGAACTTGATCGAAGCAAGTTTAAGTCTCACAATATCAAGAATGACATTCACAAGCTGATCTACATTCATAATGCTACTCGTATGGAATATATGAACGATACCACCTTCCTCACTTTTTTTTATTTTATGTATATAAATAGGGGTTGATTTTAACTACAACATCACCACCTTCCTTACTTTTTTTCTCTTGTATCACCACTCACTATCTCTCCCAGTTCTTCATAATGGAACCACGAAAAAGGAGACCACTCCCAACACCAGAATTTATCCCTATGATGAAGGATGCCAAGGGGAATGAGTTCTTCCTGTTAGACATCTCAATCCAATGCAGTGTCTGGCCTATGTTACATCCTTTTCGGCCCGAGTTACCGCTTCAATTTTGGGATCCATCAAGTTTAGATAAAAGTCATTTCCCACCCACACAAATCTCACATCTTCTATACTCATATTGAGTATAGTACCGATGAGTGTATGCAATCCATTTTTCCAGTCACTCTCTTCCTTGCTCACTTTGGTAAGTTTTAAAATTATCATGTTTACCGCATTTTGAAATGCATGGTAACCTCTGAGTTCGATCTTGGCTATAAGCTTCACTTATATCAAGATGTCGATCAGTCAAGTTTTCGATAAACTGAGAAGCCTTGGGTTATTAAAATCTAGATCATCGATATGTAGTTTCATCCGTATATAAGTCTTTCCGTCCATAATGCACGTAAGCTTTTATTTAGCGGTACGACCCCAAATACCTTGTAACAATATCCTCTCTGTTGGGAACCTTGAAATGTGTCCGAAAGGAGACTAAGCGGGAGAAGAAATTTTTAGGGTTCGAGATGTCAAACGGGAAGAACTCATTCCCCTTGGCATCCTTCATTATAGGGATAAATTCTGGTGTTGGTAGCGGTCTCTTTTAATTTTTCGTGGTGCCATTTGTGAGAGAAATAGTGAGTGGTGATACAAAGAGAAAGTGAGAGGTGGGTGGTGATGTTGTAGTGAGAATCAACCCCTATTTATATACATAAAACTAGTAAGATGTTGTACGTAGTGATAATATAATAATTGTTTAATGTGCTTCAAATAAAATCAAAGGACTGAATATTATGGTGTTTAGCTTTAGGAAATAATAAAACTGTTCATGATGCTTGGACTTTATTACTCATGGCACCAAAGCTTAATTATCAAACAACTTCATTAAAACGCTAGCCAAAGGCTCGAGGGTTTAGTGGTCATGGTCTTAGTCGGTTAACCCGTTTTATGCTTCTCTATCGCATTTGTCCTTAGGTGATCATACATTGTATGAGTTTGGATATATAGCCGGTTCATCCTTCCCTATGGTGTTTTTAGTTTTATGGTAGTTGGTGTCGGTTGGAACTAAGCTAGAAGGATCATATCGTTTTTGTTGTTTGAAAGTATGTTAAACTTTTATTGAAATATCTCTAAGAGCTCCTGGCCGGTATATGTTTTATTCGACTTGTTGTTACAGTTTTTACATTTGCTCGCTAGTGACTTGAAGTCTAATTAATAGAACAGTTATATAGAAAACCCGGGCGGTTTCACAATTGAAGTCTAACAACCTGACCCGATAAGTAATCCGATTCGGGTTGTTATCGGCTAGAGTTATGTCGGGTTACTCGGGTTCCCTAATCTAATATATCTATTTGGCTAACTTGAGACAAGTTGAGGCGAGCTTGGCTCTGTTGTGCAAGGTTATATCTGAATCTGATTAGATATCTTTGCGAATCTTTGTGCCGATTACGCTTAAAATAGTGAATATACGTTAGCGTGATCTAGAGTTTTAGATGCATTGTTGGAGCTTGAAAAGCATAGCTAAGATATTTGACTTCTTATAATGTTTTACTAGAAGTTCATTTTGTCTTGGAACATGATAAGTATTAAGTTAGACATGCATATATAGGTAACACATCTGAAATTGGGGATTGGTAAATGTTTGGCATCTATTTAAGAAACCTTAAAATTATCAAGTGAAAGAAATAAACTTAGCTTTCATGTCTTTGAATTAATCTTGGGCCAGGAGATTATATTCTTGTTAGTATTATATTATAATGACACTTCACCATCTAATATGAAACGTTGGTTCCATGTCAAATCGAGACCATGAAGAACAGGGGGTCGCGAATACCATGAACATGGAATGTGATACATGCAGCTGGCAAAAGATATTCATTAATAACTCATAAATAAGGTATATATTTATAGGATCAAAGGCCACACTCACAATACAAATAGTAAATAAGGTAAAAGACCCATTTTAGAAAAGATCCTTCACAATTTGATACATGCAGCTGGCAAAAGATATTCATTAATAACTCATATAGGACAAAACATGACACTGTCGCAAAAACAATACGTAGAAGATTCAACTTTCAGAATGGTGTCAATCCTTCCATCTTTGAATCACTTAGGGTGGTGGTAACCATGCCTAAACCATTTTTTCATGCATAATCACCCACCAATTATATCCTTTCATCTTATCCCATACCAACGTTTGTACTTGTCTTTCTCTCTCTTCTTTTCTCTCTCCTCCTTTTATTCTTCTCCTCCCAGACTATTTCTACCATCTTATAGCTTTCAACATCAAGCTTGGTTACAATTAAACACCATCAACATCTTCCTCATATCAATCCGAGCTAAACGGTACAAATCATTTTGCTGCCAAACCGCCGACGCGCCACCAGCTTCGATCTTGGCCGGAATTTTCTTTTTTCCATCTAAGTTCCGGATTTATTTGATTTTCTGCCTGTGTTTCCTCTCTTTCAGGTTGTTTTGAGGACCTGTGGACTGACGCATCCGGAGACTCTTGGACCAGGACAGTTTTTCGCCGGAAATCGCCGCGGCGCTTCCGCCTCTGGCTGCTGTCCGAATTTTTCGGCGGCCAGCATTATTTTCTTTATCCCCTTATTCACATATATTTTTGCGCTACTTTTTGTTGTTTCTTGATCGTGTACCTGGCTGTTTGTTGTTTTTTGGGTGGTTGTGTTACCGTTTCTTGTGCGTGCCCTTTTTCCTTTGTTTGTGGTCTTTTCTTTGCTTTAGCGTAGGTTTCTTGTTGGGGTAGGATAGACGCCTTTGTTTGCGATGGTTACCTGAGGTCATGTCTTGCTGAGTTGGGGGGTGTAGGCGGGTTTGTGGGGGTAGGCGAGGTTAATGGGGTAGGTGGGGTTGTCGGTGTTGATAGATTAGGCGGGGTGGGTGGGGTAGATGAGGTTGGCGGGGTTAGGGGAGTAGGTGGGGGGAGCGGACATGGCGGTATAGGAGGGCGAGAAGGGCATAGGGGGTAGGTGTTTTGCTTGGGGCGAGTCCTCATTAGGGTGGGTAGTTGGAATGTTGGGTCCTTGTGAAAGCTCTTTGGTGGCGGATGTGTTGAGTCATAAGGTTGACATTTCGTGCTTCCAGGAGACAAAATGGAAGGGCACCAGTCGAGGGAGGTTAACGGTTTCAAACTTTGGTACTCAGGCTCTAAGACAGCGAAGAACGAAGTTGGAGTTATTTTGGCAGCAGCTCTCAAGGATAATGTTGTGCAAGTGATCCGGAGGAGCGATAGGAACATGGCGATTACATTGGTCATTGATGGAGAGCCGTTAGCGTGTCGGTGCATATACACCACAGTGGGTCGGTGAAGTAGAGGAAAGAAAAGAACTTCGGGACTCCCTTGATGAGCTTCTTAAGGAGTGCCCCTCGGACCAACGTTTGTTTATAGGTGGTGACTTGAATGGCGTAGGGAGGCCGGGGATGGCTATCTATGAGGGGTTCATGGTGGTTTCCCAGGCGAGGCATGCTCATCCCAACACAGATTGTTAGCTTTGGATACACTTTTAGGTGAGGCAACAACCTAGGTCACGGCTACCGGGTTGGAGAGGATCCTTTGGAAGAATTGAGAGCGAGGGCGGAGTCTTTTAGAATGAAGGTATTCGAGGGACTCTCTTCACAGTCGGAGGACTTGACTGCTAGAGATGCGGACCAGTTGTGGATTTTTCTTGCCAGCATCATTAAAGACGCAGCAAAAGAGTGCCTCGACGTGGCTAGAGGGACAACTAAGACCCAGCCACCTAACAGGGAATCTTGGTGGTTTAGTGAGGAAGTGCAATCCAAAGTTTCCGAGAAACAATCAAGGTTTAGAGAGCTTCTTCGGTGTAGAGAGGGTCATCAAGCTGACATCACTGCCGCGGAGGAGAGGTACAAACTAGCTAAAAGAGAGGCGAAGAAGGTAGTAGCTTAGGCGAAGGAAAAGGCATACGAAGATTTGTACAAGAAATGGACTCCAAAGGGGAGCAAACGATATATTGAGATTGCTAAAGCCAGAGAGAGAGGAGGGATTTAGGAAACATCAAATATATCAAAAGATGTAGGCGGAGGACCATTGTGCCCGAAGAAGATATTAGGAAGAGATGGGGAGAGTATTTCTCCTCCCTTTTCAACGGAGGAAGCATTGAAGGAAGCGGGGAAGAAGAGATCTTTACCCAGTCACAGATGCTACTATTAGGATTAGTCAACAAGAAGTGAAGGTTGCACTATAGAAGATGGGAGGAAACAAAGCGGCAGGGCTGGATCAAATCCCGATAGAAGCTTGGAGGTGCCTGGGGAAGGAAGGGGTAGACTGGTTGACTTGCCTCTTCAACAAGATCTTTTCCGGGGCTAAGATGCCGGAAGATTGAAGACTTAGTGAAGTCATCCCCATCTACAAGAACAAGGGGGATGTGCAAGTGTGCAGCAATTATAGGGGCATCAAGCTCCTTAGCCACACCATGAAGCTGTGGGAGAGAGTTATTGAGATGAGGGAGGCGAGGGTTATGCGAGAACCAATTTGGCTTTATCTTGGGAAGGTCTTCGATTGAGGCTATACACCTTCGAGAAGCGATGGAGAAGTATAGAGAGAGACAAAAGGATTTGCATATGGCGTTCCTAGATCTTGAAAAGGCTTATGATAGTATCGAGGCGATATGGAGTACTCTTATTACAAGAGGAACACCAAGGAGATACGTGAGAGTCATTAAGGATATGTACGAGAGGGCAATGCCGGGGTTCGGTCTCTTGTGGGGATCTTAGAGTTTTTCCACATCAAAGTTGGGCTACACCGGGGGATGCCTTTAAGCCCATACCTTTTCGCCTTGATTCTTGATTACCTTTCTCGTGGGATACAAGAGGACATCCCGTGGAGCATGATATTTGCTTGACAACATTGTATTGGCAGAATGGTGGAAGGGTTAAACTCAGAGCTAGAGCTCGGAGGGAGGCTCTTGAAGACAACGGACTCGGGTGTGAGAGAGAAGGCTGGAATACATGATATGTGATTTTGGTAGGATCGAGGTGGTCACCATGAGGATATTTGTATCGGCGTGACGGATCTGCGCCTCCCAAAGAGTCTTTTAGATATGGGATCGATAATTCACAAATCGGGGAGGATAGGCGAGGGCGTAACCACCGGATCGAGAGTGGTTGGGAGAAATGGAGGCGGCATGGGAGTCCTCTGTGACGGGATCGCTTGCTACGGCGTCGTTCGAGGTCAAAGGAACTTCCTTTTCGTCGAGCAAGTTTTCCAACTCTAGTCGATGAACCTAATCGTTGTAGTGTAGTATTAGGGTAAGTCCGCGGTATTGATATCGTTCTCTAGGGGAATAGGAATGCTAGTGAGAAGTTACTACGCTAAGGTTGGGGTTGAAGAAGATTATTTTTTATCTTTTTTATGTTTTTTTTAGAAAATGGAAAGGTACGAATCTCGGGGTTTGGATTTGGGGGATTGGTATTGCTACCGATTACTCTACTTATCTAATTATCTAATCTAAGGTGTATGTAGTCAATGTCTAATTATTGTGCTGTATGATAGTTTAAAGATGTGTTTACTTAGGTTTTACTACTACTTAATTATCTCCTATTGGTGGTTGAATTGTCACGTCCTTATTCTTAGTTCGTTGTGTCTAAAATTCGTAGGGTATCGTTTCTCCATAACTCTTTGAACTTACCAAAGGGTCTCGTCTACAAAACCCACTAGGGATAATAAACTCTTACTCTAAGGCACTCTTTGGATGGTTTAGCTTACAACTACTCAAGGAGTTATATTCTAAGGTTCACAAAGATTTAATCAAGCATTAAGTACACAACGAATGACCTATCGCATTACTAGATCATTAATCAACTAAGGTAAGAGACAACCAATCAATATTCAATAATTAAGTTTCATATTCCCTAAGCAAACACACAAGTAAATTAGCGGACATGGAGAACATGCAAGCATACACAAAAATAATCAAAGACATAATTGTATTAATGAAGTAAAACACTTATCTTGATGTAAGATAGGGTTTAGACCCCTAAAATCTGTACAAGACGACCTTGGTTCGGTTTAGGTTTTTACTCCAAAGACTACACACAAATCTTGAAAAATTCGGATTCTATATATAAGATTACACATGCGACGGCGTCACCTTATGTTTCTTGACGCCGTCGTGTCGCTAATCGTGGGGTTTCCTTGGCCACGTTAGACTTGCGGCGGCATCACCTTATGCTTGTAGCCGTCCTCTTCCGACTTATGGCCGTCTGGATTGCATCTAGGCGTCACGAGAGTTGCGACGGCCCTACTAACTATAACTTGGCGTCGTCACTTGAAAATAGGAGTTTGGCTTACGTCCGTCACAAAATCCTCCGGCGTCGCGTATAAGAAGTGGTATTTGTCACCTTATGTTTTCAGCGGCTTTGAGTGTCTCGATTCGACTTTGGCCATTTTCTTAGTATATTCGCCTTCTTTTCATCCAAATAAGTGCCATTCCAGCATTTTGCCTTCAAGAGACTAAAAAGTGAAAATAGCGATATTAAGCAATAACGGATACAAAAGTGATCAAATAAGGGCTTAGCGACCCCTCAAAGGTACCTTTAAAACCTTATCAAATATCCACGCACTTGGTATTTGCTTGTCCTCAAGCAAATGTGCTTTAGCCAATTAATTTATAAGTTAGGGGTCATGAAGCATTGGTTTAAAACAGTCCACAACACATATAAGTCCCGCAAAAAGTCATAACAAGCACGGAAATTACATACTAGCACCTCACATGGGGTGTTTGGATACTCATCTCTAGGTGTATATGAAATATAACAAATTGGAAATGGAAGATAAACACTCATTAACCGGTCCTAGTACATAGATTACCATAGGCTTGAGAATAGATCAAACCTCCATTGCTTTGGCGTAAGCACCTAGGAAAGACTATCAAAGAGGTCTTTAAAGGGTTGTAATGTTAGGCTTACGGTAAGGAAACAAAGGGTTTGGTGGGATAGGCTTTTTAGTGGTGGCAAGTCAAACATCTCTATGTTAAATGCATACGAAGAACGGAGTTGCTAAGCCAAGACTCGACACTCAAGACTCTAGCTAACTGAAATAAATAAACATAAATTAAAAGGATAGATGTAGGATGGTAGCCCGTATTTTTTTTTTCCATACACTTTTACTCTACCATCCTCTACGGTAACATCAAAATGATAGGGATTTAAAGGCACATCCCTACACTTGAGTTTTTATTACTCTAACACTAATTTGACCCGAATTGAAAAGATCAAAACACTTGGGGTACATTATTACGCAAACAAAGGGAATTTGAATTTAACGTTCCCTTCCGGTCATTTCATAAACTTTAACTTTTCCCATGAATCCCAATTGTCCCAGCTGTATACAAAGGATATGATTCGACTTAGCAACTCATGCAAGCAACCAGATAATTGAACTAAGGGTTTAGGGTGATAACAATAATGCACTAAAAGTGAGTGCATACAGGGTAGGCTAAAGCGATTTGGGTGTATATTTGGGGGTGGGGTGTAAACAATGCTCTTCATTGATATTATGAAAAAACCGAAACATCACGAGAACGCGAAAAGGATAGGCTCTGAGGGGTTAACTAGGGGTATCGTGTACTAAAGATGAGTATAATGCAAAGGGTGTGGGGAATTGCTCAAGCAGGGTGGAAGAAGTAATTATATTATGGGTATCAAAAAAGGGTTATCCTAATGCCTCTTATCATTTAGTTATTCCTAACTACACAAGTGTAGTCTTACTAGCGATCTCGGAATGCATCACAAAACAAGTTCTAGAATCTAATATACTCTAGGTTCACACTCTAGCATTAAAGATGAATGCTTTAATTCCTACTAATCTAAGGATCCTCATTTTGGGTGGAATTTAGGTGGTAAAGGGTTTTTGTGCTAGTCATGCAACTTCCTATCCGTGAGACGCTTTTGTTAAAACTAATGGCCCACTCCTATATGTCATGAAAAATTTTAAATTTGGTGCCAAAATTACCCTAACCGACATTTTCTCATGGTTTATTACACAAATACAATTGGACAAAGCAAATAATCAAGGATAAGCATAGTTTCAAAGTTCTCGTTTTATTTTCCCTCCCTCACTTAACTGAACATTGTCCCCAATGTTCCCCAAAAGTATCAAAGGTATGATAATGGAAGGTAATTAAAAAACGAAAGAAACTAGTACTCCCCCGATTAGCTCGGTAGGATCCGTGTGTGAAGTAGTGGTTAAATCCTTTCCAAGAAGAATTTATTCGTGAAAAGCTCCTTCCAATCTTATGTAACTTCTTCTTGATAAATTAAACCTGCATACTTGAAGAAAACAAAGAAACCTTTCTAAGTAAAATGGTAATAATATATATATAAGACTTCGATTTAAACTAGGATATAATGCTTGTGGAGCGGATGTTTCTGAAATTTACGGAAAAATTAAGACCTGGAAAATTCCAAAATTTATAAGTAGCTCGAAAGCGAGAAAAAAGTAATATGTTGTTTTACTCCTTCAGCTAGCGTCCGGTTCGCGATCTGGCGCCGTCGAGGTTATCGACAAAAACCGCGATTTTACGGAAAAATTACGGAAAATTTACATCTTTAAAATCTGGAAAAATTTTCGTAAAACATCCATTATGACTCGATACAAGCATTTGACTCGAACAAACACACATATATATCTTTTAGTTAATTGTTATTCTCATGTTTACGTTTCTGAAAACGTGTGTAATCCTCCCTACACTTATCCCTTATGTAAAATACTTTTATATGCAATTAAGACGAGGTTAAAGACAAAATAAAGCATTTTTTCAAGTTCAAACATGAGAGTAAATAATTAATAAAAGATATACGACACACAATTAAAAATGAAAAACAAATACACATGGGTTGCCTCGAAGGCTTATTTTTGTTTGAGTCACGGCGACTCTACCCTTATTTAGCGGATAAAGGGGAGGTTTTCCTACACTTAGGTTTAAGTGCGGTGTGATAGTAGCAATACACACCTTAGGGTGGAAATTTGCGTGAGGAGAGGTGATGGGTGATTTATATGTTCAAAGGAGTGTGCTCCTTTCATTATAACCTTACCTAATTCAATTGGTGTAGCGGGTGAATCAAATCTCTCTCCTAAAAATGGATCATCTTCTATAAACTTCAAAAGATTCTTAGTTAAGGATCCATCTTGACCCTAATAAACCCGGTTTAAACCCATAATGTTTCTTGTTATCAACCATGAATGGGTGATATAAGTGTGTAAGGTCATGGGTTACTCCTATATTATCTTTCACTCTACATGGCCTAGAGTCTACCACCTTTATCAAGCAACTACCCGGACTATCTATTTTGATGGGTGGATTGGGGCCTAATTCAATTCCAAGATTCACATCTAAAGACGAAAAATTGGGTAAGGCTTTTGGTTGAGGCTCCGGTTCATCAAAATTAGGAACTTCCCTAGGACTAAGAGAGAGGTCATGACAAAAAGCATCTAAACCTACATTCTCTAGTGGCGTTTGGTCCAAAGGTTCTATATCAATTGGGGTTCTTATAGTCTCTGCTACTTCTTGCGGGTAAGTTATAGAATGTGTGTTCCTCAGTGATGGTAGTAGGCTTGTGAGCTTGGGGTTTCCACCTTATTCTCCATTATATCTAGATCTCCTAAATGTTCATCATGTGTTTTAGTATGATCTAACCCAAATACACTCCTAAGCATGTCAAATCCTTCTTTGGCCATTTCAAATTCTTGGTCCGATTCATATGAATCATTCTCAAAAATTTGATAACTATGTTCTATTTGCCTAAAGGATTCCTCACGTGTGTCATATGTTTTGAAATCTATCCCACACATGCAACCAAGTATTTTGACATCAACCATCTCACAATCTTGTTCGGGTTTAGGTTCCATGTTCTTAAAAACTAGGTCTTTTTGATCATGGTTCCTAAGATCATTCAAGCGATATTTTATGCATATGAGGCTTTTTCAAAAAATTCTCGGATGGTATCACTATAAGGAGTTGATCCTGAAAACGATCGTTGAATAGAAGCCACACAAGCACAAAATATATCAAATCCATCCAACCTTACACCCGTCTCCTTTTGGATATCTCTAAGTTCACTCACAAATTCATTAGAACAATAAAAACCAAACCAATCTGCAAACTTCAATTGTTCCTCATTTGTTAATGATTCAAATGCAACTTCACTTGCCATAGAGACAAATGAAAAGGGTTTTACGAACACAAACACAAAGAAGGGGGATAGACTACGAGGAAGCTAATAAAAAGAAAAAATTTACTTGATAGGAATCAAGCAAAGAAACCTAAGCGAGGTGGACTACTAACTAGCTATTCTATTCCCGACAGCGGCCAAAAACTTGATGCGCTACACTGGCGTCGTTGAGTCAAAGGAACTTCAGCCTTTTAAATTAGAAAGTTTTCAACACCCTAGGCAGTGAACCTAATCGTTGTAGTGTAGTATTAGGGTAAGCCACGGGTATCGATATCGTTCTCTAGGGGAATAGGAATGCTAGTGAGAAGTTACTACGCTAAGGTTGGGGTTGAAGAAGATTATTTTTTATCTTTTTTATGTTTTTTTAGAAAATGGAAAGGTACGAATCTCGGGGTTTGGATTTGGGGGGTTGGTATTGCTACCGATTACTCTACTTATCTAATTATCTAATCTAAGGTGTATGTAGTCTATGTCTAATTATTGTGTGCTCGTATGATAGTTTAAATATGTGTTTTGTAACACCCCAACCCGAGACGGGTCAAAATGCCACATTATGGTGTCATACAAAGCATAAAGTTGCGCATGCGGAAGTCTTATCATAAATAAAATCATTCATGAACATCACAACCTCATAGTGATAAAACAACCAAAATCCAGATGAAACATAAAGGAAATACAAGTCCAAGAATCATAATCCGAAATCATAAATCAAAACATAAGTCCAAATGAAACATCAACACTGGGTGGTCTCTAAGTCCAATCTCTCACTCTTTCCCGTTTCGCTTTGTACTGCTTGAGTCATGAGAAGAAAGGCGGTGAGCTTAAAAAGCCCAGTGAACAGATATATAGAAACTGATATTAACATAAGCATAAATGACAGAATGGAAGCATAATATCAAATGAGTGTCAATAGTCAAATCAAAATAATCGGGAGAGCATAAGAAATGAAGGATCAGGTCAAAATGAGAACATAACGAAATACCAAATCAAAAGGTGTTCAACATGCCACATGGAGAACACAACGAACATACGAATACATAATCCAATGAAGTATAATGAATCACTAATGAGAGATGCCCACGAGTAAATAATCCTATGCGTCCAGCATGCCACATGAAGGACACTACTTACAAAAGGGTTCAGGGAGGGGAGACCTCACAAGTACCAAGGTGCGAGAGGGGGTGCAAGGCACGCACAGCCCAAACGCCAAAGTCATACAAATCATATCAAATCATAATCCTAGGATGCATCCATACGCCCCCCAAACATACAAAAGGCAATATGTACCCCGTTAGCTAGACAGGTATACATATGCAAATAAGGCGCCACAAATCACAAATCATATCATATCAAATCATAATGGGAACGCCGGGGACTAATCACACCGCCCCAGATAGTGTCATGCCATTGGTGCCATCAATGACATGGCCATGGTACCTCCATGGCTAGTTGGCTCGTAACAAAAGGGGCAGAACGTACAAATCATAATCATATCCAAATCATACTGAATCATAAGCGTATAAATCATAGCAACTGAATCATATCATAGCACATCATATCGAAGTCAAACATGAAACGAATCATATCGAAGAATCATGGTATACGAATCAATTCAGAAAGCAAACAAAGGATCATCATAGGGGAATCATAGCAAAGGATCATATCAAAGGATCAGAACGTACAAAGATATCCCTACTGAAAAGGGAAAGAATATCTGTACCTTAGCACAACAAATCAAACACTCGAACGCACAAAGAATAAGCTAACCCCTCCTTCGCGGATCTACATAACAATGATTTAAGTTTTAGAAAATTATTTTATATTCGTCATTGTTCATATTAGGATTTCATTCTATTTTAGAAACTTTCCGTTTTTAGTAACTTTCATATTTAATAAGTTTCCTAAATTAGTAGCTTTAAGGTTCGTATCATTAATTAGTCAATATATAGTTAAATATAATAATTTATATAGTTCTTTAACTCTTCTATTGACCAAGCTTATTAATCACATACTCATGCATATATCCTCTTTTATTATTAGCTCGAATAGATTAGTATATCATGTATGCTCTTCCTATTTTCGACCAACTAACTCACGCTAACCATGATATACATCCATACGACTCACAGCATGCATGTCATATTTAAATTCACGCGTACTAACTCATGCAAAATGGTTTAAAATGAAATACACCTGACTTAATTTAGACACAAACAGTACATAGTTTTAACATACAGTACATGTGATACATGCATGAATTCATGATTCTATATGAGAATTCTTTAGTTGGTTTGTACATATACTCTATTTACTTCATTTGTACATTTAGACCAAACTCGACATCGACCGCGACCGATCACGTACTTTTCTTTATTTCAATTTATTTCCGATTTGAACCAAAATGAAACCGAACCACATGCATGCAATTTCCTTTTATTAGCTCGTAACATATTCTAATATAAACATACTATATATAATGACATGCACTGGATCAAAAAATAGAACAGTGTGAGTCTAAATAAATAAGCATGGATCGATTAGCTAGATTTTAAATCCGCGTTATTTCATGTGTGTCATTTATATGATTTAATGTGCGATTAGTAATTCGGTCATATGATATTCAGATTTGTATAACATGCATGTCCAATTCTTAGTATCAAGCTGATTCATTTTTTTTTGTATCAGGTAACATATTAACATGCATCTAATCAACGAAAGAGATAATTGAACAAGGTGTGATAGGCAAACCCTTGAAGCACGATCAAGAAGAAACAATGAAACTGAGAGCAAAACCAACCCCTCGAATCAGAAATATACTCCAACCAAAGTACTAACCGATTAACCACCTCTTCGACCTATGGCACCACGATCAAATCCCCACCTTTCCACAGCCTCTCGCACGTTTTCTTAGCTCGAATTAGAACAGAAAATCAGCAGCCGATGTTGTATTTTATTTTAGGGTTTTGTGTGCTTAAGTGTGTGTGAATGATACGTAACAAATGAGAGGGTGAGGGGAGATAACATAGGGGAAAGTCTGGTTCTTAGGGGAAAGTCCAAGATCAGAATTTGATTTAAAATTTATCATAATGCACATGGACTATTAATGTATCTATGTTGTGAACATAAATAAAAAAAATTCAATTCGGCCCATGCAAGGCTTAGGATACGTGTGATAATCATCATTTAGCATAAGTATCCGAATTTATTATACGTTAGGTTATAGATTGGTTTATTATAGTTTTCAAGTGTTAGGCTTCCCAAGTAATGTTAATTTCATGATAAAAGTTATGAGACGTATAAAAAAAATGTCGGGTGTTATAATTCTTCCCCTCTAAAAAGAAAATTTCGTCCGCGAAATTGAAATTAGGAGGGTTAACAAACATACCGAATCACGAAAAGAAATGAGGATAACACTCTCGCATCGATTCCTCGGATTCCCAAGTAGCCTCGCTCTCAGGATGGTTCTTCCAAAGAATCTTTACGAATGGAATAGACTTAGTTCTCATGACCCGATCCTGACTCTCCAAAACAGCCTCAGGTTCTTCAACATAGGACAAATCTTCCTGAATTTGATTAAAAGGATAGGAAACAATGTGGAGCGGATGATAGTTGTATCCCCTCAGCTGAGATACATGAAAGACGTTATGCACGTGCGATAGCTGCAGAGGTAAAGCCAGACGATACGAAACCTCACCAACGCGATCCAAAATCTCAAACGGTCAAATGAAACGCGGACTAAGTTTCCCCTTCATACCAAAACGCTTAACCCCGCGGAAAGGAGAAACTTTAAGAAACACATGATCACCGGAACTAAACTCTAAGGTACGACGATGCTTGTCAGCATAACTCTTCTGGCGAGCTCGAGCCTCCTTGAGCTTTTCCTTAGCCACCGCCACTTTCTCATTGGTAACCTCAATCAACTCAGGTCCCTCAATAATCCGTTCGCCGACCTCATTCAAACAAATAAGAGCTCTACACTTCCTCCCATACAACATCTCAAATGGAGCTTTCTCAATACTGGCGTGCCAACTATTGTTGTAGGAGAACTCAATCAAACACAAATAATCATCCCAATGTCCGGTCCACTCAAGAGCACATGCCCTCAACATATCCTCCAATGTCTGTATCGTACGCTCCGACTGTCCGTCGGTCTGCGGATGAAAAGCCGTGCTGAACTGAAGACGAGTACCCCACGCCTTTTGCAAACTCTTCCAAAAGCGTGAAGTAAAACGAGGATCACGATCATAAATAATAGCCGAAGGAGTACCGTGAAGACGAACAATCTCCTGCTGAAAAACCCTCGCCAAATGACCCACCGAGTAATCCTTCCGGATAGGTATAAAGTGTGCAGATTTAGTCAGACGATCAACAACGACCCAAATAGTATCATGCCTTCTCAAGGTGCGGGGCAAACCGGTGACAAAATCCATGGTAATATGGTCCTACTTCCACAAAGGAATCTCTAACGGCTGTAATAAACCACTCGCCCTCTGATGCTCGATCTTGACTTGCTGACAAGTCAGACACTTAGCCACATAAGTTGCCACATCCTGCTTCATCCCATTCCACCAAAAATGTTGCTTCAAGTCCCTGTACATCTTGGTAGATCCTGGATGGATAGTAAACGGAGAACTATGCGCTTCACATAATACTGCCTCCCGAAGAGAAGAATCATCCGGAACACATAACCGGTCACCAAACCAAACAATCCCATCATCGTCCAACCGAAACTCTGTCTCCTCACCTCGCTCCAACCTCTGAATAATAGCCCATAACTCACCATCATCCTTTTGTGCCTCTTTAATGCGCAACATAAGATCAGAATCCATCTTAATACTTGCCCAAAAACCATCACAACCCCGAACACATAACTCAAATTCCATGAGCTCCAAATCATTGAGTATCTTAGGACAAATATCAAGACTAGCAATCATACCCGACCTCCTACTGAGAGCATCTGCCACCACATTAGCTTTCCCCGGGTGATACTGAATGTTAGCATCATAGTCTTTGAGAAGCTCAAGCCAACGTCTCTGTCTCATGTTAAGCTCTTTTTGGGTGAAAATATACTTGAGGCTTTTATGGTCCGTGAAAATATCGCAGGTCTCACCATATAAGTAGTGCCTCCAGATTTTAAGGGCGAAAACCACTGCTGCTAATTCCAAATCATGCGTCGGATAGTTTATCTCATATGGTTTCAATTGCCTTGAAGCGTAGGCAATCACCTTACCATGCTGCATGAGAACACATCCTAGCCCCTTCTTTGACGCATCACTGAAAATCTGAAATCCTCCTGTACCTGACGGAAGAGTTAGTATCGGTGCAGAAACCAACCTCTTCTTTAACTCCTCAAAACTCTCCTCGCGCTCATCAGTCCAAACAAACTTTTCCCCTTTCCTCATCAGCTTAGTCAATGGCAAAGCGATGCGAGAAAACCCTTCAACGAACCTCCGATAGTAACCTGCCAAACCCAAGAAGCTACGGACCTCAGTCACAGATGTCGGTCTTGGCCATTTTGTAATAGCCTCCACCTTAGCTGGATCCATAGTAATGCCGTCGGCAGATACAATGTGTCCCAAAAATGCAACCCGCGCCATCCAAAACTCGCACTTGGAAAACTTAGCATACAATCGTTTCTCTCGCAAAATCCCCAACACAATCCGAAGGTGCTCCTCGTGCTCCTTCTTTGTCTTGGAGTATATCAAAATATCGTCAATGAACACGATCACAAACTTGTCCAAGTACTCATGGAATACCCTGTTCATCAAGTCCATGAAGACAGCCGGCGCATTAGTCAATCCAAACGGCATCACAAGAAACTCATAATGCCCATAGCGTGTCCGAAAAGCTGTCTTGGAAACATCTTGCTCCCTTACACGTAACTGGTGGTATCCCGATCTCAAATCGATCTTAGAGAAGAACTTAGCACCTTGTAACTGATCAAACAAATCATCGATGCGCGGTAAAGGATAATGATTTCGGACGGTAATGCGGTTCAACTCCCGATAATCAATACATAACCTCATACTTCCGTCCTTCTTCTTCACAAATAACACAGGTGCGCCCCATGGAGAGACATTAGGGCGAATGAAACCAAGATCAATAAGTTCCTGTAGCTGCTTCTTCAACTCCATCAACTCAACTGGAGCCATACGATAGGGAGCCTTAGAGATAGGCTCAGCGCCTGGAATAAGATCGATGCCAAACTCAACCTCGCGTTCGGGTGGCATACCCGGAAGTTCATCAGGAAAAACGTCAGAAAAATCACGAACCACGGGATGACTAACAATACGAGGACCATCCACAGAAGTATCTCTAATCGATGCCAGAAAACCTTCACAACCATGTGAAAGTAGAGTACGAGCCTTCAACGAGGAAACGAGCTGAATGGGTTTAGTAGGCTGAGAGCCTTGATAAACAAATTCGGGAGTATAAAGATCACTGAAAATAACCCGTCTGGTATGACAATCAATTGTTGCCCGATGCTCGGACAACCAATCCATGCCAAGAATAATATCGAAGTCACACATATCAAGAGGAAGTAAATTTGCAGAACGGATCTTATCATCAAAACGTATAGGACAACTCCGATACTCATGACTAATGACCACACGGTTTCGCATAGGAGTAGAAATTGAAAGAGAGTAATCCAAAGTCGTAGAAGGGGTTTTCATATACTTAGCAAATGAAACAGATATCATAGAATGTGTCGCACCCGTATCAAATAAGACAAGTATAGCACAATCATATAAATACAAAATTCCTGTAATGGTACCTGTAGAAGCGGCTGCCTGATCACGTGTGGTAGAGAAAACCCGACCATTAGTAACTGGCTATCGGTTCCTATCATTGCCCCTATTGCCGTTGTTGTTCCTGTTGCCGTAGTGACCACCCTTAGTACCCTTCGAAGAACAATCCTTGGCCAAATGTCCCGTCTGTCCACAAGTATAACAGGCGCCAATCGCCTTGTAGCAAACCTGACCTGGGTGGCGCTTGCCACACTCCTTGCAAACTCGAACCTCCTCCCTATCATAACCCCTCTGAGACGACGAACCCGAATGCCTGTCTCCCTGATAACCCCGATGCTGATGGTCGCAACCCGACCTATTAAAATTCCTTCTGTCATTACCACGGTTGCCATACCCACGGAAGTCATTGCCCCGATGACCACTCTGCGACGACTGAATCTGATCACCATCCCTGTTCCTCTTCACCCCTTGCCTGAACTTCTCCCTAAAAATCTCAGTGTTGCGGGCAGCATCCACAACTTGAGCCACATCATCGAACTTCATATTAACAATCCCATCCAAAAGATCCTGGCAGAGAGCCCAACGAAACTTCTTTTCCTGCTCTTCGGGTGTACCAGCTCTCTCACCCAAAAATCCGGCCAAACGAAGAAACCTGCCCATAAATTCTGTACTCGACTCTCGATCCAACTGAGCAATGTTGTGGAACTCTCGCTCGTACTTTTCCTTCTCAGACTGAGGAAAGTACTAGAAATAGAAGGCTTCGCGGAACTGTGCCCAAGTAAGAGTAGCCATGAAAACATCTCCACCCTTGGCGTTCTTATACGCCTTCCACCAGTTCAGTGCATCTCCTTCAAATTTGTAACTGGTGAGGCATGCCTTGTACTCATCATCAACACCCATAACCTCAAATATTTTCTCTATGTGAGCTATCCAATTCTCCACATCCACTAGAGATTTAGCGGAGTCAAAAGACTGAGGCTTCTGCTTGCCGAACTTTGCAAGCCAAGTGTGTATAGTCACGGGTGGGTTAGCACCACCACCACCGTCCGATCCACTAGCCATGTTGCGTTGAACATCCTGAGTAATGCGCTGAGTTAGTTCAGGAAGAAGAGCCTGAACCCGCTCGTTGACTGCAGCCTGAAAAGCCGGGTTAGCGCTGAAATCGTCTGTATTCCTTGTAGTCACCATCTGAACGACAAAACGAATCAAAAGAGCCGAAAAAAAACGTGAGTAAACGATAAAATGAAGAAAGCCGTAACAAAACGAAAGAAGTAAGCGTCGCGGAAGCAACCTAATGTCTACCCAAATCCTCACAGGTCATTCCTAAGGTCAACAAGACGAAACCTTCGCTCTGATACCATAATTGTAACACCCCAACCCGAGACGGGTCAAAATGCCACATTATGGTGTCATACAAAGCATAAAGTTACGCATGCGGAAGTCTTATCATAAGTAAAATCAGTCATGAACATCACAACCTCATAGTGATAAAACAACCAAAATCCAGATGAAACATAAAGGAAATACAAGTCCAAGAATCATAATCCGAAATCATAAATCAAAACATAAGTCCAAATGAAACATCAACACTGGGTGGTCTCTAAGTCCAATCTCTCATTCTTTCCCGTTTCCCCGCTTTGTACCTGCCGTCATGAGAAGAAAGAAGACGGCTGAGCTTAAAAAGCCCAGTGAACAGATATATAGAAACTGATATTAACATAAGCATAAATGACAGAATGGAAGCATAATATCAAATGAGTGTCAATAGTCAAATCAAAATAATCGGGAGAGCATAAGAAATGAAGGATCAGGTCAAAATGAGAACATAACGAAATACCAAATCAAAAGGTGTTCAACATGCCACATGGAGACACACGAACATCTGAATACATAATCCAATGAAGTATAATGAATCACTAATGAGAGATGCCCACGAGTAAATAATCCTATGCGTCCAGCATGCCACATGAAGGACACTACTTACAAAAGGGTTCAGGGAGGGGAGACCTCACAAGTACCAAGGTGCGAGAGGGGGTGCAAGGCACGCACAGCCCAAACGCCAAAGTCATACAAATCATATCAAATCATAATCCTAGGATGCATCCATACGCCCCCCAAACATACAAAAGGCAATATGTACCCCGTTAGCTAGACAGGTATACATATGCAAATACGGCGCCACAAATCACAAATCATATCATATCAAATCATAATGGGACGCGGGGACTAATCACACCGCCCCAGATAGTGTCATGCCATTGGTGCCATCAATGACATGGCCATGGTACCTCCATGGCTAGTTGGCTCGTAACAAAAGGGGCAGAACGTACAAATCATACTCATATCTAAATCATACTGAATCATAAGCGTATAAATCATAGCAACTGAATCATATCATAGCACATCATATCGAAGTCAAACATGAAACGAATCATATCGAAGAATCATGGTATACGAATCAATTCAGAAAGCAAACAAAGGATCATCATAGGGGAATCATAGCAAAGGATCATATCAAAGGATCAGAACGTACAAAGATATCCCTACTGAAAAGGGAAAGAATATCTGTACCTTAGCACAGCAAATCAAACACTCGAACGCACAAAGAATAAGCTAACCCCTCCTTCGCGGATCTACATAACAATGATTTAAGTTTTAGAAAATTATTTTATATTCGTCATTGTTCATATTAGGATTTCATTCTATTTTTAGAAACTTTCCGTTTTTAGTAACTTTCATATTTAATAAGTTTCCTAAATTAGTAGCTTTAAGGTTTATATCATTAGTTAGTCAATATAGAGTTAAATATAATAATTTATATAGTTCTTTAACTCCTCCATTTGACCAAGCTTATTAATCACATACTCATGCATATATCCTCTTTTATTATTAGCTCGAATAGATTAGTATATCATGTATGCTCTTCCTATTTTCGACCAACTAACTCACGCTAACCAGCAATATACATCCATACGACTCACAGCATGCATGTCATATTTAAATTCACGCGTACTAACTCATGCAAAATGGTTTAAAATGAAATACACCTGACTTAATTTAGACACAAACAGTACATAGTTTTAACATACAGTACATGTGATACATGCATGAATTCATGATTCTATATGAGAATTCTTTAGTTGGTTTGTACATATACTCTATTTATTTCATTTGTACATTTAGACCAAACTCGACATCGACACGACCCGATACGTACTTTTCTTTATTTCAATTTATTTCTGATTTGAACCAAAATGAAACCGAACCACATGCATGCAATTTCCTTTTATTTGCTCGTAACATATTCTAATATAAACATACTATATATAACGACATGCACTGGATCAAAAAATAGAACAGTGTGAGTCTAAATAAATAAGCATGGATCGATTAGCTAGATTTTAAATCACGTTATTTCATGTGTGTCATTTATATGATTTAATGTGCGATTAGTAATTCGGTCATATGATATTCAGATTTGTATAACATGCATGTCCAATTCTTAGTATCAAGCTGATTCATTTTTTTTTATCAGGTAACATATTAACATGCATCTAATCAATGAAAGAGAGAATTGAACAAGGTGTGATAGGCAAACCCTTGAAGCACGATCAAGAAGAAAACAATGAAACTGAGAGCAAAACCAACCCCTCGAATCAGAAATATAATCCAACCAAAGTACTAACCGATTAACCACCTCTTCGACCTATGGCACCACGATCAAATCCCCACCTTTCCACAGCCTCTCGCACGTTTTCTTAGCTCGAATTAGAACAGAAAATCAGCAGCCGATGTTGTATTTTATTTTAGGGTTTTGTGTGCTTAAGTGTGTGTGAATGATACGTAACAAATGAGAGGGTGAGGGGAGATAACATAGGGGAAAGTCTGGTTCTTAGGGGAAAGTCCAAGATCAGAATTTGATTTAAAATTTATCATAATGCACATGGACTATTAATGTATCTATGTGGTGAACATAAATAAAAAAATTCAATTCGGCCCATGCAAGGCTTAGCATACGTGTGATAATCATCATTTAGCATAAGTATCCGAATTTATTATACGCTAGGTTATAGATTGGTTTATTATAGTCTTCAAGTGTTAGGCTTCCCAAGTAATGTTAATTTCATGATAAAAGTTATGAGACGTATAAAAAAAATGTCGGGTGTTATATGTTTACTTAGGTTTTACTACTCCTTAATTATCTCCTATTGGTGGTTGAATTGTCACGTCCTTATTCTTAGTTGCGTTGTGTGTCTAAAGTCGTAGGGTATGCGTTTCTCCCTAACTCTTTGAACTTACCAAAGGGTCTCGTCTACAAAACCCAGTAGGGATAATAAACTCTTACTCTAAGGCACTCTTTGGATGGTTTAGCTTACAACTACTCAAGGAGTTATATTCTAAGGTTCACAAAGATTTAATCAAGCATTAAGTACACAACGAATGACCTATCGCATTACTAGATCATTAATCAACTAAGATAAGAGACAACCAATCAATATTCAATAATTAAGTTTCATATTCCTAAGCAAACACACAAGTAAATTAGCGGGACATGGAGAACATGCAAGCATACACACAAATAATCAAAGACATAATTGTATTAATGAAGTAAAACACTTATCTTGATGTAAGATAGGGTTTGGAACCCTAAAATACTGTACAAGATAGCCTTGGTTCGGTTTAGGTTTTTACTCCAAAAGACGACACACAAATACTGAAAAATTCGGATTCTATATATAAGATTACACATGGCGTCACCTTATGTTTTGTGACGCCGTCGTGTCGCCGTCATTAGGGTTTCGTCTTGGCCACCTTAGACTTGCGACGGCGTCACCTTGTGCTTGTGACGCCGTCTCTTCGCTTCGGACGCCGTCGGATTGCATCTAGGCCGTCTGAGTTGCGACGGCCTACTCTTTTATAACTTGACGTCGTCACTTGAAAATAGGAGTTTTGGCTACTGTCCCGTCACAAAATCCTCCGACGGCGTCGCGTTATAAAGTGACGCGGTCACCTTATGTTTTCAGCAGCTTTGAGTGTCTCGATTCTGACTTTGGCCATTTTCTTCATATATTCGCGCCTTTTTGTCCAAATAAGTGTCATTCCAGCATTTTGCCTTCAAGAGACCTAAAAAGTGAAAAGGAACGATATTAAGCAATAACGGATACAAAAGTGATCAAATAAGGGCTTAAACGACCCCTCAAAAAGGTACCTTTTAAAACCTTATCAGTCCCCTTAAAGTTAAAGGGGAAATTTTATAGGATGGCGATTAGACCGGCTATCTTGTACGGGTCCGAGTGTTGGCCTATCTCCAAGGCCCATGCTAACAGGGTGGAAGTGGCAGAACTGAGAATGCTAATATGGACTTGTGGAAAATCTTTGCTTGACATGATCCCGAACGGAGTTTTCAGATCTAAACTTGAAGTCGGAAATATTATTTCGAAGATGAGAGAAGGTAGGTTGAGGTGGTTCGGTCATGTCAAGAGGAGACCCCAATCAGCGCCGGTTAGAAGGGTAAAGGCGCTAGTAGTAGATGGAGTGAGAAGAAGGGGCAGACCCAAACTCATGTGGGAGGAGACACTTAAGCTTGACATGTCGGAGCTTCACTTGTCAGAAGACATGACCTCAGATAAGAAAGGGTGGAGAGATAGGATTAGGATCTGCGGCTAGTTTTCTGGGCTTGGGGCTTTCTGGGTTTAGGTAGTTTGGGTGGGTTAGGCTTTTAGGGTTTTCGTTGTTTTTGCCTTGCTTTACCGTAGTTTAGGCCCCGTGCGTTGCTTTGATTTGCTTGTGTTGTTTGAGCTTGCCTGCTTTTCTTGCCCTGCTTTGGCTTGTGGTGCCTTGTTTTTGCTCTACTTTTGCTTTTCTATGTTGCCTTGCCTTGTTTTTGCCTGCTTTCTGTACTGCTTGTGCTTGTGTTTACTGTCTTCTGCTATCTTTTCTTCTCTTTCTCACCCGCACACCTGCACTTGCCGGAGGTCTCGTTGGAAGCAGTCTCTCTACTTCAGGGTTTACCCTGGGGCAGGGGTAGGATCTGTCTACATTTTACCTCCCCCATACCTCGCTTCGGCGGGATTGGGTATGTTGTTGTTGTTGTTGTATCTCATCCTATACCAATCTCATACCTAACAATAGATTTTAGTGGCAACCATGCCTAACAATAGATTTTCGGGTCAGTTGGTTTCTTTGACTAGCATAACGGCTAGTTGGTTTCCATGTAGAATCGGCAAAGGATGCCGATTATCTTCATTTTCATCCCACACCGATTGAAGCTGAACAAGAGGCAATGGGCATGCCGATCGGTGTCCTTGATGCCGAAAGCATACCGACTTGGGTTGCCACCACCCTTAGAAAATGTACCTAGTTATTTTAAAGTCTCTTGGACAATTATTTGTGCTCTAAAGTTTTTAAATTATGCATAACCAGCTCTTGATCTTTTATGTTACAGATCTTATACTCCGTAGCATAGTTGTTAAAATCCCGATACTAATCTTAGAATATTAAAATTTTACGATACCACGAAGCAAGAACGATTCGGATCTTACGTAAAATCTTAGCAAGCTTAGGATCTTATAAAATCCCTATCTTGACCAAAAGATCTTAAGATATAATATGACCCGATCTTATTTTTTGCAAACCGTAAACTTAAAAAACTATAAATATATGGATTATATTTTACAGAATTTAGAAAGAACATGTTAATCTTTTTAAACATTTCATATTCATTACTTAGAACAACATATTCATGACACATTCATATAAAACTGACAATCGTACAAGTTCAAACTTCGCCGTGCAGACGACGAGGGTAACCATGGCGAGGCATAACGAGCTCAGTCGGTGTCATGACAAGGCATGGCTAGCAAGCTGACTTGGCACGGCGAGGCACGGTGAAATCACACCAAGTACTCTCAGCATTGATAGTGTAATTATTATATATTATCTTTTGACAAAGAGTTAAATAATCTATTGTTTGAGATCTAAAAAGATATCAATCATGTTATAACTGCGTGATAAAACAATAATGTAACTGCTTAAAACTGCGTAATCGTACATAGACTGTGTTCCATTCATTGTGATTGGCATAAATTGTGTTATGGGTCACATACAAGGCAAAACTAGATGGTGTCCCACGATATCACACAACCCGGATATATTGCGACTTTTGTAAGGTTTATATCGTAAATAATCTTGATTTTTCATAACTACGCAACGTTAAAATTTACGTTTCTGGCCTTTTATTGATTACTTTATTTGAATAAAAAAAAGTAACCTGAAACTTTGATTATGCCATCTCAAATGTGGAAATATACCTATGTTATCATAACTAGCAGGTACCCGCACGATGCGGCGATGGATACGTGTGACTTTTTATTTTTTTATTTTTATTTTTTTCCCCGAAATGTGATGTTATTTGACCATTCTTTTTTACTCATGGTGGTGGTGGTCGGATGGTATGCATGGTGATCTGCTCGTGGTGCCAGTGGTTGGGCTCATGCTGGCGGTCGGATAGTGGCTAGATGGTGGTTGGATGGTATGTTGTTGAGGTTATGTGAGATGAGATGAGATGAAAATATTTGTGTTTGAGTTTTTTATTTTTATTTGTGTGGTGTATAAATAACTATGTAAATGGGTTGTTACAAGTTTTTAGATGGTTTCTAGAGGCATGTATTATTTAGAGGGCTATTACAAGTTTACGAATTTAATACACTTAATTATTAAAATATAACTGTTTATTTATATGTGCAAGCTATTAAAATTTTCGTAATAGTCAAATGTTAAATCTTAATTTTCAAGTCTTCCATTATTAGCAAGTGTCAAATCTTTTTTTAGGGAGAAATGAATATAGATATCCCTTTAAAGTGAAAAATTGCATTATATTCTTGGTACAAGTTTTTGATACACATGATACAATGATTTTTATACATGCTTTGGATATAGATGAATGCTACACTCACAAAATAATATCAGCAAAATGGTTCACAAAATGAGGTGTCAGAGAGTGATTGATGTATTTTGTTAATAGTTTATCTTTTTTCTTTGATTAAGTCAATCACTCCTTGACACCTGATTTTGTAAACCATTTTGTTAATGATTTTTTGTGAGTGGTTCATTTCTTTTGAAATATATGCAATTTTGCATCTTTTGAAGCAAAAACCCCTTTTTATAAAGTATTATAGATGGGAGGTGATTGCACACTCTGATAAATGATTGAGACACTCAAATTTAAAGTGTTTGAGCATTTATAACTTTACAGGATGAACATGACTAAAAGTAATACGAGAATATATATGTCAAAACACTATAAATTTGAATTTACCTATAAATTCCGAGAGTGTGCAAATCACCCCCATTATAGATGTTCAATGGAATTAGTACACGAAAAAAAAACAGTTTTGAATTTCAGTGAAGCCATAATTTTTTTTATGAGAATTGATATCTATATCACATCTTTTTATGCATGCACCATAATTTGTGCATTATAGTTTGTACCGTACAATACTGTAATGCACAGATTGTAATGCATGCATCAAAAGATGTGTTGTTAATATCACCCCTTTTTGTTATACGCAAACCGATTGATTTGCCTTTGACTTAACAGCCGGTGTTTTTCTAATTATGGAAAAGTTATCCACACCCTTCTATAGAGAGGGTATCCAATGATTGAGTGCATCGCAGGCTTGTACGGTGTGCATCGCGGGTTATACGGTTTGACCCAAACCCTATGATGTGACAACATAGGGATGGTATGTATATCAGATCCCTTCTAATTATTATTATAGCTATATGCAATCTTTTAATACTAGGAACCTAAACTAGGGTACACTATGGATGTAACTATACACAGTGTGATCAAAATATTTGTAGTAGCTACCACGAGTTAAATATGGATATGGGAATTATTGGTTCAGTTTAAGGTAAAAAATAACTTCTCGCTTTTATGCATTCCCTTTGTGGCTGCTCATAAATAAATATAATGTACTTTGCAAAATGCTAATAGAAAATTTAAAGCTTTATAATATCATATAGTCATAGTTATGCACTTATGCCTAAGGCACAAATTAAGAAGGTTAAACCTTTATTTGGAATGCATCGAGTTAAAGCGTATTGACTATAAGATTAGACCTAAGAGGGTTGTCGGAGGTTCACGGGATCTGGCCTCATAAAGTTTTTATCATGTAGGCCTCACTCCCTACAAAAGGCCGAAGGTCCTTTCTACCCTTGGTAGAACTGGAAGCAGCCTCTCTACCTTAGGTAGGGGTAAGGCTGCCTACATCTTAACCTCCCCCAAACACCGGAAACGGTATTGGGTACCCATAACCCGTCACTACAAGAAAATTGGCCTATAGTGACGAAAACAGTTTCGTCACTAACAGTGTAAAAAGTGGTCACAAAATTGTTTAGTGACTAAACTCAAGTCGTCACCAGTCGTCACTAAAGCTCCGTCACAAAATCAATTGGAGACGAAAATATACCTCATCACTAATTTGTGACCAGATTAGTCGTCACCTTTCAATCCGGATAGTGACGAAATTTTTCGTCACAGTTTTAGTGGTGACGAAAAAATCGTCACTGGTATTTACCATTAGTGACGAGAAAGTCGTCACGGACTACAGATAGTTAGAGACCAAAAAGGTCGTCACTAATTATGAACATATAGCAAAAAAATGGAACTAATATTGGTTTTACCGCATAATTGCTTTTGCAAACAAACTAAAATCGAGAAATCTGTAGCAACACAAATACAAATCTAACATATTAACTTCATTCATCCGTGTGTTTTCTTTTCTAATCATCACAAACGTGTCTTCAAAACTCATAATGTTATAACAATATGAGCAACTTTGAATAAGGCCGCCAACTACATTTACTTGTTGTATTCATCTGTCGACCATACAAGATAAACTATTTAATGATTAGATTTTGATACCCTTCAATGGCCAAAAGATAGTGCCTTCTTCCAAGCCATTATCTCTTAGATTCATAAAATCCACTAGCAGAAGAAACCAGACAAATCTTTTTACTTCTCGCTAAGCAATGTAGATGCAGCCTATTAATAAAAATAAAAATCAAGAGATTCAGAATCAAGATAAAATACAGATATAACCAACAACACCGCAATTCAACTTAATTATAGGTCTACTATTCTAGTCTTTTATGATTTGAGATATACACACATGGTCACTCACACCCTCCTAAATTTACCGATTTAGACAGTCTGGTAACATCGATTCTATAAATAAAATAAGCTGCCAACTCGGGATTGTAGATACTTGGTTTGGATTTTCTTATAAGTTGCAAATAAATAATAAGAGTATCTAATGAGCATAAAAAGGATACCTGGTGAAGCAGAGCAAGTGCATGAAACTGTACAAGTGCAGACCTCGACTGAACAGCTTCTTGCACTTCATTGCTTCATCTTTTCACAATCTCTGGAGTTGTCTGCGATAAAACATTACCAGATAATTAAATACATGTTATAAATTCCGTGAAAAATCACTAAACAAAGTCACAACATTTTGAAACTTTCTAAACACTTGGTTGTACCTGTAACAATTTTAACGTTATAACTCAACCTAAAATCACAGAATTTAAAGTTGACAAATAAAGTCGAAGCTCTTAATTCATTCTATAAATATCAGGGGTAATTGTATTGTTTTCTCCGACACTCGATCTAGATCAGGGCTCACTAGAAAACAGTTCCATACCTTGGAATTTATAAACCTTGAAACTAAGACTCTTGATCTATTTCTTTTCTTCCTTCTTGGCCTCTGCAGCCCTCTTAAGCCTTGCACCCTGATGACGTTTGTTTGTTCTTTCAAGACGGGTCTTAGCAAAAACATTGAACAATTTCATCTCTTCAATAACCTTCACAAGTTCAGTTGCTGAGTTTATTTTCTGTTGCATAAAAAAATCATAAACAAATAATCAACTTATTAAGTTACTGAGTTTATTGTCTGCAAGTTCTTACATTTATGTTGTCTTTCACAAAAAGTATGTCTTCGAAAATTTGTTGACATACGGTATAGGCAGATTGACATGTAGTTGTTCCTGAAAATAAAAGCACATTAGCATGCTTATAAGTTATGTCATCCGAAACTCAATTAAAAATTTGAAACATGAAGGATGTGCATCATCATGTATTTGTAAACACAAATCATTTACTCTCTCAGTTTCAACAAGTTTAGAACTAACATAAAGATACGAGGGAATACATCTAACCTGCATATTCATCAAAGATTTGTACGACTAGTGGGCACTCCCTTAAAAAAAGAAGATAAAATGCTAGTCTACATTAAAGATACTTATCAGAAACTAATGAATAAATAGATAAATAAATAAACAAATAAATAAATAAATAAGGAGACAACAGAGTGTCTTTCATGATTCTTACCTCAATGGTATACCCAAAATCAACAGGGTGTAGGGCGAGTACCATGTCCTTCTGATCTAATAGATACAAATGAGCAAACTGCAAACTTTTGGAGATATGAATACAATAGAGCAGTTGGAAATAAGTTTTGTAAAGATTGGTTTTCATGTTTTAACATCGTACCTTGTAGCTCTTGGCAGCAACATAAACAGGCTTGTCCATGATTTTACCCATCATGTTAATCATGCCTCGACTTTCAACCACACCATCGGCCTGAACAAATACCATGTCAACTTCATTTTTAAGTGATTTAGACAACATTCAAATTGTTTAAACTGACAATCACAATAAGACAATTTGTTCGAATGACAAAAGCTAAAATGTATGTGTAACTAAACCGCTGTGTGCCTATTTAAAAGCTATATAATAAAACGATCGATTTATGTAAAAGAGTCGTTACATGATTAGTGAAGATACTTTATTAGAACATCCCATGTATTTAAAAGCTATATAATATATTGCACTTAGCTTGCAACATTATATGGGTCAGAAACACCACACGAATTGACCGAAAACCAAAGGGCAAACAGTTTAATGGAAAGCAAGCAGCAACATGTATTATCATTATAAGTAGGTAGCCTTAACTAGCAGTCCATTTTTCATTAGGCTATTATACTAAGGTCAGACAAAAGCAGTTCCACTCACAAACCGCTCGAACCGGTTCCTAAAAACCGGTGTAGTTTTCTTAACAGTGGAGAAAATGAACATAGAGCAACCATGAAGAAGACACCGATGAAGATTTAAAATCTTTTCAGGTAATGTGCCTTACTTAACTTCATCATACACTAATTGATTGATTCAAAGCAATACTTATGTGATGAGTTGCGAATGCTATTAGCAGGTGTTTGTGAAGGAAGAGGAACATAACTTCGACACATCAGATATATTTTCACAACTTAGTGGGGTGAATTCATTCAAATGCAACTACCCGATACAGTCTTGGATGTAATGCATGAAACCAAGCCATGACTCAGTACACATCGAAACTATTTAATGCATGAACTCTGGTAAGACCTGCAGCGAAACTATTATCAGGCTTATGAAATTAGACTTTCAGAATTTGGCACAAGTTCACGCACCTGAATGCTTGATGCAGCGTAACTAGATAGCCTCTCCATTATCTTAATGTCAACAGAGGGCTGAAAATACCTATTAACATGGAAACTTAACAACATGACGATAGAATTAGCAACACAATGATCTTAGAAAATAATCAAGACATGACACATCGAAAAAGTTCTTTATAGTCCGGTAAGGAATCAACACCAAATAGACGAAAGGTCATTAATCGAAGGTACCAATTGACTCATTCAAGTAATTCTGATTTCTGAAACTTGGAGGGCTATCTCTTGAAAAAAACATATTGAATATAGTATTACATTGCATAAACGGTATAGCAAAACCCACCTGAAGCTGTGGGAAGGAACCAATAATGTTTCAAGAGTCTGTAAATGGTACTCATCTGGGAACACTTGAATTATACAATCCATTAAGTAATACTGGGCAAGATCATCCTTGCAATTCACAACCCGCATTTTTTTTAGAAACATAAGCTCATAACAAGAAAAACATAACCACTACATGGATTCTCAAGCCAAAGAATAACATATACACACATACCTGTTCCAGGACTCTGGGAAGAACCGTGTCTTTATACAGCTCTAGGTCAATACCTTCAATCTGACTGAGCACGTGCAGATTCTTCCCAACCTGAAACATTATGATGACAGCAGGCAGCTTTACATAAGAATACACATGAAAATTGTAGTTGTTTATCTAAAGCGATCAAACATCAAGGTTATTAATTAGTTACAAGGTCACAAAGTTCACGCTTTTCCTTCTCCCGTGCAGACCCCTGTAGGCCAGAAACGCAACTTACATACCTCAGATTAAATATCAACCACACATAACAATTAGTCACCTCAAAAAAAACCCCATTATAGATAAGTAAACTTGACCCAACCTATGTGTTAAAAATTGTTTGGTTAGTTGGTTTATGGGTATAAGAGAAGAGGCCCAGTGCAATGTGATGAGTTGGAAAAAGAGCCCATTAAAGCCCAGTATGAAGTAGGTAGGTAAGTAAACCCATTGTTCTGGCAGAGTCAGAATCGCAGCAGCATCAGTTGTAAGGAAGTGCAAAAATGGCATTTTGGGGGACGCGAGTGATGGAGATAGTGAAGAAGCATGATTCAGGTGGGCTTTTGTGGAAGAGAATCAAGCTCACCACCACTAGTAAAGCCAACGCCAAGAAACGTATCTGTTGTGTATGGCAGGTATTCATTTCTAACCACTATCCAGGTTTATTTATTTATTTAGGATAATTATTAATTGTGTCATAAAGGCCCTTATGCCCACGTCCCAATCGACCTATTAACTAGACCGAAAGAGGAATAATGACCAGTCATGGGTTTAAGCCTCCCTAGAGTCATTTGTTACATAGGCCGTATAGGGCGTTAAAAAATTGCCGTTAAAAAAAAAGCCCATCCTTGCAATTAGGTTAAGGGGAGACCTTTACTTGACATTCTAAATACACTTTGACCCTGTAACCAATATTACTTACTCACCGAGTATGTACTATGGTTTTACGCTTTATAGTTTCAACTTGGGAAAATGTTCTATGAGAAAAAAAAAATCTATAAAAGTTGGGTCTCGATAAATTAATATGTGAGCTTAGGGCATTGTTATACAATATAGGGGGAATTTCATATATACCCAAGGAAACTTCAAAAATTACATATTTCCCCAAAACACAAGATTCTAATGCATGATGTACAATGCTATTAAAGCATGTTTTGGGGAAATATGTAATTATTGAAGTTTGGGTGGGGATGTATGTAAATGCCCCTACAATATACTAAACCTGAACAAATGCTCAAGTCTGTAACTTTGTGTTGCAGAACAAAAACGTGATTTTTCGTTATTTTGTATTCTGTTCTGGTACTAAAAGGAGTCTTTCGATTACCTCAACACCTTCTAGTTTCCAACAAGTTAGTTGAGTTGCTATTATCCACATTGAAACAAACTTTTGTCTCCATTTCTACAGTTTTCATTCAAAAATTTAGGGTGATCAAACACAATGGGTGTTCATAACTCTATAAATTTATAGATAAATTATGCCCATCTTTAGGAAATCTAACTTGTAGTTATAGAACTTAAACATGTCAATGCACAACTCCTCTTCCATTTTACATTATTGATGATCTGATGCAACATGATATTCTAGTATATATTGGCCTATTCGATCACCTGCAAAATGTCACTGTGTCATGCCTTATAACTATACTAACATTAATGTTTTACGGCTCACTTCCAAAATCAAATTCAAAATATCAACTTTAATAGTTTCATGGTTATACAAACATGTGCAACCTTTTCTAACAGGAAATAAGTAGCGATTTTCTATCTCAAACGCATGCTCAATATCACACACCATCAAGAGACTAAACAACAGAAAGATAAAAAAATATTTATGATCAGTCCGTAACATTCTAGCCCTAATATTTTTCTCATAACTTATGATCAGTATAATTGCTTAAATTTTACTCAATAATTTGATGTTATAGAAAAAAGATACCTTGCCTTATTAATCCCAAGTATGACTTTTTCCTTTTCTGTTAATTAGCCCACGCCTCCATTGCCTCCGTAGAGCTAATTCCACGAAAACGACCTTCTTAGTATTTCCAGGGGCAGAAACATCGCTGACCACATTAACAAAAGCATATTTACAGCAATATAATCACTTTACGAATATGTTTAGCAAAATTAGTAGTAGCAATTAGCAATACTGGCAAGCAACAGCAGTAGTTGAAGTGTTTGGTAATGTATATGTATTAGTGATTATCAAGTGTCAAATGACGTAAAAGCTAAACGCTTCACGCTGCTTGCCAAATGTGCTCTAAATTCTAAACGCTGAATGTTACACCCTAAAGTAATCGTTTCTAAACGCTCTTAAAAGCTCATTGCCAAACATACCTACATCAACATAATAATTAGATTTAAAACCCTAATATTAACACTCAATCAACAAATCAGGAGTTTGTACAGAGATTTTACTAGTGATCTTCAACACTTACAAACTCAATCGAACAATAGGTTGAAATCAGAAATTAACCTTACAGATGTCTCTGAATCGGAGACGACGGCGGTGATTGTGAATGTGAGGTGTGACAACGGCGATGGTGAAGTGATTATGGTGATCTCGACGTCGTGACGCTGGTGATGGTGACGGTGATACGACGGTGATGATGGCGGTGCAATGGTGGTGATGGTAACTGAACGAAGATGGTGATGGTGATGGTGATGGATATTTACGAAAGAAGAAGTTTGTGAATGAGGGTTAAAGTAAATTATTAAAAGGAAAATTTGATAATATACGTGTTACTGAATACTTTGATATTTATTCTAAGTTTTTTTTTTTTTTTTTTTTTTCATCATCTTTCTCAGTTTCTCACATATCAGTAAAATAAATATGTGACCCGTAAAAAAAACGTGGTTTTTAAAAACAGGTTAACCAGTTATACCCGTTGGGTTTTAAGTGATCGGGTTTAGTTTTTTTCATTTTTTTTTATAGAAAAATTGGGTTGACTCGGTGGTCGAACCGTTTAAGAAAATAGTTTTTTTTTCTTTTAATACAAAACCGAGTTGAGTTGGCCGTCGAACCGGTAACTCGGCACTTGACTGGGTCGATTAAAAAACCCGGTTTTCAAAACATTTGTTTCAAATAATATGTTTAGGAGGAGAGTTATTTTACATACCAAACTTTTCTTACATACCAAGGGACTCATCTCCACCATCCATCTAAAAAGAAATCAATGGATGAGATTAAAAGCATTTTATTATTTCACCTATTTTTTATAATTTAAATATCTCTTAAACCGTTAATCGTTAAGTGAAAATATTTACACCGTCGCGAAGATCATTTAATTATCTTTCTATAGACGGGCACTTTGATATACTTTTGAAAAAAGAAAAAAAATTCGATTTTTTCACCTTTTTTCGTCTTTTTTTACGTTACTTGAAATTTGCATGAAAAAAATCATATATGATATGTGATATCACATGTGATATTACGCTAATATCACATGTGATATTACACTAATATCACATGTGATATTACATATCATATATGATATAACACTAATATCATATATGATATAACACTAATATCACATGTGATATTCAAATTAGTGTTTTATCATATATGATTTTTTAATGCAAATTTCAGTAACGTAAAAAAACGAAAAAACCTTAAAAAAAATGTGAAAAATACGAGATTTTCTTTTTTTGTCGAAAGTATATCAAAGTGCCTATCTATAGAAAGATAATTAAATCCTCGTCGCAATGATATTTTTTTTTCCGCTTAACGATTAACGGTTTGAAAATTATTAATATTTAAAAAAAGAGGATGAAAGTGGGTTTTTTAAAATGTTGGGATTAATCTCATCCATTAGATCAAATAAAAATGGATGGTGAAGATTGATCCCTTGGTATGTAAATAATCTTTTGTCCTCAAATGATCTTAAATCTATGTTTAGAGGAGAATACATCAAAGAAAGTTAAATATTTGCAATTTTGCATATTTCTCTATAATACAAGTTTTTTATCCATAATGTCTCATAGTGTTTACAATTTTTGGATTAATATACGAATATGCAAGTTTGTAATAATTTCATATCTAAATGCCCTTATTTTTAACCATTTTATAGAATTAGAAATATGTGAAATAATGACCAAAATTTCGTCACTAATACTTAATGAAGAAATTTCTCGTCACTATTTATGCAACTTAGTGACTAAATAGTGACGATTTATAAGTTTCGTCACTGACTTTCTACCGATGACCAAACATAATGACGAAAAATTATATCGTCACTATTTTCATCTAAATAGTGACCAAAAAATTTCTCGTCACTGAATTCTCGTCACTAAAGCCACTTTTTCTTGTAGTGCGTGAAAGACGGCATTGGGAGTTACTTTACTTTTTTACTTTGGGTTATTAACTACACACTTTCTCTCAAGCGCTAGATCGATATAAACTGCATCCAAGTACATTGTTTGTTTATCTATGCTTTAAATGTTTTCTTACGTGATAGAATATAATTATTTTGCTACTCACTGTTTAGGCTCGAAATATAGTTATCAAAGTGATAGATAGCTAAACGTAAAGACCACAGTAATGTTTATTGATCTTTGACTCCGTAACTCGTATCGTTCATTTGTTGTTAACTTTTATTTTAACATTAATTGGGCTAAAGGGCATTACACCGAAGGTGCCGAGCTAGTTGACTCGGTCCTTGATGTGGTTTGTAAAGAGGCTGAAAATTGTGATTGCTTACAAGGTGAGTAAAAACATTAATATTTCTAAGTACAGTAACATGTAAAAAGGACTAGTAAGTAGTAACATACTAAAATTTTATTATGTGACAGGTTTTCAAATATGCCACTCACTTGGAGGGGGGACTGGATCCCGTATGGGAACCTTATTGATATCAAAGATCCGTGAAGAGTATCCAGATCGAAGTGCATCGCAGGCTTGTACAGTATGCATCGCGGGTTATACGGTTTGACCCAAACCTTATGATGTGACAACATAAGGATGGTATGTATATCACATCCCTTCTAATTATTATTATAGCTATATGCAATCTTTTAATACTAGGAACCTAAACTAGGGTACACTATGGATGTAACTATACACAGTGTGATCAATAAATTTGTAGTAGCTACCTCGAGTTAAATATGGATATGGGAATTATTGGTTCAGTTTAAGTTAAAAAAATAACTTCTCGCTTTTATGCATTCCCTTTGTAGCTGCTGATAAAAAAATATAATGTACAAAATGCTAATAGAAAATTTAAAGCTTTATAATATCATATAGTCATAGTTATGCACTTATGCCTAAGGCACAAATTAAGAAGGTTAAAATGGAAATACGAAACATAATTTTTTTTTTAAAAGGTCATACTTGCGGCTATTTTTGGTCTAGTGTTCTTTTTTTGGCATAAGCGGTGGTTTGTTTGCAAGAAAACCAATATGGATAGAGGCGGACCTTAATGAGGGCAGGGGAGGGTTCCGGCCCCCCCAAAATTTACGACACCTAATGTAAATATTGTAGGTTTTAGGGGTAATTTAGTTGGGGTTATAAATAAATCTCCGATTTGGCCCCCCCAAAATAAATTCGGCCCCCCCAAAATAAATTGCCAAGTTCCGCCACTGAATATGGACAAAAATTTCAGGTCATCATATTTTTGTATCTACATGATCACAGCTTATCCAAATCCACTAGTTCTTGCAGACTATATTGGTCTTATCAGGCTCTGTCGATTCTTATTTCTAATTCGTCTGTTCGCAAAAATAAAGAAAAAAAACATATGTAGTGTTTAAGGGGATGTTTAACATCGCGTTTTGAAATGATTATGTGATATGGAATCATCAGAATCACGTAAGTAGTTGTATCCTTAAGAAAAGGGGCACCGACCCTTTGGCGTCCCCCATCGACCGGTACCACGGCCAACATGGGAGAGGTAAATCACGTAATACCATGACTAAAGGGACACGGGGACAGGATTTAAACTTAGGACCTCCAATTTGTGTTGCATGTCTTCAACCATTGGACTACTATCGTGGAATAGTAGCTTTATACTTGTATCCAAGCGTTTGATATATACCCGTACTTGATTAATTAGGAGCATAAAGCTATATCAGAACCAGTTACTTCTAGCTAATTCAAAGCTGATTATCGAAACGGATTATTTGACACTTAAACAATAAGGAGATAACATGCAATAACCAGTTCACTATACCAAATCACTCAAAACTAACTATAAAAAAAATATAAAAAACTAACTATCTACGACTTAAATCAACTAAAAAAATTCAAACTGTACATTATTTCACATTCACTAATAGCTGCAAATTGCATTCATAAATCTAATATTAACCAAAAGAGCATACATGCATACTTGTCAAGAAGAATCAAGAAACAGTATTATAAGTACCTTTTTATGGCTTCAAACTCCAGAACCAGATTACTACTGCCTTTAGCACAATCAAAATCAAACACGTATCAAGATTTTTTTTTTTTTTTTTTTTTTAAACTAATATTATGGTTCAAATTTGGTGGAGCTTATTGACTCAGTTGAGTAAAAGACTTAATAGTGGGTCACTCTCCTGTAGCTGCAACTAGCTTATGCGTGTTGAAACAATCAGAGATACATCATCATCAACAACAACTTTGGATTTTCTCACATATATATACAAAGCTAGCTAATATATACGTAGTATTTATTCATCAACTAAAAGATTATGAGTTCAAGTACGTGTTTAAAAATATCTAAGATGCTACTAATAATGTACAAATATGTCAAATATCTACTTTTGAAAAATCAATGATCAAGCACTAAATATGTAAAAAACATCTTTTGAATATGCATGCGTGCAGCCATTATAAGATTTGCAAATCTTTTGCCATTTCATTTTTCAACCTTACACTTGATTACTTTTTTTTTTTTTTTTTCCCCTCATTTTCTACCGATAAAAATACTACTTTTTCTATTATCTTTTTATTTGTTATTCTGTTTTTTGAGCATCACATGTTGAAGATGTATGCAGCCTAACTGAGTTATCACCATGACTATTTTCGACTCTTTCTTTAGCTAATCATAAATATGTATTTAGAAAGGTTTGAACTCTATACGTCTTGTAATTTTTTACCTTTTTTTTCGTTGTTTGAATGTTTCTACTTATGTGTACATGAGTACACGACAATGTTCCAATGTTTTTTTTTTTTTTAATATCAAGTGACTTTTAATTATGTTAAAATGTTTGAAAACTCATGCACATATATTATTTTTTTTAGTAATAAAGTCAACTTTTGGAAGTTCTTTCAACAAGGATAGTATATGTTTAAGCAATTCAATAACCACTAAGCTTTGAAATTGATATACAATATTTAGTAAATAATTTATTTTCAACTAAAAAGGATCTTACGAACAACTCACATTCGTTTACGTGCTAAGGTGCGTGCAATTTGAGTCAAAGGAACAAATGTAACCAGCTAGTAGCATTGTAATAATTTACGTTAGCTAATTTTATGTGGGTGAAACCGAATATTTATGTAATCTTATTTTTAATAAAACTGGGATAATAGGAATGAGAACGGTATCAGATTGGTACCGAACTCGTACCGAATTAGTGGTATTGTTTTTTCTGAACTTGAAAGGGGGTATTTGTATCGTATCGGACGAGATTCGGCTACCGGAACCGGTACCGGGAAGTCAATACCTAGTGCTTCCCGTTTTTTGTTACACATATTTTTCTCTCTCCAGATTTCATGCATTTTCGAGTGATTTTGATTCATAACGTGTTAGAAAGGTAACCAACAATTAAATAAACACATCACCAAGATAGTCGTAACTTACAAAAGTTCCAAAACTTATAAAATAGGTTAAGTTTTAATTTTTGGAAAGGTCTATGAAGGATCTATATTTGCCACAATATGTTTTTGAGACGTTTGGTTTCATTATTTATGGTTTACATGACTATAGTTTGGCATGAAACGGGCTCAATGGTTATTTAAATAAGTTTTTTAATTCAAAAACATAGATCCTTCAAAAACCTATTGTTGCAACTATAGATCCTTCATAGATCCTCCCAAAAATTATAACCTAACTTATTTTATTAGATTTGGAATGTTTGTAAGTTACGACTATCTTGGTGATGTGTTTATTTAATTGTTGGTTGCATTTTTTAACACGCTGTGAATCAAAATTACACGAAAATGCACGAATTTTGGGAAAAAAACTTGTTTAACAAAAAACGGGAAGAACCGGATAGGTACCGATTTCCCGGTACCGAGTACCGGTACCGGCTCCAGTACCAGAATCCCGTCCGATACGGTACCGGTTCCGATACCGAAATCCCGTCTGGTACGATAGCGGTACCCTTCCATGCTCGAAAAAAGAAAATACCGCCAATTTAATACGGGTTCGATACCAATCTTGTACTGTGTTGATCCCGCCTACTTTGTAACTATTATTTTAGTATACATACCCAAATTTTATCTATATCACTGATATTTTCATTATGCCAAGAATACACATTATTTTGAATTGTCACACACTAAGCACTGAATTTAGTAAACCAACATGCATTTTTCTTTAAAAATATAGGACACATAAGGAGGAAACCAAATGTATAGAAGAGTCTTGGTTCATCGAGAAAGAAAATATTATATACATATGTGGAGTAACATGGGGAAGGTTAGTTGACGTATTTCAAGTTTAACTAACTGACTTAGCTCAGTTGGCTATTTGAGTTCCTTTTAAAATTTGGGAAGGGGTTTTACTTGGGTTTGAGTCTCACAAGAGACAATAAAAATCCGAATTTTTTTCTTAATGCGAAGTCGGGAGTTTTAGAGGTTTTCTTTCGCGGGTCTCTCTCAGTGGTTCGGGTCCCGGGGCCTGCCCGTTTGGATGGTTAACTTGGGGGTCGGTTTCAAATGTGATACCGTTCTAAAAAAGGTAATTCAAATATAAAAAGCTCCACAAATATTAGGACGCTTCATTTAGCAGCTATTTACTTAGAAGCTAAATGTTTAATATAGAAGCTTAAAGCTTGCATTACCAAACAAAGCTTTTTAATTTTGACAAAGTTGTTTCTCAAAATTAAAAGCTTATAGCTCTTTTCAAGAAACCTTTCAAAGTAACTCATAAACGCACACATAGACATTTAAGTTAACATGATAAGAAAATTTGATATTAAGTAACTTTTAAGCCTATTCAAGTGTTTGAAAACTTATACACATGTATTATTCAATTCTTTTTGCTAAATAATAAGCATATACACGTAGTATATGTAAAAGATACGTCTTGAATATATAAAGTAGAGGATACATCTTAAAAGGATCTTGTAAAAAAAGAGTTTGTAGATACATTTACAAGTTAGGTATGCTAAGAGCATGGGGTGTGGGACGTTTTGCTTCTTGCCGAATCCTACATGGAAGCTCACCACTTTGTTTTGCTCCTCGCCACCACACCAAGGTAGCTCACCACTTTGCAATTCGCCACTTCCCCGATATGAATACGACAAAGACTTTGCAATTCACCACTTTGTTTTGCTCCTTGCCACCACACCAAGGGGTAGTTTTGCTCCTCGCCACTTCATGCATTTGTTTTAAATAAACTGATTATATGTTTTTAAAAAAATAAAATGAGGGTGGGTGGGGCCCAAATGAAGAGAAGTGAGTAAGTTGTGATTGGGGGGTATTTTTTAGTTAGTGTGTTGAAGTGATGTGGGGGTGATGTAGCACACGTGGGGCCCAAATGAAGAGAAGTGGTCAACCCACGACACCCCTTGCTCTAATAAATATTTTATAACCACAAACTGTTTATAGTTGATTTATTTATGCTAAAAAAACTCAAAGTAGTGTGGTGTTGTTATAGAAAATGATAATGCTTTTTTCTTCACTTTTCACCTCCTGGACCTGCACAATGAGCTGAACGATACAAAAAGTGTACATCGAAGCATAAAATCTCTAAAGAAACGAACTAGTCCGACATGCTTTCATCCACTCTACGCCTTTTATCTCCTATAAGACCGCCAATGTCTACTCGAGATTTTCCTAATTACAGTTTCTAGATTGCATACCCGAATCCATGAAGTAAGAGGCTCATTTTACATGGAGGGGGCGCGGTAAGTTTCAAAAAACTTGACCAACTCACAGAACACACCTTATGCAAGATATTACCTCAAGTGCTGCTAGGCATCCATCATACCATAGGTAAAAAAATCTCATCCTAATACAGAAATCATGCATCAATTCTATTACAGTACCATTTTGTCACCTATAAACCACAAAGCAAATACACCCTTTTATCTTTTGTGTGTGTGCCGGCTTTCCTCGTGTATAGAGAGAATTTTGGAAAAAACGGTTAACACAAGCAAAGGATAAGTTATTATTACTGTCAAGACTTGTCGATAGAACACACAGAATCTAAGATTTTCTTCACTAGCTTGATATACTTTTAAAAAAGAGCAACTTCAGTAGTGCAACACGTCCCGCAAGGTAAATTCAACCATGAAAATAAATTCCTCCTAGCACTTTGGAAAGCCACGCTAACATATATGCTTGGCAGTTGGCACCAGCACAAAAAAATGGTACATTCTTAAGAGAATGCCAAGCAAGATCCGGAAAGAAAAATGACCATCCTAACATATTTTACCCTTTAAGTGATTCAACATGGAAGCTTAACGACACCTAAACAAAGCGCTTTTTTTTTAATCCAATCAGAGGCTACTACTGCTGCTTGCACACGGGCGGTCTCTCAGCTTCACCACCAACAACTGTATTGCCACCCTTCTGCAGTTCACGGCAACAACTTGTAAGATTAATTCTTTGAAATCATCGTCAATGACTTTAATGTACACAAATTGAAGTTAAATTACCTTGGATCCAGATGACTGCGAGATTGCATGAAACAAATTATAAACAGTGAATTAGCATGTTCCCAAAAGTGAAGCATAAAAGAATATTAAAGGTGGCAAAATAGGCGATGGGTTAGGTATTTAGTTTGGTCAAAACACTTTATGATCCGAAATAAACTTTGCGCAACTTCTTAACCTATTTGCCATGTTTCAGAACTAGCTACATTTTCTACCCATAAGACCCGTTAAATGTAAAACATGACCTAAATCGACCAATTCATAACTAAATGTTTAAAAATTGCCACCTTTGAGTCATAAAAACTGTCAAGAAAATGTCACCTTTTTGGTCTTGGTCTCTTATTCGTCTTCGTCATCCTCCTCAATCTCATCATCATCAAAACCTCCAAAGTCCTCCCGATTAGCCTCACCCGTAAACCGTGAAACAGCATGTGGGATTATCTTGTCTCTTATAGTTGAACTGCAACACAAGTAGAACATATATGGTGTCACTCACATTGATTCAAGCATCTAGTACAAAGCTAATCCTGACTTTAAAAAGTCAAACAAATAACATTACTCGTTACTCACCCGATATCATAGTCTTGCTCCATCTGGTTTCGAAGTTCTTTAGCCTGCAATGATAACCCAAAGACGTTAAACAAGAATTAAAAAAATTGATGCCATTTTGAAAAACTATACAAATACGTTAATTTTGATTGAAAAAAACTGTAACAACGATAATCTTAAATTGTAATTACGTTAACTGGGTACCGATTTAGTTTTTTTATTATTTGACTGTTTGAAATGAAAAACAACACCAAACTGACCCAGTCATCAGTAAATGGATCAAACTTGCTGCGTCAATTTTAGTAAGATCTTACCATATCGTCTTCAATATCTTCTGCATCATCAGGCGGCACTTCTGGTGGGCTAAAAAAGTTGAAGAAGCTTTGACAGTCCTCAATCATTGTGATAGGTTTAGCATTCTTTGATCCCTTCTTTTTAAGGATCTTCAGTGTCAAACATTTCCCAGGTAGCCATTCAATGGTTTTCCTGCAAAGTGTCAAAATAACATGAGCTTAATTATCTATATTATAACCCTACTAAATCCTGCGAAATACAGCAAAAGAGAAAAATGGTTACCCAATCATATGGTATATTTTTGTCAAAACAGAGTTCGTAAAGAATGGATTTGTGTCAAAGAAAAACTCAAGCTTAAAACCCTTGGGATCATCCATACGACACCACTTGATATCTTTCAGGTATTTGAGAGCTTCTTCATCTCGCTCTGTGATCTGTTAATCAAAATCAGTGGGGTCAATAAACAAGCTCATGATACGCATGCAAGGTTATTAAAACAGTACAGTATTATTCTTACTTCTTCCGCCGTAATTTCGTTATGCTTCAGTGCAGTTAGCCAAAACTCAGGCACACCCTTTCCTGCAAATATATATAAGATAATGAAGGAACTTGTCATATAATAGAGCGAAATACAGTATTTCTTTCTTTTTACCTGTCTGATCCATTGCATTTGCTCCATTAACCTCAACAGCCCCACCTATATCATATCTCTGCAGTTTCACATGATATAAGATGATTATTACTTAACAGACCAACGAACCCATTGTAGAGATCACGATTGTTTTACAACCACGAGTAGTTGGACAGTATACGTAGTAGATGTTTGTCGAACATGCTAACAGCAACAAGCTTAATGGCGCATGACTAAACAGACTACACATTAATTGATTAGTTTGAGAGGCTATTGCCATTCAAGGCTCACAGGGTCAGAACATAGATGTCCGTTATAGAATTGGTTACAAGCATTGCCCTATAATTGTTTAATCTAAATAAAGAAATAAAACAACAATCAGGCAATGACAAGTTGACATAATCATATCTCAATTCACCTTTGAATACAATGGTGCATATAGTTTCTGATATTTTGCTTCTAGTGCAGCTCTTTCTTCAAAAAAACTTTTCCTCTAGCTCATCATGTTCACTCTACGAAATAAAATAAAAAATGTTATCAGCACCTTCACATAGTATAAAGGAAGTAAAAACACCCCTGGCCCCACTAGAATGAAGAATATGAACTACAATATCGATACTGCAGTGATAAAAACATACACTAATATACAAGGTAATCCGCAAGCATGTGAGCTATAATCTAGATAACATACTCATGTGTTCTAAAAATCAGCTTAAATTGACATGAAACAAGGTCAGAACAAGTATTGACAGGTTCTTTTTAGCGTTAACATGCATGCGATATGTTCATGAAAACTTCTTTTGTAATAAAAAAAAAACTGTTCCGTATACCTAGCGATATCTACTAAACCACCCTCAGAATACATTTTACACCCCCGAATCTCTAAACTCCTCAAATCACCACCACGGGTTTTCGCCAAAAGCTGAAGATCAGAAACAGACACAACCATGTTCCGTACAGAAAGTGATTTCAAACGCTTAAACGCAACACCTATATGTTCAATCCACAGGGTGACAGGAACACGACATTTATCAGCAGTACTAAATCCAAGGGAAAAGGACTTAAGTGTTAACGACTCGAGATTCGGGAATCTACGGCTTAAACGTTCGGGGTCGGGGGCAAAATGCACATGGACAGTGAGGTGTTTACGCGTTAAGGAGTCGATATGAAAATATTTCCTAGAGACTAAAGATGCAGAATTAAGGTCTTGTGTTTGTATGTAAGGCATTACACAATCAAACACTTGCTCCTACCTAATTCAAGAATAAGAGGCTTACCGCCGCCGGTGACCGAATTCTGGAAATGGGGTTTCAGTTTCAAGTAAAAAACTTTGGTACTAGTATTAGTTAATGATGTTGTTAATGGGTGGGTTGGACTTGAATTATACAACGGGTGTTCACAAATTGGGTTGGGTAATCCAACTGAAAACCGAAAACCGAAACCGAATTGAATTAAATTTGTCAAATTAAATATTCGATTTTTGGAATGGATATGATTTTGACAGAATGAAAACCGAATTGAAACATAAACCGAATTCACGTATTATATATATTATATATACAAAAAAGACTATTAAAACTCCTTCGTATTATACATGCCCTAAAAATTCTATATAACTAAATGAAAAGAATAGATAAGTTATGTAATTTGGGTTATTCGGGTCAACCCGAAAACCAAACCGGATTCAAATTTGGTTTTTTCAGTTTGTTTGGTTCATTTTTCGATTTATCCAGAGACAAAATTAAACCAAATTAACCGAATCGAGTAAACCGGGCGACTCGATAACCAAACCGATGAACACCCCTAACGTAAGAAAAACGGAGTTGATAGCGTATCAATATTAGCGGCCCAAGCCCACAATTTACACGCTCGAATCAAGCCCATCACCAAGGCCCATCAAAAAACACTTGATGGAAAACACGACTTAAATCCCAAGTCGCGTAAGTCCTGGTAAAGCCTCTCAGGCCAGACTAAGAACGCTATTACTACTGCTCTCAAGCTGTCACTAATGGTTAAGATGTACCATCTGACACTGTGCAGTGGGGACGCACAACAAGCACCACTTCGTACGAGCCAAGGAACGCCCAACACCTTGTCTGCTCTCGGATGATCAACACCTGGCTCTTTGGAAGCCATTGATCTTCCCCAAAGGTTTTATCTTTATACCCTACAAGCCTTTTTATAAAATAAGAGCAACACACACAACTTCATAGGTTTCACACAGTTGGGCAACTACTGTCTCACAACAATAAAGTATGGTATTTGTTTAAGTGTTACCCAAACTTCTTGATCCTTATAAATCTCATCGGGTCCTTACCGTTCAACACGGGAAACCAAACAACAAAACATTTACATCCTATCACCGATTTACATACCAACGTAAATATGGCACCATCCGTGAGGACATGATACAAAATAGCCGAAAAATTATCAAAACATTTTACCTATTTTCACTCATTTTCTCACTCAAAAATCCAAAAATTTTGTCCCGTGTACAAAAGTTTTTTAAGCAAACATGTCTGGTGAATAACCCCTCGAAATTTCAGACACACCCAAAAACTACCACGGACCTATCCGAGTGGACAACTCTTTCACTCAGAGAAGAGCCAACAAATACCCGAAAAGAGACTCACCAGTCATCTAGAAACCACACAAAGAAACCTTATAGGGAGACGCATGCAACAACTTACCTTACGAACCTGCACACGTCACCTCTCCTAAAGAATCCAACATGATCTTGTGAGTGACGTCACACTCTCAGACTGTCTACACAACCACGAATGTCTCAACCATTCATAGTTCAGGGAGCAGCAGAGGGCGCTAGAGGGTGTCAGGTAAAGGGACTGACAAACATTCAAATCGGGTCACACTAGCCCACTTATTGGGAAAAACTCAGGTAAACACATACCAACCTACTTGTCATCTTTTGCATTAGTTTATCTATAGCAATCAATCCAAGGCATTACCTGGGAACCACCTTGGGTATGGCATTCAGAATGACACCTTGACATTTCCTCCTAGCCCCTCCCCTGGAAATAACACGCAACCTACCATATACTTAGAACAAATCTCAAACATGTACCTAGTAAAATCTTACACTGAGGCACTCACAAAGAGTAGGATAAATCATTTACCCAGAGTACCAAAGCCTGAACATCCTAAACCAAACGCTCAGGGACAACCTCACCATTTGGACAAACAAATCTGACCACCCTGACACACCACCCAAGGTAGATGACAATAACCAAATGGAACAAGAGTTTCCCAGGGAAAAGATAGGGAGTGTCAACATTATCCAATCATTGCACTCAGACACAAAAAAGGCAACGAAGTCATGGAGATTTGGCAATGTACCCTATCGTGAAACATTCCATGGATACATTTATATCATCATCCGAACCCGTTGTTATAACGGAAATGATAGCCTCACATATGGTTTGTAGAATATACATGGACGGAGGGAGTTCAGTCGACATAATGTATGAATGTTGTTCCAACAAACTCACATAGCACATCAGGTCAAGCCTCAAACCTTCAACCACACCACTAATCGGTTTCTCAGGATAGAGATCATTTCTTGAAGGTGTAGTCACCCTAGAACTCATAGTAGGAACAAACCCGTTGTCGAGAACGATCATGTTACAATTCCACATTGTCAAATTCACATCCAAGTACAAAGTCATACTTGAAAGAACATCACTTCAGAAGCTTAGCATGGAAGTTTCAACCATCAGGTCTTTGGTAGAATTTTCAACAAGAGCAGGAGTCGCCACAGTAAAAAGCGACTACCTTAGAAAAGACGCGAGCCTAGCGGCCGAGGTGGAGGAGAGCAATATCAGGGAGATCGTGTGGGGCTGGGGCTGGAGCGGGAGTTAGAGTTAGAGCTGGGTTGGGGCTTATATTATAAGAAGAAATTTGAGGCTTATATTTTTATAAAGCTGTTTGGCGAATTAGTTGGACTTGAAGCTTATTAATGTAAAATCACATAAAAAACATCAAATTAAATTCACGTATATTTTCAGCTTTTACATGATAGTTCATTATATTTTTAATAGTATTTAAGTAATTTAACTATCCATAAGCCCTTATAAGCCCCTTTTTATGAGCTTGGACTTATGGAGGCTTGTGGCTTATTTTATAAGCCATAAACATGTGTGACAAACGTGACTTGTTTTATAGGTCGACTTATTTTAAAAGCTCAAGCCCCTATAAGCCTCTTGCCAAACATACCCTTAAACTTAAAACTTTCAATAAAATATCATATACTCATGTAATCTTTTATTCTCTTTTCAACTTATACATATATGTTTCTTTATTTTTTATTATTGTATTTTTTTTTTGTTAAAGAGATTATACCCGGTGAATATATTAATAGTAAATGAGTTTAAGTACACATGAGAGTGGTGATGAGCCACGCTAAATAACTACGTGCTTTGAACACACTCAAAGACACGACAACCATAACTAATTTAAAAGACTTAAACCGAAATACATCATTTTAGCCCAATGCTTCTAATCAATACGCCTAACATACACCAAGTGAATCAATCAGCAACGAGGTTCCATGTAGATTTGATTTTAGCGACTCTAGCATTCCTCTTGAACTTGATCGATGCAAGTTTAAGTCTCACAATATCAAGAATGACATTCACAAGCTGATCTACATTACTAACGCTACTCGTATGGAATATATGAACGATACCACCTTCCTCACTTTTTTTATTTTATGTATATAAATAGGGGTTGATTTTAACTACAACATCACCACCTTCCTCACTTTTTTTCTCTTGCATCACCACTCACTATCTCTCCCAGTTCTTCATAATGGCACCATGAAAAAGGAACCAACACCAGAATTTATCCCTATGATGAAGGATGCCAAGGGGAATGAGTTCTTCCTATTCGACATCTCAAACCCTAAAAGATTCTTCTCCTTCTTAGTCTCCCTTCGGACACATTTCGAAGTTCGCAACGGAAAGGATATTGTTATAAGGTATTTGGGGTCAGCCGGAAGCTTTACGTGCATTATGGACGGAAATACTTGTACGGGATGAAACTACATATCGATGATCAAGATTTTAATAACCCATGGCTTTTCAGTTTACCCAAAAAAAACTGATTGATCGACATATTGGTAAGTGAAGTTTATAGCCAAGACGAACCTGTAGGTTACCATGCATTTCAAAATGTGAATGGTAATTTTAAAACTTTCCAAAGTGAGCAAGGAAGAGAGTGACTGGAAAATTAGATTGCATACACTCATTGGTACTATACTCATTATGAGTTTAAAAGCTGTAAGAATTGTGTGGTTGGGAAATGACTTCTATCTAAACTTGATGGAACCCAATATTGAAGCGGTAACTCGGGCCAAAATGGATGTAACATGGGCCAGACATTGCATTGGAGTTCGACAGCTTGAAGATAAAACTGAAGAAGATAAATACCATCTCGGAAGACAAAAAGATAAAAGGAGGAGAAATTAGCTGGGTTTTTTTTTAGTTGGGATTCTTCTCATCCTTTTTCTTTTCCTCTTCGGCTGGTCTTTATCTTCTTGTTTTATCTTCAAGTGTCAAACTCCAATGCGTGTCGGCCTATGTTACATCCTTTTCGGCCCAGTTACGCTTCAATTTTGGGTTCCATCAAGTCTAGATAAATGTCATTTCCCAACCACACAAATCTCACAGCTTCTATACTCATAATGAGTATAGTACCGATGAGCGTATTCAATCCATTTTTCCAGTCACTCTCTTCCTTGCTCACTTTGGTAAGTTTTAAAATTATCATGTTTACCGCATTTTGAAATGCATGGTAACCTACAGGTTCGTCTTGGCTATAAGCTTCACTTATACCAAGATGTCGATCAGTCAAGTTTTCGATAAACTGAGAAGCCTTGGGTTATTAAAATCTAGATCATCGATATGTAGTTGCATCCCGTATAAGTCTTTCCATCCATAATGCACGTAAAGCTTTCGGCGTTTAGCTTCGGCTGACCCCAAATACCTTGTAACAATATCCTCTCCGTTGCGAACTTCGAAATGTGAGACTAAGCGGGAGAAGAAATTTTTAAGGGTTGAGATGTCAAACGGGAAGAACTCATTCCCCTTGGCATCCTTCATTATAGGGATAAATTCTGGTGTTGGTAGTGTTCTCTTTTCATTTTTCGTGGTGCCATTTGTGAACTGAGAGAAATAGTGAGTGGTGATACAAAAGAAAGAAAGTGAGGAAGGTGGTGATGTTGTAGTGAGAATCAACCTATTTATACATAAAACTAGTAAGATGTTGTACGTAGTGATAATATAATAATTGTTTAATGTGTTTCAAATAAAATCAAAGGACTGAATATTATGGTGTTTAGTTTTAGGAAATAATAAAACTGTTCATGATGCTTGGACTTTATTACTCATGGCACCAAAGCTTAATTATCAAACAACTTCATTAAAAACTGCTAGCCAAAGGCGAGGAGTTTCGTTTAGTGGTCATGGTCTTAGTCGGTTAACCGTTTTATGCTTCTCTATCACGTGATTGTCCTTAGGTGATCATACATTGTATGAGTTTGGATATATAGCCGGTTCATCCTTCCCTATGGTGTTTTTAGTTTTATGGTAGTTGGTGTCGGTTGGAACTAAGCTAGAAGGATCATATCGTTTTTGTTGTTCGAAAGTATGTTAAACTTTTATTGAAATATCTCTAAGAGCTCTGGCGGTATATGTTTTATTCGACTTGTTGTTACAGTTTTTACATTTGCTCGCTAGTGAGTTGAAGTCTAATTAATAGAGCAGTTATAAAGAAAACCCGGGCGGTTTGACAATTGAAGTCTAACAACCCGACCCGATAAGTAATCCGATTCGGGTTGTTATCGGGTCGAGTTATGTAGGGTTACTCGGGTTCCCTAATCTAATATATCTATTTGGCTAACTTGCAGACAAGTTGAGACGAGCTTGGCTCTGTTGTGCAAGGTTATATCTGAATCTGATTAAATGTCTTTGCGAATCTTTGTGCACAGTTACAATAGTGAATATACGTTAGCGTGATCTAGAGTTTTAGATGCATTGTTGGAGCTTGAAAAGCATAGCTAAGATATTTGACTTCTTATAATGTTTTACTAATAGTTCATTTTGTCTTGGAACATGATAAGTATTACGTTAGACATGCGTATATAGGTAACACATCTGAAATTGGGGATTGGTAAATGTTTGGCATCTATTTAAGAAACCTTAAAATTATCAAGTGAAAGAAATAAACTTAGCTTTCATGTCTTTGAATTAATCTTGGGACAGGAGATTATATTCTTGTTAGTATTATATTATAATGATACTTCACCATCTAATATGAAACGTTGGTTCCATGTCAAATCGAGACCATGAAAAACAGGGGGTCGCGAATACCATGAACATGGAATGTGAGATGCTAGACGCGAATACCAAGACTTTTTTTTAACTAGCTTGGTTGATTTTTATGAATCTACTGTATAGAATGATCTCCAGAAATTGAAGTACTTCAAGTAATTAACAACCGATATGATGTGAACTTTTTCGTTAAAGGCAGATTTAAGCGCGCAAACAACGAACTATTTCACTTATACGATCACAACGATTTCACTTATATCCGTTACAATACTTGAACTCACAACACCATATTGATAACAATCACAAAAAGAATGAATAAATAAGAGTTACTAGTATTATTCTCACCTATACTTATTAAATGAACCATGATGAACGAATGCTCTATATTCAAACTCAACCTGGTACAATTTCAGAAGATTAACCATGAATGAATGAATGCCTTATATTCAAACTCATTCTATACATTCATATATATATAAACCTAGTTTACAGAGTACTAATTTTAGAATATGCAGGTAGGGGTAGTTGTAACTTCATTAATGACTGAAACGTTACATCTACCTTACACTGGGGATCAATGAATTGAAATATTGAATGAACATATAAATGCTGTTAGACCGCGAATTCATGATTCAAGCTTAGTATGTTTAGTTTATCACACTAGCACAAACTGGACATGCCCATTAAATCTCGTCCAAGAAAGAGTAAATAAGGTATATATTTATAGGATCAAAGGCTACACTCACAATACAAAGAGTAAATAAGGTAAAAGACCCATTTTAGAAAAGATCCTGCACAATTTGATACATGCAGCTGGCAAAAGATATTCATTAATAACTCATATAGGACAAAACATGAACTGTCGCACAAAAACAATACGTAGAAGATTCAACTTTCAGAATGGTGTCAATCCTTCCATCTTTGAATCACTTAGGGTGGTGGCAACCATGCCTAAACCATTTTTTCATGCCTAATCACCCACCAATTATATCCTTCCATCTCATCACATACCAATCTCATACCTAACAATAGATTTTAGTGGCAACCATGCCTAACCATGCCTAACAATAGATTTTGGGTCAGGTTGGTTTCTTTGACTAGCATAACGGCTAGTTGGTTTCCATGTAGAATCGGCAAAGGATTCCGATTATCTTCATTTTCATCCCACACCGATTGAAGCCGAACAAGAGGCAATGGGCATGCCGATCGGTGTCCTTGATGCCGAAGGTATACCGACTTAGGTTGCCACCACCCTTAGAAAATGTACCTAGTTATTTTAAAGTCTCTTGGACAATTATTTGTGCTCTAAAGTTTTTAAATCATGCATAACTAGCTCTTGCTCTTTTATGTTATAGATCTTATACTCCGTAGCATAGTTGTTAAAATCCCGATACTAATCTTAGAATATTAAAATTTTATGATACCACGAAGACGATATTACGAAAAGTTGGGGAGAGTATTTCTCCTCACTTTTCAACGGAGGAAGCACTGAAGGAAGCGGGGATGTAGGGAGCAATACCCAAAGACCGGAATGCTATTATTCTAGGATTAGTCAACCAGAAGTTTAGGTTGCACTACAGAAGATGGGAACTAACAAAGCGGTAGGGCCAGACCAAATTCCCATAGAGGCTTGGAGGTGCCGGGGGAAAGAAGGGGTAGAACGGCTGACCTGCCTCTTCAACAAGATCTTCTCTGGTGCGAAGATGCTAGAATAATGGAGACTGTGTGAGGTAATACCCATCTACAAGAACAAGGGGGATGTGCAAGTGTGTAGCAATTATAGGGGCATCAAGCTTCTTAGCCACACCATGAAGCTTTGGGAGAGAGTTATTAAGAGGAGGCTGAGAAGGGAGACTAGGGTGTCTGAGAACCAATTTGGTTTTATGCCAGGAAGGTCTTCGATTGAGGCTATCCACCTTCTCAGAAGTCTCATGGAGAAGTATAGAGAGAGACAAAAGGACCTTCATATGGCGTTCCTTGATCTTGAAAAGGCGTATGATAGTGTCCCTCGAGAGTTGATTTGGAGAACTCTTATTGACAAGGGAACACCAAGGAGATACGTGAGTGTCATTAAGGATATGTATGAAAGGGTTAAGACCCGTGTAAGGTCCAGTGGGGATCTCGAGTTTTTCCTGTGAAATTTGGGCTACACCAGGGATCTGCTTTAAGCCCCTACCTTTTTGCCTTAATTCTAGATGAATTATCTCAAGGGATACAAGATGGCATCCCGTGGAGCATGATTTTTGCTGACGACATTGTGTTGGTGGCAGAATCGGCGGAAGGATTAAACAGCAGGCTTGAGCGCTGGAGGGAGGCCCTTGAAGCCAACGGGCTTCGGGTGAGCAGAGAGAAGACCGAATACCTGAGATGTGAGTTTGGGAGGAGTGAGTCAGACCACCACGAGGATATTCGTATCGGAGACCAGACCCTACCACCCAAAGAGGCCTTTAGATATTTGGGATCGATGAGTCACAAATCAGGGAGGATTGATGAGGATGTAACCCACCGGATCAGAGCTGGTTGGGCGAAATGGAGGGCGGCTTCGGGTGTCCTTTGCGACAGGAACGTCCCCATAAAGTTAAAGGGGAAATTTTATAGGGTGGCGATTAGACCGGCTATGTTATACGGGTCCGAGTGTTGGCTCATCTCCAAAGCCCTTGCTAACAGGGTAGAGGTGGCAGAAATGAGGATGCTAAGATGGACTTGTGGTAAAACCTTGCTTGACATGATCTCGAACGGAGTTTTCAGAGCAAAACTGGAAGTCGGAAATATTATTGCGAAGATGAGATAAGGAAGGTTGAAGTGGTTCGGTCATGTTAGGAGGAGGCCTCAAACAGCACCGGTTAGAAGGGTCGAGACGCTGGTTGTAGATGGCGTGAGAAGAAGGGGCAGACCCAAACTCAGGTGGGAGGATAGACTTAAGCTTGACATGTCGGAGCTTCACTTGTCGGAGGACATGACCTCAGATAGGAAAGGGTGGAGAGATAGGATTAGGATCCGCGGTTAGTCTTGGGTTGGGTCTTTGTGGGTTTAGATGGATTGGGTGGGATAGTCTTTAGGCGTCTCGATGTTTTGCCTTGCACCTCGGGGTTTTCGGTTTTGGTGCCTCCCTTTCTTGCTTTGCCGTAGTTTTAGGCCCCGTGCGCTGCTTTGTATTGCTCAGTGTTTGTTTAGGCTTGCTTGCTTTCATTGCCCTGCTTTGCTTTGGTGCTCTGTTTTTTGCTTTGCCTTAGCTTTAGGACTGTGCGTTGCTTTTGCCTTGCTTTGTTGCTCCCGTAGGTCTTACTGCTTTTCTTTGTGCTTGTCTTTGGTGCCTTGCCTTGTTCTGCTTGCTTTCCTTCTTGCTTGTGCTTGTCTTCTTCTGTTTTCTGTTTTCTTGTCTTTTATTTCTCACCCGCACACTTTGCACTTGCCGGAGGTCTCGTTGGAAGCAGTCTCTCTACTTCCGGGTTTATCCTGGGGCAGGGGTAGGATCTGTCTACATTTTACCTCCCCCATACCCCGCCTCGGTGGGATTGGGTATGTTGTTGTTGTTGTTGTACGATGCCACGAAGCAAGAACGATTCGGATCTTACGTAAAATCTTAGCAAGCTTAGGATCTTATAAAATCCCTATCTTGACCATAAGATCTTAAGATATAATCTGACCCGATCTTATTTTTTGCAAACCGTAAACTTAAAAAACTATAAATATATGGATTATATTTTATAGAATTTAGAAAGAACATGTTAATCTTTTTAAACATTTCATATTCATAACTTAGAACAACATATTCATGACACATTCATATAAAACTGACAATCGTACAAGTTCAAACTTCGCCGTGCAGACGACGAGGGTAACCATGGCGAGGCATCGGTGTCATGACAAGGCATGGCGAGCAAGCTGACTTGGCACGGCGAGGCCCGTTGAAATCACACCCGGTATTGATAGTGTCATTATTATATATTATCTTTTGACAAAGAGTTAAATAATCTATTGTTTGAGATCTAAAAAGATATCAATCATGTTATAACTGCGTGATAAAACAATAATGTAACTACTTAAAACTGCGTAATCGTACATAGACTGTGTTCCATTCATTGTGATTGGCATAAATTGTGTTATGGGTCACATACAAGGCAAAACTAGATGGTGTCCCACGATATCACACAACCCGGATATATTGCGACTTTTGTAAGGTTTATATCGTAAATAATCTTGATTTTTCAAAACTGCACAACGTTAAAATTTACGTTTCTGGCCTTTTATTGATTACTTTATTATTGAATAAAAAAAAGTAACCTGAAACTTTTATTATGCTATCTCAAATGTGGAAATATACCTATGTTATCATAATTAGCAGTACCCGCCGATCTTGGCGATGGATACGTGTGACTTTTTATTTTTATTTTATTTTTTTCGAAATGTGATGTTATTTGACCATACTTTTTTACTTATGGTGGTGGTGGTCGGATGGTATGCATGGTGATCAGCTCGTGGTGCCAGTGGTTGGGCTCATGCTGGCGGTCGGATAGTGGCTAGATGGTGGTTGGATGGTGTGTTGTGGAGGTTATGTGAGATGAGATGAGATGAAAATATTTGTGTTTTTATATTTGTGTGGTGTATAAATAACTATGTAAATAGGTTGTTACAAGTTTTTAGATGGTTTCTAGAGGCATGTATTATTTAGAGGGCTATTACAAGTTTACGAATTTAATACACTTAATTATTAAAATATAACTGTTTATTTATATGTGCAAGCTATTAAAATTTTCGTAATAGTCAAATGTTAAATCTTAATTTTCAAGTCTTCCATTATTAGCAAGTGTCAAATCTTTTTTAGGGAGAATTGAATATAGATATCCCTTTAAAGTGAAAAATTGCATTATATTCTTGGTATAAGTTTTTGATACACATGATACAATGATTTTTATACATGCTTTGGATATAGATGAATGCTACACTCACAAAATAATATCAGCAAAATGGTTTACAAAATGAGGTGTCAGAGAGTGATTGATGTATTTTGTTAATAGTTTATCTTTTTTCTTTGATTAAGTCAATCACTCGTTGACACCTGATTTTGTAAACCATTTTGTTAATGATTTTTTGTGAGTGGTTCATTTCTTTTGAAATATATGCAATTTTGCATCTTTCGAAGCAAAAGCCCCTTTTTATAAAGTATTATAGATGGGAGGTGATTGCACACTCTGATAAATGATTGAGACACTCAAATTTAAAGTGTTTGAGCATTTATAACTTTACAGGATGAACATAACTAAAAGTAATATGAGAATATATATGTCAAAACACTATAAATTTGAATGTACCTATAAATTCCGAGAGTGTGCAAATCACCCCTATTATATATGTTCAATGGAATTAGTACACGAAAAAAAACAGTTTTGAATTTCAGTGAAGCCATAATTTTTGTTATGAGAATTGATATCTATATCACATCTTTTGATGCATGCACCATAATTTGTGCATTACAGTTTGTGCCGTACAATACTGTAATGCACAAATTGTAATGCATGCATCAAAAGATGTGTTGTTAATATCACCCCTTTTTGTTATACACAAACTGATTGATTTACACGACTTAATAGCCGGTGTTTTTCTAATTAGGGACAAGTTATCCACACCCTCCCATAGAAAGGGTATCCAATGATTGAGTGCATCGCAGGCTTGTACGGTGTGCATCGCGGGTTATACGGTTTGACCCAAACCCTATGATGTGACAACATAGGGAGGGTATGTATATCACATCCCTTCTAATTATTATTATAGCTATATGCAATCTTTTAATACTAGGAACCTAAACTAGGGTACACTATGGATGTAACTATACAGAGTGTGATCAAAAAATTTGTAGTAGCTACCTCGAGTTAAATATGGATATGGGAATTATTGGTTCATTTTAAGGTAAAAAATAACTTGTCACTTTTATGCATTCCCTTTGTGGCTGCTGATAAATAAATATAATGTACTTTGCAAAATGCTAATAGAAAATTTAAAGCTTTATAATATCATATAGTCATAGTTATGCACTTATGCCTATAACCCATAACCCGTGGAAGACGGCATTGGGAGTTACTTTACTTTTTACTTTGGGTTATTGACTACACACTTTCTCCCAAGCACTACATCGATATAAACTGCATCCAAGTACATTGTTTGTTTATCTATGCTTTAAATGTTTTCTTACGTGATAGAATATAATTATTTTGCTACTCACTGTTTAGGCTCGAAATATAGTTATCAAAGTGATAGATGGCTAAACGTAAAGACCACAGTAATGTTTATTGATCTTTGACTCCGTAACTCGTATCGTTCATTTATTGTTAACTTTTATTTTAACATTAATTGGGCTAAAGGGCTTTACACCGAAGGTGCCGAGCTAGTTGACTCGGTCCTTGATGTGGTTCGTAAAGAGGCTGAAAATTGTGATTGCTTACAAGGTGAGTAAAAACATTAATATTTCTAAGTACAGTAACATGTAAAAAGAACTAGTAAGTAGTAACATACTAACATTTTATCATGTGACAGGTTTTCAAATATGCCACTCACTTGGAGGGGGGACTGGATCCGGTATGGGAACCTTATTGATATCAAAGATCCGTGAAGAGTATCCAGATTGAAGTGCATCGCAGGCTTGTACGGTGGTGCATCGCGGGTTATACGGTTTGACCCAAACCCTATGATGTGACAACATAGGGAGGGTATTTATATCACATCCCTTCTAATTATTATTATAGCTATATGCAATCTTTTAATACTAGGAACCTAAACTAGGGTACATTATGGATGTAACTATAAACAGTGTGATCAATAAATTTGTAGTAGCTACCTCGAGTTAAATATGGATATGGGAATTATTGGTTCATTTTAAGGTAAAAAATAACTTCTCGTTTTTATGCATTCCTTTTGTGGCTGCTGATAAATAAATATATTGTACTTTGCAAAATGCTAATAGAAAATTTAAAGCTTTATAATATCATATAGTCATAGTTATGCACTTATGCCTAAGGCACAAATTAAGAAGGTTAAACCTTTATTTGGAATGCATCGAGTTAAAGCGTATTGACTATAAGATTAGACCTAAGAGGGTTGTCGGAGGTTCACGGGATCTGGCCTCATGAAGTTTTTATCATGTAGGCCTCACTCCCTACAAAAGGCCGGAGGTCCTTTCTACTTTTGGTAGAACTGGAAGTAGCCTCTCTACCTTAGGTAGGGGTAAGGCTGTCTACATCTTAACCTCCTAAACACAGAAACGGTATTGGGTACCCATAACCCGTGAAAGACGCCATTGGGAGTTACTTTACTTTTTACTTTGGGTTATTGACTACACACTTTCTCCCAAGCGCTACATCGATATAAAATTGCATCCAAATCGTTGTTTGTTTATCTATGCTTTAAATGTTTTCTTACGTGATAGAATATAATTATTTTGCTACTCACTGTTTAGGCTCGAAATATAGTTATCAAAGTGATAGATAGCTAAACGTAAAGACGAGAGTAATGTTTATTGATCTTTGACTCCGTAACTCGTATCGTTCATTTATTGTTAACTTTTATTTTAACATTAATTGGGCTAAAGGGCTTTACACCGAAGGTGCCGAGCTAGTTGACTCGGTCCTTGATGTGGTTCGTAAAGAGGCTGAAAATTGTGATTGCTTACAAGGTGAGTAAAAACATTAATATATCTTTCTAAGTACAGTAACATGTAAAAAGGACTAGATACTAACATTTTATTATGTGACAGGTTTTCAAATATGCCACTCACTTGGAGGGGGGACTGGATCCGGTATGGGAACCTTATTGATATCAAAGATCCGTGAAGAGTATCCAGATCGAAGTGCATCGCAGGCTTGTACGGTGTGCATTGCGGGTTATACGGTTTGACCCAAACCCTATGATGTGACAACATAGAGAGGGTATGTATATCACATCCATTCTAATTATTATTATAGCTATATGCAATCTTTTAATACTAGGAACCTAAACTAGGGTACACTATGGATGTAACTATACACAGTGTGATCAATAAATTTGTAGTAGCTACCTCAAGTTAAATATGGATATGGAAATTTCAGTCTAAACAAGTGAATCAAGAAACTTGTAAGGAAATGACAGGAAGGCGAAAAAGTTTACGAGTTTAGTTGCATACGAGTGAAAACAAGCCCATGTTCTTAACTGCTGCTAGATTACAGAATAGCACACCATATAATTACTATCAGCAAAATATGTGTAAATCGACAGTTGAATCCCGTTATACACCTAAGATATCTATATGAACTTCAAAGTTCTCTAACCTGGTGTCAAGGATTAAGATGCCATTCATCACCTTCATGATGTGACGTCGCTAAGAACCCCCAACTAGGATTAACTCACGCTACACTATGCTATAAATAAAAACCAAACAAAATTTACACCCTTTTCTGTTATTAAGCTTCTAGTTTCACATAAAAATGTCACCTTTTTCTTGGATGATCACCTTTTGATGTTTTCTTGGATGGTTTAAAGAGCCAGGAGAGAAGAGTTTTAGAATGTTTCTTTCTTGAAAATTATCAAGTGACGTGCTTTTTCTCTTCCAAAACGGACCCACAAGTGAACTAATTTTTCTAACACTTACAATCAATCAAGGATCACCATATAACCAAATATGGTTTGCATTTGAGGGAAATTGTTTGTTTTCACAAATTGGCGAAGAACAGGCCCATGTATTACGCAACACAAATTATCTATACCTAATAATGCTAGCTCCTATGCAACATTTATAACTAGTATAACCTTAAACAAAGACTGAAATAACGACTCAAATAATACAGTAATTAAGGCAAGAAAAATTAAACAGGCATGATTTTGATTACGGAATATCTTAATAAAACGAAAAATAAAATAAAGATGTTGCTGCATTTAGTTGTAGAAGCAAAGATAGAGAAATTTAAACTACACTCTTCGTAACCCAAATCCAATGGACTAATCATAGTAGTGCACAAAGTAAAATCCTAACTAATCATCGTGACAACTCGGTGATACCACATATATGCTCCTTTCCCATTGCTGACTTAACATTGAGAAGCAGTTGTATCCCATCTTGAAGTTTCTTTTGATATTGCACAAACACACACAAATAAAGTATCAATCACGTAAAAAAAATGGCAGCAATTCTTCTATTAATTCCATGAAAACCCAATTTTCAAGTAGTCAAATCTCATATAGCAAGTATAAAATAAAACCGAGTAATAGTGTGGATAATTTATGCGGGCCACGAAACCACTAGTAGTGGTAACACCACCCTCACGCTGACGTGGTTCAGGCAGTGTTGTTGGCAGGTAGAGGGGATCCCTTCTCTTATGCAACATAACCCAAGATATTCAATTCACTTATTATAAGAATCAATTCAATGCTAGATCTACTCAAGGAATATTAAGAAGAAAACATACTTTGCCTTCTTTAGTGATCCAAACAATACGGTAAAAATAATCACAGACGTAAGGACACTGCAATAAAGAAATTACTACTTGATTAACAAAAGAAAACCAAAAGAAACTACTCGATTAACTAATAGAAACAGTGATTAGATACCGTAATCAAGTCAGTAGCTCGACATTCAAGAGTACGCTATTCCCAACTGAATATGTCATAAGCATCAAATATACAGCCATATTCTCGCGTTCGCCCTCAGTGTATTTAACCTATATACAAAGGAGCACCATGGACAAGTCAGGTTACAAGAAGCCACATGAACGTAACTTCAAATAGTAGTATATTAATGATATAAACAAACCAAGGAAAAAAAAAAAAAAAAAAAAAAAAAAAAAAAAAAAAACTAGAAACAAGTAATAACTAGAGATATAGCTAAGGGTTAATAGCATGTAATAGCAACGTACTTTTCCATTTGTTCAAATATCATATACGAACGCAAAAAAATACCACAATACCCATCCAACTTTCAAATGAAAAAGTACCTTTTTATCACATGCCAACAATGTCATTTTAACTCAAAGAATAAGATGCAGGTAGGGGTAGCTGTAGCTTCATTAATGAGAAAATGGTTTAAAAAGGCATACATATTGGACTAACTAAATTCTTGGACAATATCAATTATCTTAAGCCTACAAAAAAACTTACGGTGAGAAACGCATCATCTTATTGCCTTTACTTTCTTATATTTTTAATGATCAACCGGCTTTTAGCTAATTAATTAATCTCTTTTAGAAAATTTGTAATAAATTTTTAAGTAATTAATCAAATTTCACAGTCTGTTGTACTTAATAGTGGACAATTAATTTAGGACAACCAAAAAAAAGTGAACAGACATCAAAGATTATAATCCACTTGATTTCATTAAAAATGAGAAATACTATGATGTTGTTATTACCTATCAGACTATATGATATGCGATATAGAGAGATAAACATATACATTTTTTATCTGATATAGATTACTTTAAGTGGTCTTACTACAGTTTAAGGTTATGTTAATCTATACTACTTTATAATGCATTTAGGCCTTCTAAAATTAGAAGGCTTAAAAATTAAGCCTTCTAATTTTAGAAGGTTTAAAATTAAAATAAGGAGCTCCAATCATGAGATGACATGTGTCACTTTTTAACAAACTCCAAACCTAACTTCTAACAAACTCCAAGCCTAACTCCTAACTTCATACCAAAAATTAAGATAAGGAGCTCAATTATAAAATGGCATGTGTAACTTCCAACTAAAATTCGTCTTTATTTTAAAATTAAAATATCTTTTTATCTACTTATTTATATTATAATCTAATTTCACCATATTTTTTAAAATTTTATGCTCTTTAATTCAACATCCATTTTAATATATTTTTATGAGTTTTTAGTTTTTATATTTTTAGTAGGTTTATTTTATTTTAATTCAAATTTTTACAACTTTAACCTTTATTTCATTTATTCCAATCATGTTATAGTCATCGGGTACCCGCCGCCGCATTGCGCGGGTACCCTTCTAGTAAGTAACAAAGAATGTAAGTGTCACATACGAAACAGATCTACATAGAAGTCTTATAAAATCATCTCTAAATATACAACAAATACATGTGGTCATGAAAGAATTATTTAGCTATACAAATAAGCTTCAACACTACTGCTACTACATACGTTATCACCAAATAATATACAAAAAAAAAAAATCAAATATCACAAATTCATTTTTAATGATATTTAAAATCCAACAACACTTGATCTCTCTAAAAAAAACACAAAATACTAACTAGTAAAAGTATAAACAGATAGAACTTATATAACATAATTTCATACAAACAAACAAACAAAGACTCGAGCAACTTTGAGCAAACATTGTTAATAAGAAAAGATGATGACATTTATACCTTATTTTTCCGAGACCACCTATTCCAACAAGAAGAAAAAAGTAGTGTTGCTCTTGTATCGTAAAATAAAAGCAGAGGGTTTTGATCGACACTTGGAGAAAACATTATCCACTACTGAAAAATATATAGAGTAATAATTGATTCAGTAATATTGGTATGGTGTGTGTGTTTAAAAACCATCAAGCAACTAGAGTATAAAATAGGCTTGAATATGGGTAGATGGACTTAACATAAATATTGGTAGGTGGTGGTGGAAAAGCTTTAAATTAAAGTTGGTCAAACAAATATGCTAGAATGATCGAGCGGGAAAGTAGGAAATAAAGACTTGTTTTTGGGCGGGAAGTTGGTGTCTATTTTAGCAAGCATTAACTGTCACCTCAAAGGATGGGTGTATTTGTTTGTGAGTGAGTGTGAAAAGGTGAAATGAATAATATAGATGAATGGTGGTGACTGGTGATGTTATTAAAGTGGGTAGGTTAGAGCGCTGGGGTTTATTTATTTTGAAGTTTTGAACATAGGCAAAGAGAATTGATACTATGATTTCATTAAAAACGACACAACTAACGAAATAGATTTATGTGATTTGTGTTGGGCTGTGTTTGGGCTATATAACTCAGCTTGAGCTAAGTTTGAATCCCGCTATCCACACGTTTTTTTTTTTTTTTTTTTTTTTTTTTTTTGAACTATCGCTATCCACACGTTTAGCTCGAGCTTTTTCACAAAACGGAATATATATTAGAGTTGGTCGACTAAGGTGAGCTTATGAGCTCAGCTTAACGAATAAGCTCAAAATAAGTTATTGCATGGATTGCTTATGTGTGAAACTAAGAAACCAAATAAGTTATTGCATGGATTGCTTATGTGTGAAACTAAGAAACCAAATAAGTTAATGACTGAAACGTTACTTTGTAATGAATTCAAAAGGCATCCAACTTTGTAATGACTAAGAAGATGCAGGTAGGGGTATCTGTAGCTTCATTAATGGGAAAATGGTTTAAAAATGCATACAACTTGACACTTTTTCCTTTTGCAGGCATCAAACTTTTAGTTTTCTTAATTTGTAGGCATCAAACTTTTAATCGCTAACTGGATCTGACGTGGTAATAATGGGCTTACATATTGGACTAACTAAATTCTTTGACGATATCAATTATCTTAAGCCTACAAAAAAAACTTATTGTGAGAAACGCATCATCTTACTGCCTTTACTTTCTTATATTTTTACCGATCAACCGGCTTTTAACTAATTAATTAATCTCTTTTAGAAAACTTGTAATAAATTTTTAAGTAATTAATCAAATTTCACAGTCTGTTTTACTTAATAGCGGACAATTAAATTAGGACAACCAAAAAAAAATGAACAAACATCAATGATTATAATCCACTTGATTTCATTAGAAATGAGAAATACTATGATGTTGTTATTACCTATCAGACTATATGATATGCGATATAGAGAGATAAGTATAAACAGTTGCTTCAATCAATTCGTGGGTAAACAAAAAGGTTCATCACAAGCAAACTAATGACAACACTGTCCTGTCTTGTGATGCCTACAAAAGCTAAGTTAAGATGTTAAACCAAATGACTAAATTCTCATTTAACCCAAGATTATGACTGTACATGAAAAAATGGAGAAAAGACCTCGAGCTCTACACGTTTTTAGCTACCCTTCTGAAAGGCTTCGGTTTCTCCATAAAAGGCGTTCAATGCCACTCGTTCGCTTGGTACTAATATCATTGTTTTGCTACCTTCGGGTTGCATTTGAATTTGATCTTTCTTCTTCTCTCCTCAACTCCATTGGTCTCGGAGATGGCGTTTGCGGTTCTTCACATTCACCATTTGACCTGTCATAGTCAAACCATCTCACGTTTAAATTTAACTTCTAAGAGGTTTGTGATTACTGTTTATTTAAATAAATAAGGTTTTAGAAAGAGTGTACTTGCCTTTCTAGTGCAATTGATGACGAAGTGCCTTTATCCTCCCCATCTAGTGTATCAACCTTACATGCAGGGCAAATATAAGTCTTTGGTGCGTAAAGACGTCTGATACAGTCAAAGTGATACCATTAGTCACATTTATCACGCGATCATTGCTCTCTGATCATATGGCTTCCTACATATGCAGTAAAGCATACTGCGTTCGTGTAATAATTGCAATCACCAAAAGATAACACATTAGTAATAAAAAATATTAAAATTATAGATAAAATATATATTATTTATCTACTTTGCTCGTTACCTTAAGTTCCTTGTCAAAGTGCATAGGCAAATTTTCTCCTTCCGCTATCAGTTCAAAAACTTTATGCAATTCAAGTGCACCAGAATCTGCTGAAACCTGTTCAGTAGTAGGCATAAGGTGTCAATTGACTTGACGCGTCAAAAATTTTGGTTAAAGTGGGAAAAAAAAGGACCTTTTTGGCCTTCATTGCCCATTGTAGACCATTTTCTTTTATTGTCTCGAGCCTATGCCAAAAATAATCTTCCAAAGGAACGTTTATAGTCAGACCCTGCAGATATTATTATATGACAGAATCAGCTTTCCATACGATGCAAATGAAACTCATATCCAAACAGTTACTTAAAGAATAAGATCATAAACTTTACAATCAACAAGTACCTCTTTTAATAGCCTTTGGATTTGGTTGATTGATGGTTTTTGTGAGCTATTTAATAATTTAGATGCTCGAACTCTCCATGAGTTTCTTGCTAATGCAAGCTCAAATTTGCTATTACTTTCGCGATCATAGACCCCAGCCATCTTCAATTCAAGATTGTGAAAATAAGTTGAATGACCTTGAGTGGGATGAAACTGACCCATTGTACGAAACCGCGCTTGCAATATTTTGTGACCCAAATGACCACTACAGGGAAGGTTGGATGAAACTAAAGCCGGAGAGGTGTGTCAATTGGGTAAAAATGATTGGACGTAGTAAAGGGTTCATCTAGTAATTTAAACATGTATTTCGTATGATGGTATTTTGTTATGAATCTGTAGACGTTTAAACATGTCTATATGGATGTTAAAGTTATGGTTTGTATTTTGGGTAGATGTCCTATGAACATGTATTTTATATGTGGCAGTAAAGCTTTTGATGTATGTATGATTGTTATGTTATGTTGTATGTACTGGTGCCTTTTTCCTTGACATGTTTGCGATTCAAAAATTATGTGATGGTGTAGAGTTAGGCAAAAGGATAAAAATTTCAACTGCTATTATAAGAGGTTTATAGGGAAAAGAAAAAGAAACAAGATTTTACATAATTGCACTTGTTCCAGCCAACCATGTCATATCTAGAAAGATGCCTTATGTAGAGGGAGAAAAAAAAGAAACAGCACCTAAGTCAGCCGGGCCAACCCCATACAACTAAATTCACGGTTTGGCCTATTACCTAACCAAACAATATACTGCAAAGGTATTCCCAGGTAAAGGGTGCTGCCTATATGACAACATAACAATATAAGCCAAATGCTTTCGACAGGTGTTTTTTATGTACAAAAAAGCTAAATTAATAAACTACTGGCTATTACTCAAACAGATTATCGAATGTCACAACCTTAAGCGTTGTAGCTGGTATAAACTAACTATCCAGCACTGAAAATAATCAAAAGCAGAACTTGTTTGTTCAGACAGTAAGAACATACTATTGCAACTGCAAGGCGCCAATAATCAGTTTAAAAAAATCCAAAACACCCCTAAATAACCATAAAAGGCGGCTCTATTAATAAGTAGTGAGACATACCAGTTTTTCTCTTGTCTAAGCCGTGTATTCTCAATCATAATCATTGGAGGCCACACAATCAGCTTATGGTTCACCACATCCTTCAAAAAGGCAACATAATATTTCTTGCTTTCCTTGGGGCTTTTAGCATAAGAAGCATCATCAGATCCAACATCTTCGGTTAAACCTCAGTTATGTGGCAGACGAGCAAATGCATCACTGCAGACATTTGAGATAGCATATCAGCTGACAAGATATGCTAAAAGATGGGTGTAAGTAAGAAGAGTGTCAAACACTACCTCCCACCAACAAGGAGCAAATGAGGCCTGGTCATGTTGATGTCACAAGATTTCAGCACAAGTGACTGTCTAGAAGGATCAGCTAATGACATGTTCGCTCCACATCGCAAATCAAGCTGGCATAAAATACTAAACATGTCAGAGAAAGTATGTAGAAAGGATCAAACTACATGTAGCGGAATAGGTCAACTATTATATGATAGCATCAAATTACCTGTAGCAACTACGATCTTTTAGTTATTTTTGCTTAAGAATGAAAAGCCTTAATTCAAATTTTCATCTTCCTAGAAAATTAAACATAACTATACTAATACTAGTTAGCATGTAACCAAAGAAAGACGAGAACAGATAGGGCTACAAAACTGCAGTACCATGTGTCCATGTTCAAGTAAGGTAAACACTATTTCAACCTCTGAAGTTATTTAAATAATAAAGCTTGCAAATAGTTCATGCTAGCTGTGTATGTATATTTATATATATGTGTATATATATATATATATATATATATATATATATATATATATATATATATATATATATATATATATATATATATAGAATAGGGATCATGAGAAGTAAATTAAAATAAGAAGTGGTGAGAAGTGACCAAAATCACGCATTTGAGATGCAACGACTTGCATTAGATGCATTTCTATTCATATAGATGCAGCATCTTGAGTTTCGAAAGTTAATTTGATTTGTAGATGGTGCAAATTGATTTTCATGATTTCGGCACGTGTAGAGGAACAAAAAATAAGAGAAATCATGAAATGCAAGGAAGAGCGATAGGATCATGGCGATTACTTTGGTTATCAATGGGGAGACCGTCAACGTTATCAGTGCATACGCACCGGGTAGGCCGGAGGAAGAGAAGAAGAGTTTTGGGGCGATCTCGACAAGCTCGTGAGGAGTGCCGGTCGGATCGGCGTTTGTTTATAGGTGGTGACTTGAGCGGACATATAGGTGCGGATCTGCAAGATGGTTCTGAGGAGATTCACGGAGGGTTGGCCGGAGTTAGGAATGCGAAGGACGATCGATTTTAGAGTTTGCTACGGCTACGCGACTTGGTAGTAGCGAACTCTTTCTTGAAAGAGGATGTTCACTTGATCACTTTCAGGCGGGGGTCACAACACCCGAGATTGACTATCTGTTGGTGCGAAGAAGTGATCTTTCTAAATCACGAGGGGCGTAGGGTTTTCCCAGGCGAGACTTGCTCATCTCAACACAAATTGGTAGCGGTGACATGCTTTTGAGAGGAACAAACCAAGGAGATTAGTGACCCAGGGTTGCCCGAGGATTCTCTGGAAGAATTTGAGCGGTGAGGCGGCAGAATCGGTTTAGAGTGAAAGTCTCGGAGGGACTTGCATACTCGGTTGGAAGACTTGGTACTGCTAGAGGCAGCGGACCGTTGTGGGCACTCTTTGCGGCATTATCAAAGATGCAAAGAAAGGATTCCTTGGGGTGGCTAGAAGGAACATCGAGGTCCCAACACTATGAAGAATCTTGGTGGTTTTGAGGATGTGCAATCCAAAGTCGTAGAAACAATCTAGGTTCAGAGAGCTTTTTTTGTGTCTTAGGAGAGGGTCGCCAACCGGACATTACTATGGCGGGGAAGAGAGATATAAAGTACTAAGAGAAGCGAAAAAGGCGTGTAGCTCAGCAAAGGACAAAGCGTATGAGAATTTGTATAAGCTGGACTCCCAAAGAGGGCTAACGACATCTTCAGGATCGCTAAAGCCCGAGAGAGGAGGAGGAGGGACTTAGGATCCGTAAAGTATATCAAAGATGAAGGAGGACAGACCATTGTGAACGTAGAGGATATCAGGGAAGAGATGGGAGAGTACTACTCCTCTCTTTTCAATGTAGGAAGAAGGAAGACGGCGGATCAAGAGAACCTTAGCCAACGAACGAGTGCTTATTCGAGGATTAGTCGGAGAAGTGAAGATCGCTCTGAAGATGGGAAGAAACAAAGCGGTAGGTAGGACCAAATACCCATAGAAGCTTGGAGGTGTGCGGGAGATAGGGGGTTAGATTGGTTGACATGCCTATTCACAAGATCTTCCAGGGGATAAGATGCGAGAAGAATGGAGACTTCGGTGAAGTCATCCCCATCTACAAGAACAAGGGAGATGTACAGTGTGCGGCAATTATAGGGGCATTAAGCTACCTACCACACCATGAAGCTTTGGGAGAGAGTTATTGAGAGAAGGTTGAGAAGGGAGACGAGGGTGTCGGAAAACCAATTTGGTTTTATGCCAGGAAGGTCATCGATTGAGGCTATTCACCTTCACCAGAAGTCTCTATGGAGAAGTATAGAGAAAGACAAAAGGACTTGCATTTGGCGTTCATTGATCTTGAAAAGGCTTATGATAGCGTTTAGCGAGTTGATTTGGAGAACTCTTATCAGAGGTACCCATATAGATACGTGGGAGTCATTAGGGATATGCGAGGGTGCTAAGACTTGGGTGTACGGTCCCGTGGGGACCTCGAGTTTTCCCTGGAAGTTGGGCTACACCAGGATCGCTTATTAGCCACTACCTTGCGCCTTGATTCTAGATGAGTTAACTAGAGAGGTACAAGAGGGCATCCGTGGAACATGATCTTTCTTGATGACATTGTGTTGGTGGCGAATCGGAGGAAGGGTTAAACACCGGACTTGAGCCTTTGGAGGGAGGCTTGAAGACAATGCGCAGCAATTGGTGAGGAGAAAGAGAATACGAGATGTGATTTTGGGAGGTTTGAGCAAGGTCACCACGAACAAATTGATATTCATATCGGTGATCGATCTGCCGCACCCAAGTGAGTCTTTAGATACACAGGATCGATAATTCACAAATCGGGGAGGATAGATGAGGGCGTAACCAGCGGATTAGGCGCAGGGTGGGCGAGATGGAAGGCGGCGTCGGAGTCCTTCTGGCGGAACATCCCATTTAAGTTAAAGGGAAAATTCTATAAGGTGGCGATTAGACCAAATTTGCTATCTTGTCGGACTCTGAATGTTGGCCCATATTAAAGGCACATGCTACATGGGGTAGAGGTGGCGCGGGATGCTAAGATGGACTTGTGGTAAAACCTTGCTTGACATGATCGACGGAGTTTCGGAGCTAAACTTGAGGTCGGGAATATTGTTTCGAAAATGAGAGAAGGAAGGTTGAGGTGGTTTGGACATGTCGAGGAGAGCCACGATCGGCGCCGAGTTAGAAGGGTCGGCGCTTATGTAGATGGCGTGAGGAAGAGGCGGGACCCAAATGCTCGGTGGGAGGATAGACTTAAGCTTGACATGAACTTAGTTTGACCGAGGACATGATCTCGATGGATAGGAAGGGTGGAGGGATAGAATTAGGATTCTGGCGGGTAGTGGTGCTTGCTTAGTCGATTCTTGGGTTGTGGTGCTAGGTGCTTGGCTTTTAGGTGCCCCTGCCTCGCTGCGTGTTTTGTTTGTAGCCTCTATTTTGCTTTGCCGTAGTCTTAGGCCTGTCGCGTGGTTCATGCGTTGCTGTTGTTGCCCCTTAGGTTTTGCTGCTTGTTTTGGTTTCGTCTTGCCCCTTGTCACACGCTGGTTTGCATTGCTCTTTGTTGCCCCTTAGGTTTTGCACGCTTGTTTGCCACTGCGTTTAGTTTTGGTTTTACTTTATTTGTATGCCTCGTGTGCCTTTGCTTTGCTATGTGTTGCCCATTTTGTTGGTATGTTTTTGGTGTGCACGGGCTTTTGGTTTTATATCTCATTACGCTTTGCTATTGGCTTTTCCGTGGCTTGCTTGGCGTGATTCTTTCCTATATGCCCCGTTTGCTTGTTTGCTTGCTTTCTTTACTTCGCTTTTGCCTTTTGTTTTTGTCGTATGCTATATCTATCCTTTAGCGCTAGCACACTTGCACTTGCCGGAGGTCTCGTTGGAAGCGTCTCTACACACGGGTTTACCATGGTGTAGGGGTAGGATCTGTCTACATTTTACCTCCCCCATACCCTGCCTTGGCGGGATTGGGTTTGTTGTTGTTGTTGTTGATGAAATGCATCTAATATACGTATATGCATCTGATTAAAAGGTAGAAAACACACTATGGTGCATTATAATGCATCTAAGATTATAGGGATGCATCTAATTTAGGTCGGTGAATCTCTGATTTGCGGTTATAGTTCTTCTTATTCCTTCTTATTTTAAGTAATCTTCTTATTTGATCCTAACTCTATATATATATATATATAGATAGAGAAGATTATATTGAAGGATTCTCATATATTTCTAATCTCTTGTCTATACAGATCCGCATTCCTTCCTATGTTAATACATATAAGATCCTATTCTCTAACCTATACCTTGTAATCCTCTATAGATGTAGATTTCAAATAGTAGTTCACTGAGTGAGGCTCAAAGTATTAATCAGCGTAATCAATGACAAAGGAAAGGCTCAAAGTATCAATGAAGCATGTCTTAGGTTGGCTGTAACCTAAATTATATGCAAATGAGATTGGTGTTCTCAAGCTTTTTAGCCAAAAATAAAAAAATAAAAATAAAAAGTAAGTGAAAACTAGTATACACTTTAGAGTTCATACTTACTAATACATTGCGACTATCTCTGTGAGAAGTATCAGCAGGGGAGTAAGAAGTGGTCTCCCGTAGATCATGCTGTCTTAAAGTCCCATCCTCGCGGGCACTACTGGGATTCCCAGGTTCTACCTGCAACAGGAAGAGTTTACGTTCGCAGCACAAAGATTATATTCACACTCTGAATAATTATACCAGTAACACCAGCCCCATAAGAAAGAAAGAAATAAATAAAGAAGCCGCTCTAGTAAAATTTTACAACCAGACAAATATATAACTTTTGAATAGTAATGGCACATGTTGTGGCAGGTTGGATTGAGTTAGGGATAATCACAAGAGTTCATAAATGTGTATATGGTTCTTCACTGAAACATGCTAATGTAATTCATGTGTAAAAAAAAAAAAAAAAAAAAAAATGTTTAGGAAGTCTTCTAATACGGGCGGCCTATATACAAGAATGTGATACATAAATATTGAAGTAAACAATTTGACAACTAGATTTGCTGCTAAAGAGATATTTGTTTGTCTTTCACTATAATTAGGGAACTTATAGTGATGAGCAATCACAATAGTAACGATCATGTACAATGTGAGCGAGGGTCTTGTATATGTTCACTTATTATTTTCAGGTTCTGACCAAACTTGTCTCTCTTGTTAAAAGCACAATGATCAATGAATTAATTATCTACCTCAATTTGACAATTTTATATCAGTCCTAATATGCATATTCTATATATACTTTTGAAAGTGCAGCCTGCATGGCATTTGGACATCTTGCTATCCAAATACCTTAGGTAGTCTCTTGTATCCAATAGCATAAAACCTTCAATTCCACTCATACGCTAGAACTCATTTCAATTAAGAAATCTACACGTTCACAAAAGCCATAGAAGAATAAGACACAAGAGTTTGTTTCAGTTAGCATTAGTAATCACATAAGCCATGTTATGGAGCAGATGAACATAAACATATGAACTTTGACTCTAAACTAAGATGATAGGAACACGAAACCATGTGTAGCGGTCATCTTGTTACCAACTCATTCAGTCATTCATTTTCTTCCCAAATTACCATATGCAATTGAGAGGTTGTACCAACCCTGTGTTCACATGTCAATAAAGCAAATTCAAAATTTTAGTAATCATAAAGATGTGGTTCTCACAAGATTGGTTTATTCGGACCCAACGCTAATTGTAACTACGATAAAGTCCTAAAACTAAGCATAAGAATCATTACCTCAAGGGATTAGTTTCAACCTCAGCTCGCATATGTCAAAAATCATCTCAAAATATTTAGTACACACTGCACATGTTGTCACATATAACAAAGTTAACACAAAAAACCCATTATACTCGAAACAAGATAAGTGTCAAACACATACCAGCAAACCTTCAAATCTAAGCAGCAGCATACAAACTCTTGAAATATCACCATGGCTCAACTGGAACAAAACCAATCAAAACTTTATCAAAACTAATGAGTGAAGTATAAAATCATACGGATCATCAAGAACGATAAACATGCTAATATCAAGTTCATTATGTCAAAACATGTAAAAACTAATAGTTTGTAGTTTACATAAAACAGGGGACGTTCCCATAAGCAAACACTAACGTTCATGACACTAATTATATATTTTGTCGTTCACGTAAAACAAGAAAGGAAGAACTAAAAGTAACTGTATGAAAGAGTTCCCAACTTTGATTAATAAAGAATCCTTTTTATTAGTCATATAAGTAAGATTAATGATAAGTCAAAAGAGAAGTTGTTGAACCACTTACCTCTAACTCAACCTCTGCAAGTTCGGTGCGAAATCAAAGACTCCAGTGCACTAGCTTTCTCCCAAGATATATATAACCTCTGAAAACCATGGGTATGCAACTAAGTGGCTATTTTGATTATGTAAATTCATTGCTAAAACTGACCTTGAATGACGCCATTTGTGCCTTCACACCAGCTTTGCAAAATTTAGCTGCTTTTATTAGTGTTAGTCCCCTTTCGAGCATCTTGTTCCAATGACTGTAATTGTGTAATACAAAAATAAATCAATAGAAAATTACCCACGAAATTAGAAACCACCAACAAATTACTGCTTTTCTTAAAGCTCAATCAGTAAACCATGGCAACCCTAACTAGAAACGGAATGAACTTTACAGTTTTGTAAAAGTTGTCAATATTCAATTATGTATGTAATTTTACACAGAAATAAATTTACATAAAGTGCACATGATTTTCATGCACTTATCAGTTTCTTCAGGTTCATTTCCACAAACAAAAGTGATCATAGCTAACCCGTCTAGTAACTAGAAAACATTTTTGCTAATAAGACGATTATCTAATTCTAATTCTTCAAACAGAATTAACAAAAAATCCTTAAATATGACAATTGAGCTACCTCTTATCAGACTAAACATTGATCCAACACACGTTCTTATAAAGCAGACCCTATCAATCCAACATAATGAGACTCAACTGTTGACAATGACGAACACATAGTCACAGATTATCTGAGGCATGACTATTGCGTATTGCCTTACTTGTGAATAACTTTCAAAACCAAACACCAAACATATCAATATCCAATTAAGAAATTGTCTATTTTAAACCCTTATACTTTGGTGAAATAAGTAGTGTTTGGTACTTATTTCATTTTTCAAGTGCTCATAAGCTATAAACATAAGCCGGAAATACACAACTTAATGATAAATGCGAATAAACATGTTCCTCATAAGCCTATTTCTCAACATCAAGCTTTCCGTGCATCTTCTCAACAAACACATCATTCATAACACATAACAACAGAATACTCCATACAAAGCAAAGCCAGATGAATTTCAAGAATCAAAGTTGTCATAATTAGTGTCTAATTATAGTTTTGACCTGAACTCGTATTAACAGCAACACATTAACAATAGCATAATCACTTTCAACACAAAATATAGCTATTAAGTTTTATAAACCCTAAAATTAGTAACAATAGCATAATCAGCTCTTCATACATTGATTTCACAAGTGATCTTCAACACTAAAAACTCATATAAACCACAAAATTAGGTCAAAATTAATGTTACGGTAAAAACGGAGATTAACCTGATATTTTGAATCGGAGGAAAAGACGGCGATGGGAACGGTGCGACGACGTCGATGGTGGAGATGCGACGGCAATGATGGTGGCAGATTTGGGAGATGAGCGTGTCACAGATAATAGATATGCATATTTTTTATATTTTACTAGTATTCATTTTGTATTTTTTGTGACTTTTACTCTCAGTTAAAATGGAAGAGGAAAGTAACGAAATAGAAAGTTTTTTGTGATTTCGAGTTTTTTTTTTAAGGAGGAAAGGGAAATTGATAGGAAATAGGAAGGAAGATTTGTTAAGTAAATCTTCCTCTCATTTTTGGGAGGAAAATGAAAGAAAATGGAACCGTATGTTGTGTAAAGACTAATATATCATTTTTAAAACATTTGACATTAACAATTAAAGGGCATATATGTAATTTGACCCAACTTATTTTCTTTTTCCTCTCACTCAAGAACATGATTATGATTACTTTCATTTTCCTTTCTTGTATCTCGATTACTTTCATTTTCCTTTCCTGTATCTCAAGAACATAACAACTAACACTTACTTTCTTTTTCCTTTTCTTTTCCCTTTCCTATTCTTTTCCATTTCCTTTATCTAAAAACTCAATAACTGAATTTGCAGTGAATGGATAAAGGTCATAAGTAATAACTGTCAAACTTAAATTAAACAAAATAGTAGTGTTAATCTTGATGTTAAGTAACATGAATAAACATAACAGTAAATTAAAAATGTACGAGTAATTAATGGTTTAGCATAGCAATATGCCAACTTCGTTTACTATTTACTAGGAGTATATTTGTTTTGTTGTGAAAAACATTAATAAGATATATTGAAAAATCATTGAACGAAAGTTGAGAAGAGAGAAGAGTGATAAATTGGACATTCAAGATACAAACTATTGCCAGCACATCGTTTACTATTTACTACTATGGGACCAGTTAGCTGCTACCATGTGGGATTAATTACAAGGAAGAGTGGGTGGATGGTAAATTTTATAGAAGCAAGGTGTAAAGGTAAAATTTATAAATGAATACTTTCGGTTTAATTGGTCTGATGGTCAATTTAATTGTATGTTTAATGAGGAGTATGTCATCAAATGTTAGTACACAATTAGAGACCTATGCTTTCATCTAGCTTGCAGTCTTTGTCAACTTCTCACCACTTGGTTACAATTGGTATTTGAAATCAAAACCAAGTTTACAAATTCCTTCGTCCATTTAGACACGTATATGAACTGTTTATAATGTTGTGAAAGACACTACGATTATGTATACATTTTTTTATTTAGTTTAGATGGCTCAAAACGTAATTATGTAACATTCTGTTGAGTTTATGATATATATAAAATACAATAAAATATAAAGACATCAAGAGTACACAGCCGAAGACTTAAGATCATAACAAATAAATTAATTAACTGAAAGTATGCAACGCACTTTGCGAATGTCAAATCCCCGAGCAAAGCAAAACAACCCTCGAGCAAAAGCAAAACAAAGAATACTTATTGGTGTAAGAATAATGTCTTACAACCACGCCTTCATTAATACCGAATTAACCAAACGAATCCAGCGATTGCTAGATCTAACACAAGTCCTCGTTTAAGCAAAACGAAACCGAACTCCCTTACAAATGGGGTGCTCGGCCGATTATAGGACAAGAGAGAGGAGAGGAGAGATCTAGGGTTAATTCAATGCACAAAGATATGAAAAACCCTAGAACCTAGCCTTGTTTATATAGTGAATGAAACCTTTGGGAACAAGTTAGGGTTTAGGCTTGGAAACCCTCCCTTGGCCGGCCATAGGACAAGCCCAAGAGAAACCCATAACTTTTTCAAGTCTTTTCATTACTAGTTCTTTCTCTTTTCATTTAACGGTCGTTAGTCATTTTTCCGTTAAATACTTAACGATCGTTAACCGGACTTAATGTGCAATAATTAATCGTAAACATAAACATTAATTATTAACTTTAATTCTCATTAGCTAATGTGTGCAATCCCGTGGTCACGAGTTCGAATCCGGACATTCACATGTTTGTAAATATATACATTTCCAACAACTCCCACTTGGATATGTTTACAAAACGTGTAATGACATTGGTTAGCGTCTAGAAACACGCCAATGCCCGTACAACTTCGTGTATGGTTTTCTGGAGAAAAACCAAGTTTGATGATTCATCATCATATTCATCCTTTTGTTTCTAATACCATGTTAATAAGAATATGGATCTCACTCATTTCTTAATTAACTATTCTGTTTCTCGCTTTATGTGATTGATAAGATTACCAATTCTTACGAACATATTCCGAAGACCTTGGGCATGGCCATGCAAACATCTTAACAACCCTACGAGGCCCAAGAGTATTATACTTCAAAATAAATTTGAAGGAAACAAATCCCATTTTGACTACAAGCAGGACTCACAAATTTCGCAAGAACACTTCGAAAACAACCCTTATAACTACCGCCATTACGATAGCGTTAGATTGCTTCACAAAAATGCACTACATCCATGACATATCTCTTGTATCTCAAGTCCGAGGATAAATATACATGATATACTTAATGACTAAGATCCATAAAGTATCATCATGTGGGTGGGATAAGTCCTATACTCAATTCATTGAATATCATCCGAAATTAGTCATGCTACGCATCAATATACTTTCAAGTATATTCTAACTAATACTCAGATTTGTCTTAATTCAATATCATTCCTATGTTATTGATCGACAACGGACTATTTAGAATAACTTAAGTTATTCAAGGATTTAAACATGCAAATACAGGACACAATATTATAAATGAAATTAAACGTATACCGTACTTTAATTCATTATAAATAATAATTGTTTAACATCCTTTATCTAAATACTAAATAGATCAATGCATGATAATACTAGTTAATGAATTTTGCCACAAGTCATGAAAATCATACTTGTTGACAAGGCATAATTTCAATTAACTTTAATCTATAGGAATTTTGAGAATACTTATTTCAAGAATTCAATAAGTGAATTTCTTGTATATGTTTACACATATCTTGATATTGTCATATCATTCCATAAGATGCGTGATAACCTGAACCACCCTTTTATGACAATTATCTTTCAAAACTTTAAAGTTTTAAAGTATTCTTTATTCTTTAATGTATAATGCAACTATGCTCTTAGTTGAGCATAACTAGTCAACATGGTCATCATCAAGGATACCTTGACTAGAATTGAGTGTCATCTCATTATACCAAAGATCATTGTGTACAACAATATGCTCTTTAAATATCCGTAAACTTTTGAACAGTTCTAGTGTAATGTTGGTGCCTACCAAAACTCAAGTTTGTTGGCAATGACAATTATGAAACAATTGTCATATAATCATCCATAGAATCTAGGAGCATCTCCAGATTGTGGAATGTGATTCTAAATCCAAACATATTCCTTTAAAATATTTATTACACTAACAACTTTCAATGTTGTCAAATCATCTTGTAATCAAGCATGACACAACAACTTTATACACAACATGATGTTCATGATGAATCTTCAAGTTAAACTTTAAGATCTCATTCATATACTATCTTGTCAAAGATATGTACTCATCATGTTCTATTAGACTCATTTATTTACCGCATATGTTTATAATAATAAACATATATTCCAAAGTTGTATATATTATTTCCAAATCTTACAAACGGAGTTTCATTCCCAACTAAAACTTAATTTAAGTGGAATGTAGTTGCCCATACAACATATAAGATTTAAGAAAAATAAATAATACTCCCACTAGCTTTCAAGAATACTTATGAGCAATCTTATTTTAATTATTAAATCAAACATGGATTTAATATTAAACATAAGAAACATCTCCTAGATGCTTGCATATATCCATTCATGGATTCTTGCAGTTTGTACATATCCAAGGATTATTTGAATTCATAAAACTTCTTTGTATTACTCATCGTCCTCGTAAAAGTAATTCCACAACAAAGATTTATGACATTCATTGTCAAAATTTCATATCAATGAAACTAAGTATGACAATTATAATCTTTATACTTCTATTTAATGTATATAGGAAAGAATATTCAATCATAGTTAATTGCTTAAGTATGATTGATATTATTATCACTAGACATACATTAAATACATGTACAATATTGTCCATATGATTTCTACACAAAGATTTAAACCACTAGGGTTTCCATCCTTTGAAGAAACTCATATTCATTATTAAGATAAACCAAGTATCTAAAGTTGATTATCTTTATGGACAGCATCTCTACATTCATAGTATGATTGATTTTCCATAATTCAACATTTGGTAAATTTATCATTATGATTAACAGGCTTACCATGATCCACAGAACTCATATTCCTCAGCATATTAAATATCCGAGATATCCTTACGGATCTATGAATGACAATTCCATCATATTAAGGTCTATCATTTTCATGTTTAGCCTCATCATGATATTTGCTAGTGCATTTTAGAAGATTATATATTTTGTAATTCAATCTTTCAAGATCTAAACAAAACTCCCACTTATTTAAAGACTACCTTTAAATAGTTTAGCAAGTAGAGCAACAATACATTGTTCTCTTTTGGGATATTACAAAAAACATTGACAGTTCCTAACATTAGTTTGTTACAACTCACTCTATAAGTAGTTTAACAAATTCAGAACTTCATTTATAGGACTTAATGTGATTCATCACATTCCATAAACAAATGGTGTCTTATTAATCTTCTAGGTTGGAGTCTTATTGAGTATATTCAATCTATACTCAATCTACTAACCTTGATAACTTTTGGAAGAAACTATAGTTATCTTGAATCAAATAATGCCAACAGATTTTGATTCTTCTAACGGAACATACCATAAAACTATGGTATTTCCTTAGAATTAATATTGTAAGATTAATCTAACAATATTTAAGATAACCATCTACTCTTTTGGCTTACCTATTTACCAACAAAGTAAAACTTAATGGTACAATAGAATTACCAAGTCAATTGCATGTATTATAACACAAATATTTTTGACCAAGTCAAAAGACATATTAGTTATAATCCCACTATACGTTATAAGTCATTGATCAACTCATTGACTTCATGCATATGTCTTAAAACATAGCAAGTTAACGTCTTACTTTATATTGTAAGTCTTGTATTAAAAGACTTCATGTTTGTGACTTTACAAAATCATAAACATTTATAATTAAAGTAATTATGAACACCACCTCGGGTTTCAATTCATATTTCAAGTTAATATTTACTACATATATTTAAGTCATTCAACGAATACTCAAATTCAAGGTAGTATTAGATTACTTCATTTAATTATGTCATTCCATGAAATGTTCCATGTAAGAAACTGCAGAATCATCCATGCTCGTTCTCACGACACGTGGATATTTTACCTTGGGCTACAATCTAGTTCACGTTCTCACATAACATAAATTGTAACTACAAGTGTTTCTTAAATATTGAATGACATAAATATTTAAAATAAAGTAGTCTTTGTTATCATCTTGACACATGTTCTTAATAGGGCAATCATACATATTTAAATGTATACTTCCTATTAGAACGTAATTCTCTTACTTTTCATCAAGAGAATCCTTTTAAATCATATTAATATGTGTTGTACCTTGCACACATAAGATTTCTCCCACTTGTGCATGGAACAACATCATGTAGCATATAAACAACACGATACACGTTCGTTTATTTGATTAATATGATTTGTGTCATAGATATAACTAGTAGATGTAGAACTATATTGTTTAGTAAGGAAACGTACCCGACTATCCTTAAAAACATAAGTGTCTACAATTGGAAAGTAATTATCTTTGAAGATAACTGGGTTACTACAGGAAATAAGGCTTGTAGCTCCCACTGAATTAGAAATCATTAAAACAACTTCTTATTCAATAATGCAACACAAATGCTCCCATGAATCGACAACATTGTAAGTGTTGCATAACCAGTGAAAACAACTTGCTTGCTTTTACTTTCCTACACCTTTGAAGAACCATACGTAATCATTACTAAGGTACTAGAAGGTGTATTCTACTATATGAATGATAGGTTATCCATCAATGTTATTAACTCAAAAACTTGGGTATGCAATTTCTTCCTCAACAGGCCTACCATCCCCATACCGGTATGTAGTACCTTTAAAGGCTAAAGCAAAACAACTAGATAAAAATATGCTAGTTTGCCTTTTACCAATTTTTTGCGGTAATTAGTCTAGCTTCTAATCTAGTAACTCATATACATGTTTTCCCGTTAACCAACATTCATGTTGTTACAAAGGATTCATTCACCAAATGAGGGTAATGAAATCTTTATGGAAAATAAGATGTGCAATTCATTGCTAAGAGTTACATTAGAATTTAGACAATTCAAATGTTCCTATTATACCTTTCTCATTCATGAAAAGGAATAGGATTGAGTCTCATGCTTCTCCCATGGAAAAGAGACTTCGTTTGTCTTTTTGGTAAATTATTCTCGATCAAACATTTGTTTGAAAGCAGAATGGATCAATTTACTGATCAAAGACTAAACCTCGTTTACGGTTAAATGTTGCATTTATACATTCAAAAGAATTACAAAATTCAATTTTAGTATTTTCGATAATTAACCTTTTCAATAAATAATTAAATACCCAAGGTTCATATTCATATAACCAATTAATATTTATTGAAAACTAGGATCCAAATTGTCATAATTTCATTACATCAGTTGATCTGCTAGTAATGAACCTTATACAAAATGGTAGAGCATTTGCTCAATTGCCAATTTCAATTGCAATTCCTAGATTTATGGGATTTACATATAGCCAATATCAATCGCCATGTAAACATGTTTTATCCCATCTTATGCCTTGAGTTGCCAGCTCTCACTACAAAACTCAATTAAGTTGTCCAACTTAAGAAACCGCAAAATCGTCCATGCCCGCTCTCACGACACGTGGACATTTTACCCTTTGATTACGATCTAAGTCACGATCTCACGCAAATAAAAAGTAATCTTAGGTGTTTCCGTTTCGTTGGATGGCATATAACTTAAATTAAAGGGTAATATTTTTTATGTTAAATCAAATATGTACAAAGATGTCATGCATTCATCTTTGTAGCATAGTTTTTATTAAAACATTTATATCTTGTTTTAATGTATAAGCTTTTCATCATCAAACTTTAATTGAGGTATTGGGTTCACCAATCAAGGAATTTAGTGTTAATTATCATCCATTATACCGCACTTTTGCATAAGTGTAAACACTTAGTGTTTCGGATAATTACCACCGAAGTGGCGCATGGAATTAAAACTAATTCGCCCTTAAGATGAGCTTGCACATTTAATGGCTTACTAAGTAGCTCCACTCGAACTTAGAGAGGGCAGAGGACCGTGCACGCGCTAAAGCACAACCTTAGACATCCTTTCAGGGTGACTGTGCGCACTTCTTTAAACCCCTTTTATTAGTTCATTCTCATGGGTGAGCCTTTCGCACCATTTGTACCAAAGTCATCAATCAATTAAACGATTATGATTACTATTCTTAAAATACATGTTTCACCATTGTTTAGGTCAGTTTATTTTTCTTGTAAAATACCCTTGTTACACATAACAAACAAGCAAGTATTTATAAAAATAAACAAATAAACAATGAATGCATAACAAATAAAAGTCATGCATATCAAATAGCCACATGCAAACGTTTTTGATAAATCCTATTAATAACCAATTCTAGATCTGTCAATATGCATATATTTAATTAAGACTTTCACCCGTTTTCATCTATGTACAAGGTGAACCACATGCATCGATTCATCGATTGCAAGTCAAAATTAAATACATACCACATAGCACATAATTGATTAAATTAATAATTATTGAGGTCTTCCCCAATTTTAGATCCATCAAAAATTAGTGTATATCACTTAAACATGAAAGACATACAATATAGCAAATCCATGATAAAACATGCAGATAATTATCATGGATATAAAATTACACTTAACAATTAATGCAATTAAACAAAGTTACGATATACACATAAAGTTGCATGCATCTTAGGGTTTCTAATCCAATTAAAACAATAGTTTACAAAACCCAAATTAGGGCACCAAAAACCCCCTCAAAATTAGGGTTTAGGTTTTGCAAACCCTAGATCTAAGCATACAAATAATAACACATTCATGTTTATTTTAATTATGTGTTTCAGTAATTAATTACTTGTTTTACAAGGCTCGTGATGCCACTGTTGAGTTTATGATATATATAAAATACAATAAAATATAAAGACATCAAGAGTACACAGCAGAAGACTTAAGATCATAACAAATAAATTAATTAACTGAAAGTATGCGTAACGTACCTCTTGCGAATGTCAAATCCCTCGAGCAAAGCAAAACAACCCTCGAGCAAAGCAAAACAAAGAAGTACTTATTGGTGTAAGAATAATGTCTTACAACCACGTTCTTGTACACACGAATTAACCAAACGAATCAAGCGATTGCTAGATCTAACACAAGTCCTCGTTTAAGAAAAACGAAACCGAACTCCCTTACAAATGGGGTGCTCGGCCGATTATAGGACAAAAGAGAGGAGAGGAGAGATCTAGGGTTAATTCAATGCACAAAGATATGAAAAACCCTAGAACCTAGCCTTGTTTATATAGTGAATGAAACCTTTGGGAACAAGTTAGGGTTTGGGCTTGGAAACCCTCCCCTTGGCCGGCCATAGGACAAGCCCAAGAGAAACCCATAACTTTTTCAAGTCTTTTCATTACTAGTCCTTTCTCTTTTCATTTAACGGTCGTTAGTCATTTTTCCCGTTAAATACTTAACGATCGTTAACCGGACTTAATGTGCAATAATTAATCGTAAACATAAACATTAATTATTAACTTTAATTCTCATTCGCTAATGTGTGCAATCCCGTGGTCACGAGTTCGAATCCGGACATTCACATGTTTGTAAATATATACATTTCCAACACATTCTCATTTTGCATTAGATAATGTTAGCAAGATGTAGTGCTAGCAAGGTTACAGTAGCGCTTTGCCAAAAAGAAGCTAGCCATAAAGCAAGAGATGCAGGCGAGCAATAGTACAAGCAAGTTAACACGGGTTCACCTCACAATGTTCATTTGTAAGAAGAGAATGATCAATGTCTATCAATTTGTCATATGAAGTGAAATGTAAAACCTTACACTTTCGAAAAATCTTTGCATTTTACTCTGTCCTCCTTAATATCAAGTATAATTCAATTAAAAACTCTACATGTTAATTCGTGAACACACAACTTCTGAGTTAAAGGTGTAAAATCAACTACCAAATGGTGTAAACTAAGAGTAGTCTTAAACTAAATGGCAATTTATTCACTTTTAACCAATGATCTACAAAAAATGTTCGAATTACAACATTTAAGCAATTTTCAATTAATGAGTTTTAAGTTAAAATTTTAATCGTGGCTAATTTTTTTTCTTAAGTGTACTATAATAACAACATGGTTTTAAAAGGCTCGTAAATGCCCCATAAAGGCGTGAGGCTTGATCATGCTGCCATACACGCGTTATGTTGCCCTATGCTATGTCTTTTTGCAAACTCTATATATATATATATATATATATATATATATATATATATATATATATATATATATAGAGAGAGAGAGAGAAAGAAAGAGGTTATCATAAGATAGTGTTTTAAAATAGGAAGTATAGGAAGCATTTTTGACCGTTAGATGTATCCAAAATAATTAACAAGATTAAAATGATTTAAGTGGCATTTTGGTAGATTAGTCAAAATGTATGGAAGATTTTGAAACCCAATTTTACGACTTAACCTTAACCTAGGCGCCATCAATGCCAGTTGTTTCTCTTTCTTCTCTAACAATACTTTTTTAAAACTTTTTTTTTAACTTTTCTCCCTTTTCTCTTCCCCTAACAACTTTTCCCGCCAAATTCCACCATTAAAAAACCTTGAAATCAATCAATTACACTGAATCTGTTCATCATTTCTAAAAACTAAACCGTGTAATCGATTCAGTTTTCAATTCCGCACCTATTGATGCTATTTTCCCCAATTTTTATACAAAACTCAGCTTGAGTATTTTGGCGCCAAAATTCTGTTTCAATTTTCACTCTTTAAATCACAATTACAGCTTAATGAATGTTCTTCTGATAAGTTTTTGAGTCTCTAATTGTAATAATTGTGAGTCCAAACATGTCAACAAAAGGCAGAGCTTCTAAAAGAAAGATTAAGATACCTAATAAGTATAAGGACACTGTTTGTGAGCTTGTAAAGGATAAGAGTAATGAAAACATAATAAAGGAGGCTGAAAATGAGGGATTATTGGATAAAGGTGTTACAAGTGATGATAGTGAAAACTTGGGAAGCAAGGTGGTTAAGGGAAATGATGAGGAAGGGATTGTACTGACTGGTAATGAATTTCCTACTATTGGAGAGTCAGTTGGGAGGAAAATGAATACAGAACAGATAAGCAAAGATAGTACTCAGAATGCAAGCACTGTAAGTCAAACTCCTAGCACTAAAACCATTAATGAAATTGCTAGTGTTGGTAGTGATGTTAATGTGTTAGCTAATGACAAGACCTTTGCTGATATTGTAAAACCTGCTAATACTCATGTGATGAATAAGCTTAGTTGGATACCTACTGTGATAGATGAGGGAAGGGAAGTTGTGTTGTTTGATGATGAGCTAATACTAGAAGGAAGTAAGAAGTGGATGTTAACTCTCTGTGGTTATTTTGTTGGCTGTAAAATGTCCTATTATGAGCTTAAGTACAATCTAGTAAGAATGTGGAGTAAGTTTGGTCTCAAGGATATAGTAGCCTAAAGTGGTTTGTGCTTATTCGAGTTTAGAGAAATGGAGGGTATGCTTCATGTGCTAGAAAGTGGACCTTGGTTGGTGAACAATAAGCCCCTACTAGTGCAAAAATAGGACCCCAACATCATTGTTGATAGAAGTGACCCTATTAGTCTACCTTGTTGGGTTAAACTGCATGATGTTCCAGTTGAGGCATGGACTGTCAAAGGGATAAGTGCTATTGCTAGCAGTTTACGTACTCCAATAATGATGGACAAGGCTACTACTAAAATGTGTGATGAGGGGTCAGGTAATATTGGGTATGCAAGAGTATTAGTTGAGATTAAGGTTGCACTAGAATTCAAGGAAAAGATTGAGCTGTGCTACAAAAGTAAAGAACATGTGACAACTTTCTTAAAATTTGTGAAGGTTGAGTATAGTTGGAAACCTCCTAGATGTAAAATGTGCAAAGTCTTTGGGCATCATGATAGTAACTGTGGAATGAACAAGGAAGCTACAAACATAACAACCAATGAGAGTGAGAAAGCTAAAGAGAATGCTCGAAATGGGGGTAATAGAAGGCAAAATGCAGGTATGGGGAACAAAGGTGGATTAAAGAATCCAAGGAATAGACAGGAATTCAGACCAAAACAAAGCAATGTTGTACCTGGACCAATGTCTGACCCAGTGGCTAGTACTGATAAACCTGAAACTTCTACTCAAAAAACACCTAAACCCATAAGCCCCAAAAGCCCATTGAAAGTAAGTCCAAACATTGTGGAGAAACTAAGAAGGAGTGCAAACAAGTATGCATCTCTTGAAGATATGGGTGAATCTGAGTGTCCTAATGAACAAATAAGAAATGAAATAGAGATTGTGAATAAATTTGTTGATAATCAAAGGTACCCCAATTTGGAAGACTCTGTGAAATGGAATGACAGAATGCATAACTACTTTAAAGAACAATGAAAGAACAAATGGAAAGAAGAATGCCCTGATCTTGAAGATGTATTTGATGAGATGGGTGATATTGCTCAGAGTATGACAGAGAATGTATTAGCCGGTAAAGCTAGTGATATGCTGCATTAGGCATCCTCTAAAAAGTTTTTCAATGGGAACAATGAAAACTGATTTTAAAGTAGTTGTATGGAATGTTAGAGGTATGTGCAATAAGGATATGCAAAAGGATGTGAAGAGTTTATGACTGATGAGAAGTTGAGCATTTTTGCAGTAGTTGAAATTAGGGGTGAGCAATCCCGACCGACACCCGACTCCCGTCCCGATCCCGACACCCCGATCCGACTGTAATCGGGTCAGTAGTCGGTTTTCGTTTTCCTGGTAATCGGGATTCGGGACGGGTCGGCAGCCAAAATCGGGATTCGGGACGATTCGGGACCATTATCGGGATTCGGGACGATTCGGTACCATTATCGGGTCGGGAGTCGGTTTGGGTTTTTCCCCATTGTCGGTACCGGGATTAGTCAGGACGGGTCGGGATTCGTCCCGATGCTCACCCCTATTTGAAATACATATTAAAGAGAAGCATATTAAAAGGATTTGTGATTTTATATATGGGGATTGGCAATGGTGCTCTAATATGAAAGAGAGTAACAAAGGTTGTAGAATCATCATTGGTTGGAACCAGGAAGATGTCAATGTAATGTTGATGCATTCAAGTCATCAAGTTATGTTGTGTGTGGTAGAGATCAAAGAAAGTGGTAGAAAATTCTTCTGTTGTTTTGTATATGCAAAGAAATACATGCAAAGAAAGGAAAACTCTATGGAACACTCTAAAGAGGTATAAAAGTATAGTGAATAACAGTCCTTGGGTGCTTATGGGAGATTGGAATGTTAGCTTAAATAATGAAGACCATTCAGAAGGTGGATCATGCAAGACTAATGATATGGTTGATTTCCAAGACTGTTTGAATGATATTGAAGCTGAAGACATTAATAGTACTGGAGTTCATTTCACTTGGGTTCAAAGTAGAAACAACCCAAGTAATGGGATTTTGAATAAAATTGATAGAGTTTTGGGAAACACAGACTTCATGAGCATGTTCACCACAAGTTATGCCCATTTTCTTCCTCACCTCACATCTGATCATAGCCCAACTATCTTTATCTTCCCTAAGATAATGAGGAAAAAGAATATGGCCTTTAGATTCTCAAACTTTATTACTGAAAAACCTGAGTTTCTTAATATTGTGCAGAGAGAGTGGCAGTTTCAAGTTAATGGCTGCAAAATGTTTATACTTAAGAAGAAAATCAAATCTCTCAAGGTCCATATGAAAAAACTTGAGTTGGAAGTATGGTAATCTTCATGAGAGGGTGGTGGAATGGAGGAATAATCTGACAACTATCCAAATCAAAATTGACAAAGACCCTCACAATAGTGTTCTGAAACAGGAAGAAGCTATTATTCTACAAGAATACAAATCAGCCATTCAAGATGAAGAAAAGTTTTTAATGCAGAAAGCTAAGATTGATTGGTTAAGTGATGGGGACAAAAATTCCAAGTTCTTTTATGTTGTTCTAAAAGGAAGGGCACATAAAAGTAGGATTGAAGCAGTCAATAATGAAAATGGTGTGAGATTTGAAGGTCAACAAGTTGCTGATCAATTTGTTCAACATTTTCGAATTTTCGAGTTGCGTCCCTATGCAAAATATGGATTTTGAAAGCCTCAATGCTAATACAGTTTCTAATGAAGATGCTAACAATTTGATATGTGGAGTTACTGATATGGAGGTCAAAGAAGCCCTTTTTGACATTTGTGACAACAAAGCCCCAGGTCCAGATAGGTACACTGCAAGGTTTTTTAAAAAGGCTTGGAGCATTGTGGGATGTGATGTATGTGAGGCTATAAAAGAATTTTTCAGAAGTGGTAAGCTTCTTGGAGAGATCAATGCTACTCTTATCACCTTGGTCCCTAAGAGTAAAACTCCCCAAAAGGTTTCTGACTACAGACCTATAGCCTGTTGCAATGTGCTATATAAGATCATAAGCAAAATCCTGACCAATAGATTGAAGAAGACTCTGTGTAATCTTGTTAGTCAAAATCAAAGTGCATTCATCCCAGGAAGACAAATCACTGATAACATTTTGTTGACACAAGAATTACTAAAAGGCTACAATAGGAAAAATGGAGCAAGAAGAGTAGCTTTGAAAATAGACATTCAAAAAGCCTATGATATTGTGAATTGGGAGTTTTTGGAAAGAATTTTGCATGTGTTTAAGTTCCCTAGGCAGTTGATTCAATGGATTATGGTTTGTGTCAGAGGAGCTACTTTCACTATCAATGTTAACAATGAGAGATATGGGTACTTCAAAGCTGGTAGAGGGTTAAGACAAGGGGACCCAATGTCGCCCTACATTTTCACTCTTGTGATGGAAATCTTTACTCTCATTCTGCAAAAACAAATTGAGAATAATGGTAGATTCAAGTATCATTAGGGATGTAAGGATCTCAAAATCTCCCATATCTGTTTTGCTGATGACCTTTTGGTTCTTTGTAATGGGGATATTAATTCTGTCCAAGTGGTGAAATCTGTATTGGAGAAGTTTCGTAGTATTTCTGGATTAAAGCCTAACATAAGCAAGAGTAATGTTTTCTTTGGCAATGTTCAAAATAATGTCAAACAGGATATTCTAGCCATTCTCCCCTTCAAAATTGGGAGCCTTCCAGTTACCTACTTGGGTGTTCCTTTGGTCACAAAACAACTAAACTTCACATATTGTAAAGGCCTTATTGACAAGGTAAAGACTAAAGTTAGTAACTGGAAAAACAAGCTCTTATCATATATTGGAAGATTGCAGTTGATTGCTTCAATATTGTCCTCAATGCAAGTTTTTTGGGATTCTGTTTTCATTCTACCAAAGGCTATGATTAAGGACATTGATAAACTGTTAAAGGGCTTTCTATGGTACCAAGGTGAGCTGTCTAAAGGGAAGGCTAAAGTTGCTTGGAAACAAATTTGCAGACCTAAAAGTGAAGGGGGATTAGGCATTAAAGATCTTGAGAAATGGAATGAAGTCTTAATGGCCAAACATCTATGGAATGTTGTTTGCAATAAGGATTCAATCCGGGTGAAATGGATTCATAAGTCAAAGCTTAAAGGGGATAGTATTTGGGTGATTAAAAAGGATCAAAACTCAAGTCATGGTTGGAAACAGATCCTAAATCTTAGAGATAAAGTCAGAACTTCATATCATGTGGCATGTGGGCAATGGGAAGAGTATTTTTTTGCGGCATGATAGGTGGTGGGGACCTGGTCCTATAAGCAATTACATTCCTATGGAGACAATTGACCAAGCTAGGCTAAGTCAAAAATTAAAAGTCAATGATATGATCTGCAATGACCAATGGGACTGGCCTGAGAACTGGACCCTTGAATTTCCAAACTTGTTAACTATCCCTACTCCTACATTAAGTTCAAATTCAAATGACAAATGTATGTGGTACACTAATGAAGGAAGCTGTGTTAATTACTCTACCTCTAGAGTATGGAATGACTTAAGACAACACAGTGATAAAGTGGTGTGGCATGATCTAGTGTGGTTCTCAAACTGCACACCCAAACACTCCTTTATTCTCTGGATGGCTGCCCAAGGAAAATTATGCACTCAAAAAAGACTGCAGAAATGGTATCCTGAAAAGGATATGGACGTCTTGGTTCACGCAAGAGTGCACGTAGAATACCAAAAGGACTTATTCATGTTCAAGCAAGCTTCAACAATACCATTGTGACTGTTACAGATGTAAGGGGTCGGGTGGTTTATTGGGCCTCCGCCGGTACTTGTGGATTCCGGGGTACAAGAAGAGGGACTTGTTCTCTTTGTGGAAGCTGTTTAGATTCACTAAATCATCTGTTTTTTGAATGCCATTATTCCAATGAAATCTGGTCTACTCTAAAAGTAAAAGCTGCACAGAGTTCAATGCCAGAGAAATGGGATGATATAATGAACAGAATGACAAATAAAAGACATAATAGATCTATTAGAAGTGTTTTGAGCAGGATTCTTTTAGCAGCATGTGTATACTTCATATGGAATGAAAGAAACAAGAGGGTCTTCTCTAATGAACAGAAGGATAGCAAAGAATTGATTGTGACTATAATCAACTACATGAGGCTAAAACTATCAAGTTTAATTGTGAAAAAGACTACTAAAGTGATCGAAGTTTGCAAAGAATGAGAAGTGGTTATGAATGAGAGATAAGGTACAAAGTTTAGTGGAAGCTTGATGGGAGAATGTTCTTGGTTGACTGTTTTTTAGTAGTATGATTTCTATCTCCCCTGCTACTTAAGGGGTATTTGGATCTTTGGATAACATCAACATATGTTGGACTGCTGATGTCAGTATTTGCAGGCCATTACACAGAAAAGATACCTTGTATCTTGGATTCCCATCTGCATGACTGTACCTATGATAACCTCTTGTTCTGTTCCAGTTTGGCCCTGGGAGGAATTGGACAGACTTGTTTGGCTAAATAGAAGGTCTAGTCAGTAGGGATGTACCATAAAGTAAGGTCTTTCTGTGTGAAGGGTAAATGGCTTGGGTGGATGGTGTATGATGGGTGGAATAGAGAAGAATGAAAGATGATCCTTCTTGGTCCACCCAATACACCATCACAGGAGGAAATGGTTGGTCATCATGGAGGGAGAGTGTTCCCAAACATCTTGTGGAAAACTAGAGGGGGGGTTGAATAGTTTTGCCAATTTAAAACTTCCTTTTAAATATTTGGATCGACTTATGTCAATCTATCTGGATGTGTGTGTTGGATGTTGATAAACAAAGATATAGAAGTATGTAATGAAAAGATAAGAGTAAGAAGCACAAAACCACAACGCGAGTATTTATAGTGGTTCGGCTACAAGGACACCTTCCTTGCCCTACTCCACTCCCCGAGTCACCTACTCGAGAGTTTGTAAGCACTACACAACACCAGCTCCTTATGGTGGAGAAACCTTCACAACGTTGCCTACTCATTTTCCGGTACTAGGCTAACCACCGGGTTCTTTCACTCCAAGGTGAACCACACCTAACACAACATCGCCTACCCTTTATTCGGTGCTAGGCTAACCACCGAGTTCTTTCACTCCAAGGTGAACCACACCTAACACAGCATAGCCTACCCTTTATTAGGTACTAGGCTAAGTGCCTAGTTCCATTGCAATGGAGGAACTACTACCCAACACTACACCAATGACTAATCCCAAAGGAGACCAACTCCTTATTACAACATCATCAAGGATATCAATATCCTTGGATCTAGTACTAATCTATCTTGTACATCGAAACACCCCATATTGAATGTACATCTAAGGCACCTTTCACTAATGACTTTAACTAGATGTTCAAGACACCCTTCACTAATGTCTTGTGTCTTGACTTCTAAGCACCCTTCACTAATGCTTCTAGTCTTGACTTCTAAGCACCCACCACAAGTGCTTATGATATGGACGATAAATACCCTTCACTAATATCTTCGTCTTGAAACTTGAGACACCTTTCACAAATGTCTTCAACACTTCTTAGGAAAAGAAAAACAATCATCAACAAGAAGACTTCAGTAGGCTTGATGATGAGGAAGCATGGCAACTCATGGACTTGAGCTGCTCGACTTCAAAGGTGGTGATCTTGCCTTTAAGAGAAACCTAGAAGATCACACAAAAACAAAACTACAAACATAGATCTCTTGGATCTGGGGTTAGAGAGTTTTTAACTCAAGGGGAAAGTATGTTGGAAAGGGTGAGAAACAATGAAGAAATGACTCACTATTTATAGAGGAAAAATTTCATCGTTCGGATCCCACGGATCCTCTCACAAGGGATCCGTCTAGCGTAGAACTAGGGATCCGTGGGACGCTCCTCTTTACCCATGGGTATTTTGGTTATGGGTCATGGGTCATGGGTTGATCCATGGGTCTTTAGCTAGATACAATGTATCTTTTGAGTGCAATGCACCTAGTCACATGGGTATGGGTCAATACCATAGGTTATGGATATTATCCATATATGATATAAGCATGATGTCATGCAATGGGTTATGGGTCAAGCTCCATGGGTCATGGACTTTGGGTTGTACCCAACTACATTCAATGTATTTGGTCAATGGGTTGTGATACTTAAGTTTCTACCCATTTATATTACCCAATATACTACATACTAGTTATGTGTATATTTTACTCAAATATGTAAACACTAGTTGTTGTACATATGCAATATTAAATCATAAAATCACTTATACTTGTTTTAGTGTTTTATGTGAAAATGTGAATATGTTAGAAACTATTAGTTCAAACCATTTACGTATTTTGTTTGTCTCGTTAAAATGATTTTACGTTTGTTATCGACAAAACATTAGAAAATCATAAAATATAAATAAACGTTTTTACGGCTTATTTGTATTAACACATCTGAAGCCTTCCATTGAGAGGGAAATGTAGGATGTTTGGCAGAGCCCCCTATGGATGGGTAATGGATGCCTAGTGATGTCACTATCCATTTCTACCTTATCTACTGTGGTAGCAGGTTGAGTAGCTTGGTAGAATGGAGAAGTGGAAATGTAGCTAGATTGTAGGTGCTTTTAAAAGGTGAATTTGATATATAGTATGGCTAATATGGTGAAGTGGAGAATTGCTCTGTTTTGGTTGATCAGAGCTTAGCTTTGTCAGACATGATGCTAGTTATGTCTGATAGCAGATATAGTGTTGTATTGGTTTTTTTTTGTATGATCAGTGTATGCTTTTCAATCTGTATCAGATTTGGGTGATGTCCAAATCTTATCTTCTATTCTTATGATGTAAAGTTTGGAGATTAATATAATTGATTCACCTTAGCACCAAAAACAATACTTTTTTAATCTTTAAATTTCATATACATTATAATATATTTTAAACATATAAATAATACATCAAGTTTCCAAAGTTTGATGATATAGGTACCAAGAAAATGATATACCAGGTGATGATGCTTAAAAAGTACGACTATTATCACACTAAGAATCATTTATATGAATCATAAACTGTACGTATTGATCATACACAGATTTTCACATGTATAAAAGTTAATACACATTTTGAATCAATGATACATCACAAAAATACCATCGTTAATTACACAATAACGATACATGAAAAAGTACTTGATACGCAAATCTTACATGGTTGATACGCACGAGCTAAACTGTTTATACATGATTACAAACAAGTGACACATCCTAGATAATTATGATACACACTGGTTAACGAATAAAAAACATGTAGCAAAAATCCGGCGATAGTGGCGGCAGTTTGGGTTTTAGAATACACCGATGATGTCGGCTATGGTTCTAACCTTCCGGCCGTGGCCAGATTTGACGACAGTTAAGAGCACTAGGGTCATAACAGAGGCATGGCATTGGGTTTGCTGCAAACTAGATGACATGGGTTTCATCTTTATCAGCGCCAACAAAAATAGCCACCGACGAGAGTGCGTAACTGAGTATGATAGACACTAGGGGTGGCAATTCGGGTCGGGTTCGGGTTGGCGGGTTCGGGTTGTCAGGTTGGCCCAACCCAAACCTGACCCATTTAAATCATCGGGTCAGCAATGTCAACCCTAACCTGTTTAGAGATAACCCGAACCTAACCCATTTAACCCGTATATATACTTGGGTTGGCGGATTGAATTGTTACACGGGTTGAATATGTTAAGCAGGTTGAATCGGCTCAGCGGGTTTCGGGTTGACCTATTTAACCCTTTTTATACACAAAAGTTGGTACATTACACGAGTTAAACATGTTAAACAGGTTAAACAGATTGTTGGGTTGACCTGTTTAACACATTTAACCCGCATAATAAAATATAAATAATTTTGAGTTTATGAAAAAAATCTTAAACGGGTTGTCGGGTCGACCCGCTTATTTTATTCTCAACCCGAACCTGACCTGTTTAATAAACGGGTTAGATAGGTCGAACCAAACCTGACCCGAAATCTATTTAGCACAACCCGAACCTGTTAATGTTCGTGTCGGGTCAGAAATTGCCACCCCTAATAGACACCATGATGAGATTGTAAAGATGGTCGAATGCAGATTTTTTTTTTTGGGACGAGCAAAGAATGTGGAAGTGGTCATATTACATGATAAAGAGGAGACAAGTCAATTTCCAAGAATGCCCTTTCTATCTTAATTTTTGGTTTTAATTAATAGTAATGTTTAATTTCCACATGGCATAATGTGTACGGCTTCTTACACTAACTTATTTTAACAACTATCCTACATGAACCTCAATATATATATATATATATATATATATATATATATATATATATATATATATATATATATATATATATATATATATATATATATATATATATAGGGTGAGGTTATAATGAAAAGGAGGTAAAAATGAAAAGCGTAGGAAGGAATCCTAGCCATTGGATCAAATTTGGTGAGATCAAAACTGGCGGTGGCATACTTGTAAATAAGCAGAACTTCAGTGGCAAATCTATAACATTACACATATACACACATAAGGCTTCTCTTTCCCAGAATCATATCACGATCTTATTTCTCTCTAAAATTTCACAGTTTCTCTCACTAAAATTTCACACACATCTACATCATATATCTCTATAATCGAATCACTACTTCTTCATCTCATCATAATTAAATCGTTAATTTTTTATACCATATCATAAAACTTCGAATCACAATCGAATTGTTACAACTCAAATCCACGCATCGTAAACGCCTCGTAAGTTTATTTATGAACCCTAATCTTGTTACTGCATCTTTTTGTTATTTTTGATTTGCTAAAATCTTGTTTTTTTATTAATTTAAGTTTGTTTTGTAAATGATGAAGTAGACTCTCAAATCTGCTGAAGAGTGTGTGTATATGTATGTTTTCTTCTAGATTTGGAACAAAATGTGGGACAAAATAAATTTAAAACGCTGCTTAAGAAAGTTGCATACAAGGTGTTTGATAAAATGTCTCAACTAGACTTTATAACTGTGATGCACTAAATTTATATTCTCGATGCAGCTTGGTTTGACTTTTGATGGAGTTGTATTTCATATTATGATGTAGTAGGTTTTTATTTTAATTGTGATGCGGTAGGTTATTTGTGTTTGTATGTTTTATATGTTTAACCTTGTTTATATGTTTGGTTGTATGCCGATGCAATCGAATCTAAACCGAGATGCGAGGCTTAGTTGTCGCATGTAAGGATGAAGTAGGCTAAGCGTAAGTTGTTTTATGTGTGTAAATATGTTTTTATGCTTGGTTATATGTGCAATGCATTGGAAAATGAACTGAGATGCATAGGTGTTTAGTTGTCGCTTATAAGGATGTAATAAGCTAAGTGTAGGTTGTTTTATATGTGTAAACTTGTTTGTATGTTTGGTTGTATATCGGATGCACTGGAATCTGAACTAGGATGCATTAGGTGTTTAGTTGTCGCATGTAAGGATGAAGTAGGCTAAGCGTAAGTTGTTTTATGTGTGTAAATGTGTTTGTTTGCTTGGTTGTATGTGTGATGCACTAGAAAGTGAACTGAGATGCAATAGGTGTTCAGTGGTCGCGTGTAAGGATGTAATAAGCTAAACGTTGGTTGTTTTATGTGTGGAAATGTGTTTGTATGCTTGGTTATATGTGCGATGCACTGGAAAATGAACTGAGATGCAGTAGGTGTTCAGTTGTCGCGTGTGAGGATGTAATAAGCTAAGTGTAGGTTGTTTTATGTGTGTGAACTTGTTTGTATGCTTGGTTATATGTCTAATGCACTAGAATCTGAACTGAGATGCAATAGGTGTTTAGTTGTCGCGTGTAAGGATGAAATAGGCTAAGCGTAGGTTGTTTTATGTACGTAAATGTGTTTGTATGTTTGGGTACTAGAAAATGATATGAGATGCAGTAGGTGTTCAGTTGTCACGTGTAAGGATGAAATAATCAAAGTGTAGCTTGTTTTATGTGTGTAAACTTATTTATATGCTTGGTTGTATGCCTGATGCACAAGAATCTGAACTAGGATGCAATAGGTGTTTAGTTGTCACATGTAAGGATGAAGTAGGCTAAGCGTAAGTTGTTTTATGTGTGTAAATGTTTTTGTATGCTTGGTTGTATGTAAGATGCACCGGAAAATTAACTAAGATGAAGTAGTTGTTCAGTTTTCGCATATAAGGATGAAATAAGCAAAGTGTAGGTTGTTTTATGTGTGTAAACTTGTTTGTATGCTTGGTTATATGTTTGATGCACTAGAATCTGAACTGAGATGCAGAAGGTGTTTAGTTGTCGCGTGTAAGGATGAAATAGGCTAAACATAGGTTGTTTTATGTGTGTAAATGTGTTTGTATGCTTGGGTGTATGTGATGCATGGAAAATGAACCGAGATGCAGAGGTGTTCAGTTGTCGCATGTAAAGATGAAATAATCTAAGTGTAGGTTGTTTTATGTGTGTAAACTTTTTTGTATGCTTGGTTGTATGTCTGATGCACTGGAATCTTAACTGAGATGCAGTAGTTGCTTAGTTGTCGCATGTAAGGATGAAGTGGCTTAGTGTAAGTTGTTTTATGTGTGTAAATGTGTTTGTATGCTTGGTTGTATGTACGATGCACTTGAAAATGAACTGAGATGTAGTAGGTGTTCAGTTGTCATGTGTAAGGATGAAATAGGAAAAGCGTGGGTTGTTTTATGTGTGTAAATGTGTGTTATGTGCTTGGTTGTATATGTGATGCACTATATTTTGAACTGAGATGCAGTAAGTATTTAATTATCACATGTAAGGATGGATAGGCTAAGCGTAGGTTGTTTTATGTGTGTAAGTGTGTTTGTATGCTTGGTTGTATATGGATGCAATCTGTAATTTAAACCGAAATGCGTGAGGTGTTCATATGTTTTAGAATGATGAAGTGATGCAATAGGTTATTGTATGTGGCATATAAAGTTATATTAGGCCACGTGTTTGTATATATGTTTGTATGGATGATGCATTTAGTGTCATGAAGTGATGTAGTATGTACATGTTTGTGGCATATAAGGTTAGATTAGGTTAGACGCAGTATGTTTTATTTGTTAATAAGTGCATATTGTGTTTTACTTGTCGAAAAGTGGTTGCGTGTGTACTTTTATGCATGATGTAGTTGCTGTAAAGTAGTGTTGCATTATGTGTTCATTAGTGGCACATAAGGTTCGATTAGGTCACACGTAGGGTGTTTTACTTGTTGAAAAGTGCTTGTGTGTGTATTTGTGTACTTGATGCAGTTGCTGTAAAGCAGTGATGCATTTTACTTGTTGAAAAGTGTTTGTGTAGATGTTTGTATGCATGACACAGCTGGTATAATGCAGTGATGCAATAGTGTGAACAATGCACTAGATTTAAACCGTGATGTTGTAGTTCCTCACTTGTTGCGGGTAAGGCTGAATTAGGCTACGTGCGCAAATGTGTTTTTATGTTTGGTTGTTTGTCCGATGAACTTTAATTTGAATTGTGATGCAGTAAGTGTTCACCGTCGTATAAGAATGAATTAGGTTAAGCATAGGTAATGTTACGTACGTAAATGTGTTTTGATGTTTAGTTTTTGGTCCGATGCACTTGAATTTGAATTGTGATGCAGTATTTGTTGAGTCATCGCGTATAAACATGGATTAGGTTAAGCGTAAGTTATGTTACGTATGTAAATGTTTTTGTATGTTTGGTTGTTTGTACGATGCACTTAACTTTTAACTATGATGCTCTACGTATTCAATCATTACGTATAAGCATGAATTAGGCTAAGCATAGGTTGCGTTACGTGAGTAAATATGTTTGTATGTTTTGTTGTTTGTCCGATGCACTTGAATTTGAATTGTGATGCTAGTGTTCAACCTTCACGTATAAGTATGAATTAGGTTAAGCGTAGGTTATGTTACATGTGTAAATGTGTTTGTATGCTTGATTGTTTATAGGATGCACTTGAGTTTAAACTGGGATGCAATAGATGTTCGCTTGTCGCGATAAGCACAAATTAGGTTGCGTAGGTTGCTATGCTGTGAAATGTGTTTGTATGTTTAGTTGTTTTTCCGATGCACTTGAATTTGAACCGTGATGCAAGAAGTGTTTAGTCGCGCTGTAAGTATTAGTTAGGTTAAGCGTAGGTTACGCCACGCGCATAAATGTGTTTGTATGTTTGGTTGTTTTTCCGATGCACTTGAATTTGAAGATAGATTCACAATGAAGATAGTTTATTCTACTTCATGACAATTTATTTGTTACTGCATCACAGTTTAGTTTCTACTACATCACTATTAATTTTCTACTGCATCATAGTTTATGTTTATCACAATGTAAAGTGATATTGTTTTTAAGAGAAAAGGCATGAAAGTGGAGATGGTAATTTTCGAAAGCCATTATCCTAGAGTTGAAGTAGCTTCTTGTGTCCTACATATGGAGCATTATACTAAACCATGAAGAGCTTATACAAGGACAAGCTTTCAGTTGGTGGTAATGTATATTGTCAAAAAGGAAAACTCATGATGTCGCGTGCCAAGTACTTAGCAAAGATGATTCTCGACAAGATTGATGAAAAAAGGAAAAGTTATTGAAAGAAGCGTGATGCATACGGAAACAAAGAACCAAAGAGTTCCAAACTTTTAACATATGATAAATTCAGACACAATGATGAGTTGTTTAAAAAGATTATTGAACGCGTATTGAAGGTCACCGAATGATTATTGTGTAGATTATTGAACAACTTTAGTTATAATCTTTTGGGTGTTTAAAATATTTTGTAATAGTTTTGATTAGTGATTGTTTAATACAAAGGTTACTTTACTATTTATTGATCAATGTTTGTTTAGTACTAAATACTTTTGATTAGCGTGGATTACTAAATGATTACAAATACTATATTATAAATTGTGATGCATTAAATTATAAACTGCGATGTACTAATTTTGAATTATACATAGTGCATCACAATTTATATACCTAGTGCATCAAAGTGTATAAACCCGGTGCATCACAATGTGTAAAATCATTATGTAAGAAAGTTTTAAATTATAACAACCAAATCAAACTATTAACAGTAATGCAATAACACAAACACGCATCTGGATGCACTATAAATGACATTGTGCTTCACTAATAACAAATAATCAGTAATGCGGTAACACAAACACTGTGATGCATTGGAAATAACACTGTGTTGCACTAATATATAACACCGATGCAGAAACAAACATTGTGATGCACCGAGAATAACACTTTGATGCAAGAACATATAACAAGTAATGATATCTCATAAAACTAAGATAATGTTGCACCGATGATCAAGATGCAATACTATTATTTACAACCAATCAATGCTATGTGGAATGCCGACAATTCGATGTTCTGCATGAATGTCTCAACACCGCACTTACCGGTAAAAAACATAAAAATTTAGAAAAAAATATCCAAAAAAGCTCATTTGCCTGTAGATTCTCTCGCTCAGCTTTTCGGTGATCTTGTTTGCTGGTTTCTTGGATGCCGGAAATGTCTTGTCACCCACACAACATCGCACATGTGTCTTTTAAATTTGTCCTATTATAGATTGCAGCCTAACCTCAGAAAAACAGAGCATTGTGAGCATAAAAACCAACTTGAAAAATTTACACGCATAAAACAACATATGTTTTGCTTATTCCATCCTTATACGCGATAATTGAAAACCTATTGCATCTCGCTTGAAATTCCAAAGGCATCACACATGCAAACTGCGCATAATCACATTTACGTGCATAAAACAAACAACGCCTAGCCTATTTCATCCTTACACGCATAGTTTTAAAAATCGCGCCTAAGGCGCGCCTAGGCGCTAAATCGCACGAGTCTTTAGCCTTTGGGATTTTTTTAGATCGAGGCTCACGACATGCATGAATCCCACAAAAATCACGCGACTTAGGGATTTTTGCGCCTTTGAGACTTAGCGATTTTTGCGCCTCGGAGATGTAATGGGGATTTTGGCCCTTTTTATAAATATTAAGATAAGATAAATGGGCCTTATAAGTTATATACATGAGCCTTTTAAGTCATAGGGTGAGTATTTGTATGATTTGTAAATTTGAATTAATTTTATGTTTATTTTATTGATTGAAATTTTCTTTAAAAAGTTACTTTGTTTCATTAAGTATTTTCTTTATGACATATTATCATGAAAATGTGGCATTGTGCCTTGAATATTAATACGTTGCTTGCTTAATATTTTGGTTTGAATTGTGAGCTTTGTTAGATGTAAGTCTACAAGTGTAGGACACAAGCATATTTAATCTGATATGGATTTTAATCTCTATATAGGTCATCGAGCCAAATAGTTGATATGTTTTAGAAGTGACAACTGATCCATTTTAATTTTTATAATGGCAATATGTGCCATGTATTAAGTATTTTAATGTTATTTTGTGTTATTTAAGCTACATAAATGGTCATATATGTTATAAAAACTTAATATATTTAGTGCGTCTCGCATTCATGAATCCCGCGCCTTGGGATGCGCCTCGACTCGAGTCTCTTTGCACCCCTTTGCGCCTTAGTGCGCCTTGAGACTTTCAAAACACTGCTTACACGCACAAACTGATCTCAGTTAATTTTCCAATAAGATTGCAAATACAAGCAGAGAAACATATTTACACACATAATGCAACCTACGCTTAGCCTATTTCAACCTTACATGTGACAACTCAATACCTAATGACGATTTTATAAAAGCGGTATCACAGTGTAAAATTGTCAATTGATGCATCATAATGTAAAATTAATGCAACATAATGTAAAAATTAGTGCATCATAGTTATAAAAATGACCAAAACAAGATAAACTTAATCTATCAGATGTATAAAATCTCATTGACACATATTGTCATACATCTTATATGCACCTTTACTAAATATGTTTCTATTGATTTTTTTTTACCTAAACACTTTATGTGTAAAATAATTAGATCAATAACAACACAAATATATGTTATCCATATCGCTGCATCATACTTTTAGCAACATAGTTCATCACAAGGTGTATGAACGTGCATCACAAGATTTAAAACTAGTGCATCAAAACTATAAAATATCATGCAGACATTTTATCAAACACATAGTGTGCAGGTTTCATATATGCATTTTTCATCTAGTTTTTTTTTCTCAAATTTGGTTCAGATCTAGTGAAAAACTTGATATACGCTAAATCTAACTCCTAAAGTTTATGAAAGTGATTCTAGTATAAAATATTGTATTACGCCTTAGCTCTGCTATTTGATACACTAAATAAACTAATTTTCAAATTGTCGAAAAAGGAAGCAATAGATCATGATAGATCATAGGTTTAGATTCGAATCTAGTAGCACTGATTGGCACGCATTTTTCTTTAAACTACTCAAAAATTTACCAAATACCACATTCCTCATAGCTTCTCATACCTACGACATTCTTTGTTATTATGCAATTCCATAAGAAACTACGACATTCTTGTATTGCAAACACACCTCTAAGAAAACCAGAGATTGCAACAAATTCCAAAGATTTGTATTTTCCACAAACAAATACCCTATCGACAAGATTTCAAAACAACCGTGCATCATACATATAATTACACATACGTAAATTTTTCTCGATAAAACATCCAAAAAATAAACTAATATACCAATATGAATTTCCACAAACATATACCAACTGCATCAATATTTCAAAACAACTACATCAAACATATAGCTAAATATAAACCTTTTTCTTATAAAATAACGAAGCAAATAGCTAATCGATATGTATTTTTCACAAACAAATGCTTATTTAGTTACAAATGCCTAACCATACAAACAACTAGCTATACAAATACATTTGCGCACATTACGCAACCTACACTTAATCTAACTCATGGTCATATGTGACAACTGAACACCTATTGCATCTCGCTTAAATATAGTTGCATCAGACAAATAATCATGCATACAAACTCATTTACGCACATAAGGAAAACTACGCTAAACCTAAATCATGCTTATACGGGACAACTGAACACCAAATGCATCTTAGTTCAAAATACAAGTGCATCACACAAACAAGAAAGCATATAAACTCATTTACGACACAAGTCACCTATGCTTAACCTAACTAATATTTATACACAATAATGAATACCTACTACATCTCAGTTCAATTACAAGTGCATCAGACAAATAATCAAGCATACAAACTCATTTATTCACATAGGCTACGTGATCACGCTTAAAACAATAACCTCATGCATCACAAGATTTAAACTAGTGCATCACGCTTATAAATTATCATGTAGACATTTTATCAAACACCCGGTGTGTGTTCCATATACACGTTTTCATCTAGTTTTTCTCTCAAATTGCTTCGGATATGGTGAAAAACTTGATATTCTCTAAACCTAACTCCTAAAGTTGTTGAAATGTAAATTAAAATAAAGTAAATTAAAACAAGATATAATAAAAAAAACAAAAAATTAAGATCTTACTATCATTATTCTTTGATGTTGAACTAGTTGTTGATGATGAAGACTCATTATTAATCGATGATCAACACAAGTTATTTGTTGATGATAAACAATCAGTCAACATCTAAAAAAGCACGGTGGAGAAGACGGTAAAGATCACGGTGGAGAAGAAGGTTACCATTGGAGAAGAAGCTACTTGGTGGAGAAGAAGGATGCGGTACTTGTGTGTGTGTGTGTGTTTTTGAGAGTTCATGGAAGAAAATGTGAGAAAGAATAGAGAAATAAAAACTTTATATATCCTATGGTTTAAATGACGATAATGCCCCTGTCAGTTATAAAAAAAGAAAGGGTAGGGAGGGGACACGTGGCGCAATCTAATGGCTTCCTAGCCTTTTCATTTTAACAAACTTTTCATAATAACCTAAGTCTATATATATATATATATATATAGTGTTGTATTCTATACATTACAGTACTTTACAGTACCATCATTGACCAATCAAAATTTAATAAATTAGTTTTTATTTATTTAATTCATATTATTGTCCAAGGGTATTGATGGTATTTACTAATTATATTTTCTAGTTTCGTTTTTTTATTTTACACTTTGCGATGATTCTAAATCTTGTTTGACTGGATGTCTTTGTATAACAAGTGGATCAGTTCATACATTTTCGGAATACATTGATAATCTGATTTGAAGAATTTGTGGATGTTTTAAAGAATTTTTAATTAATTAATTTTTTATTAATCTGAATTTTCATGTAGGGGTATAGTTGTCACTGTTATTGGCCAAAGCCTAGGGAGTTTTGTAAATTCTAGTTTTTTGGTGTACATGTCGATTAATGTTGTTAAGATCTTCATTGCATCGATTCAAGTTCACAATCTTTTAGTCTTTGTTTGCTGTTTGACATATTGAAAGGAAACTTGTCTATAGTTTTCATTTAGAGTGCCAAATTCAACCATTTGCATTTGCCTATGAATTTGTTTATCCATCTATGTTTTATCTAGCTGGTCAAATGATGAAATAATTAAACAAAACAGAAACGAGGCAAAACTCACCGTAGTGCTCTTGGATGTGTAAAACCTCTAGAGTGGGTTTTTTACTTAGAAATTAGTTAACAATTGAAATAAGTAGTCTTAATTTTATTTGAATAAATTTTTGGAAAGTGTGAGCAAATATAATAAAATGAATTAGTTGAGCCTTATTATATTAAGTTGCAAAAATTAAAAAATAGGTGTCGCCTACAGTAATCTGTTTTGAATAGTTAACTAACATGGCCATTTTGTGGCCTCTAGTATTTTAGAGTTTGGTTATGAAGATGAAGGTGGTGTTGGGACTTGGGTGTGTTGTTATGTGCAGGCCAAATCGTGAATTCAAAATAAAAACGTGAATTCAAAAAATAATAAAAAGAAATAATAATAAATAAAAAGACAAAGAAAAAGAAGAAAAAAAACATGGACTTAGAGAGGAGGGAGTGAGTCGGTAGGGCTCTGCCGACGGGTAGATCAAGAATAACCGCCCCTTCCCCTCGTTAGGCCAAATCGGGTATGGGATTGGGCTAGGAACCCGATTTCTTGTGCATGGTCCAAGCATCTCAACGGCTAGAAAGTGGGTATCCAACGGCTATATTTGTAGTTGTAGATTTATGTATTAAAAATATATGGAAAAAAAAAACAAATTGGGTAGTTTGTGAGCTTTTTAAGGTTCGTTCCAAAGCGATAGCGAAATATTGAAATTTACATCAAACAAGGGTAATAATTGGCCATGACAATATAGTGTTACTTTATCGAACTTATTTTCTGACTCAAGCCCAATAGGCCCAAGACTGTAATAAATAAGTTAGCAGCTGCTGTAAAAGTAGCAATAATCAATAGCCCAAAACCGCCATACTGTTAAAGAAGCATTGAAAAAATGAGCATTTCTAAAATATAAAGAAAGCTCACCGCTCTTTTGCCAAATTAACAATAAAAATCAAAAAGCTCATTACCCAACGCTCATCGCCCCAAAAAACTTCAAAAAGCTTCGTGCCAAATATAGCCTTAATGAATGCACTAACAAGCTCACTAGACATTATGTCTTTACACCCCGTGATGTGAATTATCGAGGGGTAATCAATTATTCATCAAGAAAAAAGTAAATAAAATGGTGAAGTGATACGGAGTAATATACTTCATGTTCAATTGTTCGAAGAAAGCGAAGTTTAACTCAAATGTACACGATTTAAGTGATGTATCTTTACGATTATTTACATAGTAAGGTTTAAATTCGAGACTACTTTGAGCATTAGGGCACCTGATGGTGATTAGATCTCATTTTGTTTCGTATATATGTAATTTTCTCTAGAGCACAGAAGAAGCCACGATGCTTTTATATAAAACAAAATATACAATGGCATGCTCAATTTATCAAAACACATTTTCTTTACTTTTTATATTTGTTTACAAAGCTACAAATTATTAGTTTTCTTAGCAATTAGTTTTTTGATAGTTACGTTGTAGTTGAAGCATCCAATTTCAAAGTTATTTTTCTATTGTTTAATACTACTAGTTATAACATTTGTTTACTTAATCTATACTACTTTATAAAAGGTTTGGGACTTTTTATATAAATTAGTCCTAAAATTTTTAAGACAAAAAACATTTCTTTATTAAGAAATAACAAGCCATTTAGTAAATGTTGTTGACAACATTGGTCAATACTTTTTAATTGTGATGGTCAATACGTTTTGTAATAAAAGCCCTGTAATAAAAGTCCTTTAATACAAAATGGTCAATATGACTTTAAGGCTTTAAAAGCCCTTTAATAAAAAGGTCTACATAGTGTTCAATACATACACATATGTTACAATTGAAAATTTAAGGGTCTTTATGTACGCTTATTTTGTAATGTACCGCTTTATTTAAATACCCACGTAAAACACAAGCAATTACACCACCACCATAGTGAAACAACCCCACCGGACCTCTCCATCCACACAGTGTTACACTACCACCACCGGGCATCTCCTCAACCACGCTACATCAACCACCTGACCGCTCTCCACAAAATAATCACGGGTGCCACCGATCAAGGCGAGTACCCTTCTAGTATCTTATAAAATGTAATGCATCAAATTTTATAGAAATGTGTATAGTATGTCATAAACTTTTTAGTTAGAGATTTGTAAAGCATTATCTAGATACTTATGGTATGTGTAATGCCTTAGAGTTTTTCAAAAAGCAAGTGTGGACCTATAAATAAGCTTCTTACTTGTATCATATCAAATTTCAAGTGTTAAAACATCAAGAACCTATATATACACATCAGTTTAACAACCATATTCAAAGTTTTAAAAAATTTGTATGCTTTCATGGACTTCCAAAAAATAAATAAATTTACGGAAACCTCAATTAGCCACGTAGTTCGCCCAAAACCCATCCAGCAAAAGGTAATTTCAGTTCACCCATCGGCTTGCGTAGATGGTGGCTCAAAAAATTAAACATAACATCCCCTTTTTTGAAAACATGCATGAAATACACACATTTATAAATATCAATAAGACAAACTTAAACACAAAAACACACACGACTTGATTTTGATTGTAGACACTAAAGATATGCACTGAACACACACATGATTTTAGTTCAATTCTAGACACTAAAGACACACACTACACACTAAAACACTTTAAAAGACACTAAGACGTGATCATAAATTTAATTACTCTTAATTTCACAATATGATATACATTAACAGTCAATGCAACACACGATAGATAGCATAAAATTACACACTAAACTAGAACACCCTGAAGTTCTTTCAAAACTTTAAAACGCTTCTTTGACTAACAGATTAACAAAGTGCTTTATAAATTTTAAAAGAAACTAATTTTATTTTTGTCCCATCTTCATCACACTTTAGCATATTTAAAAAAATACCACTGGGTCACTTTGATCCATTACATCAAAACATGTTTATTGGTCAGAAGCTTGCTATCAAGTTGCAATGTATGCTATCAAGGAGTTTTTGGGTAGAATTTGACTTTACCTTCTTCACTAGATTTACGTTTATGAACAAGCTCGCAAGGGGTTTTGTTGTATACAACATCATACATGTTTTTATTTTATTTGAATCGTGACATATGTTTCTTTTCACTAATCATAAATGTGAATTGGAAATATGATTATATGTGAGTATGAAGTCAAACACAAGTTTAGGGACCAACGGTGTATTTTAGTCAAAGAAAAATGCTAAATCCATGTTTTAAAATGTAACAAAATTCATTCCCTTATATTAAAAAAAAACCCCAAATCAAACAACGCTCAACTCATTTTAAAATTGAAAACCCTAATTGTTAAATCAGCGATTCACTATGGCCACAACTAACTGCCATCAATGCTCACACCACCATCTGCCGGATAAAACGGTTAATTGCAAGGCAAAAAAATGTGATTTGAATTACGGCGTTGGCTGTATTGTTAAGAATTATCCGTTTGAGGAGGAGTGTAGAGCGATAGCGACATCGACATGGAAATGTCCTTGGTGTAGAGGCATATGCGTTTGCCATGTATGTAGAAATTTGATCCTGATAAGGTAATTTTGTTGTTTTTCTTATTATTATTATATCAGCTTTAGATTATTGTTTGTCTCAGAATTGATATTGTATATCAACTCACTTATTCAAATTTCTGAATGAATTTTAAATGTTTTTTCGTATACCTTGTTATGTGTTTATGTTTGCGACGTTTATACTTAGTTATCTATCTATGAAACTTGTACAGTCTCGATGATGCTAAATATTTGTTATACTAGTTAGCTAAATGTTAAATTAATACACAACTTTCCGTATGTAGATATCATCTCCCGGTTATGCTTTTTAAGTTTAGGTTTATATTTTCTCACTGGTGCTTCTGCTTATCTTCATATCATCACTCACTCGAATGTTAGATATAGTTAAATCGTCTTCTGTTTTTATAAATGATCTAAGGATATGTTACTTAGTGTCATCTGTTTGTAGTTAAGCTTTAGCTGTGAAAAATGTTACTAATTCATTATCTGTGTAAAAATATGTAAAAAAGAATTCCTAAACGAAAAACATTCTTTTATGCTCGTGAACCCTTTATTTGCCCGATTAGACTAGAGATTGCATCTTTTAACATTGCACAAATTATTAGTAAACGAGGATTTTATACCCGCGCTTCAATGCATAGCGTTTTATATAAAGCATTTTAATTTAAATGAAAGAAGCCAATGACCATTAACAAACGATCGTAACCGTAAGGATTCACTTTGCAACATACGTATAGACTAATTACGATAGGAAAAAAAAACGGTCGTTAGTTAACGATGGTAACCGTAAGGACTAAATTTGCAACATACGTATAACATGAAAGACTAATTACTAAAAAATAAAAATAAAATGACGGTGCCTGTAGTACTGTAGCGTGCACTATAGCACTATTCACAATTAATTTCATTTTTTATTAATTTTTTTAACGACTGTTAAATGTGCACTGTAGCATTACTATATATATAAAATGTGGACACAAAACGGCAGCCACTGCCGTCGTTTAGGGCTAAAGGGTTTCTGGGCCGGGTTTTCTTGCGTTTTTCTTCGGCCCGTTATGCTGTTTCAGTAGCCTTTTTCCAAACCGTCATCACCGTTGTTACTTATCTTACTATGTCCTTTCCTTTGAATACGTGTCTTCACCGTGTATTATCTCTGTCTAAATCTGTTGTGCCGACCTTCATCTCCAGCTATCTTTTCCAGCCTCAGTTTCTCTCCGGCGTAGGTAATTAGTGCTTCAATTATTGGCTATTGTTGTTGGGTTTTCTTTGGTATGTGTTTGCGTAGATTTTTTAGTTTTTGTTGCTTGCTTTCGTTTTGTTTGTTGCCTGCCGTTGTTGGGGTGTCTAGGAGATTGTCCTTTTTTTTTTTATCTAAACGTGGCCTGTGGAGAGTATCTGTGAGATTGCTGTTTTACTGGCTTAAGCTGGGCTGTGCGACATGAAAATTAAGAGTAGGGCCGTGCGTAGGAATAGTAGTGGTTATAGGTTGCAGGAAGATGAACCAGTTAGCGCTGATTCTGCTGTCGTTAGCGATTCCTTAGTTAGGTCTCACCCGGATGATTTGGATGTTGGTCATTCTTTTTTGGTGGGTTCCGGTTCCGTGTCGAATTGTGTTGTTGTTTAGTGTACAGCGAAAGTGGCTTCACATAATACACCACATTAACGATTCCTTTTAACCATTTTTTGTTGTTGTTGAATACTCTTGGTCACTTTTTGTTTCACATTTCTTGCTTTAGCATTATTATGTACTTATGCATATTATAACGTTGGTTTTGAAGTTTATCGCTTGCTATACTATCGTTAGCTAATGGATAGTGGTCTATTCATTACTACACGTTTCTATATTGATTGATAATGTTTTTTGTGTGTAAGGTACGAAGCTGTTGGAGAGAGCCATATAGCAAGACCGACGACTTATACTCATGAACATGTCTTTGCGTACTTGGTTCTACCCTAACTTCAGGTTTCAGTTAGTCTTTGTAATATAAGAACAGCGAGGGTATTTAATCAGGGATGTAGTGGTTTAATTAGTTCATGGTTTTGGTTTCTGTTTTACTAGGTACTTGATGTGTTTGTTATATATGTGTACACCGTCTAATTGCAGTTTCGCTATTTTCATCGTAGGAGGCGACAAGAAGTCGGAAGCCTGGAGTTGAACGGCGATTTGTCATTTATTTTATAGTTGCAGCTGCCACTACCAAAGGTTTTGTCCCTGCCACACGACAAAATACATATACTATTGCTACTGTAACTTCAAGTACGGTTTGTCTTATCATTGGTGGTTTTATCGAGATGTAATACATTCATTCGTATAATTGTTTAGTAACTATACCTTTCAAATTACAAAACCGCCAACACGTGTGTTGTTCGCAATAGGAAGCCGTCAAACGCGTGCACAACTTAGTGAGGTTTTCAAAAGCTAATTGCCTTAAATTGTCTTAAATTTGAAATACTGTGGGAAAAATGGAATTTGTGGACGCTTATGCTTTTTAAATGAGGGAATAAGTATGTATGGTGTGGCAATATAGGTGTTCAAATTAGTACATTTTGCATGTTCTCATGACCTGAATTCATTTACTTGGACAAATTTTTTACAAACTGTTTATAAATTTCTGCAGATATGTGACTCTGACTCTGAAATGAATTCCTAACGAGGGTGTTTGAGTGTCATTGTGGAATCGGCCGTGGGTTAATGTTAATGAGGAAACGGTATGCAATATGAATTTTCAAATATCTGTTATTAGTATATTCTGTTAGTTAGGCTGCAAAAGAGGAGCTTAATGTTTTCGTTTTTATTCTGTGAGGATGACAAAGAAGGAAGCAGAGCCAAAATGGTTTCGAGTCCAAGCAAACAAGAAAATAGTAGCCTCAAGGTTTGTGTATGTACTATTGTTTTATATCGTGTCGGTTAATGAACACCTTATCGATTAAGTGGAAGTATGTTTATATAATAAATTTCATATCTTTTAATGTCATTAGCTCAGGGTCCTGGTGTTTTTACATTTACAGGTTATTGTTCCGACAAATACAGACCATATTCACTTACAGCAATAAACACTAGGAAGTGCAGGACATTCTGATATGTAACACAACTCTTTGGCGCAGGGTCTGTAAGACGTTGTGGATGCATCTACTGTTGAAAACCGCGGCGATTTTCAATGGTCTTGCTTTTAACAGTAGCGCAACCAAAGAACACCATAGACTTCTATGGTCGGTGGACAATGCGTATTTCCTGGTAAGCGTTTTTATATTGTATTATAGTTCATAAGGCGATAATCTGAAACGATCTCATGGGCCCTTCATTTGGCTTTATATTGTAAATTACAGAAGTACTTTTTTATTCGCAAATTCCATTGAAGTAACTTATAAATTCAATCACTTCAGAGAAGTTCTTTTGTTGTTTACTTTTTTTTAAAGGAAATCATAAAGATATAAAGTTTATCTACGTATATAATTTTTAGTGCATTAATGATGGTCATGATATTGCCGGTATAATTTTTTTTAGGCTTATTGTTTGATACAAATTTTTTTTTTATATGTTTTAATGAATCGGATATACGTGGTATATTGTGGTTTGTTATTAAGTTGGTAATTGAGGTTTAAAGATCAAATATTTAGCTAAATTGGATATAAGGAACATTATTGCTCATGGAGATATGTCCTTTTTTATATACGTTTAAAACACCACTTAGGCTTATAAACTGCTGGCGAATCCAGATTAATGAACCATATGGTTTGTCAGTTGGTAGTCTATGAGGATAAAAAGGTTGTGATCCGCTTTCTAGAATCCTTACATGTTTCACCTCTAGGATTTGGTTAAAAACTTTAGAAGATACGAATGGGGCTATAATAAACGCATACGCGACATTCTTTTCCAAAGTTTCAAGCCTTCTGGCGACTAAAAGTAGCTACGTTGACAGGATTTCGCTCGATGACGCCAGGATTGAGAATAAACGGGTTAAACATGATTGAGAATAATCGGCATTAAGCCAAACAGTCAAGTATGCTTTTATAATCAAAATTTCATTATGTATAGTTTTCTTAAAAGCCATTTGCTAATTTTCCTTACCTTCTAAGCCTGGCTGCAGTTGATGCCGTTCGTAGTGTGGTCAGCTGAGACGGAAGTCGGAAAAGGTGGTCCTCTAGCTATGACCCGGACGAAGATTTTACACAATCATTCTCCGGGAAAACCTCTTTAACTCTATGCGAGAAAATCATTAGAAAAACTACTCAAATGTCGTTGAAAGAAACAATATCATCTTTGAAAGACAAGGCGGCTTAAACAACTGCTTTCAGCACATTGTGAGGAGTCATATTTTTGTTATGAAAAATATACAAAGTTCTTTGGGTTGTGCTATACTATTTATTTATTTGATAATGATTAAAGAAATGAGGCTGTAGCTTCTCCAGGAAAACCAACGAGTGAAGAACAGGTCGCCACTCACGTACATGGGAAGAAGCCATCAGTTCGTAGAGAGCTGCTAAAAGATGACGCATTTGATCAGTCAGCCAGTAGTACCAAAAAGACAAGGCAGGAATAATTCCGTTGACGTAGAAGTATGTATGATACTTTAGTAATTACCAACACGCTCTGTTAGCGGTTAGTTTTTCTGTGTATGTCTATGCGAAAGAACGTACGCAGCATTATAACGCTGCACAATTCTGATAATATAGGATGTAAATTAAAAAACTTGGTGCTATGTTGCGCTATCCGGTTAGCATGTGCCATGTATTAGAACCAATGCCGGTGTACTATATATTGTTACTCAAACCAAATGCATTATATAGACGAAATGACAATAACAGCGTAGTCTAAACGCAACAAAGCCTGAACATAAGACATCTAAGAACAATTGTATCTACAGCAAATGCGTAATGACCAAGCATACAAATAACAACAACAAAACCACCGCAATTATCTCGCTGTACTGCTTGCATACTGATAAAACAACATACGCCGTCTCTATATTACAGCATTCAAAGACTGAATGACCGTGACGAAAATGCAAATCCAACAACAAAGACGGTTCCTTTTTCGTTATGTCTTATAATGGCACATAAGAGTTACAAACGCACCACGGTCTCATCATATTCATAAAGCTCCGTTTTCTTTAGAAATTTAACGTGAAATCCGTATACCCAAAAATGCAAAACGCCCCGCCGCAACGCGGCGGACCCGAAGCGATCCTTGTTATATCAAACATACAAAACCGGAAAGGATCTTTCATATTCCGCGGAATATTCCTTTTTTTTTGGGCCTAATTCTTTCAGCCCGTTTTCTCTGTTTTGGCCTGTTTAGCTGGACGCTACATTGGGCCCGGTATATATCAACCTTTCATATTCCGTATTTTACATTTATCGTCATTTGCTAGCTTCGACTAGAAGAAACCGGATATCTGCTGGATCTGTAGGGTTTCGGTAGGTTTTGCAATATTTTTTTTTGTTTTAGTTGCTGCATGTTGTTTTTGATCTTTCGTAGTTACGGTTTAGGTTCTTTTTGATGCTTCTTTTGCCGTTTTTTTTAGAGTTGTGTCTCATCCGTTTTTTGGTTTCGTTGTTTGGTGCATGTATGTTGTTGCTATTAATATGATTAGTATATGTTGTTGTTAACTTTTTTTGCCAAGTATCTGTGGTTTTGGTTTCTTAAAATACTCTAACAAATTATGAGGACAAAAAGTAAAGCTTCAAAAAAAAGTTGGTGCGTCTGAATTTGTCGCTGAATCTTTGGGTGACGACGTTGTTAATCAAATATGTGTACATGAGGTTCCAAGAACTTCGGGTTTTGTGGTTAGGAAGGCTCCATGCATACAAGGTTCCGATGTGGGTGGCTTTAACGTAGGCGTTTCTACTCTTAAGAGAAACTGCCCTTTTTATGATCAACCTTTGAATACAAAGAAGGCAGCTACCTTTAGCGATGCCAGATTGGGGGTTGGTGATAAATTAGACGCGTGTGCATCTGAATGTGCACCGCCCCGTGCTTTAGATGTTTCATTTAAGGGGTTGGCTGAAAAGAAAAGGGGTTATGTGGAAGGGGTGGTTGTTGCAGCGGATGTTAGTAAGGTTGCTAGAGTGGGTGTCTGTTCATCTCCATTACGTTGTAATCAGATGGTATCTGAAGCTCGCAAGGAACAAGGACAGGTTCATTTATCAGGTTTGGATGTTCTTTTAACGTGTATGTTGTTGTTTAATTTCGTATTGGTTGCTGTTAATTAATGGATGAGTTTCCTAAATTCTATTCTTATCGTTAGTTTTATACGTTTCTCAGCATCAGATGCTATGTTGACCTTGCATTATGGCCGTCAGTCGTCGCTGGTGCAGCTTCTTGCAGGTAGTGGTGGTGTTGGCTCAGCGACGGAGACTGCTCCAGCTGATCCGGTTGCATTGGCCCAAGGTTTGTTGCTTCATTTTCCTGGTTGCGGCATACTTTTTTGTCCATGGGATTGCTGTGTTTTTTTCTCACGTCATTTCCAAAAGTTAATGCTTCTTTTCTTATATGTCGTGTAACCACTTCAGCTTTGCCATGTCTGGTGGTGTGCTTGCGTGTGGTCTTTGGCTATGTTTGTCGTTTGCTATTGGTCATGGTTGTTCTTTATGGTGTCATGTATGTAGTAGTGTCATTGTTGTTTTAAGATACTAAAAGAGATCTTTAATGTAGGCGGTGCCGGTTGCTCATCGGCTCCATGTGAGGTTGACGAAGAGCATCATGTTGGTGGAAATGGTATGTTCTTTTTGCCTTATTTCATATGCCTATTTTATTTTTGTTTTGTGGTTGACTTACAGGTTATGCCCTGTGTTTTTCAGAACCTTCAGATTCCCAAGGGGGTTCTGGCATATACGAAACTAATAATTGTACGTGTGGATCTGGTAAACCTTTCGGGAGAGCCTTTTTTTTGTTTCCTGTCTTGATCATTGTTGTTAGCGTGTTTCTGAAACGTTTCATTATAATGTTCAGTTGGTGCATGTGTTACAATTTTATGTTGCCTATTTGTTTTTTCATCCTTGAATACTATGTATCATAAATGTCAAGTCACGTTTTGTGATATATTTGTATAGGTGCCTCGGTGGATAATCAGCCAAATACACAGAACTCTTTTGTAGGTGTGTCTTATGACTTATGAGTTTTAGCATATAGTTTTTGACCGCTGTTTTTGATATTGTTCGTTCTTATTATAGATATGTATAACCGTCCTGCAAACGCAACTAGACAGCGTAGGAGGTATCGTCGCCTTGGTACTGGTAATTAGAGTCTTTTTTGTACAGCTTCCTGGCTGTTTATTGTTGGTATTTTGTATCTTTGTATGTTTAGTTATTTATCATTGTGTTTTACATCTGTGTCTTCGTGCAATAGGTAGTAATCAAAATCACTCAAGCCCCACTCCAGCACGTGCGCCATGTGATAGACGTGCATCTGGTGAGTCACTTTTTACGTTTACCTCTTCTTTTTTTTTTGCACATGCCAATTGGGCTGTTACTTGACCATTCAGATGGTTGTTTCTCTTACAGGACCACCTCATCAGTATAGGCGTCTTGGCCAATGTGTACATGCATGCCAATATTGTAGGGCTCGATTCTGGGATGAAGAAAAATTATCCTCTTCCAGCAGAAGGACGAGACCTTTGTATCACCGCTGTTGCCTGCAAGGTCGAGTGAAGCTTTTTGTTCCGAGGGAATATCCTCCGCTCATTTATCAGCTATTTTCGGACAGGCATTTCCTTGATAACATAAGGATGTACAACCAAATGTTTGCCATGACATCTTTGGGGGCAAATATAGACGAGTCTGTCAATGTGGGTGGCGGTCCATATATTTTTAAAATATCAGGTCAGATATACCATCGCATAGGAAGGCTTTGCCCCGAGCCAGACAAAACCCCACGGTTTTTGCAGTTGTATATATATGACACCGATAACGAAGTTCAGAATCGTATGAGCCATTTTATAGACGCTGGTCACTCCAACATCATGCCTGACATTGTGGAATCGTTGATAGAGTTTCTAGACCAGAATAATGCATTGGTTCAGCTTTTCAGAATGGCAAGAGATAAATTACAGCAACATGATATTCCAAACTTTAAAGTCGCACTATTTAGTCATTGGCCATCGTCGCAGTATGAGTTACCTACGGCTGATGTTATTGGGGCAATCATCTTTGACGATACTGTGGAGACAAAAAGTGACTTCGATGTTGTGCTAGAAACGCATTCAGGTGATGTGCAACGTATAAACAAATTGCACGCGATTTATATGGCTGCTCATTTCCCTTTGCTATTGGTGTACGGTGAGCAAGGATACCATACTGATCTCAAATATTTGAATGTGGAAGGGGTTGCTACACGTTGTGGGAAACGTATGTCCATGAAATCGTTCTACACCTACCAGCTTCATGATAGGATCGGTCATTATAATCTCCTTAGTAGAGGTGGGAGGCTTTTTCAGCAATATGTTGTGACCGCCTACTGCAGCATCGAGCAAAATCGAATGGACTTCATTAGAAAAAACCAGGCTGACATAAGGGGAGATTTTTTGGCAGGTCTTTATGACGCAATAACGAGGGGAGACACTGATGGGTCTGAGATAGGCTCGAGAATCATTTTGCCTTCATCGTTTACTGGGGGCCCGCACTACATGTATAGCCACTACCTCGATGCATTGGCAATTTGCAGAAAGTATGGAAACCCATCGTACTTTGTCACGTTTACGTGTAACACCAGATGGCCAGAAATTGAAGAATATATGCAGCCTTTCCCTTGGTTATCGGCAAGCGACAGGCCTGATGTGATTGACAGAGTTTTCGAGCGGAAGATTCATGATTTGATCAAGTATATACGCGACCGTCAACCTTTTGGAATCCTCAATGCATGTTTATTTATCTCATGTGTGTTTATGCCTATTTTGCAATTTTGTTACATGTATATGTGATTGCCTAGATGATATGATATATGTGGGTACTGTGCTTATACCTTTTTTGTTTTTTTCAGTCCTATATACAGTGGAGTTTCAGAAACGCGGACCGCCACATTGCCATATATTGGTGTGGATAGATAATGGGCCTCGGGGTGTGCGGGATGTTGACATCGATAGATATATTAGTGCGGAACTTCCTGATCCAACAGATGATTTTGAAGCCTTTAGAGTTATAACAGAATTTATGGTGCACGGTCCATGTGGCATGGCATTTCCGAATGCTCCGTGCATGCGTGGCAGGCAGGCGTGCAAGAAAAAGTTTCCAAAAGAGTACTGCCAGTCTACCTTTGTAGATAAATCGGGGTATGTTCACTATCGAAGGCGTGATGTTGCCATGAGCGAGACAAGGCATAATGTCCAGCTTGATAACGCATACGTTGTTCCTTATAATCGAGAACTGTGTATGCCGTTTTATGCACATATAAACGTTGAATTTTGTGGATGGTCAATGTTAATCAAATACCTGTTCAAGTATATCTCGAAAGGAACCGACAGAATAATGGCAAAAATAACCAGGGCAATTGGAGATACTCCAAAATCATCGACGGATCCTTCTACTTCCACTGGTGGCGGCCACGTACGTATCGACGAGATCAGCAATTTTGTAGATGGCCGGTACATAGGGCCACATGAGGCATGTTGGAGGATCTTAGGTTTCGATATACACAGCAGAGATCCTGCGGTTCAGATCTTGGCGGTCCACTTGGAAAATATGCAAACCGTTGTCTTCAGATCTTCCCACCGTTTACAATCCGTTATCAACTACTCTTGGGCAGCAAAAACTACCCTAACAGAATGGCTTACTTTTAACGAGTCATTTACTGTAGGCCGTCATTTAACTTACCTGGAGTTTCCGTCAGAATTTGTTTGGTCAAAAGCTGATAAAGTATGGTCGCCAAGATGCAACTTAAATAAGCCTTCGATAGGCAGGTTAACATATGTGCACCCTACTGCTGGAGATCTTTTTTTATCAAAGGATGCTCTTATGTCATCAGAGGGGTTGTGCTTCATTTGCAGACATACGTACAGTCAATGGCATTGTCTATCGTACAAATAGGTCGGCGTGTGAAGCTATGGGGCTACTTGAGGACGTTCAAGAATGGATCACCACAATGCAAGAGGCTTCTGGAACAACAACCTCATCAGAGTTGCGCAGCCTTTTTTCTGAAATTTTAGTTTTCACGGACGTTTCAAGTCCAATTGTCATATGGGAACAATTTTGGAGGGCGATGTCAGATGATATTCCACGTATCCTGTCTGAGTCTTTAGGAATATGGCCACTACATGTTAACGACCCTGAGTTGCAAGGTGGTGTTTTGTATGAACTGCAAACGTTATTATCATTGCATGGTAAATCTCTAAAAGACTATGGGCTTCCCGCGCCACCCCTGGGGTTGCTTCATATGTTTAGAAACATGATGGTGATGGAAGAAAGGAACTACAATAGAGAAGAGCTAGCTGCTCAGAGCCGGGATATGATATCGCAACTCAACCATATCCAAAAGACTATATTTGACATAGTCATGAATGCAGTTGCTCAAAAGAAGCAAGAGCTATTGTTTGTGTATGGTCATGGTGGCACGGGAAAAACATTCCTTTGGAATGCACTGATAGCAACCTTACGTAGTCATGGTCGTATCGTTTTGGCAGTTGCTTCTTCGGGGATTGCATCATTGCTGCTACCATCCGGTAGGACAACTCATTCAAGATTCAAGATACCGTTACAGTTGACTGAAGAATCAGTATGCAGAATAAACAAGGGTACTCAGTTGGGTCAGCTTTTAAAAGAAACTGATTTGATTATCTGGGACGAAGCTCCTATGAGCGAACGGAGGTGTTTTGAAGCTTTGGATAGAACTTTCAGGGACGTGTTAGATCAACCGGCCACACTTTTTGGAGGCAAACCTGTTGTGTTGGGAGGTGACTTCAGGCAAACTTTGCCGGTTAAGAAAGGGGCAAACAAAAATCAAATAATAGTTTTATCCGTGGCTGAATCATATCTTTGGAAACACTTCAAGATCTTTTTTTTGCAAGAAAATATGCGTCTCAGGAGACCTTCAATGACATCGACAGAAGTGCAAGAAACCAACATTTTTTCACAGTGGCTTCTAAGCATCGGTGACGGGAATATTGGTGTGCAAGATAGTGTCGACCCAGTTGATACTTCGTGGGTACAAATTCCTGATAGATACTGTTTTCCACCGACTGACGAAGGAATGGTACAGCTAATAAACTTCATATATGACACTGCGTCGCTTCATGCACCTACTCCAGCCAGTTTTCAAGACAAAGCTATTGTATGCCCAAAAAATGAAACTGCAGACGTTATAAAAGAGCAGATTTTAAAAAAGGTTACCGGCGCATCGTATTTTTATAGTAGCATAGATGATGCAATCCCAATTGGTAATGACGGAGGGGCATCAGAACTGCTGTATCCGACTGAGTATCTCAATTCTATGACTTTCCCAGGACTGCCTCCTCACAAGCTTGAAGTAAAAATTGGCAGCCCGATTATGCTGCTACGCAATTTAAACTTAACGGGAGGCCTTTGCAACGGAACTAGGATGATCGTGAATTAGTTGTTGTCTAGAGTGATCGAAGCTAAGATTATTAGCGGCACAAAGATGGGCCAAAAGGTTTTCTTGCCAAGGATAATTTTGACAGTTAAAGAAGAGAAGATGCCGTTCACTTTCAGACGCAAACAGTTTCCAGTCAAGCTATGCTATGCAATGACGATTAATAAAAGTCAAGGCCAATCGCTAAAGAAAATCGGCGTATACTTACCTGAGCCAATATTTGGGCATGGTCAATTATACGTTGCACTTTCTAGAGCTACGTCACCAGCTGGCCTAAAAATGATTATAGAAGAACAACAAGGCCACCCTCCCAATACTACCAAAAACATTGTGTATACAGATTTCTTAAATAAAGTTCGAAGGCGACATGTTTTACTTATTTTTGGTATCCTGCATCAAAGAAATTATCTACCCGTCCTGTCACAGTTTATGTGTCTTATAATTTCTTATTAAAACTTACGAATATTCATATTCAGCTATGTTATATGAAAACGAATTTTTAAACTCTTTCCACTCTTTATAGTATAGAGTACGCGTATATGTTATGTTAAGATATTGCAGCCGTTAATTAATATGCATGCAGTAGTTACAATAGATCCATTGTACGTTATTCTAACGACTTATGTTTGTACGCGTCGCTATTTACTTGCCTCCTAATTGTTTACATGCACATAGCTGAAACTATGCGCTTCGTGTATAACATGTGTGCCTTATCCTTTATTTTAGAAGCAACAGATGACTTATCCTTAGCGATGAACAGCCTATAGCTAGATCCCTTCCATACCATTTTAACGGCCCATACTTATACGCTTTAGCGTTACCATGACTTCCAATTTTGTACATTGGCATAGATAGAATTGGACTCTTCATATCCAACATGGATGCCATGTCTTTTATCTCAAAAGAAAGGGACAACTTGTCCTTAGCAATGAAGGCCCCGTAGCTACAACTATAGAAATACTGTTAAATCATAGCTACAGCAATGATGTCCTTATCTACAATTTTTTTCTTAAAATTCTTATGCAGAACCATGGCTGAAAAAGAAACGAAAGCGCCAACCTCAACTTTAACAGGAAGGCACGCGACAGAAGAAGAGATCGCAGAGATTAGGGAGAAAAACAAAGGAAAAATGGTGGCAACCGAATCGACAGTTATAGGCATAGGAGATATTGACCCAACTGACGCAAATCAGATTCTAGAAGCTAAAGTGTACCGCAAGTGGATATCCAAAAACGTTCCTGACCCAAATCCAACAAGGTTATGCTTCATCTTATTGGATAGACAGGTAAATATAACTATATAAAGACTGTTTGTGTGCACTTAAACTGTTATCTTGCGTATCAGCTAACAATATTTTTTACAGGGTAACGCCATCCAGGCAAATGTTGATGTACGTGATATTCGCCAGTTTGATGCGATGCTACATGTTAATACGTGTTACACGATTCAAGGATTTGGATGTAAACGGACAGACAACTGGCAGCGTACACTTACAAATGACCTAACATTACTATTTCGAAGATATACGAACGCTACTCCTTTTGAAGATGATAGTTTTCCTGCGCACTATTTTAATTTTATAGCATATAACGAGCTGGGCCAACGTGCAGACTCGCGAGACTCTATGTTGACAGGTATATTTCTGCAAACATGAGCTATACTCTTCAAATACTTTTTGCACTCCTAACCGAACGTTATACAGATTACATTGGTATCATAAGAAACGTATCATGAATAAAGGAGTTTGGAGGCCCCACTACAAATCGGGTTCTCAGGAAGAACATTGAGATACAAAATCTCAAGTGCGGTTCTTATTAACTTTACATTTAATTTAAAAGAAAATACTAATGGTATAGTAATGTGGTGTCAAATGTTTTCCTGCAGTGGAAACAGCGTGACACTAAGTTTATGGAACGAGATGGCAACATCCTTTGAACTACAAATGGCACTCCCACTCGAAAAACCAATTGTCATAGCGGTTAGCTCATGCCTTAACAAAAGATATGGAGGTACGATTACTTTATAAATAGCGAAACAACCCATTTCGTATGCCCACTAAAAAGATTCGTTGAAACAAAACACAGGGTTTATTCAGCTATCGGCGACACCGGCAACATACTATTTCCTTAACCCGAACATCGAAGAGGCGAGACACATCCGCACAGTGTGAGTGTCTGACAAAACGTTATTTTCACTTATCAACTATCAACTAAAAAAAAATAATAACTGGAAGTTATAATGTAGCTATGATGATGTTCTTGCGCCCACTCCAAGAGTGCCATTGCTGACTGCAGCTTCGGAATCGGAGGAAGAATCAACCCATCAACAACTCTTAACAATATCTCAGCTCTGGGAAATTAATCCCGAAAATCTGACGGTAATATTTACTAAACCTCTTACCCACATTCCCGGCATATCAAATTAACAATGCAGTTATGATACAGCCACAACACAAGTTCACAACTGAAGCTGTCATAATGACAATTGAAGAAGACAAAGGTTGGTATCTAAACAAGTGCAGAACGTGCGGTCTCAAAATAGAAGACAGGTCACCGCACTGGCATTGCCAGGAACCTGGATCGAAGATCATCCCCAACTACAGGTATAAAGATACTAAATTTAATAAAGCGGCGCATATACTATACTAAATATGACAACCATAACCAGAGATCGACTCCTACTTATGAATCATTGATATCGAATAACTGTTCATGTGCAATTATTGCATCAGGGCAGTAATTGCTGACGTTACAGGAAGTCTTTTATTAACATGTTTCAGTCCGCAAGCAGAAAAATTGCTACCAGCTTGCTCAGAAGTCCTAAGCTACATTCCAGACCCAGATCCATACAAGATTCCACCCATCATAAAAGACCTAGAACATACGAAACACAGGTTTGTACTTCATTTCGGCAAAGGTAGCAAGAAAAGGTTCCCAAGGTTTGTCTTAGATGATGCCAGTGATCCTGCTCCACCACCTTTCCCGCTCGCTCTTCCAGAACCTAGCTCATCAAAGGTCACAATGAAAGAGAAAGAGCAGGCTGAGCCATCAACACCGCTATCAGAGCTGCCAATAGTTGGAACCCCTAAATTAACAGAAATACCTGCTGATACATTGACACCGCCACCTATGTCAACGGAAACAGCGGAAAAGAAAGGTTCAACAGCAACTATCACACTATCAGGCACACGAAGGCAGTTATTTGGAACTCCGGAAGAGGAAGGAGAAGCAAAAGCCACAAAGAAAGCCGAGAATGATTAACCAACCAAAAAACATGAAAGTACCGCCAAGCTTTTGAAATCCCTTTGACTACAAAGGAACCCTTAAACCTATGTATGTACAGTTTTAGATGTAAGAGTGCTGTAATAGTAACACAGCACAAATTTTCCCAGGTTTTGGCTTTCGCTACATATTGGAAACCAAAACCTACCACCCCATAGCGCTTGCCAGCCATACCGCTGATAGATATAGGCTGCAATGTTAGCACTTATGTAAATATACATAGCACCGTAAATATGCATGTAAGCTGTTACGACAGCCATTTTGTGCCACTTTGGTTTTGCACTACCTTAGTGGTTCTAATGAAAGTGCAGCGCGTTAGCTTATTACTACTGTCATTGAAGATAGCTCATTACACAATAAGTAACAGTTACTAGAACATAAAATAACCAACTGATAGTATGCACAAAAGATAAAGGTAAAAAATTCAACAATATATAAAACCATATTTTAATTGATAATAACATGAAACCATTACATTAGCATGAAGTTCAACATTACTAACCCAAAACATGAACTTCCATTGACCCAAACTAAAAAGACTAGCACCACTACATGAGCAACCTACCCAAATATTAGCATTGTACATTGCCAACCAAAAGGACACCTACATCACAACCAGCTATCCACAATACCAGTCCCAAGATACTGCTAATTACAACATATCCAAAACACAAAAGAAAGGACTACAACCACGCTAACCATCTGAAAATTCCTCATCGATCTCCATAAGAGTGATATGACCTTCTGCCTGACTGATGGCACCATGGATAAGCCCAAGCACCCCTTCTAAAGCTTGCAAAATATCACGCTCCGCTATCTGCATATCAACAACACTGTTAGGTCACTAGATTTACCACACAAGCTTACTAGAAGGAGATTAAGGCGATTGAACAAGCAAACCACACACACACACACGATATTAAAGACGGTTACACATAGATGTGAATGAGAGATAATAACTTGAACAACCAACCTTCAAATGAAGGTTTACATAAGGTATTTATAGGAGGAAAGCTAGGGCAACACTCCTAGTTTCCATCCTTTCCTTAATGGACTAAGGCCTAGGCTTATGGGCCTTCTACATAAGCCTAAGGCTAATTACAAACATAAAGGCCATAATAAAGCTAACTATTACATATTAATTACTAACACTTGATTATGGTTTAGGAGTGATTCCAACAATCTCCCCCTCAAGTGTTGGTGATGAACGGTGAAGGCGTTGATGTAATAGTAGCTCTGACGTCTTCTGACATTCTTCTTTCTTGTGAGAAGAATTGCCTCGATTTGAACAATCTCCCCAGTATAGAGAGATAGTTTTCCTTGAGCAGTTATGCTTTGACGTCATCATTAACTTTGTTATTTGATTATTGTTCTTTGTGGTGAAAGTGATAGTATGTTGTTGTTCTGCATCAATTCGTGCCTCAGTCGCTTCAGTGTCTCCATGTCATTCTTCAACATGCTCACACGCTCTTTGACGTTGGAATTCAGTACTGATGAAGTTCTTTAAGTCTTTAGCTTTGTAGATTCTTTGATTTGACGAAGAATCATTCTGACTGTTGTGTTGCGTGAGCTTGAGAAGAATCAGCACGATCATCCCGCTTCGGAGCTTCCATAAGAAGAAAACATTTCAAACGGTTAGTAATAAGCGGATTCTGGCACTTACAAGTTTGAACTTCGAGAGTGTTAACAGCATAGTGTGAAAACACAACTCTAATTCTTACAAAGGCAGTTCCTGAACTGGAGTCCCACAAGTGAGATAACGCGATGTACACCTACAGTTCAGATGAGTCGCCGAGGTACACCGGCATCACCTCACTGTAGACCGTTTGAGACACACCTGCGTAATCCACGTGGAGTTACCGGTGACCTGCTGTGGCTGTTTGATGTTGACTCGGCGTGAGTTTCCATTCAATCACTGAGGATCACAGTTGTGAACCTCTCATGAATGCTCTCGACAGATTGCTAAGATCTGTGAAGGACTCGATATGAACCACTGATGATCTTATTTGTTGATCAACAAATGATGAAATGTCAAGTGTCCCTAAGAGATCTTTTTATGAATCTCGTGGCTCTAGACTCAATAGTGCCTTTTGGTTTTCCTGAGCGAAGACTAGGGAGAGGGTCTCCTTCTTCAATACCAGCGATCTCTAAGAGAACGCCAATAGTTTACGTAGGGTTCCCTGTGAGAATGAAACAAGCTTCTGTTGAGAGAAACTTGAGTGGCTAAGAAGGTTTAGTGCATGCGTCACTGGGTCCATGACGACTTTTAATCTTTAATACCGGCGTCACTAAGTGACAACCAGTAGCATATGAATTGAACCTGGTGTCTGCCCTAAGTTGAGTAATTTGGAGGGCTATTTCTTTTCACCATTTTCTTTGCATTTCTTTTTAATTCTTCAACTCCTTCTTTCTCCGATTCTCATTTTCTCCTTTTTATAATCATACCTAAGGACTTCTAAGTACTAACTATTTGTGATGTCCTTGGGTAGATCCCTCCGGCTCTGGCGGATCATAGGACGGTTATTCCTAACCTTAGTCACCTTATATCTCCATGACTAACCTATGTTGCCATTAAAACCACTGTTGTGAAGAATCTCTCAAAGGGTTTGTAAATGAAAAACATGTTTGAACCACTGTGAGAGATAAGATTTTGTATAAATACTCCCCTCCACATGTGCTTAAGAGTTTTAATGGTTAATTGCACAGTGAGGAAAGAGCGCGCACTTTTTGAATTGATCCACTCAAGATAGACAATCTTCCGCGAGACACGGTTACGTTGCATAGTTAAAGAGTTACATTGACAGCTTTTAGGTGACAACTAGCTCTAATAACTACCTTGAAGGTGTAGACAATCCTCGAAAGGTTGTCATACCCGTCAGAGTTCATGTCTACCAAGAGTATCTCGAATGGTACTTTCTACTTGGACAAGTCCTTTGCGAGACACGTTTACATTACTAGTGAACTAGCTTGAAATTATTACCCGTCCAGGACAAGTCTTTTCGAGTTACTAACAGTTTAGTACCGTCAATTCGTTGGTTAAGTCTATTACACAAAGATTCATTTGCATTTACACAACATATTTCTTATCACATAAATTTTCTCCCCCTCAAAAATAGCATATAAAATGTTATTTTTGAAAAGTTGAGAATAAATATGACCATTTCGAAAGTGTTTGGGAAGATGACCACTGTGAACAATTTGTGAACAAAGTTTTAATTCAAATACTCCCCTCAACAAGTGATATAAACGGTTGAGGTTTTGAAAACATACGGGAAGTACTTGTTCTTTTGAGCAAAACCTTGAAAATGAAAGGTTTGATAGGTTTTACTCAAAAGTAAGAAGCTTTCGCTCCTTATCTAAGGATTGTGGCAACCGGCGTACTACGTGGTCCTTTCTTGACAATTACGGGTTGTACATTGTTATGTGTGCACAAACCATACACATAAATAATCACACATCCAAATATAATAATGAAAGAAACAATTCAAGGGGTACCAGGAAGTCCAGTGATGTCGCCAGGAGTGCAAACAGGGCGTTGATAGCCGGTGATGTTAATCCTGGGTCGACCACCAACAAAGCTTTCCATCGCTCGAACTGATCCTTCGAAACAACCTTTCATCAATCATTCTGATGATCCTCCTCACATCCCTGCGATCCTGAGAATTCCATCGCTTAGGAGACCCAATCTTTTGACGTATGTCCTTCAACCTATAGGCCAATCCGTCCCTAACAATCTTCAAAGTGTGATCCCCAAACTTGTGAAGTTCACTACACGCCATTAAGCAATTTCTTTGTAGTTCACTACGGTAAACGACGCCGAATGGTTTGCTGATGAGTGTATATTGTGAGAGCTGGTTGATGTCGGGAAGATCTAGCTGTGGTGGAGTGAAGTTGACACGGGTCGATAAGATTCAACCGGTGAAGATCTTCAACACGTTCTTTGATGACTATGCGTCTGATGAAGATGAGCAATGACTTGATGAATTCACGTTGTACTTCGGTTGAAAATTGTCTCATGCGACCTTGTACTTTAGCAAGGTACATGTCTTCAATGTCATTGATAGACAAATTCTCAAAGTCAGCTTCAGAGAAAGCATAGTCCCTTTCATCTTGTCGTTTGACCACGATATTCTTAAGGAAGGTGTAGTCCCACTTAGATGACAGAACAACATGTTTTATGGCAACGATATCCTTAGTACTGAACACTGCATGTTGAGACTTCTGAACTTGACAGCTTCTGTAGTAGATTCTTCGGCGTTCCGGCCAATGATGAATCCCGTACATTGCATCGCGGTCGTATGCTTCCACTTTGTCTGAACACAAGTGAGTGGCACGTTCCTCGATGGCTATGCAGTTTGAGTATATGGCTGCTGGGAATGGAAGTGTCAAAGATGTAGCGTATTTCCTTGATCCATCGCCACCGTGTAGAAGAAATTCTAAGTCTTTGTTGAAGAAATGTCTGAATGGAATCCTAGGTTGTTGGTTGGCCAATTGTTGGTAGAGGTTTTGACCACGTGTAATATGGAGGGTTGTCCCGTTTAGTGAAGTCGACGTTTGCTTCTGGGTTGAGCCAATCCATGTTGTTAGACATGGCTCGAGCAATGTTCTCAAGGTGATATTCGACCTCGATGGCACTTTCGGAGCTGTCTTTTAACAGTTGAAATGCTTCATTCTTGATTCGCTTCAACTCGGATTTCGTCATCTTCTTCACATGGAACTTTTCTTGCAAAAGTTTTGCATGCTCTAATGCATTACCGTCTACCAAATCCTGACCTTCTTCAGGGTAGGGAGTGTTGTTAACAAGAGTAGAGAACCATTCAAATTCTTCAGTTTTATCAACATCTAGCCATGATACGACGTCAACCATGGGTGCCTTCTTCTTCTTCTTTTTCGAAGGCCTAGATGATGATTCTGGTTTCTGAACTTGTTTGGGATAGGTGGGTTGTTGTAGGGGCTCAAGGACCTCTTCATCGTCACCACCCGTATACTCAAAGTGATCACCGGTTTTCTGAGTCAGGGGTGGTAACTCGGAATCGTCCTGAGGTTTACTTGTAGAAGAACGAGGAGGGACCTTTGTCGAGCAGGAGTTCGCTGAGGAGGAGGTTGCATAGACGAAGATTCACCACATTGCTTCTGACGTTTAGGTGCAGAGTCCTTGTCCGTATCATCGTCATCTCTTGGTCGTTTGGGTTGATCGGCTGACTCCTTGCAAGATGATCTGAGTTGAAAGTCAAGTAGACCTTTGAAAAATTTAGCTTCATCCGAAGTAAACGTTCCAGATCGCTTTGACATTTGCATCACCAGTTTAGCGAGTAACTTCGATTCGAAAGATCGGCTTCTTTGGCCATTATATGTTTAACCAATGCGACGATGTTTGGAGTGAGTTGCGGAAAATACTTCTCTAGTCACACAGACGATGTCGAGAAGAAACTTGTGAGTATATTCTCTTGCCGTCTTCTCGAATTCCTTTGTGACTTTAGCGATGATATCCTGAAGGTACTTGTGAGTGTAGCCTTCAATCATCTTTGTTCAGTTCCTCTTGATGATGACTTCTCATGAATTCCTGGATAAACTTCCTTTCTTCTTGCATCTTGTCATTCTCGTCATGTAGATATTGTATTTGTCGATTGAGAAAGTTCACTTCTCTGTATAACATGTCTTTCATTCTGACCTGTTTGACAGCTTTCACAATTCTTTCATGTGTTTGAGAAATCCAAGATCAAGGTGGTTTCTCCACAGATTTGGATGTAGATTTGGTTGATTTCTTTGATGGTGGTGGTGAGGAATGAGATGATGAATCTGATGAGGAGGAGACATGAGGAGGCTCGGGGTCCTTAGGAGATGCAGAAGTATCCTCCTTGGAACGAGTTGGACTATTGAGAAGATAATCATCATAATTCTCTTCGTCATCTTGTCCAGATTTAGCCTTTTCTTCCGTCTGAGCCTTAGCTTCTTCATCAGTCTTTTCTTTTTCAGTCTTATCCTTTTCTGGTTCCTCAATGTTATGTTCAGTAGACACTTCCACAAGCGTTTGTTGTTGCACAAGAGTGGTGGCACCAGATCCCTTATTGGGTCGATTAACCGCATCAGGATCTGGTGAGGAGTGGGCAGCACCACTTGATCCTCCGGGGCCACCCATTTGGTCTTTTGAAAATTCTTCAGCTTTTTGAATGTGTCTAACTAATTTAAACTTCTTCCTGTAGGATTGATCCAGTAGCTCTTCTTCTTCTTCAGAGCTCTCATCATAGGGCACAAGTGCGGGAGTCTTCCATTTTCCTTTATCAGCTTGAGGACTTGGAGGTTTTGGTACTAAAGGATTGTCATCCTTTGTAGTTTCAGAGTAGGTAATCTCTTCATCTGTGTCAGTACCTTCAGAGCTTTCGTCCAAAAGCTTTCTTTGCGGTTCGGGCTTAGGGATTGGGATGGGAGTAGCTTCCTTAGAGGGAACAATCCTCTTTCTTGAAGGGTTCCTGATTCACAGTTTCCAAAACAACGTCAAGTTTACTCACACAAGCTAGCCACTTGTGAATGACTAACCGTAAGAAACTTAAAACGGCTCAGACACTGACCAATAATAGATGAGAAGTGTGTAGTATACGGGTAACTCAAACGTGTTAGGTTTGAGCACCGAGATCGTTCCGAACGAGGGTTGAATGAAATTTCCAACTCACGTCTCGATAATCGGGATTCGAATGAGAAAAGGGGATAATATGATATTATCTAAACTACGGGATAAGGAAAGCATATAGGAATAGAATCTAAGGGGAAAACCTAAGAATTAAGGCAAACTACTCAAATCTATACTAAAACGCAAATACGGAATTTAAACGAAACGCGAATAAAAAGCAATTACGTCTATTTTAAATCCTAAAAATACCCTAAAATTACTTTTACTCTACAAATGGTATTAGAAAACTAAATAAGATTTAAAACTATTTTTTTTGGAATTTTCTTGATTTTATTAAAATTAAAAACTAATTTTTAACTATTAAAACTAAGACTAAATAACTAAAAATTATAAAAACAAAGGGGAAAATTATGGACTAATTTTATAAAATCTAAAATACCATAAGAGAATTTTCAAAACTATTTTTATATTTTTCTGGTTATTTTTCTAATTTCTACTAATTTAAAACTATTTTAATCTAATTTAAATTGTGAAAAATACCAAATAAAAGGGGAAAAATAAGGAAAAATCTTTTTTATGCTTTTTATATTTTTCTTAAACTGGGAAAATTCGAAAAATTATTTTTTGGAACTTTTTCTCAATTAATTGCAATTAAAGCTAATTAAAAGTGGCTAAAAACTGATTTTAATAAAGAAAAATAGTGAACAGTGACAAAAAATTATGAAAAATTCAGGAAAATTCTAAAATCATAATCTAAATCTATAAAAAATATCAAATACTATGCTTATGTGGAAGAATTAAGGGCTGCAGTGTAACTGATCCTAAATAAGCTCCTTGAAAATAAGCTAATAAGCTCTATAAGCTACCAAACTTCTACAGAAGGTAATTAATACCAAAACTACTCTAAAGCAACTATCTACTGCTACTCCTAACACCTAATAAGCAGGCTACCTATGATTTAAGCTAACTGTTGCATAAGCAAAAGCAAGTGAATCAGTCCCTACTTTGAGCTTATGCATCAGCTTATCAGAGAAGCAAATGTGAAAAGCAGAAATGCAGTCCTCAAGACCACCTAGCAGACTATGACTACACCAAATTTGAGACCCTATCTACTTGAAATGAACATTGTGCAATGCCTGCAAGTTCTGCACAAAACTGTTGTAGACATGCTTTTTGACTTTTTAAAACAGTGACTCAGTTTGACTTATTTGAGATTCAAATGCAAATGTAAGACTGAAATGGATGAATAATGATGAAAGGAAACTTTAACAACCTTGTTTATCAAATGCTAAACCTATATGTGATGAAATCAGTAGCTAGTTTCAACAGATGAGAGAACAAGAACAGTTACAAGCTAATGTTGACTTGTGATTAAAGCAGTACAAAACAAGGACAGATATGACTGCAAATATCTATGACAAGCCTTATGCAACGATCTAATCCATTATTTAAACCTCAAAAACGCTTTTAGCACTAAACCAAACAGTCCTTATAACTACAAAAATGCATTTAAACTTAAAACTCTTAATGAAAAATGGCATGAATGGAATTCAGATGACTAAACCAGACTAAAACTCAGCATTTTAACAGATTTGAAACAGGAATCAAGCTTAAAACAGGTTCGACTATCAACTTTGACAACAGTTGACTTTTCTTGACTTTTTGCAAAACTTGGAATTAAGAACAATTGAAGGCAATAACACACTCACATAAGCTTCAATAAGCTTATGTGAGTTTAGAGAAACTTTATCTTGAGCTTGTGAACAGTAGAAGCAACAATGTAACTAAAAATGAAATTGAGACAATTAATGAAAAGTTGGAAATTAAACTTGCATTATAAAAACTGAGATTACAGGTTACATTAACTATTTGAAAACATAAAAAGACAGAATTTAAATGATCAAAATTCCTCTAAGACATAAGGAATTGGATAAGATACAATGAGAGCCAAGAGGTCTATAAATAGCAGATGTTGGAGCCTTGGGATGCCTTTAGAAGAGCCTAGAAGTCCTTTTGCAGCCACTCATTCTAATCCTTGTCACCTTAACCAATCACAAAGCTCCATTTCCTTTCATGAGGTGTAGCAGCCAATGGGAGTGCTTCAATTGTCCACGTGGGCATCTATCCTGACAAGTCAGAGTCTCTAGAAGGTTAGGATAGATTCTAAGTACGAGGTTGGGGTGTTTGGGTAAATATGGTGGCGGGTAATTGGGTTGCGTTTGGGAGGAAGGAGGAGAACACTGTATAGGCGCGTTTGGGTTATTATATTATTTATCAAATATGTTTGACCGGGTCTAGTGGGTATTTGACCAGGGTTTAGTTCGGGTCACGGGTAAATGGTATCAACCGGGTCTTGGATTAATAATAAGTGGCCGGGTATTGGTTGAGGAAATGGATTGGGCCTGATGAGGTGTTGGATAATGGATTGTATATTGGACAAGGATTAATGTTGGATCCATATGGTTATATTAGGGACTAAACTTGCATATGCTGAAAATTTGAGGGACCAATCTTGTAATTCTGAAAATCTCATTCAAGGATCACTTTTGTCAATCTTCAAATAGACCAAGGGCCAAATTTGCAACTTTTGAAATTTGAGGGTGTTTTCTGTCATTTGCTGAAAGTTCAGGGACTATTTCTGACATTTCTTCAAACTTTGATCAAATCTTCACAAATCACCCTCAGAGATTAGAAATCTTCATAAATGCATAATTCTGACCTTCCGGCTCAGCTTAAGCTCTCTTAATCTCTCGTGCTCGGATTTATGTCTGATTTGGTTCCTTTTTGTGTGTTTTTACATATCCGTACCTGCACAAGCACAAACTCAAGAAAACCACAAATATTAGCAATAAACGGCTCTTTCTTGGTTGTTTTGGGTCAGTTTTGATAATGAAAAGGTATGTGTTTTAGCACATACCAAAATACCCCAGACGAGACTATTGCCGTGTCCTCACGCAATGCAATCAACTCACGCTCCTAAAACCAAGGATTTCAATCTCTTTCTACTAAACCATTGATATGTCCAAACCGTCAAGTTATCTCACACAAGCTAGCCACTTGTGAATGACTAACCGTAAGAAACTTAAAACAGTTCAGACAAACCAATTAGAGAAGAAGTAGTCAAGGTTCCTCAAAAGAGATTAAGAAAGCCTTAATTCTAAAAACGCCCCGTTAACCTCTTATTTCATATATAGATATAACGATTAAGCACATTCCGGTTATGAATGACGGTTTGTTGAACTTTCATGTCGATCAATAACTCTAACATTTTTCAAACGACACGTTAGGATCACGGAGTAGAAAACACAACACAGCGTGAAGTGACCATACGGATAGAATACATCGTCCCTGATTTTTCACAAGTCCCCAAACTAAGCGTAAAATCGAAATCATTGTTACATACGACTCTAGATGCTAACACTACCCATGGAAGTTACTTATGTAAATACCTTTTGTTCCCATTTTCCTATTTCCTCTAGATTTTTTTATTTTTGTGAGAAATGAATTTCTTCAAATTCTCGTTTCGATAACTTTTATTCCGATAAAGATACAAAGCTAAGTCGATAATTAGTTATCCGCCTTCCCTCAAGAACCATTGTCGTAAAAATGAGGTCCACATCAAGGAATTTTTATTCACTAAAATTTTTGATTTTTCATTTTCATTTTTCTACATTTTTTTTTTTTTTTTTTTTTACATGAGCTTTTACTTTTACTTATATGAGCTGTGAACCACGGAGCTTCACGGGTAATTCCAAGACTATAGGCTTCATGAAATGAGAATCCCTACTGGCTAGGCTAAGACCTCACTCAATCCCGGCTAAAGATCCAAGGGTCCGATCTCGACACCGCAACTCACAACTTTACTTATTACATTATCACTTATCACTGATTACTCATTTATTTATTACGGATCCTTGATGTGTACCCAATTTTTAAAACAAAGATTCTTTAAAGAAGATAAAGAACTAACTATCGCCAAAAACTCGACATCTCTAATTATTTATTAGACAGATATGGGGTGAAACAATTTTGTGGGAACAAAAGCCATAAGTACCTTCGATGGGCTCTAAAGAGAACCAACTACTCCACGCTTAGCATCTAAACTCATAAGTAACTCTATCATTTCTCGATCTCTGCAAATTTAAAATCCCAAATAATGAGATCCGCAGATGCTTAGCCGATAATTTTTTAGATTACCTATGGTTAAGGGAACAAGTTAGGGCTCAACACGCCGGTCAAGTCAATTCCATTCCTACTCTCACCAGCAGAAAGTCAATCAAGGTGTCAAAACATATATTAACTTAGCAAATGTTTCGTCTAATGAATTCAAGTCATGCATATTTAAAGTCACTCCGGGAAACTTGCAAAATCTTGGCCTTGTGAGCTAGAATTCGCATTTTATAGCTTCTTATCTAAGAGACTAGCAAAACTTTTCAATCAAAAAGACTTAACAAAAGCTTACAAAATTTTTTAAATTTTTCACATTTTTGCACAATTTTTCATTTTCTAAGGAAAAACGGGGTTGCGAGAGAAACACGACAGAAATAAGCAAGTGCGGTCAAATCAAATCGAAGATTACCCTACCCCAGACTAGAACGAAACATTGTCCTCAATGTTTAAAACAAGGGTATCACGAAAATCTAAAAGCCGTTTATTAAGTATGCTAGAAGATAAACGTTAGTCGATAAGATTAAGAATATCGGATTTCCATCGAAGCGATCATGAAACTCGAGTAGAGAAAAGACAAACTTCGAGCACGAGAGTCTTCATATCGGCAAAATCCTACACAACATCACAAACAACCAAACACGAGAAATCGAAGAGGCTAAACCCTTCGCGTCACTTATTAGAAAATAGAAAGAAGATAGATGGATAAGCATGGGGTACCTCCCACGAAGCGCCATGTTTTTCTTAAGCGAAGTCGCTAGCCTAACTCGTCCCGAATTCATTTGTCCTTGGGGAAGAAAGTGGTAGAGATACCAGGGTCAAAAACGGTGTCCTCATTCGCGAAGGAATGAGACTGGGTGGTTTGGGAGGGAAAGAAAATGCCGGACTTAAGCACATAAGGAATAATTCCTCCCAAACTCACATAAGGCATATGAAAGATCGATCCATCATCCGGTTTTCTTGGGGACGAAGGGATGACGGATCAACATGAGAAAACTCCAAGAAAGATGGTAGCTCATGGTAAAAGATAAGATGTTTAGGCTCACAAATGAAGGCATCCAAGAAAGGATCCTTATATCCAGAAATGATTTTAACAAAAGGCTCATCAATGCATATCCCGGGTTTAAAGATTTTGTCTTCACATGCGGGCTCTACGGGATTAGTGATGGTGGACTCATCAAAAGAAGGGGAGTCAAGAGAACCATCTAGAACAACCATATCCCCCTCGGGATCATTCACAGCACCCTCAATACCCGGTGGTATTGGGTCATCAATCGCATCCTCAATGGTCGGATCATTCGTCGAATTATCGAAAATATCGTTCAAAACCTTGCTCATATCAACCTCGAAGTAGAATCGCTCAAGAATCGGAGGATAAACATCATCAATAGTGGGATTTCCACTAATCTCTTCATCAAATCGGAAGGTCACAAGCTCGGGAGAGAAATCACTATCTTTAACGGAGATAGGAGGCGAACTCGAATTATCGTTCAAGGCTTCAATCTTAGCAATGAGAAGATAAACATTTGACAATGTTTGACGTAATGCTTCATCCTCGATCTCAATATTATCGGGCTCAATCTCTTCTTCTTCTGGCTCAAAATCATTTACTTCTTCTATATGGATGTGCTCAGAAGGTAAATCGTCGACAAAATCGATGTCTCCATAAGAATCATCATCGGAATCGGAGAACATCTCAACATGATCATTCAAATTATCAAGAGAAGGCTCATCACAAATATCAACAACCCCGGACTCTCTTGGGATTGGGATAAAGATCTCAGCACTAGACGATTCCGTTTCCGGAATAATACTAAGATGCTCATCCCCATTATGAGAGAGTCAATGGGTTCAAAAATGCTTGAGGAAATAGAATCATCGACCTCTTCCAAAACGTCACTTCTCTTAACCGGCGTGAGAGAAGGGGAAGGGTCGGAAATGAAAGGCTCAGAAACGAGAGAGGGATAAGAATTCGGAGGTGGGACAAGTGGTGTGCTCTTAGAGCTAGCAAGTTCCACCACTTAGTTGTGGTCTCCGGTTCTGTCTTTTTAGAAATCGTTTTAAGCTCATAATTTCGTTCCGTTTTGTTGTAACTCGACAAACTCGTAATAGCGAATCGTGAAAGAGGAGGATCGATTCTAGAATTCTTCGGATTAGAGTCGAGAGTACAAACGGGAATCACCTCGGGTTCAGAAATATGTTCCATCTCCCTCACCGGAGAGGGAGTAGGAATCGAGGGTTCATCAAGCTTACATTTCAAAATTTTTGATAATGCTTCAAGTTTTTCAATGTTGTTAAGAAAAGCACGACGTTCAAAGAAATCGTCTCCGTGACCCTCGGTGGGTTCTTCGGGTAGCTCTGGAATAGTGTGATCATCTTCCATAACTTGAACGGGTTCCTCATTAACACATTGCCGAGCTTGAATGCGGCTTAATAAAGTTTGAAGCATGCTTTCAATGTGGTTTTGACGTCGCTCAAATCTTTTTTCAAAATCGATGGAAACGTCATTGATAACCCCGGTGGGTTCTTCAAAAGGGCGACACATACAAGATTCGCGATAAAATCCACACCCTTTGCAAAAACAACGTTCACAAAGTGAATCATCTTTTAACAAATCTCTACAATTAAAGCAATAGGGTGGAAAGAAATTTTGAGAATCCATGAGAATTAATCATAAAAGAGGGATAAAAGGAAAGAATTATCAAATCAGAGGGTAAAGAAGAATATTTTTGAGTTTTTAGAAAACATATTTTGAAAAGGAAAATCTTTTTGGGTTTTTTGAAAAAGATATATTTACAAAAACGACGGTAACTTCACTTGGGGAAGGATCTTCAAATGCACACGATTCGAGACGAATCTGAAAACTCGCTACAAGCCTCCCGGCGGCCAAAAATTGATTCACAGTTTCCAAAACAACGTCAAGTTTACTCACACAAGCTAGCCACTTGTGAATGACTAACCGTAAGAAACTTAAAACGGCTCGGACACTGACCAATAATAGATGAGAAGTGTGTAGTATACGGGTAACTCAAACATGTTAGGTTTGAGCAGAGATCGTTCGACGAGGGTTGAATGGAATTTCCAACTCACGTCTCGATAATCGGGATTCGAATGAGAAAAGGGGATAATATGATATTATCTAAACTACGGGATAAGGAAAGCATATAGGAATAGAATCTAAGGGGAAAACCTAAGAATTAAGGCAAACTACTCAAATCTATACTAAAACGCAAATACGGAATTTAAACGAAACGCGAATAAAAAGCAATTACGTCTATTCTAAATCCTAAAAATACCCTAAAATTACTTTTACTCTAAAAATGGTATTATAAAACTAAATAAGATTTAAAACTATTTTTTTTGGAATTTTCTTGATTTTATTAAAATTAAAAACTAATTTTTAACTATTAAAACTAAGACTAAATAACTAAAAATTATAAAAACAAAGGGGAAAATTATGGACTAATTTTATAAAATCTAAAATACCATAAGAGAATTTTCAAAACTATTTTTATATTTTTCTGGTTATTTTTCTAATTTCTACTAATTTAAAACTATTTTAATCTAATTTAAATTGTGAAAAATACCAAATAAAAGGGGAAAAATAAGGAAAAATCTTTTTTATGCTTTTTATATTTTTCTTAAACTGGGAAAATTCGAAAAATTATTTTTTGGAACTTTTTCTCAATTAATTGCAATTAAAGCTAATTAAAAGTGGCTAAAAACTGATTTTAATAAAGAAAAATAGTGAACAGTGACAAAAAATTATAAAAAATTCAGGAAAATTCTAAAATCATAATCTAAATCTATAAAAAATATCAAATACTATGCTTATGTGGAAGAATTAAGGGCTGCAGTGTAACTGATCCTAAATAAGCTCCTTGAAAATAAGCTAATAAGCTCTATAAGCTACCAAACTTCTACAGAAGGTAATTAATACCAAAAATACTCTAAAGCAACTATCTACTGCTACTCCTAACACCTAATAAGCAGGCTACCTATGATTTAAGCTAATTGTTGCATAAGCAAAGCAAGTGAATCAGTCCCTACTTTGAGCTTATGCATCAGCTTATCAGAGAAGCAAATGTGAAAAGCAGAAATGCAGTCCTCAAGACCACCTAGCAGACTATGACTACACAAAATTTGAGACCCTATCTACTTGAAATGAACATTGTGCAATGCCTGCAAGTTCTGCACAAAACTGATGTAGACATGCTTTTTGACTTTTTAAAACAGTGACTCAGTTTGACTTATTTGAGATTCAAATGCAAATGTAAGACTGAAATGGATGAATAATGATGAAATGAAACTTTAACAACCTTGTTTATCAAATGCTAAACCTATATGTGATGAAATCAGTAGCTAGTTTCAACAGATGAGAGAACAAGAAACATTACAAGCTAATGTTGACTTGTGATTAAAACAGGCACAAAACAAGGGAGATATGACTGCAAATATCTATAACAAGCCTTATGCAACTGATCTAATCCATTATTTAAACCTCAAAAACAGTTTTTAGCACTAAACCAAACAGTCCTTATAACTACAAAAATGCATTTAAACTTAAAACTCTTAATGAAAAATGGCATGAATGGAATTAGATGACTAAACGGACTAAAACTCAGCATTTTAACAGATTTGAAACAGAATCAAGCTTAAAAGCAGTTCGACTATCAACTTTGACAACAGTTGACTTTTCTTGACTTTTTGCAAAACTTGGAATTAAGAACAATTGAAGGCAATAACACGCTCGCATAAGCTTCAATAAGCTTATGTGAGTTTAGAGAAACTTTATCTTGAGCTTGTGAACAGTAGAAGCAACAATGTAACTAAAAATGAAATTGAGACAATTAATGAAAAGTTGGAAATTAAACTTGCATTATAAAAGCGAGATTACAGTTACATTAACTATTTGAAAACATAAAAGACAAATTTAAATGATCAAAATTCCTCTAAGACATAAGGAATTGGATAAGATACAATGAGAGCCAAGAGGTCTATAAATAGCAGATGTTGGAGCCTTGGGATGCCTTTAGAAGAGCCTAGAAGTCCTTTTGCAGCCACTCATTCTAATCCTTGTCACCTTAACCAATCACAAAGCTCCATTTCCTTTCATGAGGTGTAGCGACCAATGGGAGTGCTTCAATTGTCCACGTGGGCATCTATCCTGACAAGTCAGAGTCTCTAGAAGGTTAGGATAGATTCTAAGTACGAGGTTGGGGTGTTTGGGTAAATATGGTGGCGGGTAATTGGGTTGCGTTTGGGAGGAAGGAGGAGAACACTGTATAGGCGCGTTTGGGTTATTATATTATTTATCAAATATGTTTGACCGGGTCTAGTGGGTATTTGACCAGGGTTTAGTTCGGGTCACGGGTAAATGGTATCAACCGGGTCTTGGATTAATAATAAGTGGCCGGGTATTGGTTGAGGAAATGGATTGGGCCTGATGAGGTGTTGGATAATGGATTGTATATTGGACAAGGATTAATGTTGGATCCATATGGTTATATTAGGGACTAAACTTGCATATGCTGAAAATTTGAGGGACCAATCTTGTAATTCTGAAAATCTCATTCAAGGATCACTTTTGTCAATCTTCAAATAGACCAAGGGCCAAATTTGCAACTTTTGAAATTTGAGGGTGTTTTCTGTCATTTGCTGAAAGTTCAGGGACTATTTCTGACATTTCTTCAAACTTTGATCAAATCTTCACAAATCACCCTCAGAGATTAGAAATCTTCATAAATGCATAATTCTGACCTTCCGGCTCGGCTTAAGCTCTCTTAATCTCTCGTGCTCCGGATTTATATGCGATTTGGTTCCTTTTGTGTGTTTTACATATCCAGGTACTGCACAAGCACAAACTCAAGAAAACCACAAATATTAGCAATAAACGGCTCTTTCTTGGTTGTTTTGGGTCAGTTTTGATAATGAAAAGGTATGTGTTTTAGCACATACCAGTTCCTCTTGGGGAACTTCCTTTGACTCTCTGTGCTAACTGCACTTCCAGCACTTCCTCTTCTAGTTCTACGAGTAGGAGTTCCTGAAGGTTTTTCATCAAGATGACCAACTTTGCCTTCTTTTACTGCTACTAGATACCTTTTGTACGTTTCAAGCTTCTTGAGTTCTTTTGATAGAAGGTGATCAGGCAGCACGGCACCCTACTTCTTAGTTGTCGATTCCTTGATTCTGATGGAAAGGATAGGTTCGGACAACAAGTCGTGATTGTCGGGGTCATTGAGCCTCTTGGGGATATCAGGATTAAGCCCAAGTGCTCTCGGATCAACGACTTTGTGTATCGACATAGGGAATCTTTGAGCCAAGCTTCTTGTGAAATAGCATCATGTCCTCCCATATCAGTGCTTCAATTTCGATGTCCTTCTTATTGATCAGAGACCAGAATATTTGCAGTTCCATGAGCTTAGGATGCTCATAACCACTGTCACGACCAGAAACAAACTTGGTAATGATGATGTAGAGGGTTCTCCACGGTTGAGGAATGTTCTTAAGCTCCACGTGAGAATGCTTAGTAATAATCCCCGAAGCTTCATCATAGCCAATGTCAAGAAGAAATTGCAGAACTGTCTCTTCAGTAGGTGTGGCAAGGAAGTCAGTTGACTCGATTTCAGGAATGAGAAGAACAGCCCGTAAGTCTGCAGGAGTGATGGTGACTTGTTTGTGATTAAGTGTCACATTCACTGCACTTTGACCAGTGATCCTCTGCATAGAATTCCAGAATTGCTGAATGTAGATTTAGAATGCGTAGCAGAGTGTGAGAGCATGTTACGGTAGGGATGATTCCTTAGAATATCCACAAGAATGAGACAAGAAGATTACGAGTATGTGAGGGTTTCAAAGTCAACCCGAAGGTTATTCTTTCCAATCTTTCTCGGATAGCCATTTGGGAAGATATCAGCAATAGTGAGAACCTCGGGTGCATCCACATTCATTTGAGCGGCCATGTCGTGATCGAAATAACATTAGCCAAAAGAACCAACATATCGAAAGACATAATGTTAGTCAACAGAAGGTCTTATTGTCTAGTTAATGAATGTACAGTGTCAATGATTGTTACGAGTCCTAAGTCACTTGTTTGTCCAATAGTCCAATGACGTCGTGAAATGTTTCGTGAGTTAGTTAACTTTAAGTTTTAAAGTTTATGTTATCACAACATATCAAACGTTTAAGTTTATTAGTGACATTATTGGTTTCGTGACGATATGATTAGTTTATTAACAAGTTTGTACACGTAATAATTCATAATGAAGGTCAATCCAGGCTTAAGCGTAGAAATGATAAAGTTACGCGTAAACATGAGTGGTATACGTGTAGTTGAAAGCTTATGCGTAGGATCCTAATCTTACGCGTAGGAAAAAGGGGACCTTATGCGTAGAGCTTACGCGTAAGGCTTACTCGTAAGAGTAGACCTTATGCGTAGAGGTCACTGTTTACGCATATCCTTCACAGGATACGCGTAGTCCCATTTTAGAACCTTATGCGTAGTAGTTACGCGTAGGATTTCTCTTACGCATAACTTCCTACGCGTAAGGTAATCCTTATGCGTAGAGTAACAATCAACCTTGATTCTGAATTTTATGCGTAGCAAGCCTGGAATAAAACATCATAACATCAATTTTGACACTTAACATTCATTCAATTACAGATTTAAACATAATCACTCATTTAAACTGTTAGGCGTAGAAAACCTTACGAGTAACCTAAAACCCTAAGAATTTACGCGTATGAAATCTAGCCATAGGATATGCACCAAAGTAATTCTGGTAAGTCTAAGATGTTGTGAGAGTGTAATGACCAAGTTTTAACTCCTAATTAGCAGTGAATCAAAAGTGCCCAAACCTAAGAACATTAAACCCTAAATTCCAATTTTTAATCAATTAGTGTTTCTGGGTTGTTATAGGGCCTGGATATCATCAATTCAACATGGTATTAACATTACACAACAATCTTTTTGACCAGATACAAACACATTTGAAAACACCCAAATCGACTCATAAACCCTAATTATCAAAATCACTCAATTCGTGTATCTGGGAATGTTTAAGTGATAAAAATGTGTTCAATGATATAGGAAAAACATTTTGACACAATCCTTTTAACCACAAACACCCATTCTTGATTGAGTGTTCATACGCTTATGCGTAGAACACTAAATCAATCATGGACAAAAATTTGACCGTTGGATTAGTATAAAAATCAAAACAAATGTTTGTAAACACGTTAAGATCATAAAACAACTTACAAATTGATGATCAGAAACACAGATTTCTTGAATGAATTTTAGGCGTAGGATCGTTTAGGTGTTAGCAATAAATGAGATGATAATGTTAGGTGGAGAGTGGTTTTATTAAAATGACTTTAACATTTTGACAGTTTTGGTCCCTCCACCTTTTCCTTTTTCATACAAAGCCATTTAACTTCCATTTTGGTTACCAAACAAAGATTTTAAGAAAGAAACTTGACGACACTCCCCCTCGACTTAAGAAACTAATGAAAGGTTATAAATTTTAGTCCGAGGAGTGTTATTGAACCAGAAATTTTACCACCATTGTTAAAAGAAACAACCGGGATATGATAACATGCAAGTACACAGATGTTTTGAAACAGTTAAATGATTTATTTTCTCCCCCTCAACACTTGATCAGAAAAATACTGAATTTTGAAAGATTAAAGTGTTGACGGAAGAAATGTACTTGCCATGTTGAAAGAAAAATTAGATTAGAAGAATATTTTTGTTGTTTTATAAGATTTTATATTTTTGTATTTTGTTTTTGAAATTTATTTACAAAAGATATTTTGGTGTTTGAGCTTTTAAGCTGTTTTAGGAGGTCATCAATTCCTCTTGAGTCAAACACCTCATACCAATCCGGTGGACCAACTCATTAAACCTAGCGGGAGGCAAGGATTTGGTGAGTAGATCGCCAATGGTATTCTGTACCCACAGTATAATTCAGCGGTACCCTGTTCCACGTGGTCCTTGATGAAATGATAGCGAAGATCGATGTGCTTTGATTTGAGTCTTTGGCCGAGTTGCACGAGATCGCAATGGCACTCCGATTGTCGCGATACATCGATTGTCAAATACGTAACCATAGTCGTTGATTTGTGTTCTCATCCATATGACTTGAGCACAACACACGGACATGGCTACATATTCTGCTTCGGTTGATGACAGTGATGTACAATCCTGTTTCTTTGATTGCCAAGACACCAGTTTATCACCAAGAAATTGTAGTGCTCCTGACGTACTTTTCCTTGAGTCTAAGCATCTGCGTGGTCGTCAAAAGCGATTAGTTCAAAACCAGAATCCTTCGGATACCGGATCCCCAAGTTAATGGTTCCCTTGATGTATCGGAGGATTCTTTTAGCCTAAGAGAGGTGGGTTTCTTGGTCGCGGCGATAGCGGGAGCATAGATAAAGCGGCAAAGACAATATCGATCCGCTAGTCGTTAGATACATGAGAGACCCAATAATACTTCGGTATTTGGTAGGGTCCACTAATTTCCCATGTAAATCAGCGTCTAGCTTCTTGGTATGAGTCATTGATGTGGCATAAGTATCGCGAGGTTTTCATTCCAAATTTGTTTAACAATTCAAGGGCATATTTGGAGTGACTCAAGAAAATACCACGGGGTGATTGATGAACTTGTAATCCTAGAAAGAATGTAAGTTCACCCATCATGGACATTTCAAAATTTTTCTTCGTTAGTTTTGCAAAAGCGATTGAAAACTTTTTATGTGTAGACCCAAAATGATGTCATCCACGTAAATTTGAACAATTAAGATATGTGCCCCGTGATATTGTATAAAAAGAGTTGGGTCAACCGAACCTTTGGTGAAATTATTAGCAATGAGGAAAGATGATAGCTTATTGTACCATGCCCGAGGGGCTTGTTTGAGACCATAAAGAGCTTTGTTCAGTTTGTAGACATGGTTCGGGAATTCGGGATCAACGAATCCTTCGGGTTGGTGACATAAACCGTTTCTTTTCGGTTGTCGTTGAGAAACGCAGTTTTGACGTCCATCTGATAGACCGTCATATTCATATGAGCCGCGAACGCGAAATATCCGAGCGGCCTCAAGGCGAGCAACCGGAGCAAAATATTCTTCAAAGTCTATACCCTCTTCCTGACGATAACCCTTAGCAACTAGACGTGACTTGTTTCGATTACGTTCCTTCGGCATCAATTTGTTTTTCCAAATCCATTTTAGACCAATGACGTAGACTCCTGTTGGTCTTTCAACCGATTCCCATACTTCAAGACGTTTGAATTGGTTGAGTTCTTCTTGCATGGATTCAATCCTGTTGTCTTTTGTCATTGCGTCTTTAATGTTTTAGGCTCGATTGGCAGGCGGTGAGTGCATAAATGCAATGTTCACCATCGTGTGAAGACGTTGTCTCGTAACGGCGGTTGATTCGGGTTGTCAATAATATTAGCCGAGGATGGTCTTTAGTCCATCGATGTGTAGAGGTTGATGTTGGTATACATTGTGCGATTCGAGGATTCAAATGGTTTGTTGAAGATTCGCGACATCAGTGCGGCTTCATTAGCAAAGCGGGTTGAAGAACGCATTTGGATCAAAATCTGCAGGTGGGGTACATTATTGAGAATATCATCACGGCGGTTCATCATTGTTGGAAGCGGTGTGTTCAACCATTGTGTTGGAGTCAACTGGTGTAGGTGCATCTTCAACAGTAGTTGTTGTAGCAGTGTATCGGTATAGGAATATTATCGGGTTGAGCGGCGGAAACAACGGATACACAGCACGTTCATCAATATCGTCACCGAGCAGAGGAGCAAATAACCTTTCCATTTGTTGACGAAAGTGAGTGGGGCTTTGTTCGGTGATGATGGGGTTTGGGGAAGTTTAAGCGGTTGTGTCCGGGTTCTAAGGTTATACTCGAAGCCATTGGTGAGTTCATCAAAATGAGCATGAATCATTTCCATCACCTGTTTTGTACGACGATTCCACATCCGGTAACCTTTAGAATTCTCACAATATCCAATAAAGACTCCAATATCAGCTTTGGCTTTGAGCTTTCCAAAATCATCACGATCATTATTCGGATAGCAAAGGGATCCAAATACATGAAAGTGTTTGAGATTCGGTTAATGGTTGTGGACAAGCTCGGAAGGTGTTTTGTTGTGGCGTTTTGTGATCATAGAACGGTTTTGAGTATAGCATGCAGATACGACTTACGCCCATAAGTAATCGGAAGTTTAGCATTGATTAACATTGTTCTTGCGGCTTCCACTAACGTTCGGTTTCGTCTTTCAACAACTCCGTTTTGTTCGTGTTATGCGTGCAATAGATGTTTGATCTTTGAATTCCAACTTTCTCATAGAATTCATGAAGGGTTTGGTTAAAAATTCAGTTCCTTTATGCATTCGATTAGCGACGGTGTTGCGGTGAACACAGTATTTTCGTGAGAAAGGTGATGATCATTTGTGGAGCTTGGTCTTTGCTTCGAAGGAAGTAGACCCAAGTCCATCGTGAGTAGTCATCAACAATTACTAAGATGTAGCATTTGACATTGATCGTTTGCAGCGCGATCGGGCCACACAAATCCATGTGAAGAAGATGAAGCACATCTTTGAGAGCGTGTTCCACCTTTGAAGGAAAATGAGCACGAGTGCTTTTCCCTTGTTCACAAGGTGAGCAAAGGTGATCTTTTGAATACCGGAATCGTGGGAGACCTTCAACTAGTTTGTGTCGAGCAAGGTTGGTGATGGTTTGAAAGTTTAGATGTGAGAGACGACGGTGCCATAGCCGGGATTTTGTTGATGTTGCCTTTGAAAGTAAGCAGATGGGAGATGAAGCAACCATGTCTTGCATAGAGATAGTGTAGAGACTAGAATTACCCAAGCGGACATAAGGTCATTTCCTTGTAGATCACGAATGAAACAAGTTTTCTCCGGAAAGCAACCTCCAAATCTCCATCACAAAGCTGACCTACTAAAAGCAGATTATGACCGAGGCCTTCCACATAGTAAACCTGGCGATTTCGATGTTCCCATTGACATAATCTCCGTAGCCCATGATAGGCTGCGAAGTGATCATTCGAACACGGCGACAAAGTGCCAATGAACTTTGCAATAAAGTTTGATAACAGTTTAAGGTTTCTTGTCATGTGTCGGGAACATCCGCTATCAACAATCTAGAGAATGATTTGTATCACGCATAATACACGAGGCGACACGGATGGAATAGAAGTAGATGTGGAACCCAAATGTTAGAGGGTTCCGGCGAATATATTAGACATACACACATTAATAATTTTAGGCGTCCATTTAAATCCTAGTGTGTTATATATCCATTTCCGCCATCTATAACTACTCTTTGCTTTAGTCTTAGTGAATGCACTAGGTGGTACTACATTCTTTGGAGGTGAAACTAGAGCTACGATGCAATGCTTGCCTTAGAATCTAAAGAAGGCGGTCTACCAAGCACAGACTTAGAATGATTAATGGGCCTAGAGGTATTAGAGTCTTAGGATTCCGTAAGCGATATATTATAGCTTTAGCAACACATTTGTCATGACAATGAGAATTCATACTTTTACGACAAATAACACAAGGTGCATCGCCGAATATCAAAAGTGCTTAACGGTTTAGCATCCGTTACATCACTATTTCTATTACATTTGCCAGACGCAATATCTATAGTGGAAGCAGCGTGAGTCTTATTCATAGTCCTAGGGTGTTCTTCTACTTTAGCATTCCTTATTGATCTTTTCTTAGGTCGCGACTTCCTATTCTTGATTGAGTGCTCCTAGGTCGTGAAGTGCGGACGTTTGGAAAAGACGCAACTATTCTGTTTGGTAGAAGGAAGCATGTTAGCAACTTGTGATTTGGCAGTAGAGATTCTAGGTTCTCGATTACTAAGTGTTACTGGTGCTAATCTCTTAATGATGGTTGGCGAAAGTTGTTCATACTTTCCTAACATTTCTCTTAACTTAGAGATAGTGTGAATCAAATCTTGATTTTCAGAACGAATGTTACCGGCAAAATTGTGACTTCTCTAGTGTGAGCAAGATAAGTGATCAAGTTAGTTTGATGCTTCATGACGAGTCTTATTTAGTAAATCAAATATGACACCATATTCCTGTTTAACTTTTACAAGCTCTTGTTCATATTTTGAGATTTGACCTTTCAAAGACACGTTTTGATCATCCAGTTGTGCAAATTTAGGATCAAAAGATTTTGTTTGCAACTGAGCGATTTTCTTTTGAAAACCAAGTTGTTGATTGTGAATATCTTTTTCACACCAATTAAGACGGCGTTTTGCATTGTAAAGTTCGTTAAGTAATCGTTCATTTTCAGCTTTTAAAGACTCGATTTGAAGCACCTTAACATTATTCTCAACAGTTACCACAGAGTCAACATTATCAGCAGAGATATAATCAGATGCATGTGGCAAAGAATAGAATAACACAACATTATGGATATCAGCACAGATAACATCTTTCAAGAGTCGATCAACATCTTTTCTCAACAGTTTCTTTTTACGTTTAGTATTAGAAATAGATGTTTCGGTTTTCTCGAAAACGACCCTCATCACTCCAAGTTCCTTATGAAAATCCTTTTCCCAAGCTAATGCACAACTTTTCAAATTTTTAACGCTAGGTAAAAGATTTTTCTGAAAAATGTCTCTTTGTTCTCGCGCCAGAGGCGATTGAAAATGATCAATTTTGATTTTAGAACGATATTTTATCTCATGTTGTAAAATTTTGAGGTCAGCCATGAAAATGTCAAAGTATCTAAGAATTTTTCGATTTTCCGGTTTTGAGTTTACTTCACTGATGGAAGGTAAAGGACCATAAGTTTGTGCATAATCCGGTTGGGGATTAACATTAGAAGACTCTGGTGTTTTGATGATAACCCTTGGTGTGTTAGAAGAATCCGTTGGTGTGACGAAAGTGACCGGTTTTGAATAATTAAAAGGTTTGTTGTAAACAACAGTTTTTAATTTTGATCGACTCTCTTCTTCTGCATCTAATTCCTCTTGATGATGATATTCAACAACACTCATAACAGTATCATTAATTTTATATTACACTTGGAAACTTGAGTTTGGTTTGAATGTTTTTAGTGAAAGCTTTGGTTTATGTCGGCTAGATTTGGTCCATATCCTTTTGGATTGGGTTTTAAAGTAAACTTTTCAATAGCTATGACCGATTCACCATGTTTGTAAACAACAGTTTTAAACTCTTTAATTTTGTTTTGCAAGCCGATAATTTCTTCAAGAAGGTCATCTACCCGATTAGTTGAATGGTTTTGTATGCGAGAGAAGCTTTTTGACAAGTTAACAACTCAGCCTTAGCTTTTTGATTTTCCAAGGTGAGAGCGTTAATTTGCTTTTATGTTCATGTTTCAGTTGTTCTATTTCGGACAACAAAGCATTCTTCGAAGCGGCTAGATCATGCATCTGTCTCTCTAAATATTTTTCGTTTTGATGAGATTTAGCAAAAGCGGCTTCAAAACCTTTTTCGCGGTTTTCTTGAGTTTTGAAAAAGTTGAGTTGCATTTGTAAGCATTCAAAATCTTTGGTTAACAGTGCATTTTTGCTTTTTAAGTCCTTGTTTAATGCATAACATTCCTCCATTTTGATTTGATGGTCTTGAATTAAGCGAGCAAAATCTGGATGAGGCAACAGTTCGGCTTGTTCAACGTGAGTCACCACATGATCATTATGTAGATCCTCAAGTATAACCACGGAGTCAATTTGATTATCAAAGGAAACCATAAGTTCATCTTGATCGTCAAAGCGTAACTCTGGGTTTATTTGAAAATCGTCGAATGAGATGTAGATGACTCATTTTGAACGATCCGAGCGTCGGATTCGGATATTGGCGGAGATATTAGTTCGATATGATGATGGTTTGTTCGGGTACCGAGACAAGCCATCGATGTCACTTGGGCTGTTTCACTCATGTGTAACTCATGCATATTAGCCATCAACATAACAAATGCATTGGCACGCAAGTCCTCCATATCATCATCGAAGTGCATCGCCATAAAGCTCGTTCTTTGTTTGTGAGAGATCCACCGCTTCATCCTTAAGAGCCAAAAGAAGAGCCTCTTTGAAATAAGCACTGCCCCTAGTCCTTGGCTTTGGGCATGAATTAGCCAGGTGTCCCTTCTCATTGCGGTTGTAGCATCGAAGACCATTCAACCTATTCGAGCATTTCCTGTTCCACCACTTGAGCTCTGTTGTTATTCCTACCCATAGCATTAAACCCTTGACCACCTCCCATTTTACGACCATAACCACGATTCTGAACTTCAACTCGTCCATTGTTCACAAATGCTTGATTTGTATTGGATGAGGAGCGAATACGATTGTTGGATTTGTTGGTATAACGGCTAAAAGCATTAGCAATCATAACAAATACTTGTTGCAATGCTTGAGCGGATCGATTCCTCACTAGTTTGACTATGAAGTGCTTGATCATTGTTGTTGTTGTAAGGAACCAATTGATTTTGTTGAGGTTGCAGTGATTGATCGTTTGGTGTGGTGAGGCGGTTGGTTGAGTTGCTTGTTGAGGAGGATAACTTTGTTGAGCATATAAGGCAAGTTGTTGATTTTCCGGATGTGTAGGTGGAGCAATTTGAGCACGGAGAATTCTTTCCATCAACTTCCTTTCATGAGGCTTCAAGTAATCGTACAACAATCCATATGTAGAATGATGCATATTCTTCGCTTGACGGAGAAAAATGACATACTTCTCCCATTCGGGACCAAGACTACTTAGGAACTTAGTATTCAATGCAATTCTTGGCATGATGATGTTGTGTTTATCCAAATCATTGATGATGTCTGAAAATCTATGATGATAAGACTCTAGTGTCTCTCGAGGTTCAATCATGAAGTGTTCATAAGCCAAGTAAATTTTGGATTCCAAATCCTCGATTGAGTACGATCCTTCCATAAGAAGATGAATATGGTCCCACATTTCTTTTGCATCTTTCGAGCATCAACACTTGAAGAATTGGGTTAGGTAATCCTAAAGGATATATTGCATTGCAAGCTCATCGCTTCATAGTGTAGAAGTTCGTTTGATTTAAATCAGTGATAGCAATGTTTGTTTGTTCATCTCTTGGTGGAATGGCATTAGGATCTCCGGGTACAATGACAGTAGGCATCTCAAATGGACCTTTCAAGATAACCTTCTTTAAGAACTTTCCATGTGGCTTCTTTAGATCACAAAACCTAAAGAACCTTATCACCCATTGATCGTAGTTTCTGGAGTGAGCATTGGAGGTCTATCAAGTGATCCAGCCTCATGAATTGATTGTTGGCAGCTTAAAGCTTCACACATCTTTGCAAACCAAGTGGGTTCCTTCATAGTGTTCCGTGATGGATGTTGATTGAAGTCATTTGTGTAGGGTTGAACTTGAAGACTTGGCGGGGTTTGAACCATTTGTGGTGGGGGAATTGCACCAAGTTGTGGAGTATGTTGTTGATTAAATTGTTGTTGATAAATTGCTTGTTGTTGATTCCATTGTTGATGTTGTGGACTTAGTTGTTGTTGTCGTTGAGGATAAGTGTAAGGGAAATAGTTAGAGTATGGTGGTTGAGACATGTTGAAAACTTGTGTTGGTAAAAATGGATCTTTGTAGTCGAATGAACCTTTGATGAAGAAGTATCCTTAGGCGTAGAAATCACAATAGCCAAGTAGCACTTATGCGTAAAACACCAAAGTTATGCGTAACAATAAGGAGTTACGCGTAGTTTTAGCTTACGCGTAAGTAGGGAAAAGACGCTAAAGTTATGCGTAGACAAAAGTTAGGCGTAGGATTATATTATGCGTAAGACTATGCTTTAAGAAAAATCTTATCGTAGGATTTCTGGCGTAAGCTTATGCTTATCGCGTAATTTTAGGGTTTTATCCCAAGTGATCTTTTACACTTCCGCGGTGCAAAAGATATCCAAAGTCGACGTATTTTCGGCTTATCAAGCAAGAAAACACGAGGTAAACCACGAAAATGAAGATCAAACCAAGGAAAGACTTACTGCGTAGTTTTAGGGTTTCACTGGCGTAGGTTTACTCGTAAATTTGATATTGCTCAAAGATGTTTCTAAACCAGTTTTTGTGTGATGAAATAGCTTCAAGATCACCAAATAACACAAGAATGTGAAATTTGATGAACCAAACCTTCTAAAAGCGATTCGCGTAGAACTACACCCACGAATAAAAACTAGCTCAAAAACAATGATCCACGCATAAAGTTCCAAACTTTTTGCCAAAAAACGTTAGTTTAACACCTTATAACGTTGAAAGTACAAGAATCTTGGATTAAAAAGTGTAAAAAATGCGTTTTTAAGCTAACCAAAGATATGGTACCGTACGTTATGCGTGAGACCAAAACTCACTTCAAACAATACGTTCACCCAACTAGTAGGCGATTGATACCACTGTTAGGTCACTAGATTTACCACACAAGCTTACTAGAAGGAGATTAAGGCGATTGAACAAGCAAACCACACACACACACACGATATTAAAGACGGTTACGCGTAGATGTGAATGAGAGATAATAACTTGAACAACCAACCTTCAAATGAAGGTTTACATAAGGTATTTATAGGAGGAAAGCTAGGGCAACACTCCTAGTTTCCATCCTTTCCTTAATGGACTAAGGCCTATGCTTATGGGGCCTTCTACATAAGCCTAAGGCTAATTACAAACATAAAGGCCATAATAAAGCTAACTATTACATATTAATTACTAACACTTGATTATGGTTTAGGAGTGATTCCAACAAACACATCCCATAGCATCCACCCCTTCTCATGAGACGGGACAAAAGAATAGAGCTCTCCAAGTATGCCCTCACACTTGTCGATCTTATCCCTCAAGTGCCTACACTCACCTTCCAACCTTAATAGCAAACAACGGTTTTCAACAACCTCACTCTTAAAGAGGAACTTAAAACAAGTTGCGATGTCATTTGAGCCAGAAGCCTGCTTCAATTCATCGATGTTGGGGGATGTCGCCATGGATTATGTTTAAACCTAGGGTTAATGATCGGAGAGAAATTGGAATTGGGGATCTCACTAATAATAAGTGTATAAATAGGCCTAAACATTCGGTATCTACCCCCAAAAAATGTAATTAAATGATAAAATCGTAAAACCAAAGAATGATTATAAAACATAACTGAAAACGAAAGTGAAAAAAGTTTTTCAAAATCGAAATAAAAAGTTCCTGCACTATGAACTGGGATAACAACCAAAAAATAGTTCATGCAACCTTACACTTAGATAAGTTTGAAAAAAATAGCCTTAAAAAAAGAATATTCTAAATTACCCGCTTTAAATAACAGTAACCGGTAAATTAAAACGAAACGCACATGAAATCAGATACGACAGAAAACGAAGAAACAAAATTTTCACAAAGCAGGACAGCTCTAAATTAGCCGCTTTAAATAGCTGCAACTATTAAATTAAAAAGAAAAGTAACTAACAAAAAAATATAAGATACGCGTAAAATAGATGCACAGGCACATAACCAAATAATAGTTATGTATACAACAAATCCAACATAGAAAATAACCAATTAATATAAAAAAAAATCAAAAACGTACATAAAATCAACTACGACAGGAAACACAGACAAAATTTTTTTCACAAACCAACACAGCTCCAAATTACCCGCTTTAAATAACTACAACTGGTAAATTAAAAAGAAAAGTAGCAAACGAAAAAAACAAAACCACCGCCCACAATAACAGACACGAAAAATGAATGCACAACCACATAACCAATTAATAGTTACATATACAAGAAAAAAAGGTGAAAGAAATTTTTTTCGACAACCGGGACACAATACCCGCTGCAGCGCAGGGGCAAAATCCTTGTTACTCACAATTCAATATTCATTTCATTTTTTATTAATTTTTTTAATGACCGTTAACCATTTAACCGGTACCTGCTTTTTGTATAATAATATAAATGACAAAGGTTTCTCAATAATACATGTGCCAATAACTATTAGCAACCAAATCTCGCAACGAAGCTCGATCAATTACTGGTCATATATCCCTCGTGCACGCATCAAGCTTTGGCGTAAATCTGACTTATTGCGTTTTGATATAAGTCACAATATATCTAAATTTTATTTATGTGTGTATACATATCGTATATTATCTTATTTAATTTATACAATGAGTTAAGTATGTAAATTTCTATCTTGTAAGTTTATATTTTGGCATCATGGCGATCACATGAGGATTTCACCATGAGGGATGAGTTTTGGGTTTCTCTCATTTTTATCTAGATTGTGTTTGGCTTAAGGGTTTGGAAATCCATGTCTGGTTTCTAGATAAGTTGGTTTCTCGTGTCCTAAAATTTAATAAATGTCTTCCTCCTTTCCATCTTTACGCTAAAAACCGCTTATGTTGTTGGTGCTGGTGACATGTTTCTATCGGCTACAAGTGTGTGATATATTGAGGCACCCAAAGTTCTGGAATACGCCAAAAAGAAGATATTTTATACGAGCGGTTAGCGACCAATTACTAATTTCTCGTATTTCCCCTGGGGTGATCTTGGAATCCAAGATGACGTTTATTTAAGATTTATTATGCAACCCTCCTTCATGGGGTGGCATGCTGCTTTTGTTGGCCGAGCACAGCATTTTGGTAACTTGGATGTCTACGGTGGCCGAAAAGTAGAAGCACTTCTGCGTGTTTTCCGGAATGCATACAACCACTTGTATGACAAAGAAGATGAAGATGCTTATTTTGGTGGGGACAATGATAAGTTAGATTGTTGCATGCGTGAGTTATACCCTTCCTTGATCATGAAGACGTTCAGGAGCCAATCTGTAAACAAAACCCAACATTTTGGGAGTTTTTTTTTTTTATATATATATATATATATATATATATATATATATATTGATGTCAATGCACAATAGGTCCTTACCGGAAGTATTGGATTCACCAAGTAGGGTTATAGATAAATTCTAAATAGCTTGTGGGGTGTGAAAACAGAAGCTTTTTCAAATAAGTTGGTTCCAAAGATCTCGGAGACTTTTTTTTATTTCATGATTTTAAGCCATTTCAAGATTCTTTTAACCCTTAATACCTTTTAAACGTTTTCACAAATTTACTTGAATATGTGATATGTTACCTTCATTTTCGTCATATATTGTTGCCTTCAAGCTGTGTGTGTTTATGAGTGTTTAGAGGAATAGAAGCTTGCTATCAAGTTGCGATGTCTCTGATATCTAATGTTACGAGTGTTTAGGAAAGCTCAAATAGTGCTTATTCATAAGTTAAAAAAGAACAATTTATTAGCTTATGAGGTGACAACAGAATTGAAATAGTGTTTCTTAAGCTTTTTCAGATAAGCCGGTCCTAAACAGCTTAATAAAACAACTTGAGCTAGTTAATAATCCTTAGCTAAATATCTTTATTCATACACTCGGGGGATGTTTGAGATTGACACTTTTTACTAAGTTGTGTATCGAAGTTGACACTTTTTACTAAGTTGTGTATCATTCGTGCCGTTCATGTTCCTTACATTCAAACGAAATTTACTGTTTCTGATTGGATGAATTGCTTATGTGTGAAAGTCACTAAGAAACCAAATAAGTTAAGGAAGTGAATATACAAACCCAAAACTAGGGTTTCAATATTTTATTTTAGCCCCTCTAGTTACAAATCATTGCAAAACACATCTCCTTGTAGACAAAAATACTACTCCCTCGACAAGGGTGCCACGTGGCACACTATGATTTGTTCAAAATAGGAGTGTGCGAAACGTGTGTTTTGCTGATGTGGCATCCACTGTGGCGCTGACTGGGTTTGACGTGGTGGATGCTGAAGTGATAATGGGCCATGATGGACTTACATATTGGACTAACTAAATTCTTGGACTATATAAATTATCTTAAGCCCATAAAAAACATACAGAAATGCATCATCTTAATGCCTTTGCTTTCTTATATTAATTTTTACTGATGAACTTGCTTTTAGCTAATTAATTAATAAAGAAAATTTGTAATAAATTTTTAAGTAATATGGTAAAACTTAATCAAAATTCACATTCTGTACTTAATAGCGGACAACTAATTTAGGACAACAAAAAAAAGTGAACAAAATAGCATATTCTGTACTCAAAGATTATAATCCACTTGATTAAATACTATGATGTCGTTATTACCTATCAGACTATATGATATGCGATATAGAGATATAAGTATAAACAATTGATTCAATAAATTCGTGGCTAAACAAAAAGGTTCATCACAAGCAAACTAACGACAACCAGACGACAAAAATATTGTCCTGTCTTGTGATGCCTACAAAAGCTAAGTTAAGATGTTAAACCAAATGACTAAATTCTCATTTAACCCAAGATTATGACTGTACATGAAAAAGGGGAGAAAAAACTTCGCTCTACGTTTTTAGCTACCCTTCGAAGGCTTTCGGTTTCTCCATAAAAGGCGTTCAATGCCACTAGCCGCTTGGTACTAATATCATTGTTTTACGCTACCTTTAGGGTTGCATTTGAATTTGATCTTTCTGCTTCTTTCCTCAACTCCATTTGTCTCGAAGATGGCGTTTGCGGTTCTTCACATTCACCATTTGACCTGTCATAGTCAAACCATCTCACGTGTAAATTTAACTTCTAAGAGGCTTATAATAACTATTTATTTAAAATGGGTAATGTTTATAAAGAGTGCACTTGCCTTTCTAGTGCAATTGATGACGAAGTGCATTTATCCTCCTCATCTAGTGTATCAACCATACATGCAGGGCAAATATAAGTCTTTGGTGCGTTAGGCGATCACGTCTGAGTCAAAGTGATACCATTAGTCACACTTATCACACGCGATCATTGCTCTCACGATCATATGGCTTCCTACATATGCGATGAAAGCATCTTTGCGTTAGTGTAATAACTACAATCACCAAAAGATAACACATTAGTAATAAAAAATATTAAAATTATAGATAAAATATATATTATTTATCTACTTTGCTCGTTACCTTAAGTTCCTTGTCAAAGTGCATAGGCAAATTTTCTCCTTCCGCTATCGGTTCAAAACTTTATGCAATTCAAGTGCACGAATCTTGAAACCGTTGATAGTAGGCATAAGGTCTCAATTGACTTGGCGTCAAAATTTTGGTTAAAGTGGAAAAAGGCCTTTTTGGCCTTCATTGCCCATTGTAGACCATTTCTTTTTATTGTCTCGAGCCTATGCCAAAATAATCTTCCAAAGGAACGTTTATAGTCGGACCACTGAGATATTATTATATGGTCGAAGTCGACTTTCCATACTGATGCAAATGAAACTAATATCCAAACAAGTTACTTAAAGAATAAGATCATAAACTTTACAATCAACAAGTATCTCTTTTAATAGCCTTTGGATCTGGTTGATTGTTGGTTTTTGTGAGCTATTTAATAATTTAGATGCTCGAACTCTCCATGAGTTTCTTGCTAATGCAAGCTCAAATTTGCTATTACTTTCCCGATCATAGACCCCGGCCACCTCTACTGCCTGTGAAATAGAAAAAAAGCATAGATATAGCTAATACTTGAAGAAATAACACGAGATTATCAAGAAAAAAATGAAATCCAAACTACTTTCACTTCTTGACTGAGATGAGAGCATCCTGTATTAAAAACCTTACTCAAACTTTCGTTGTTCTTGTTAGGAATCAGAAATTCCATAAGTAAAAGAGTCGGTCACCCCAATTATTATCTAGCCAAAGTTAGCTCGCAGACTTGTCACTATTTATGTTAGTTATTAGATAAGTAGTAGCGTAGAATAGTATAGTGCAACACCGTGGAAGAAGGACGGGTCTTTACCCATTGTATCCCTGATACACAGGCCGTCAGGAGGTCGTTTAGTTTGTAACCTATAAATACCCTTTACCTTGCAAGGTAGAGGGTTGGATGTTCTTTGGTAATCTAATATTTCACAAGTTTCTCTTACTAGAATATCCCACTTTCTCTCTCTCTAAAATCATCTATGTGCTTAGTGTGTTAACGTTATGTTATGTAAGTGAAATCCAATATCCTACAATTGGTATCAAGAGCCATGGTTAGATCATATCTTGCACATCTTTGGATTTCTAGTGGTTTTTAGGTGGTTTTTGAGTTTGAAAAAGTTTAGTGGTTTGTGCATCATTTGGTTGATTTCTTGTGTTAAAGCTTGGATTTTGTTAGTACTTTTTTGTTTTGAATCATCACAAGTGTTTAGTTTTTATTTGGTAAGCTTGAATCATCTTGGTTGGGTTGTTTTTGGATTGAAAAGTGATGTTTGTGAAGTTTTCTTGCTAGCGACTTGACCTACGGATTTCTTTTCTTGCTAGCGACTTGCTTTACATTTTTGTAGCGAGTTGCAGTTTGTGGAGTTAGCGACTTAGGCTTAGCGACTAACGGTACAAGTAGTGGATTCTCCACTTCACGGTAGCTTGACTTGTGTTAGCGACTTGGTAAGTAGCGAGTTGCTATTTAGCGACTTGATTCCTTAGCGACTTGAATCTTAGCGAATTGCTGCCAAAATTTTGCTAGCGACTAGAGGCTTAGCGAGTTACTATTTAGCGACTTGTCTTTTATTTAACGACTTGGGACTTTAGCGACTTGGTGGTATAGCGACTTAGTTGCTAGCGATTTGGTTCAAATTCCCTAGCGACTTGGGGGGGGGGGTAGCGACTTGTTACTAATATCTTAGATACTTGGTATTTAGCTACTTGGATTCTTAATACCTTGGTGTAGTAATTCAAGATAACACAATGTCATTCATCACTGATCCTCTAATCACCAAAGTACTTGCTCTCTTTGACACCACACAGAATAGTGAAAAAAGATGCTTCCCTGAATGCTCTACATTTAATGATTCAGCATCGCTTAATCAAAACAACTCAGATGAGTCACTCTTAATGTTTACAAATGATGCAAAGAAAATAGAATGCACCAGTGAGCCCTTTCAACATCTCAGCCAGCTTCTCAAACTACTGTTATCTACAACTATGGATCGAACAAGTTGTGCTATCCTTCGTCATGATTTTCCCACTTTGACAAGAACTGTTTTACTTAACTTAGAACGACTGAGGATTCAAATTACCAAAGAAAAGTTCTCAACTGATGATTCTCATGCAGCTCTTCAAACTATCTTCAATCAATTTTAGCCACTTATCCGGGGGGAATATTCCTCAGATTTTGATGATAACATGACTGGAATCTCATTCAAGAAACACACGGGAATGTAAATTCATGAGTTCAGAAACTCATTCATTCAACTTATGAGTAATATGGAAATATACATCAAGGAAGCTGCAAAAGAGAATAATAAGCTGAATGAATTGAATGAGTGTCAAGAGACACTATGGAACGATTGTGACAAGTCATACAATAGACCAGTTGAACCAGTGAATGATACCGATTGCAGAATTTCTGTCGCAATGAAAAAGGATGAAGACAACAGCACGGATCTCAAATACCGAGTCGAAAAGGTCTCAAGCGATAAGGTACACTTAAGCGATCACAGAAATTCTTATGTAAAAGTACCTGACTCTTACTCTGAACATAACATCATGAAATCGATCTTGGTTGAGCCAGAATCTAATGTTAATAACATGATTGAAAAAAGGGTATATGATGAGCTTTCAAACAAATTTTCAATTCTTGAAAAACATTGTATTTCATTGGAAATTGAAATACAACAAAAGGATGAAATCTTTTATGCAAAAAAACCTTGTATTAATCAGGAACTTCCAGAATTTCGAGAATTTTTGAAATGTCAGTTAAAATCCCAGATTCAGGAAAAGATTCGACCATAGGCAATCTGAAATTACGTCTTCGAAGTGCGAAATATGGACTGTCATGAGATGAGTGATACACTAGAATCTAGAAATCTTGAACTAGCTCTATGTGTGTCCAACCTATTAAGAGAAAATGAGTCTTTAAGAAAGAACTTTGAGGAAACAAATTCTAAGTTAGTCAATCAATCTAACCTCTTGCTGAAAGACATTGATTACCTCAAAGCACTAATTCAGGATAAGAGCTTCAATATTGTTGCCCTAAAAAATGAGCTTAGGAAATCTATTGGAAATAGGAAGAACACTAAGTTTGCAAAACCTTCAACTTTGGGAAAGTCAACTGTTCAGAACCACTTTCGAAGCGTCGGTTATTAAACAGCCTAATGCCTTTAGATCTGAAAGAGTTAAACCATCGAAATCTAGGCTTACCTCCCAAGTTGATAATATTTCTGTTTTGTCAAAACCAGTCACTTCATTGCCTAGTTCCGATATGATGAATCTCAAACCTCAGATTTATGTTCAATGCTCTAAGATCAGTAATACAAAAAGTACAACTAGCTCTCATGCAAAACATCATTTGACTGATCAATCCCCTAAGAAATACTCTAATCACAAAAGGACCAATAGTCAAAACAAGGCTGTGCACACATTCAATTCTACTAACAGTTGTTTCAAATGGATTCCCAGCGATTTTTAAGTTTAGGACTCAAACGGACTTACATTCCTAGATCTTACCTCAAGTGGATTCCCACAGGAAAACTCTTCAAGAATATTGAACCTAATAGGATCCCCATTAATGATACGTCTGTATTATACTGTGATGCATCCAACTGTGAGATTAAGCATGTCACTAACCCTTCTATGTGCAATCCTACATGTACTTCCAGTACAATGTGCTCTCAGTCTTTTTCAGGTACAATGTTCAACTCAATCAGGAACCTCATGACTTGGTTTCCAACAGAAATGAACATGGCTTATTCAGGAGCTATAGCATGCCAGAATTAATGTACTTACTACTTTGACTCCTATTCACCTTGAATCAGGACTCGCTCCGTTATATCTGAGTATTAATTAATTTCAAAAAAAAAAAAAAAAAAATTTGTTACTTATTTTAATATTATTTTTTACTTATTTTATCTTATATTCGTTATATGTTATAATTTCATTTTTTTTATTCATAATTTTTGTCATTTTCGTCCATCTAATAAAAGATTTATTCGTTGTCATCGATAACATCTACGATCCTAGAAATATCATTCAATAATGATACGGGATCATAGATGAAGTTCGAACAACTGATATTCATTTAAAAAAAAAAAAAAAAAAAACGGGTTGGTTAATGTCAATCAATGGTCTTTGTTGACATTGATTGAGGGGGAGATTTTTGTGTAAGTTTTTCTTGGTTACATCCTTGATCTTTGGTTATGGTGTTTGCTCGGTTGTAGGTTGTGGTTGGTGTCTTGCTTTTGTGATTATCTTTGTGTTCCCATGAATTGAGTGCTTTGCATTGAATGTTTATTTGATTCATGGTTATCATTGTGATTATTTATGCTATCTGAATTAATATGCTATCTGATAATTCTGTTATGGCCATGGATTATTTATATCTACTATGCAGAATATGATCAAATTACACTTTTTAATGACCATGTTTGCAACTTACTGTGAAAAACACTAGAGACTTAGTTTAAAATCTTTGATAGCGAATTACCACACTAGCCTCTAAACCACAGGGACCGAATGTGTCAATTAGCCTTTCTTGAAAGTCTCCTCCTCTTACCCCTAGCGACTTAGTATTTTTTTCTTTTTCTTCTCATAAGTCTTAAAACATTTTTTTCCCATTCTCTCTTCTTCTCTTCATAAGCATTCGACATAGCGATTTAGGAGTGGTATGAAGTTAATTTTTCACTATTTGTTATCCTATACATGTCTGTGTTGCTTTTCTAACACATCCTTTTAACCAGATCTCATCGTGCTTGGGATTTGTGACATTTGATTCCCGCATAGGTTCGAATTATTATGTAATCATGTTTTGTTGTAATGATGATTTTTCAAGTGTGTTAAATGTTTGGTATAACTGTTCTTGAGTTTTTGTTAATGTGTGTCCAAGTACTGGTGTTGTATAAATGGTGGTTTGGGTCGTTTATTTGTTGAGGTAACAATTGTTCTTATTAGCGACTTAAGTATTGTTCTTGATAGCGAGTTAGTTTATATGTTCATCATGGCGAGTTAGAGCTTTTAAGCCTGCTCAAGATAGCGACTAAGTTGTGTTGGTTTGGGTTGATTATCTGTTGCGAAAAATTGTTCTTGATGGCGACTTAATATTGTTCTTGGTAGCGAGTTAGTTTAAATGTTCATCGTAGCGAGTTATTGCTGTTAATACTGCTCAACTTAGCGACTAAGCTGCTGTGGCGACTTAGGGAATTATTTACTAGCGACTTGTATAGCGACTTAGTTGTATCATTATTATCAGCGACTTGTCTTTACAAGTTAGCGAATTAATAACGGTAGCGACTTAGTAAACAGATATGTAGCGACTTGGCTATGTTACTGTTCATGGCGACTTGTCTTTACAAGTTAGCGAATTAGCAAATATAGCGACTTAGTGAACTAAACTGGTAGCGACTTGAATGTGGTACCGGTGAAGGCGACTTGTCCTTACAAGTTAGCGACATAGTTTATTTTCATGAAGCGAATTAGTCCTGTTTAGCTGCCTGTCTATCTATGACTAGAGACTTGCTTGGTGGGTTTTCTTTTTCTCAGTGTCTAGGGTTATTAAATTGTTTAAAGGTAATTTGCTAGGATGATCACATTCTCATAATACTTGACTCAGGATCTCCTGAAGCAACTTGTAGGGTCATCTTATTCTATGTAACTTGCTATAACATTTCTGTTTGGGCAAGCGGTACTTGGTTTCTCTCGTGGCAACCAAATGTTACATCTTGTTTCATACATATTTGTTATATCACTTCTACATTTGTATCTTGACTCATGATATGATTCCTTTGCAATGCACGCTTTAACCTTTAATCCCTTAACAACTCGTCCTGTGAAAATCTATCAAAAGGAATCTGTTTCATTTAAAATGTCTCTCTTATGCCTCTCAATCATTCACTATATGCATATGGGAACCCCTTCTGAGTTACTATTTCTGAGTGTCTATGTCATAAGGGTGCTCTAAATGATTGTCTCATTAATCATTTATTATCTTACTCGTTCCTAATCATTACTGTTGATTGTTGTATGTATACTCGGATCATCAATGGCAAGTTCAATCCACGAAAAGAACGTTACCCTTGGCATCACCCAAAGTTCTCTCGAGCGAAGAAATCCTTCCTAGGAGTCAATGGGCTGATATTGGAAAGAGTAAGCTATGCATTGGACCTACAAAAGTTGCAACAAAATCCTATACTCAAAGTGTCTATTGATATCCTCAAGAACACTAACTTCTTCGGTGCCATTACCAAGCAATGCTCAATTCCCACCATTTACATTCAACAATTCTGGAACACCATTCAATGGGACAAAATCACAACTCATTACTCTTGCAAACTGGATGATAGGGAGTTCGTGATTGATTCAGTCATTCTTAGCAAGGCTCTTGGAATCACCCCATGCAACCCCAACCTTCGTTCTGAATCTCCACCTGGTGCTGATGATTTAATTGTCTTTCTAATTGGTTTGGGTTATCATAACAGCATTTTAAGGGCTTAACATCATCACTGGACACATGTATCACCCCTGGAGAGCTATTACAACTATTCTCAACTTGTGCTTATCCGCAAAACATCGGGGTTCGATAAAGTGAGAATTCCCATCTTGCAAATCCTATGGGGTATTGTTAATAGGATTGATGTGAATGTCTCGGTCATTATTTGGGAAGAATTTTCTTTATCAATGCACACATTCATATCGATAGAACAAATTTTCGAACAAAGCTCAAGGCCGAAAAGAAACGGAACAAGCTTGTGATTCCCAAACATCGATTTTCAAAGCTTGTTATCCAGTACTTGCAACAAACTCACAACTTCAATCCTAGGATTGAATCAACTCTACATAAAGCAGAAGATGAATTTGTTTTAGGAAACCTGAAATATGTTCCTAGAGGTATGGATAAAGAAATATTTGGATTGCCAATTCCTGATATTCTACTCACGGACGATATCAAGAAAAAGGACTACTTCAAACAGTTCATGAAAATTGCTGCCAGATCATCTGTTAATGTCACACCCACTCCCTCACAACCCAATGCTCCCAAGCCCATCTCTGGCTCAAAAGCATCTTATGCCTCTCTTCCCAAAAAGAGACGCGAAAGATCACAACAGTCAGACACCTCATCCAAAAAGCATAAAGAAAAGAAGAAGAACGTGGAAAAGGAAATCGGTGAAAATACTGAGGGGGCAAGGGATAGCACCAAGGTAGTTGATGATGATGATGCTGCTCTGCAACTTGGAATCCAACAAAGCCTAGAGAGTCAGAATATGAAAGCCCCAGTTGGAGGAGTTGTGTTAAGAGAACCTGATCAATTGCCTCAACAATCCACATCAAACACGAAAGACAAAGGAAAAGGGGTTGCTAGTGTTGAAACTGAACAAGCCGCTCACATGCTTCTAACAATCTCATCATCTCCATCAAGCACCACCAATCAATATGAGCTAAAGAGAAGAACTGAATCATCTCCTGTTAAAGAAAAATCTGGATTGGACAAAGTGCCTGAAACATTTAAAGAATCTCTTACACTAAGTGAGACTCAGTCTGGTCAGAATGTTGACACTCTGTTGCAAAAAGGCTCGCAGGAGAATCTTGAGTCAAGATCTGATGAGACCATGCACTGGGTTGAACCAAATCTGTCTGCCGACTCTTTATCTTCACTTAAGAATCTTGATACAGACTTCACCTTCGGAGATCAATACTTAAATGACAAGCCCATTGATACTGCACAATCCATGTTTACAGTCAGCATTCAGCAAGACACATCAACTATTCCTCCGATGTCAGCATCTTCACTAACAACTACACTTCCACCTCCCATACCTGCTCAATCAACCGTACGAACACCACCTACATCGTCACCATCCCCTGAACCTGTCATTACAGTTGCTGATATGGATGCTCCACCTGCGTCACCACCTCAAATCCTTACTTCAGATCAACTACTTGACAAAGCTGTAAAAAGGATAGAAGCCCTTGAAAGGCAACTTCCAAAATCTGTTGATTCCCTTGTGGATCGTGTCTATAGATTGAAGCACCTCAACTTCAATGAAGGGGTTGCTGCCGCCATTAAAGGAGAAGTTAAGGATGCTGTGGAATGGGCAATGGAGGCTCCACTTCTTAGACGGTTCAAGGACCTACCTATTGCCGACATGAGAGCAGCTCTGTTTGAGAAGATGTATGATTCTGAAGAGGACAAGCATGAGGTCCACAAGAAGCTTTATGAGGCACTTGAAGAATCCATCAAGTATGACAATTATGAACAGTACTTGATTGAAATCAGGGAAAAGGAAGCTAAGAAGAAAAGGAGAGCCATAGTGTTGGAAACATTGCAGAAAGACCGTAAAGATCCCCCTCCACCTCCACCTCCAACGGGGGGCGCTGGAACCTCTGGGGCTGGTGAATCTTCTAAGACAACCAACACACCTCCACCACAACCACCATCATCACCGCTTAAAACCTTCCAATCAATCAAATCCTACAAGAGAGCAGGCACCGGAAGAAATCTGGCTTGGGCGACGGTCGATTCAAGGTTCACATCCACATCCACCTCTATTCACGTGATCAAATGGTTCACGAAGTTAATGCATGTCATGGCAGAGTCAGAATCTGATGAAGATGATGCATCAACCAAGCATATTCCTAAGCCATCAGAAGAAGAGTGGTTTGATGATTACTTGGCAGGTAAACGCCCTAGCACATCCAGATTTGCACCTTCAAGGGACACAATTCAAAGTTGTATCGTTGAAAACAGACCTCCTACTCCAGAACCTACATGGTCCATCCTAGAGTCTGACTCAATGATTCCCGAAAAAAATTGGGTATCTACTATCACCAACAATTATGAAGAACCTGCTGAAGATTCTCTTCTGCACTTCACTGGTGATATGGGAAGCTTCATTAAATGGTTTTGTAAACGGAAGAGTATCTCATCCTTAACTCCAAGAGATCTTGAAGGACAAGCTTATGAAATTGTCAAGGTCTTCCACTCAGATGCCAATCAACTTCAATACCAAATGGAAGAATGCCATAAGATGCTTAATGACCAAGTCAGTGAGCAAATTAGTCGCTTCAATGTTAACAAATCTCTTCCTCTTGGTGGTGAACACTGTTCAGATGACCATTTAGGTGAATTCTTCTTCAACCATGACTTGGACTATCTTTGTGCTCGCTGTTGAAAGAGACCACTCTATCAATATCAAAGATGAAAGTCGCAACCTACTCGATCGAGGGCTTGAACAGATGGTTCTGATCGATCACGGGCCAATGAAGAACGAAAGTATGACATTGCCGCATCATATGGTATTTCTCATTGGTGGTACAAAAAGAAGAACTTCTACATCGAAAGACATGGTGCGATAAAGACTTAATAATGTTCGATCCAAGCTGCAAATCTTAAGTGTGGTTCATGTAGAGATCTTCCCAATCTATGGATATGAGTATTTGAAGAAGATAGTCCTTAAAGATCGACTTGAAAGAGTATACTATTGAAGAAAACGACTTCAAACATCTTACGCGAATGATTTCGAAGATCTCTATCTCTTGAATCTCCAAGGACACCTTGAGCATTTGCCTCATGGTGAGAAAAAGGCCCTCTCTCTGCTTCTGTCACTCTATGGATCAGGGGCTTAGTCATTCGAAAACGAGTTGAGGACTTTCAGCTTGGCATAGAAAGCTACCAAACCAGGATCAACCTTACAAGTCCACAATGGAATGCAACAGGGCATGAATTTCATCGCGAATACAAAGTCCTTGACACCTCTAGAGCCGTCATCTTCACCGACAAATATGGGTCTCGCATGCTTATGCGACTATGTGAGCTCTACAAGTTTAGTGACGGTACTCTCAAATTGGTTGAAGAAGAACTTGACACCAGAGTGAAAGAAATCAAAATTGATATGAAATCTTGGGTAAAGACTACCTTTTGGACTGATGATGACAAAAAGCGGTGTGAAGATTTCATTCTTGCAATCGGCGAAGACTCAAGACTCGAAGGATCTTCCGCAGCCTTGAAAGTTTTGTTGGTGGTAGGCTTCGGGGTGGTCATTACAAACTTCTTCAGAGAACTGAATGATGACATCTTCGGGAAGCAGCTTCTGTTGTGTTTTAAATTTGTGTAATATGTGGTGTACTAACTTTGAACAACTGTAATGCATGTAATAGTGCTAGGTTATGTACTGTGGTTTCCCCTTTTATCAAAAAGGGGAACATCTGTGTTGTCCACTTCTGATCATATAAAACCGGACACATTTTTCTCCAACAAATATTTTGTCTCATACATATTTAAATCACTTGAGATCCAAAGTCTCGAAGGATTTGAAATTTTTGATCGGGGGAGAAAATGTGATATAAATATGAAAGATGTTAAAAGATGACCATTTTGTTGTGCATACTGCTCTCTAATATGTGCTAAACAATTTTCGAATCTCGAAGCATATATTAAGGGGGAGCATTTCTTTTTGAGCAAATTCAAGACTTCAGGGTACACAATTTTCCATTTTTTAAAGTACCTTGATTGAGTTTTCAAATGGTTTTATTAATGGATTTTGTGATCGTGGATGTGCTTCAAAAGAACTCTTTCCTCTATGTGATAAAATGATTTCACTTATCCTATGCACATATTGAGGGGGAGAATTTTACCATGAAAATCAAATGGCTTTTTCGTATGAAAATTGTGATCAAAGAAAATATTTCAAAGTCCTCTTGCATCCTTGTGCTAAACAATTTCTAAATCATACGCACATGTTGAGGGGGAGGTTTTCTAAATGATCAAAACTATTAAGGTACAAAATGCTTTGATCTCGTATTACAAGTACCTTGATTGGTTTTTCCAAATGATTTTTCAATTGGTTTCGAGAAGGAATGAACAATACCAAAAGACCGACCAAATTTACTTTATGCATGGTGTTATAAGGATGATTAGGTTAGGTATTTGTTCCCACGATCCACCAGAACCGGAGGGATCTACCCAGGGACAATCCACTAGATAGTGTAGAGTCCTTAGGTATACTGAAAAAAAGGAGAAAAATGAGAATATGGGAAGAGTGCGGAATGAGACTGAGCTAGTACTGGAATAAACCCAACAAGGTTCTAGCTATGAAGTATCGGTAAGCACTGAAGGGGTTGAAGAATTAAAAAGAATTGAATGAGAAAAGGGTGAAAACAAATAGCCCTCCATATTTTCAACTTTAGAGGCGAAACGGGTTCAATTCATATGCTCTACTGATGGTAACATCGGTATTGAAGACAAGACGTCATGGACCCAGTGACGCACTGCACTTCAACTTTCCAAACCACTCAAGTTCCTCTTAAAAGGACTTGTTTCATTCTCACGGGGAACCGACATTATCTATCGACTTTCTCTTAGAGATTGTTGATATTGAAGAAGGAGACCCTCTCCCTAGTCTCCGGCACAGGAACCAAATATGCACAAAATTGAGTCTATAGCCACGAGATCATCTATAAATCTCATTAGGACACTTTCAATGAAGACTCTTTGTTTCACACAATGTGGAAAGAGAGATTATGTCTTGAGTCCTATGCATTATCCTTGTGGTATTGCGGAACATCGAGTGATATGCAAACATACTCACAATGAAGATGGAAAGCCTACGGAGCCTACATCAAACAAGCTCCTGGTGGGTGGCATGTGAGATCTATCAAATAAGATCAACCATGTGACAATGAGCGAGAAACAATGGGGCGATTCAATCTTTTGAATCAATCCTGGTTCAGGTTATGGATTGATGGATACCTTTGAAAAACCGGTCATTGTGCTTAAAAACTCTTTTCTTTAGCACATTGTCCGTGTTGAATATTTCAAATCAAAAGGTGTTTTATGATTGATAATTGATTTTCATTAAAACCTTCGTTGTATTGCAAAAACAATTTCTATTGAGCAATACACGATTGTCTTTCAAATATCTTTTCATCAATCAGTGAATTTCTACTTCGCTGGTTCACTCACACCGTGTTGTCTTCTTTGAGATGTTCCGGTTTGAGAACAGCTAGAGCATTGCTGAAACCTGTCAAGGAAATTCTTAGGAATTATACATGATCACAGGCAGTACTTGTACTGATCAACGGGGAAGCGTGGGGCGTGTACCTCAATTCAACGAAAGTGATCAAAGACACTTTTCGTGCGCTTTATTGCTAACTGTTTTATGCGGTACACCGGCGTTTGCGGTGATCGGAATGAAGCGGTCAATCCATAGCCGCATGCTCACCTAACACATTCATCTCAAAGAAATCATGATTAGTGCATCAATGACTCTGATATTTTCACTCCATGCTTACGCTGCTGCCAATATCATGAATCAACGAAAGCTTCCACTACTCTGATGAGAAGATATCATGATCCAGAATGTGAGGATGTCGGTCCGAAAGTTACAACATCACATAATACCAACACCACAATGGATATCTCAGAGATTTGCGTTAGCTGATGATCTCAAAAGCTGGCTCAAAATTATTGTTATCACAGTGGTTCAGACACTCAACCTCCACGTATTATTCATCTCTGTTGTTCAATTTTGTACTCTCCACAGATGCACTTGGTTTGATTACTTTGTTGAAGAGAAGTCTACGAGCTCAAGAATGAAGACTTACTTGAAAGCTAGGATACACAATGTAATTTATGGGGTGACCTCCCTTATGGGGAGATTGTTAGGAATCAGAAATTCTATAAGTAAAAGAGTCGGTCACCCCAATTATTATCTAGCCAAAGTTAGCTCGCAGACTTGTGACTATTTATGTTAGTTATTAGATAAATAGTAGTGTAGAATAGTATAGTGCAACACCGTGGAGGAAGGACGGGTCTTTACCCATTGTATCCCTGATCCACAGGCCGTCAGGAGGTCGTTTAGTTTGTAACCTATAAATACCCTCTACCTTGCAAGGTAGAGGGTTGGATGTTCTTTGGTAATCTAATATTTCACAAGTTTCTCTTACTAGAATATCCCACTTTCTCTCTCTCTAAAATCATCTATGTGCTTAGTGTGTTAACGTTATGTTATGTAAGTGAAATCCAATATCCTACAGTTCTTTGGCTTTTTCATGATCTGAAACAAGAAGCTTCAGTTTTGTGTGTCATGGAGTAATTGTTGATCATCTGCAAATTTGTGCAACATGCTTAATGAGAAACATCAACATCTACAAGTACCCTGTTAGAAAATTGTGAGCAGGCTTTATTGGCATTGCCATATCTACATCAATTATGGCGACTTTTGGCATTTTCTTGTTCCGTGGGCATGATTTCAACTTCAAATATATGTGAGCAAAATTCATAAGTAAATGCACATTTTTCATCAGCAACACCGTATCCAACACATAAACACGGTTTTCTTTTGTTGTTGGCAGTTCCTTTAAGGATGAACTATGTTGATATGAGATAGCTGGGGTATAAGAATTAGGAGCTAATTAATGATGTGGAAGGGCAATGGGCAAGGAACAAAATTTAATATTTAACAAATGTTTTGGTTACAAATGGAACAGGTCAACTGTTACAGACGGTACTTCATGTTTTTCGTAAGCTAAAATAATCAGACCATACATAGCGGATAATTAGGATTCCATCTCAATTTTTAAGTTCACTGGACCGTTGGTTTACTAGTTCATAGCCTCGTGGCCATTTGGATAAACAAAGATCATTTGCAACCATACTTGAGACCATTCAAACAAGTCCAACGACACCAATCCTTAGAAAGATGTTGTAGAACACGTTTTTGCAGAGTCTCATCTCATCCGTTTTTCAGATCTCTAATGGGTCAAAGAAGTCAAATCTAAAACATTAGGTCAAGACGGTATCAAACGAGTAGATACTTGTTAAAATGTTTTTTAGATGTTTTGAACCTTTTAAATCAGATATGTACAATTCAAAGAACTAAACAAAAGAGTGTTTACAACTCAAAATGGTTACACCTGTTAACCAAGTTAACCTGCCTATTATGTTCCCACCGTAATCATGGATCACCAGATAAACAAATATGGTTGCATTTGCAGGAAATTGTTTGTTTTCACAAATTGACGAACAACAAGTACATGTTTTCACAAATTGTTTGTTTTCACAAGAGCCATGCAACAAAAATTATCTATACCTAATAATGCTCTTATGCAATATTCTTAACTAGTATAACCTTAAACAAAGACTGAATTAATACAGCAGACGGAAATAACGACTGAAATAATACAGTAATTAAGGCAAGAAAAATTAAACAACCATGATTTTGATTACGGAATATCTTAATAAAGCATAAAATAAAATAAAGATGTTGTTGCATTTAGTTGTAGAAGCAAAGATAGAGAAATTTAAACTACACTCTTCGTAACCCAAATCCAATGGACTAATCATAGTAGTGCAGAAAGTAAAATCCTAACTAATCATCGCGACAACTCGTTGATACCACATATATGCTCTTTTCCCATTGCTGACTTAACATTGAGAAGCAGTTGTTTCCCATCTTGAAGTTTCTTTTGATTCTGCACACACACACAAATAAAGTATCTAATCACTTAAAAAAAATGGCAGCAATTCTTCTATTAATTCCATGAAAACCCAATTTTCAAGTAGTCAAATCTCATATAGCAAGTATTAAAATAAAACCGAGTAATAGTGTGGATAATTTACGCGAGCCACGAAACCAATAGTAGGGGTAACATCACCCTCACGCTGACGTGGTTCAAGCAGCGTTGTTGGCAGGTAGAGGGGATCCTTTCTCTTATGCAACATAACCTGAGAGATTTAATTCACTTATCAGAATCAATTCAATACTAGATCTACTCAAGGAATATTAAGAAGAAAACATAGTTTGCCTTCTTTAGTGATCCACACAATACGGTAAAAATTATCACAGACGTAAGGACACTGCAATAAAGAAATTACTACTTGATTAACAAAAGAAAACCAAAACAAACTACTCAATTAACTATTAGATACCGTAATCAAGTCAATAGCTCGACATTCAAGAGTATGCTTTTCCCAACTGAATATGTCACAAGCATCAAATATACAGCCATATTCGTCGCGTTCGCCCTCAGTGTATTTAACCTTACTAACCTATATACAAAAGAGCACCATGGACAAGTCAGGTTACAAGAAGCCTCATAGTTTCATGAACGTAACTTCAAATAGTATATTAATGATATAAACAAGGGCTAATGGCACCGTAATGACTTGTTACTCGCACCTTTTATATGTATGGAACAATTTTTTTTTGCTAATCTATGTACTAAACTTGATTTTATTGTATTTTTTCTACTATATGATATATTATGGTGCCTTTAGCCCTATAAACAAACCAGCAAAGAGAAGGGGAAAAAAACACTAGTAAACTAGAAACAAGTAATAACTAGCTAGAGATATAGCTAAAACCAACAATAATCTAGCACATTTTAACTCGAAAGAATAAGAATGACCTGACAAGGGGTGTCACCGATAAGAATATGACACCCTTTGGATATTGTACAAGCTTCTAGGGTATACGTGCCATTCATGTGTTCCTGATTGGATGGATTGCTTATGTCTGATTCCAAGAAACCAAATAAGTTAAGGAAAGAGAATATACAAATGTGTTTCAAAGCTAGGGTTTCTCACTATTTCATTATAGCCCCTCTAGTTACAAATCATTGCAAAACACATCTCCTTGTAAAAAAAAACCACGGTAACTAAATGCTTCAGTACTGCCACGTGGCACACTCTGATTTGTTAAAGATAGGAGTGTGCCATGCTTGTGCGAAACGTGTGTTTTGCTGATGTTGCATCCGCCGTGGCGCTGATTGCAGATTCAGTTACCGAGTTGTGTTATATGTATTCCTCTTTTATTATTTTATCTTCTGTATTGTGTTGGGTTGGATAGTATATTCAACTTGGGCTTCGAAAGTTCGTCTTTTGCCGAAAATGAGACAATTTTAGCATTACATATATGTATAAATTAGCGAATATTAGTTTTTCACTAACAAGAAAAATGATCCGGAATTGTTTTCTTTCTTTCCAGAAAAGAAAACTAGTTTGTGTATCTTCAAAAGGATCAAACTTTTGTTTACATCAGAAAACTAGTTTGCGCATCATCAAAAGAAAACTAGTTTGTCGCATTAATTCTTATTAATAAAATTTACAAAGTTTATTTTAGTAGTTTATAATAAGAAAAAAATCTTTTTATAAATAGCTACTAGAGCTGGCATAACAGGTCACACGAACCGCATTTAAGACACGAACCTGTTAAGACACGAACCTGTTAAGGTCAAACACGAAACGCGACACTGTAGCTTATCGTGTCATTTTTCTCAAACATGAACACGACACGAAAATAAACAGGTTAACTTTGTTAAGACACATTAAGAACACATTAACACTTCGGTGTTCTCATTCCTATGTTTTGCTACTATCTCGTGATTTTGGGCTTATTATGTATTCTTTTTACAAGGTTACTTGGGACTGTAGTACATGACTTCTGGCGTAACAAGCATAGATGAGCACAAATAATATCTCCATATTTAGTACAGTGATTGCAAATTACTAAAAGAATATTCAACCATTTGCTTCCCTCTGTAAAACTTGACCAATGAATGACACAAGAACAACTTGACCATTACAACAAATAATATCTCCCAATGACACAAGAACAACTTGACCATTACAAGACTAATTCGCATGTATTTCAGTTATATTTACAAACAAGTCAACGCAAGACCATCAAGCTCGACCTTATTCACCTTGACATTCCTACGGGTACAACCCGTAACCATCTCACCTTGAATCATCAAACACGTTTTCATTCAAAACCCTAATATTCGTATTCTAAAAAAAAATTTGGAGCGCGTGTGGATGTTTGAACGTGATTATCATGCATAAACGTAATCACAAGACACCGATCTATCATTTGAGATAGGTGGTGTAAGTATTTGAGTGCGTCGAATTTGGCCGGAAACGATGACAATTGCCTTGGAAATTTAGAGAGAGAGGAGAGTTTGTTGTGTGTGTGTTTGTAGAGAGAAATGGTAAAATGGGAGTTGGAGAAATGGTAGAAATGGTAAAGACTTATATATATTTTAATTTTAACAGGTCTTAACAGGTCTTAACAGGTCAGGTCTGACCTGTTAAGACCTGTTAACATAACAGGTCTTAACAGGTCAGACCTATTAAGACACGAAACCTGTTAAAGGTCAAACACGAACCTGTTAAGACCAGGTCGTGTCGTGTCGTGTTAACATGTTTCGTGTCAAAATTGCCACCTTGAATAGCTACTCATGTTTTACGTTAAAACATATATATTTAGTAAAAGACTAAGATCCGTTCGTCCTTTTATTGTCACATTAGTTGATCTACTAGCAATAATAGATTTGATGGGTAGATCATTCATCATCAATTATGTTAGCATTAAAAGTGATTTCATTAAAAATGAAAAATATATGCGATATAGAGATAAGTATAAACAGTTGTTTCAATAAAGTCGTGGGTAAACAAAAGAGGTTCATCACAAGCAAACTAAAGACTACGAGACGACAAAAATACTGTCCTGTCTTGTGATGCCTACAAAAGCTAAGTTAAGATGTTAAACCTAGAATAAATTTAAAGAATCAAATGACTAAATTCCCATTTAACCCAAGATTATGACTGTACATGAAAAAATGGAGAAAAGACCTCGAGCTCTACACGCTTTTTAGCTACTCTTACGAAAGGCTTCGGTTTCTCCATAAAAGCGTTCAATGCCACTCATTAAGCTTGGTACTAATATCATCGTTTTCGCTACCTTCGGGTTGCATTTGAATTTGATCTTTCTGCTTCTCTCCTCAACTCCATTGGTCTCGGAGATGGCATTTGCGGTTCTTCACATTCACCATTTGACCTGTCATAGTCAAACCATCTCACGTGTAAATTTAACTTCTAAGAGGTTTGTGATTACTATTTATTTACAAAAAGTAATGTTTAGAAAGAGTGCACTTGCCTTTCTAGTGCAATTGATGACGAAGTGCATTTATCCTCCTCATCTAGTGTATCAACCTTACATGCAGGGCAAATATAAGTCTTTGGTGCGTAAGACAGTCTGATACAGTCAAAGTGATACCATTCATCACATTTATCACACGCGATCATTGCTCTCTGATCATATGGCTTCCTACATATGCAGTAAAGCATACTGCGTTCTTGTAATAACTGCAATCACCAAAAGATAACACATTAGTAATAAAAAATATTAAAATTATAGATAAAATATATATTATTTATCTACTTTGCTCGTTACCTTAAGTTCCTTGTCAAAGTGCACAGGCAAATTTTCTCCTTCCTGTATCAGTTCAAAAACTTTATGCAATTCGAGTGCACCAGAATCTGCTGAAACCTGTTCAGTAGTAGGAATAAGGTGTCAATTGACTTGAAGCGTCAAAACTTTTGGTTAAAGTGGAGAAAAAAGGACCTTTTTGGCCTTCATTGCCCATTGTAGACCATTTTCTTTTATTGTCTCGAGCATATGCCAAAAATAATCTTCCAAAAGAACGTTTATAGTCAGACCCTGCAGATGTTATCATATGACAGAGTTAGCTTTTCATACGATGCAGATGAAACTCACATCCAAAACAGTTACTTAAAGAATAAGATCATAAACTTTACAATCAACAAGTACCTCCTTTAATAGCTTTTGGATTTGGTTGATTGATGGTTTTTGTGAGCTATTTAATAATTTAGATGCTCGAACTCTCCATGAGTTTCTTGCTAACGCAAGCTCATATTTGCTATTACTTTCGCGATCATAGACCCCAGCCACCTCTACTGCCTGTGAAATAGAAAAAAAGCATAGACATAGCTAATACTTGAAGAAATAACACGAGATTATCAAGAAAAAATTGAAATCCAAACTACAAATCACCTTTAAAGCATTGGACAGTTTCCTTACGACCACACTTGGGTCTTCACCTAAAGAAGCCAAAGAAAATTCTACTATTTTTATTACGCAAGCTTTGTGTGCCAGAGCTTTCTCAATAATTTGACATATTATCGCCTTTTCCTCGATCCTGCAAAAACATAGAAGGAATTCATATACGTTTAGAGCATAATGGTAGATGAAAAGAAAAATTAAAACTTGAGGCATGCGATTGGAATTGGAAGAAGGCAGGGAAGGTACATACTCCACACATAGGTTATCAGCATCAGATAGAAGCTCCATAAACATATCCAACTCGGGACGTTTTGCATCAATCTTCTGAGAAATATGAATTGCAAGTCAAGCAAAAAATCAAATATTTCGAGTCTTTATGAGCCAATTAAATCTTACCAGCCGAGAGATTTTGCCGCTCTCAATATTATGGCAATAAGGACAAATTTGAGTTGCTGCATCACTCGTACAACCTGAAGCTGGATTTATGCACTGCATATGGTAGCTGCAAACAGACAAACAAAATAAAAGTTAACAAATAAAAAAACGGGAAAAAGAAACAAAAAAACAAAATAGTAATAAATGGAAGTACAGAATATGATAGCTTACCAATCAAGGCATACAGAGCAAGTCGAGACTTCCTGGTCCTGAGAGTCATTTGAGCAGAACATGCAAACATTTATTTGGTTGCATCCATCAGGCTTGTTATGTACATACAAAGATCTGTCTAAAGTACTTACTATCAGCAGATATATATTTCTAATCTCTTGTACATACAGATCCGCATTCCTTCCTATGGTAATACATATAAGATCCTATTCTCTAACCTATACCTTGTAATCCTCTATAGATGTAAATTTCAAATAGTAGTGGCTCAAAGTATTAATCAGCGTAATCAATGACAAAGGAAAGGCTCAAAGTATCAATGAAGCATGTCTTAGGTTGGCTGTATGCAAATGAGATTGGTATTCTCAAGCTTGTTAGCCAAAAATAAAAAGTAAGTGAAAACTAGTATACACTTTAGAGTTCATACTTACTAATACATTGCGACTATCTCTGTGAGAAGTATAGGCAGGGGAGTAAGAAGAAGTGATCTCCCGTAGATCATGCTGTCTTAAAGTCCCATCCTCGCTGGCACTCGAGACCACACTGGGATTCGTTTAAGTTCGCAGCAGAAAGATTATATTCACACTCTGAATAATTATACCAGTAACACCAGCACCATAAGAAAGAAAGAAAGAAAGAAAGAAGCCGCTCGAGTCTAGTAAAATTTTACAAACCAGACAAATATATATAACTTGCATTTGTGGGAGATATGTTTGAATAGTAATGGCACATGTTGTGGCGGGTTGGATTGAGTTAGGTAATCACAAGAGTTCATAAATGTGTATATGGTTCTTCACTGAAACATTAACATGTTTCAGATAAATATTCAAGTAAACAATGTGACAGCTAGATTTGCTGCTAAAGAGATATATTTGTTTGTCTTAGACTATAATTAGGGAACTTATAGTGATGAGCAATCACAATAGTAACGATCATGTACAATGTGAGCGAGGGTCTTGTATATGTTCACTTATTATTTCAAACTTGTCTCTCTTGTTAAAAAGCACAATGATCAATGAATTAATTCTCTAACTCAATTTGACAAATTTATATCAGTCCTAATATGAATATTCTATAGCCTGCATGGCATTTGGACATCTTGCAATCCAAATACCTTTGGTAGTCTCTCGTATCCAATAGCATAAAACCTTCAATTGCACTCATAATACGCTACAACTCATTTCAATTAAGCGTTCACAAAAGCCATAGAAGATCGAATAAGACACTAGAGTTTGTTTCAGTTAGCATTAGCAATCACATAAATTACTATTTGCGAAGCTACACTAGTGAAAAACTTAAGCGTCACTACACTTTTAACCGATTTCATCAGTCCCTAACGGATTTCGGTTCAAACGCACAAGCAGCTCACAGAATCTAAACCTTACCACTTAAAATCCTTAACCTTCAAAGTATAAAGCACAACAACTCGAGAAGCAAGCATAAAAGTTTTAATACTAGTCGTAACTTGAGAAACTAGTATCTGGTTTTCCGTGGCTTAACGCAGCTACACTAACTAACTAACTAACTACACATTCCGTAAACACTTAAAATCTATCAAATCCAACAGCAGCAAACATAACAGCTTTTATTTAGTCAATAATATCATTTTGTTCAAAATCAAATTTTAATTTTAACTAAAATCAGCCAATCACTAAGCAATTCAAAGCTTCGGCTATCAACATACTCAATCACCTCAATTGAATTTTAACTATAAACTTGATTAAATTTCACTAAACCTAATATAAAATGAAGTAGAATAGCAACAATCAATCACCTCAATTGAATCAATAACCTAAAAGCTAGGGTTTAAACTTAACAACAAAATGATTACAAACTGTAAAGGAAATCATTGTAATATACCTTAATTGATAATGGTGACAACGACCGATGACGGTTACGGTGACGATGGTGCCGGAGTGAGTGTTTGGGTGAGATTTGATATGTGGCGGAAAATGAGTGTGATGAAAGTTTTATATATGTGGGTTTTATTTTCTATTTTATTATTTTAATTTGGGGTAATTATGAGAATGCATGTTTTGCTCAAGGTGTCATCACTTATTAGAAAAAAAGTTTGGGTATTTCCAAAATAGACTTTGAGACTTGCGACTTTTCTACTTTTCATATAAGCTTGACAAGTGTCCTTCGAAGTTTGTGTACCCAATCATTATTTCGACTTTTACAGTATGATTGTGCTGACCGAATCTAAGCAACTTTTTTAAGAATATTGCGATTTTTTTTGTCCTTTAGTAAAAAAAGTCAAAGTTACGAAATTATTTTTTTATACATTTAGTTCCTTCCAATTTGGCGACTTAAGCGAAATAATATAAGACTTATTTTACATACACTGTTTGTAGCTTTTTTACACTTTTCAAAATTATAATTTTAACTAAATTGTCTATTATACCCTTGTCTCTTCCATAAATAATAAGTAAGAATCTTGCCAAAAACTAAAAGCCCCGTTTTACTTATTTAAAAATGACATAATCACTTTGAAAACACACATTCAAACACCTCCTAGTGATGACAAGCCAGTCCCGATGCCATTATTTGCATTAATGCGATTTGTGAGCGGTCCGGATTGAAAGGTTGTATTTTTTAACTTTTGTTTTGATTATTAGGATTTTGTGAATTTGTTTTGGATTATTGTTAGGGGGTTTTTGGACTAGCTTATTTTAGCTTTGCTCATGAGCTTATTTGATTTTGGTAAACCCAATAAGCTTAATTTTTGAAGCTTATGAGCGTGTGTCAAGTTGAGGTTATTGGCGTACGCCAATAAGCTCAAATCAATAAGCTCTAAAAAGTGAGTCATGTCGTTTTTGATGCTTGTCTTACTGGATTTAGAGATTTGTTGCACTAAACATAATCGACCTTTCCTCTAAACGCGAGGATGTTTTGGGAAGTGTAAGTAACTCGCTCCAACAATGTACCACCTTGTTATGATAGTAAAAGGCACTACCTAAGAGAACGGTGTTGGTACCACTGCCATGGACTCCTTTGAAAAGTTTGAGGTAAACTCTTTGTCATAACTCATGAGTAGCTTTAGTAGCATGTACACCACCAATCAGTTGTTGATTGTTTTGATTTATCGAGTTTTGAGAGAATCAATTATAATAGTTATTTCATCAGTTGTGAACTTGTGATGATATAAAAAACGGGTAAACGGGTGAGGTTAGCCCGGGAGGGTGTCTTTGACCCGAATGTCACGGCCTAGAGTATGGTGATGCGATTGCGTGCATTTGTTCCGATGGAAGTTTGTCTATTTGGGAAGAGGTTGCAGAAGGTATGAAATGTGTTTTACGTTTAGATTTAGTTTATTTTTATACGTTGAAAATAATATGCTTGAAACGATCCGTTATGCATTTTTACTGTTATATCCAGCATAATTTTCAATTCTTTGGGTTGTATGTATGTATACATGGTTAAGCTTTTAAGATAATTGTTATAAGAACTCTTAGTTGAAACGAGTTGCAACCATATATACTCGTTTTACCGTATGTTTTTAGTTGTGACCTAAGCAGTGTAAGTACTCTGACCCAATGTTTTTCTTTACCTTATATGTATCGGACAACGAGCATTCGATTGGAAGCATTGCAAAAACTTTGGAGGACCTTTGGATCAAGTTCTAGACAGTCAATTTGGGAACTCCAGTCAAGTTTGGCTGGTGAGTATTCTGGGGCTTAGTGGCTAAGTGTTCATTCATGAAAAGAATGATGAATTTATGATTTTGACAGTTGTTACTATAAGTTGGGTACGTATGAATATTGGTGTGTTTGGTGACGATTAGATAAAAGTAGGAGAATTAACTAAATCTCGAGTTTACTTAAAAGCTGTGTGGTTTATACTATTTTCTTATCACAGTAAATGTTCTCACAGAATGAATAATAAGTCAGAGATGTCGGAAGTCACGAGATCTTTCATCTTTGCCACATTGCTATTATAGGTCTCACGGATTTTTAACTTATACTATATGCAACGTAATACAGTTTGACTTACATATGTTATAATTAAGCTTTATCACGAGGCCTTAAAGCTGTAATCATGTTAATATCAGTGTCTTGGCTCTTTTCTATTCAAATGGTATATAATACAAATTTTCACAATCTTCTGCCATGGTGTATTATTGCATCGACTTACTAGTGAATCACTGTGTTGCTTTTACTCGATTTGATAAATAGTTAATTTATCCCCTGCATCTCTAACCCTGTTAAACTTTACTTTTCATTTGCGACGATTGCTTATTCTAACGGCCTCGTAAAGTCTACGAGATCTTAGATTCAATGGATCTCGAAGAGCGGCAACTTCGGTGACCATAATTTTGGAATGCTATATTGTTCGACTACTTATTTATTTATTGTTCTTGCACTGCAAACTAATTGGCGGGAAACCTTGAGATAATCTGTGGAACATCTAGGATTAAGTTATATATGCCATAGTGGCATTCATTGGTCAATTAATCAGTTAATTTGCATAAATTCTTAGTATCTACAATGTCCTTAGTTCTCTACCTTCCTGTTTTGCAAATGAAATAGTTCATGAAGTATGCAGGCCTTGCCTTGTACATTAATATACAACTAGTTATTTAGTTTCCATTATTCATTTTGAGCGTGGCACTTGCATGCACATATAGACTAGGGAGGAACTTGGCACTTGCATGCACATATAGACTGGGGAGGAACTTGTCCATTGTCTTATGTTATCCAACATCCGCATTGTCTCAAACAACAATCAAATGATGTGTTTCTCCATTCTTGGACCTTCTTATAAACTAGATAAACGGACTATTAAATTAGTTTTGATGGTTCAACTTGAATAGAGTCTAGGTTTATGTAGTTTTTTTAGTTCATATCCAAGGCAATTTATAATGTTGATGCACAATGATTAAATGGCTAATCTTTTGTGCACCTTGCAATATGTTTTTCTTTGTTTCTTAGACTTCTCTTTTGCTTATTGTTCTCAAATAAATGTTATATTTCTTTTTTTCTTTTTATTATTATTATTATTATTATTTTTTTTTTATTATTATTATTTTTTTTTTGTGTAATAGGAATTTGAGAATATTACAGATTCATAACTAAATTTGGAAAGGGTTCATGCTCATGCATCTATTTCCCGGAGCCCACAAATAAGTGAAATTAGTCCTGCAAGTTTTGTCTTTGGGCTTCAACTTTCGACACTTCACAACTAAATTCGCCCAAGGTATGTTACTTTTAGATTTACACCCTTTCTGCCTTTCTTTTGCAATTATAATGATGATCTTTATGTTATTCTAGTCTGCTAAGACAGATATTCCTATTTTTGCGTATCTTGGTGTTGGCTAAACATTTTGAAAAATAATTCAAGGGTATGATGATGACTTTTGGTTCTAAGCGGTCCATAATTGACTGTCTTCTCAGGTATGGGAATTTGATCAAGATCATCAAAGATGGCTTCCAGTGGCGGAATTGAGATCACGGTGATAAGGGTGAGGGTGTATCTTGTGGCATGGGCTCAAACATCGGAAGGTAAAAGCGCATAAACCTTTTGGTAACTTATAGGACTTTATCGAGTGTAGATACATGTCTATGTAGTATGTACACACATATATATGTAAAGACCGAAATATCCCTAAAAGGCGCTTACTAAGGGTCGGATTCTAATGATGTATCTGCAGGCCATATGAGCTGATAGCTGTTTCAACCTCCAAGGGAATTTCAATATGGCAAATGGCGTCAAACCCTGACCCTAATGGAAGGCTTTCGGTTGAGAAAGCGTGGCGTTCCCTTGTATTGACAACGAGGTATGTGCTCTTTTGTAAACTTAATATTTTGTTTTCTTCACAGAACACATGACGGTTGTTAAATGGATCTTGCCGCATGTGTATTAAGCAAGATGGGATATTTTGAGAAAATATGTAACAATGTAACATGTTTTAACAATATATCCTTCATGATAGTGTGGCGGAGATGGAGTGGGATATGAGTGGAATGACTTTAGCAACCACCGGAGTTTGGCATGAACAAGCAGTCATCGAACCCACCACATAAGAATGCCTCATATCTTCTCTAATATTATTGTACCAGAATCATTAGTATTCATATGTATTCATCATTAGTATTCTTAAAGAATCGTGCAAGTAGTCTTGATAGTACTTTTGTGTTCCATTTTTCTGAAAGTAATGCAAGTCTTCTGTCATTAGTATTGGCTCATGTACTCAAGTTTGATGCAACAGTTTTTATTTTGCTATCGATAGATAGTTTTTGACTTAATAGATGGTTTTTCATCACGGGCATATCTTTTGCATTTATTCAGCGATTTATCCAGTGTTCAATATATTTGTAATATTGTTTCATCCTTAACCTTCATGTTCATTGGTACCAATGCAAAGAAACGTGAATCGGATGCTATCTCGGTATGTGTGAATTTAGGCGCAAGTGGAGTTCCCTTGCCGTTGCCACCCAAACAATCTGTAAGTCTTTGGTATTTCGATTCTTTGTAATGCGTAGTAGAAATCTGTCTTAAATTGGTGTTGGGTTAAATTTGTAGAAAATATTTATTATGCATAGCTTACATACCATATAGGTATGTGTACTTCTCTGGTTATGCACGGGTAACATGTTTAGTTTTATATCTTAAGTTTGTTCGCTTTCTTTAAGTTCATTTTCAAAGTTACAGAACAATTGAAGTAGCCTCTCAACTTGAAAAAAAATGATGTCATATATAATTTCTTAGCCCTTGATCTTACAATTCTAATCGTACAAGCATGGTTTCCTATGCTTCTATTTGTACAAAAAATATAGCTTATTGATGCTAGTAAGCATCCCTATCTGCAACTAGTTACTTTACTATTGCAAAATTTATTGGTAATTTTTCATGTCACTTTTCTTGGAAGTTATCTAGGACTAATGTTTGTATATTTCGGATAAAAATCCGGGTTAAATGGGAAATTTGTTCTAAGATCTTGCGGATCGATTGGAAATGCCAATGGTGAATTTGTTCTGAGGCATTGGTCGATAGCATTCTGAGAGGTTTGAGTCATCGTGATGTTGGAAATCATTACCCCATTCTGTGAAGTAGTTTGATCCAGAAGGCGAATACCCTTGCAAAAAATTGTTATCGGTTTCATTTGTGAAATGAAATTGTTGGTAGTTATCTACGCATCCGAAGGATGCCGATGGGAAGGAAAAGGAACATGGGACCGTAGTATCTAAATCGAGTCTTGACTCTAAGATTTTCTCTTAGGTTTGTGAGCATGTCTCCAGATTTAGGTGGTGGAGGTAGTTGGAGGATGTGATGGTAGCGAGCTCAAACTTAGTTGGGTTGCTTTATATTACCCCTGTATATGTGGGCTATTTTGATCCATTATTATCTAACGGGGCAAACTGGTAACATCATGACAAATGGGTTAAACCACTGCTAGTATATTTCATTCCCGCTAGTGTTACTAAAACCACTGCTAGTATATTTTGGTAACCACTGCTAGTGTTACTAAACCACTGCTAGTATATTTTGGTAACCACTGCTACGTGAGTAATTACTACGTGAGAAAATTTTCAAGATATCATAATAAACTTATATAAGCTCACAATCGGAAATTTAAGGCTTATGAAATATAAGCCGAAACACAAATAAGCTCATAAGCCACATATAAGGAAAGTACCATTCACATCTCCAGTAATGTCACTTCACCTATCGGATATTCACATCCACGTGTTTGTCACTCTTTATCAATGCTTCTTGAGGACGAAATGAAGGCGATATGGATGAGTGGGGAAATGCTTGAGCACCCTCCCACCATGATCTACCAAAAGGCGCCAAAAGGATTAAAACGACTCGAAGTTTGCGAAAAGCTAAAGGCGATTCACATCTAACTGGTTGGTCGGTCCGTCGGCATTTTCGGAAGGAGATGATGATGCGAGAGGAATCTAAAGGTACAGATTACCATTAAGTATCTTGTGAGTGCCTGCAGAATTTAAACTTGATTTTTGATAAGATTCCAGGAACTCGTGATTATGCTTGTAACAAGTATTATAAATGCAGGTCATTCAAGTAGATTTAATGTGCAGAATCATCAAAGCAAACCTGAGGGCCATGTCTCAGCGTCCATGAATACAACCAAAGGTAGAGTCTACTTTAATCTCCGCCATGTGCAAGGGTAAAAACGGAAACAAGATAATATAGTGATCACATATTAACTTAAGGAACTACGTCACTTAATTGGCATGAAGACGAACATTTTGGAACACTTCTTTATATGTTTACTTCTCTTGCCTCGAATACCGAATCCTAGTTTAAATGTCCCTTGTAAATTCCAATATTTTCTTTCATTTTTTGTTTTTCACAACAAGGTCATTCTTCTCTCTCTTCGTTTAGGGGCAACAAGACAAATGAGACCAAGATTCGTCATCATTAAACGAGAATCAAAGTATCAGAATTGTAAATTATACGTTCTACCTTCCCCTATGCAGGTGAACATTGGTTCTAAGCTTGTTACTTCACATTGTTTAGTTTTATTGAAAAAAATAGCTTGCACTAAAAACATGGAATGATCCATAACTTTTGATTGCCTAACGCTTGGCACATGTAAATTCGTTCTTTGCATGACAAGTGGAACCCTTTTGAGAATTCTTCTGCCAGAACTCTTGTTATATAACTTTTGTTGCTATTTGTTATATAACTCAAAGTTAAATGTTGTAAAAAATCACCATTTGATGATCCAATTAGGTGTCAATTTTGACCCATTTACTAAAAAAACAAATTTTCACTACATAAAATTCTTATTTTCAATCCTCTAATTATCTCACTTGGACACAAGTACCCTCTCATTAGTTATATTTTGGGTTAATTGCTTGAGAATGTATATAACTTATCATTTTTTATAGCTCCGTGTAGTAGACTTTTTTTTCCCATTAAGTCACAAAAACTCAAAACTTTTGAATATGTGATTTTTAGTGTATCCTATAGCTATTTTACCTCTCGGTATCAATATATATGTTAACAACTCGTACTGAGAGGGGGTAAAAGTTATTTTTCACGAGCAAAATACACATAAAAGCGCAATTCAAAATTATTGTGTTTTAATATGAAGAAAATCCGTTATAAGTAACCATAAAATATTGTAAAGTTAGATATATTCTCGGACAATTAACCCTTATATTTTACAAAACATTTCCCATAAACTTTATAAAATAAAATATTATCAAAACAATAGTTTTATGCCACATATAAAATACACACTATCAAGATTTTTTACATTGGCGCTTATAAAGTAAAAAAAGTGACACTTTTTACATTTAGAAACATTCGTTTACAAAACCAGTTTTGGCGCCAAATTTCATGAACAACAAACATAATACTTTTTCGTTAGAAACATTACGTTTACAAAACCACGGTTTATCAACTCACTCGTGATTTGGTTCAGTTGAAGCAAAACAACACTGCAATTGAAATCTACTATCACAAGTTGAAGGGTCTTTGGGATGAGTATGATTCATTGGAAGCACCATATCTCTGTCTTTGTAGCAGTGGTTTAGTAACACTAGCAGTGGAATAAAATATACTAGCGGTGGTTTAGTAACACTAGCGATGGAATAAAATGTAGTAGCAGTGGTTACCTAAATATACTAGCAGTGGTTTAGATCTTAATTTGCCTTATGCCTCGGATGAAGTTGGTGAGGAAATTGTGTCTCTTTTACTTGGCGAGATTGAACAAGGTGGTGTCGTAGACTCTACACACCAAGTTTGTATCTTAACTTTTTATAACTCCCATGCACAATCTTTAACATGATTTCAGATAATATAGATCGTTACTTTTGATAAATTATTTCGCTAGACTAGTATTTTACTTCCTGAATTTTAGCAAAGTAGATAAAAGATTACTTGAATTGTGATACCATGCGTATCACGATGGTATAAAGATGCATATTCACAAACTCGTTTCAAGAATCAACATGGATAGTCAATTTGGGACAAAAGGATGACTATTCAACAGATGATTTGCATTTATTCCCAGATTGTATTGTTCTTTTGAGGTTGTTGGTCACAAGGCAAATCTATGCATGACAATTCAAGAGTTCAATTTTGGAACTTTGTGTTAATAGTAATTATATGTTGCAGGGTTTGTTATTTCTTCTATGTGCATTGTGCCCACAAGATATATCAAAGGTTCAGAGGAAAGCTTGTCCTTACGGGATTGAAATGCTTAGGAATATCAAAGATTTTCTAGGAGTTAAATTGTAATCAAGCCGAAGTACATACCGTGCCAATACACATTATTATGTTTTAAGATTACGAAGCGTGTAGATACATTAGGCTTTTGGAGGATAAAAGAAACTTAACAAACAAAAGGCAGAAATTTTACTGACATAACTCCAACAATTGCATGACAGTGGATATACACCACAATGTTCAGTGGATATAAAAGTATACATTATATGCCGTTCAAAAAAAAGGTTTATATATGTGACCTTTTGCAGACATTTTCTAATTGAGTTAGTTCTCATTCCAAGATACCACGAAAAAGCATAATTATCATAATTGTGAGTGCATCTCACTATCATGAGACACAACCTACCTCCATTCAGTGAGGAAGCTAGTTTAAAATCATGACAAAGATAAAGAAAAGTGTAATGAAAAAAGTGGTCACAAGAAGGCGGTTCCAACATATAGATGTGTTGTTTTGGTGAACATCAACAACTTTCGAGAATTTGCAAAAGAAAATCATATTACCACTTCATCAAGACGGTCTTCAATACCTCCAAGGTTTACATTAGAAGGCATGAATATCTTCTTGTAAGCCTCTCACCTCGATCTATATTGTTGCAAATAAAATGAATTAACACTACCATAAGCATAATAGCACAAATCAAATAAATGGACAGATAATGGCAAAGAGAACTAACAAATATCACTTGGGAAATCATTACTATATGTCTATATATACCTAAATCCTCCAATACACGGTTTATAGATTCCAAATCATCACAATGGCATTTGGTAAAAATATGCCATGAGATTAAGGTTTTGGAGGTAGCAATTTCGATCCATTTAGTACCAAACTGTTCGATTTGCGTTAAGTTTTAATGGGTAAAAACAAACTTTAGCCGGAAAAACATGGTCAAATTGGTCAAACAGGACAAGATGTGTTTCACGTTTCAACCTATTACCTATCCAGTTTGACATTTCCATATTGCCCCTCTGATACATGGATTTTTATGAAGTGTTCCTCATCGCTAAAAACCTTTACATTCTGCGCAAGTCATCAAGAAATTACAGTAAATGCGAGACTACAACCGAAGCTAACCTCGATGGCGAGAAGCCACCTCGTCGAAGGCCTTCTAGATTCAAACCACGTAACTCTTTCTGTCTCCAACCACCATTGTATACTTGGGCACATCTTGTGAAACCTTGTGTTTACAAATCAAGAACTTTGATTAGTGCAAAACACAAGCATATGATTTCGATGTAAAATTAATCCAAAATGAGAAACACCCTACCATGTGTATCATATAAATGAAGATATAAAAGACACAAGGTTACAAAAGAATCATACCACTGAACCTCCACCAATGAAACAGAAGGAGCCTATATGGCAAAATGATGAACAACAATGGCTCCAGCGATTGTGCATGGTCCTACATATAGACTTGTACAGTCAAACTTTTTACGATAAAATAAGCAAAATGGTCACATGAGCAAAGTGATTTAAGGAATAACCTCCACCAATACATGGCTCGCTAAAGGGTGTTATTTGCAAAAATGTCTTTGCTACCCACTTTGCAATCATGGGCTATATGGCAAGATCCCATTATAAGATTGTTATCGCCAATAACACGGTTATACAATTCTTCAATATAATAAAAAGCTTCACTTAAGTTTAGAGCATTGCTAAATATGGAGAAAGATATTCACATACCGTTCTGTCACAAGGTTTTGAAGATCGATGGATAGAAACGTGTTCCATGATCTCATTGTTATCACCGACTTCAAGAATAATGAGCTTAGCTAAACATAAGAAAGCATTCACTACACGTCGATAAGAATAATGAGCTTAGCTAAACATAACAAATGATCTAACATGTCAAAGAAGTGAAATCCAGGATAACAAAGGAAAACGATGATATTTGGAACATTGGAAATTTCAGTTTCTAATCAAGATCATATCACATCAAACATTATCTACATAACTATCTAGATAAGACATCCATAAAAATAAAATGTCACATTTTTCACCATAGAATATATTAAAAATGCAATCTTTAATCAAAATCCACTATAAACCTCTGAATCGAAATCCGATCCACGCAAAGAACTCCCGCCTCCTCGGTTGCTCTCATTAATCGAAGACTTAGGCGCAACGAGACATTTCGACTATGAGTGTCTTGACATCCTCGCGAAAGATGGAAACCAACATAATGCATGAAGGAAAGAATTCAACTCCAACGATACGTAATCAAACAGATTTTGGGACTCACTTTCTATCTTCTCAGCCTAGGAATGGAATTCGAGGCTTGAAGTCCCTCCCTTGATATCCCTGAAATATAATTAATAAAAGAATAAGTTAAGAATCATTGTTGAATAATAAAAAGCGAAGGAGAAACAAAGAGATGCTAGGTGATCATATCAAGCTAGATCCATGACCCTTTCGATTTGATTTAGTTTGTACTAGCAAACGGAAGACATCAACATTACCTTTACATTGAACCCAAGGCTATCAAGATCCAACATGTCTGCAAAAATATACTAGAAGTGGTTTCGGAATTAGCGAGTTTGCAGGTTTCGAGCGTAGTAAAGGTAACTAGCGAACTAGCAGTGGTTACCAAAATATACTTTCCTCATCCGCCTTTTTTTCAATCACAAATTTCACAAACACCTCGTTCCAAAAACATCATCCCTTCACCACTCCCAACAACCTTAAAATACGCGGATACCTCGAACTAAACTCTCCATAAAATCATTAGGAAAACCAAACTCCCTCTTAACATGAACCAACTTATCAGTACTAACTACATTATTTTTCGACATCATCAACAATTAATTGAATTGAATTGAATTGAATTAATAAATGTTATAAACAAGAAACAAATGGAATGAATAAGAAGAATAGCAACCTGATAGAGGCAAGGAGGCAAAGGTTAGCATCTAAGGCGCGGTGATCGTTTGATTGATGGTTTGGATCGTGTTGGATCGGGTAGCGATGGGGGAGAGGGTAGGAGTGGAGTAGATGGGTAGAAGTTTATGTTAAATTTTAAAAGTGAATTGGTAAGGAAAGAAGCGATGGGGGAGAGGGTAGGAGTGCTCAAAATGTAAAAATAGTTAAGGGTACAATAGTCATTGTAATTTAAAAGTATTTAAAAGTTATGTAAAAAAATATAAAACTACAAAAGTACAAAGTTAAAAAGCTCAAAGTAATTAAGTCAAACTCGGCATTGGGAAGGAGCAAAAGAAATAAAATAATACTTTCCAAAGTTTGACTTTTGGCTCGAAAATATAAAAAATAAAATCATTCGAATCTTAAAAGTCATTTGGATATAAGATTCGATTATAAATCATAGGTACGAAAAGGTAATTTCAATGATTGGGTTACGAAAAGTGTCGGGACACTTGGCACTTTACATTGGAAGAAAAAAAGTCGCAAGTCTCAAGGTTTATTTTGGAAATACCCAAACTTTTTTCTTAAAAAGTGATGACACCTTGAGCAAAACATGCATTCTCATAATTACCCCTTTTAATTTAGTATCTTTGAGATGTCAAATGGTAGAGGTAGTGGTTTCGGGGTGCCATTATGAAGAACTCTTAGAAATTATATATATATCCTATTTGGAGTTGGAGGGTGGGGCAATTAGTGATTTCTTAAGCCTCCCGTTTTCTTTTAATCTGCTCATTCATTGGTTTGTACCAAATGATTAATTACAAATAGTGGCCCAACAGTGGGTAAGTGGACCTCTTGGCATTCTTTCATTGGCCCAAAGGAGTTGCCAAATTTTCTGTTCATCCCCGTTTTCACGTAATTACCTCCGTAACACAAAGTTAACATTTGATTTCAACCTAATTTCTGTACTACTGAACGCCAGCCATACATGTGTAAACCACAATGGTACTAAGAACCTTCTTGATCTCAAAAATTTGTTATCGTAGGATAACTCTGCATCTCTCTAAAAAAACACACACTCCTCTCTCTAAAAAACACACACTCATCGATTATTCATAAGGGAGGAGGGAGTGGTCACCTAATACCCTAGGGGGATGTTTGGTACGGTGGAATGGAAAAGGAGAAACAGAATGAGAGGTATTTCTCATGTTTGTTTACATCAGAGAATGGAAATGGAGAATCGAAAATCAATTCCCATTCCACCATTTTGATTCTTTGCAAAATGAGGAGAATCACAAGGAATGGGTGATTTCAAAGAGAGTCTTTCTCTGATCATTCAACGCATGAATCAGGTTGGGCAATAGAAATCTTACCCTATAAATAGATTTTTCATGTGCAATGCACATGCTTTAAAAACCTAAAAACTTTTGAAAGCCCTAACAATCAATTAATCTCTTTGGCGATATTTTGATACTTCATCCTCTGTGTAAATCAATAATTTTCTTTCTCAATGAATGATCTGCAACTTCTCTTCATGGCAATCAATTTCATCTTCATTGCCATCACCACGTCCCGTATCGGGTTTACATCTCGCCCTGCTCATACTTGTCATTTGTTCATCTTTATCCCACTGGGTGTTAGTATGAAATTGTTTATTCAACCATCATCAAGGCAAACCCTTTCTAATTTATAAAATTGCTTATAACTCCATCGGAGTTTATCCATTAATCATGTTCATTCCAATAGAAAATGACAAGTTTCTTAATCTTTACAGTTGCTTCATGTGAAAAATTCATGATACTGGCTTGGGTTTCCGCTGAATTGCTTTTGCTATATTTATTATCTAAAAAAATTGCAAGTCATCAAGTGGCAATGAATGATTACTTTTATTGATGATATAAAATATATGGTGAGACAAATCCAGTATGTGATGGAACAAATATCAGTGGTTGATATTAGACGATGGTTTTATTCTAACAAAATCGATAACTATAAATAACGAGCAGGTGAGCCCGCGCGTTGCTGCGGGGCGGTCGTGTTTATGTTTATGAGAATATTGAGATAAGTTTGTTACGACATTCTCATTACAACAATAAAATGGTACAAAGCTACATTGAACGTAACGGCGACTGACTCACTATGGTAATATATTTGCAGAAACCAAATTCATTTACAATATCAACTTATCGATTATAGATTGGACATAATTATGACTGGAAAAACACTTGTGGTTTACTTTGCGAAACATCCTCGACTTATAACCTACTGATCCTACTGAGGACTCAATTTGTCAAAATGTAGTTGCTCATCTTTTGATAGCATTTCCTCAAACTGCCTTTTATTATGTTCTCATAAACTTTATATTGTGATTCCATCACAAACACACCTATGGAGCATGAGGATTTGCAATGACATATGAGTATATGACAAGACTCATTAACTTAAACTGAGTACAATAATGTAAATCTATTACTGTCACATAGTAGCACACATATATTCACATACCATACTTACTCCCACATGGGTTGCATAATTGATACACATCATGAACTGAATAAATAAAAGATATATAATATTCATGTAATGTTAGTGAAGGGCTAAAATTACATGTGCTCATACCCATTGCATCGTTTGGTTTCCATCCTCTATGGTGTCTAGCAGAAACCACCAGCGCTAACCTAAAAGTGAGAAACATCAATAGTACATCCTGATAAAGAAAAATAAAAAATAGAGTAGCTTTTAAGTATCTTATTTTAGCTTAATCATACCTTTCCGTGTCGAGGAAGCGGGGTATATCCGTGGAAACTACCTCTCGAGAACCTTTAATTCACCCATAATCTTTGTCCAATGTCGTACTTGCCAATCTAACTATTTGCTTCTCTTTGTTCTTCCCTTTACTCCGTTTTCGATAGCGGAAAGCACTTGCATATACAAACATAAAACTAATATAGTTATATGTCCCTTTTGTTAAGAGGCAAAAGAGGTGTTAAATTCAACAGATTCACAGGAAATGGGTGAATTCAGGTTGTACTTTATTAAAAATGCAGAATGTCAAAAATAGAAAAAGTATGCAAATGATACTTTTCACATCTTAGCAAGGAAAGTCTTACTTTTTGGATTGGGACAAATAGATTCGTGTTGATTGTTGTAAATCAATTTTAGAAAAGATATTACAGTATGTGTTAACATTCACTTGTTATAATTGTAAGCTACTATTTTATAGATCCTTACTACATGTAAAAACTATTAAAAAAGAAAAAAGATTATAGAGATATAGAAAGCTATGTGAAATCGATAAACACTAAGTTTCTACATTCAAAATATAAAGAATTAAAGAGACCACAGTGGTTGTATACTTGTGACAATAGCGATGAGTGAGTCAAGTCATTTAACACGAAGATGACTTACCAAAATCGATCTCTAAATGCTTAAATTAGTCCTAACCCATTGCCCATCGATTCACAAACATACACAGATCAACAATGGCATCAACTTTGTGTCGAATAGTATCAAGTATAAGCCTATGTAGTAAAAGGTTCGATTTCTAGTCATTGCCTATAAATCCTAAATTAATCATTAATCCAGCTCTTGTCTTAAGGTGTTTTTGGTATTGCGTTCATCTTTTTGTCAAAGTGCATTTTCTATCAAAAAGGTAGTTAGCGTAATTTTTTTCAAATGATTTGCGGAACATTGTTTCAGTTTTTTTGTCAAACCTAATAATATGCTTAATAGTGTATTAAGGCCTATTGCGGCAAAGTTGTATTTAAAGATTGCTAGTGGTTGAAAGGGTTAGGTAAGTCAAACACCACTTTCTTAACACGTTATAGACTTTTAGCGCCAATTTTCAAGCATGATATATACCTATTTCAATTTTGAGTGTTTGGAATTGGCACTTCACCTATCATCAGAATACACAACCAAAATTAGCATAGTATCGAATATACGCAAATGTAATAATCTTAAGTTTCTTACTACCACTTTATACGAATAAAAATGTAAAAAATAAGTAGCATTTTGTCACTATTTTACCGTCAAAATTAACCACGCAGGTTTTACAAACATTTCCATGTGAACTACCACAACAGGCGTGTGGTTGTAAATTTGATCATTGCATAAATTGCCCTTCATTTTGGATGAATGTATAACTTGTAGGACATGATATAATATAGAAGAGCAAAAAAAATACATACATACACGAGATGTATCTCCTAGAACGCCAGTAAATATGGTTGGTTATTATGCAATCGTTTTGTACCTGTGTGGTAGCATAATAGAAGACATAACATTGTAAATATAATTATGCGTATGCATAATAGCGAGGCAATAAATAATTGGACTTCGATCTATAAATGGAGGTTAGGTCATAGTAAAGCCGGATTCACACTGGCGCAAACAAAGCTCTTCAAGCGGCGTTGATTCTGAGAGGTTAATAGACATATCTACCTGACAACTCAAAGCTTAAAGCCTTCATCGGAGGTGCCCTATTTCCCTACTAGGCGAGAAAAAGGGAAAAATTCTAATACTAATACGGGTTAAGATATTTTCCTTTTTTTCTATTGATTGAAGCTTGCCAAAAGAACATGCGCATACCTCCAAATCTCAACCTTTAATGCGAAATATAGAACTGGCAGAAAGAGGATGGGAACTTTGCGTGCTTCTTTGACATGATTGCGAGATAACCACCAGGCGAAGCTGTGCAAAAGGGGCAAAATCCACATTTTCATTCGTTTATCAGCAAAAACAAGGTATGTATCTAAAAAATGATATTACGTAAATTCCTTGTATTAGTTAAATGCATATGGTGATACAATAATTAATTAGACTCAGAATTATAATCGAGTATCCGGTAAAAGAGAATCGAGTACAACCTAAAAGACAAATCACATCGACACAAATAGAAACCACAAACTTCCAATATGAAAGCATAATCACATATACCAACACAAATCAATGATGGTCATTATTCACAAATCAGTGATGGTCATTATAATGAATCTCATCGTTATTTGCATCTTCATCTTCATCTCCATTTCTCATTCTCCACACCTGTAAGAACTGCTTCAAAACACAATAAGCAATTTTTCCAAACCTATTTGAATACCATCAAAACCTACATCCAAAACATAAAAGAAAAGTCATAAATCAATCAAAAGGTAAAAAAAATCAAAAAAATTAAAACAAAGAAAAGTTCATACCTTTGGAATAGTTATTCTGTTCTGAACAATCTTCTTGACAACAGCGATTTACTTTTGTGTAACCTAATTTTTTTATAAGAGATTTTTCTGGGAGGTTTCATGTGATGGAGAAGATGAATCTAGAATAGTTGTGATAATTGTAGGTGTTTTGTGGATAGAAGGTTCTAGGACTATACACCATAACATAATAGTTTACACATGCTTGGATCTCTTTTGATCGTACGAGAATTAGCTACCTCAAACATGGTTAATGACTATCGGTTTGTATTACTGTATTATGTAACGGATGTGAGCAGGAAAATAGGCAACTCCCTTTGGCCAATGACAAAGCGCCAAACATCCTAACGCCTTTGTTGGGCTCTTGTTTATGTCATATAATTATTTGGACAACCAATCACAGAAAGAATTTGTTGAAAACGGGGGGCTTAAAATTTTCATAATTGCCCCATTCAATTTTCCTTTTTAGTATATATATATATATAATTAAACTATAGTATAAAAAATAAACTTGTTATGAAAATGTGATTGTTAAGATTGATATTTTGCGGTTAAAATATAAACATGTAATTACTTGCATTCACATGCACTGTAATTCGATTCCATGTTAATAACAAACATAAGAATCAATTTTCATCATTCTATTCCCTTCTCACATCAAACAGTTGAATACCTTCTTTTTTTTCCCAGTCATTCATTTTCTTTGCAATTATATTCTCTGCGGCAATTCCATTCTATGTGATTCAGCCGTACCAAACGTGCCCTAGGTGCCACATCACCACTATCCAATAAAAACCCTCCGACTCAAAACTACCCGATTCTACCCTAAGCAGAGGGAGTGGTCACATACAATTTTTTTTCATACATAAAATCACATACAATATTTAAAATAAAAACATACCATTTTATTAAAAATAAAAACATTACATAATACTTAAAAAGCATAGCGTAATACTTAAAATAACTAGATGAAATAAAAACCCAACTAATCATGAAATCGGCGAAGTATTGATGTGCTCACGTGCTCCATGATATCATATCAAAGTCGGTCATGGAGAACTTCGTTTAATAACTCCGCTACATACTTGTCGTCGAACACGCGGACCGGCTCATCCATTATATGAGCCGGTGAGATTGCCCTCCCCGGCGTTTTATAACCATATTGTGCAAAATAACACACGCATGAACCTGATTGGCAATCTTCGCTTTGGTCATAGCTCGGAGAGGTCGATCGAGAATTTTCCATTTTTCTTTGAGAGCACCAAAAGCTCGCTCGACATCCTTTCTCACCCCTGCGCTTCTTAAATCTCTTTTTCTTTGGGTCGGTTGGATCGGGTATGCTTTAACAAATGTGACGCCAGGATAGATTCCATCGTCAAATAGTAGCGTTTGTAAGCGTCGATATTCGCGATGGAATGAGCTGTTCATCGCCGTTCCATTTCGATCTGTAGATACAAGTCGGTGATTCAATACGTTGATATCGTTGTTTGACCCGTGGACCAAAAGCATGCCAAATCCATATCTTTTGTGGCGGTGACTTCAAGCATAATAGTGGGAACACCATAGTCACCTCTCGTATATTGCCCTCTCAAACTTCTAGGACAATTTTTCATTTGGCGTGTATACAGTCGATGCTACCAAGCATTCCAGGATGTGATGCTTCGCTTGGGCACGGAAAATGCGGCTAGGTCGTGGCTTTGTCGGCCTACGTGGTACTCTCGTAGTACAACTCAATGATGGCCTCACAAAAATAATCAAGACTTTCCGCGTGGCGTTCTTGCGACCATGCATAAATATTCATCATACTCATCGGGGATTCTTGGGTTGCGAGTTGCCTAACGACCAAGCGTGATTTTTGTTTCGCCGTGAAACTTTTTTTCAATCGCGTGTCATAGCCTTCTTGAAAATATGGGTATCTGAACTGATGTGCATATTTGCAAAACATGCTTTGTCCATTCAATTTTTTTTAAAAGTACTATTCGTTTGTACTTTGGTGTTTCAACGAACCAATCATTCTCTAACGTTTGAAGACCTATTTCCGTAGGCGATTCGCTAGTTAGGCTAGAGCTTTCCGTGTCTTCAAGATCTTGGCATTTGAAGCATAAGTTGCAACGAGCTACAGTGGATAGCTCGTCGGACGAAACGGAATAATGTATTATTGAAGAATCGGAAGACATTTTGGTAATTATTATTTTTTTTAAGAGTTTAGTGTATGTTTTTTTTGAAAAAAATGAGTGTATGTTATTTGATTTTAAAAAGATTTTTTATTATTATTTTTTTTTATTAAAACTTTAAACTAGCCGTTGGCTAGTCAAAGCTTCCCAACGGTCCAAAATTCAAAACTCAACAATTGAAACATTCGGCTTCCCAAACCGAAAAACATCCGATTGAGATCCGATATCCGCGGCGTGTTCTGCATTCGGGGTAAGTGGGTCGCTGCAGAGCAGCTCCTCTCTCCCTCCAATTTACAGATCGATGTGAGAAAATCAATACACAACCAATCTACAGATACTTTGACCCGAAGACGTGCATCTCTCTACCTGTTGACACAAACAAACACTATCCTAAATCTCACCCACAATTTTTTTTTTTTTTTTTTTTTATAAAAAATAGGATTTATATTTGTTTGGGTTTTATTTTGAGAGTTGTCAGGATGTGCTGCCAGGAAGTGAACCGAGGTATTTTTTTGGGTTCAATTTTAACTTACAGTATGCTAATCGAATTATATTTAGTGTTCTTATTTATTTTCGGTTTTTTTTTTTCGAATTTGTGAATTAGGGAAAAATGGAAGCAAATGGCGGATTAGCCATTAATTAGTCTGAATCATATTTTGTTTTGAATTAAATGGAGGTGATTTTGTGGCATGCGAGGATTGATTTGAATTTGGCTTCAAGAAAGGCACAAGAAGCAGGTAAATATTTAATCTTTCAAGTTGGTTTTGTTCTGTTTTTATAAATAAATGTGTTCTTGATTAACCAAACAGATCCTCGCTGTAATTGCATAATTCAGGTTTGTTTATCTTCCCATCATCTTTTATTCATTCAATTTTGTTTTATATCAACAACTTTAGGGTTTCGATTTGATTAGGGTTAGTAGTTATAATTAGTGAATTCGGATTTTCACTTTAGGAATGATGGTTATGAACTCTGTATATACGAAGTGCGTATAGATTAAGATCACTGAATTGAGTGTCTATGTGTTTATAGGTATGCGTAGGATATGCATAAGAAGAATTTGAAATTTAGAAGTCAAATATAGCATCTACTGCCTGTTTTTATGTATATAATTTATAACAATAAATTTTTCATTGATTATAATGTTTGCCACTTTCTTGCAATGTAGGCTAATATTAATGTCCGAACTATTGCACAAGGCTGCTCTGAGTATAACATCACTGTAGTTGTCAAAAGGAAAGATTGTGTATGAGCGCTAAGAGCAGTGCATTAAAGGATCAGGTATACCTTACATTCTATATCAAATTTTGCGTGCTTACTTCCTGTGCTTGGGAGTATTCTGTGTGGAGGTCATGGTAATAGACTACATCATCATCGGCTTTCGTATTATTTTCATTTCGCTATGGATCAGCTAAGTTTTTGAATTAAGTCATTGCTTTTGTGAATTTAAACATGTGTGGTTCTATAGAAGTGTTTATATTTACTGAGTGTATGATGTGTTTATTGTGTTTTGAACGTCATTGTTTGGATTTACATAATCTCAACCGGTTTATAATCATATAAAACATGATAATAGTGTTCTGTTGAGTCGATGATTGTGAGAAGTGTGAGTTTTTGACTCACATGTACGCTCTCAACCAACTATCTTTGTGATCGTCTTTGATATCTTTGTGATCGTTTTTGAGTAAGTCAAGTACTTTACTATTAGGTGAGTTAGTGGTGGTTAACGTTGCGTTTGGTAGGGGTAAATGGAATGAGGGAATCATATTGGATATGATTGCAAGTGTTGAGTCTGCATAGCGCTATTTGCAACCTTGGCTAAGTGTATAATAAGGCATGGTTTATTTTGAAACTGATAGGTCTATACATCAGCTTATTTTCCTGCTCATGAATTTATAATGTGTGTGCTTAAATCTTTTTTCATATTTCAGTTAATTTGATCAAACCATACTGACATCGGTAACCAATGTAACTGTTTTGAATAAACGATGTTGGTATACAACATCGAATTACTTACTCAGGTATTGTTTTTTGATTATGTTTTAGTTTTTGATTATTTCTGGTATGGCTTTTTCTATTATGGTTTTTTAACCTGCTGCCTTTAGCTGAGAGGGTAAACTTTTTTTCTTTTCTCGAAGACTACAAGTGTTGGAACATTGTTCATGTTTTTGTTCATGATTGCATTTGTTAAAGTTATTGACATAATACTAAAAATAGTTGTAATGAAGTTAATACAGCGACCTGAAAATAGGTGATTTGAAAGCACAAGAAATGTATATGTTACTTACCGCTTAACTTGGTAGCTTATAACCACTGTCGAAGATTATAAGACATGAGTTGAAGATTATAAACTCATAACAATTTTTTTTTTGATAAAGATGTTGATTGTTGCTTGCAGGTTAGCGTGTGGATGTTTACCTGCCGCTTAACTTGGCAGCTTGGTCGATTTCGTTGCTTGCAACCAACAGCCTTCTTTTTTGGGCGTTTCGATAATTAATTACCTCCGAAAGGTATTATAGATCACATAATCAGTATTCTTAAAATTTCAAGATAATAATCAGCTTTCTAACTGATGTATTTTTCACATCCAGAGGTTTTTTACGGCAAAAGGCTGTTATATGCTTTGACGTTAATAGCACGACATGCATAGACAAGGGCATTCATGAACTTGCGGAGTTTTCTGGAGCCGGGAAACCTCTTGGCAAATGGACTGCCAGGTGTGTACTCAGTAGAAGTAAATTTGTTCGCATGTTCTGTTTCAATTTTTCATATTAATTGTTCTGAGATTACAGACCAACGGGTGACTCAGTCCCTCTTCGCTGAGAAGTAGTCCCAAGGTATTTTAACGTGCTTTGTAAATTCAGTTAGGCGGCAAAATGAACTATAATATTTTGTATTTACATGTTCTTATGTAATTGGTAGCCTTTCTCATGGAATAAATGATTTGGTCCAGAAGCTAAAGCAAAGTGGTAAAACTACATAGTTGCTCTCTCCAGGATTTAGTCGGACGATCAACGTAAGTTATCTCCGAATTCCATGCATGCTACAAATGGACATAAGCAAAGTGCAAAAACCTGTTGTGCTCCAAAATTAAGATATTGTTTGTGGTTATATGCTACGGCAAAGTGACTAGACTTTCCACTTTCCTGTAGGCTTTCCATACTCATAGGTGACAAGTGGCAGCAAGGTTTTTTGGACGACACAAGATCCACACGTAAGTATAAATGCTAGACAGATTCTTGGATCTTGGTTTTTTTTAGTTGTTTCATGTATTCATTAGTACAGGTGTCAACGAAGGTGGTATGCCAAATTTTACTGACAATCGCTTACAACTGCGAGTGAAGGTGACGTGACTTATTCTACTTAAAGTTGTGATGACAATGCACCAATACATGATACAGCTGAATGTGAGTTCAAATATTTACGCATACTCTTTCTTTGCTATACATTTTATTATAGTATTTGTTAATTCTTAATTTTATTTGCTACATGATCCCTTGGTGCGGCTCCAAACAACTTTTGTCCACACAGGTCTAAAAGAAAGTACACTATTTATTACCATCGAAGGAGAGCCAATGATAAGTTATAAAGGCGGTATTCATGGTTTTGAAGCTAATACTGTGGAATCTGATGAGAATCTTGATGTCACAAGGTTAGTAAATAAGTGTTTATCTATGTTCCATGGAGTATATAGAGTTTAAACGTTGGTCATCAGATGTGGTTTTTATAACCATTTGTAGCATGCATACGCACCTTTATTTTGTTTCTAAATTTATGTGTTGGTACAAACTCTGGCAGACGATAAACAAATTACTAAACACATTTATTGTAGATAAATATATGATGACATATTGTTGGTTATGAGATGAAGGGTGTTCGGTATTGCTAGCTTAACACTTCAGCATGATTAGAAGAAGGGTCAATTGCATATATACCCACTAAAACTTCAATATTTGCATATATACCCAAAACATGCTTAAAATGCATTGTACATTATGCAATAAAAACTTGTATTATGGGGAAATATGCAAGTTTTTAAGTTTTAGTGGGTATATATGCAATTCCCCCTTAGAAGAATTAAAGGTTGTTTGGCAATAGGCTTAGCCAAACAACCCTTAATGGAAATTTAAGGTGTATGAATTATGTTAGGATACTTTGTATGGATTGCTAAATAAAAACCACTAAAGATTGTGGCTACATTAATCTGATATGCATAAAATGAGTCATAAAGCTATTAAACTTATTTTTAACTTCGCAAAAAAATGAAATCATTTGAGGGTGTTCCTTTAATGGTTGTTGAGTGAGTTGCTTCAGTGGTTACTTTTTTGGGGTGTGGTCAGGGATTGTGTTCAGGATGCTTGGTTCAGTTGGTTGGTAAAGTGCGTTGGTTCAGTTAATTCGTTTAGTAAGTGGGTACAACGGGTTGACAATGCTTATTAGGTGATTCACATACTGGTGTTACGACTGCATTTAGTGACTGTCGTTGACTCTTCCCTGTTCTTTCCGCTTATTTATCTTGAATTTTCGGTTAACTATATACAGCCACTGCTAGATATGATTAAAAAAAGAAACTGATCTTCGTGGTGTGGAGCGTGGAAGATTGTCGCATGTAAGGAATTTGTAAGTTTGTTTGTTTGTTTCTTTATTTTTTTTATTATTTTTTTTTAAATAATTGTAGATAATTCTTGGCAAAATGTCACGGTAACACACTGACAAACATGTTTTGGGTGTCTGGATTAGCTTTATTATGAGGCTATCGGCTTTATTCTGAAAACTAAAAAAGTGCAATTTTTTTTACCTTACGAACTGCAGGCACTTACAAGTTGATGTTAAGCAGATACCTACTCTTAATAAGCAATCCCAAACGCTCCCTTAGGTGGTTTTCCTTTCCTGATTTTGTATTGATATGCTTTTTTTCCTTTAGTGCAGACGTGACTTCTATGTTTAGGGTGACGGGAACACTAACAAACTTGCATCACTTTCAATATATGCAGGTAAAGAAGTTACAAGGAACTGGCGTACGAAGCCCACCACAGATGTCTCAGGTGCTGCTGCACGGGTAGCAGCAATGAAGTTTTTGAGAAGGTAAATATGACCCTCTAAAGCTTTGTTTTTGTCTTCCCAGGCATCGTTAGTCAGTCACTATATTGTAGACATCTGTACTAAACTGATCTTCACTTGACTCTAAGAAATTGCCATTGGTATGAACTGAGACTTTAAGATCATATTTACTCGATGCACAATTCAGGTATACTGTATTGTTTTTTGCTGATATTACAAAATTCAATATCATGGGATATAGATGAGTTGACCAAACGTTTTGAGGAACTTTCTGCATGCTTTTGTGAGTATTTGATTGCTAGAAACTAGGTAGCTTATAAACTGACATAACAATTATTAGATATCTTATTGAATATATGCATCCGCCTTTCTTTTTATGCATATGCCTTCCATTAAAATGTTTGCATGCTTTCTGTTTGACTTGACGATAGCTGTTTCCTTGCCACTTATATGCTTAATTATTTGGTGCATCTTTTACTAATATTATCTGCTTCATTCACTCTGCACATATGCCATTTTCTCTCTTACCCCACCTGCAACACCCATCTTAGAATGCCGACCAAATGCAGACTCTATTGTCAAAGCAAAAACTCACAGATGTTTCCTAAATTATTACCGACTAGCTGAAAAGACTATTGTTTTCCCTTTAATGTTTATTTGATGTAGATGCCATCTACATTAACAGCATCATGCCTGTATTACTCAAGTTGTCACAACGCCTAAAATCAAACGGAACCAGCTGATGGTGCGACAAGAGACGGTTGATTTGACAACATTAGAACCGACTGATACAAACAAAGCTATACGTGTGAAGGTTTACCGCAAGTGGACTGTTACGAATAAACACTCAAAGCCAGTACTCTTCTGTTGCATGACTAGGTCCACCTTGCAAGTAGGTGTTTTCAAAAAGCGTACAACCACTGATCTACTTGATTAGTAGCAGCTCACATATCACAATGCTGCATCAGTAAAACTATTTGAGAAGTAACCTTTTATTAATGTCAGAATATATGTATTAATTTTTTTTTCAGACATTAGGAAATTTGGGATTCCTTAAATGTGAAACCTTATTAGCATATTTGATGATCTTGGAAACTGCCATTATATATATATATATATATATATATATATATATATATATATATATATATATATATAATTTTAGCTTACAAAACGGTACCAAAAGGTGTCGTTTTGATTCCCGCCTATTTCGCTCAGCCCAATTGCAATGTCCAGGCCCAATATCTTAGCTTTTTTTTTTGTCGGTCTTATCTTCTTCTCAAACAGACACCTAGATAACTTTTTTTGGGAAAGTAGACACCTAGATAACTATGATTAAACAAGCGGTTCAATCAATTGAGTCGGTTTATACCAAACCGCCATTAAAGGCGATTCATATCAGGAGAAAACACCTAAAATCCGGTCACCATATCATAAACAAGATGCGAAACATGCAAGTATCTGGATATTTTTGTGTTTTTTTTTTGCAGTAAGATTATTTATTCTTAGGGTGGATTTGTTATTTATTTATTTATTTTTTCACATCTTTTGCTTTCGTTAACAGGTGGTTATTAGGGATGTAGCTTGGTGAAGATGGTCTTTATTTTTCAGCTGATGGTTTATTGACTACTACATGTTCTTATTTTGATCGATGATGTTTTTTGTGTAAGGTCCGAACATGGAATTTTTCGTTGCACCGATGGCAGAGAAGAAGCAAGAACCTCAGGGTCAAAATTTCGAAATCAAAGCAAAAAAGCCAACAAGGGAATAATATTTTCAGTTCAGATTTGTAGTTTTAAGTTTAATTTGATTCTTTATGAACTTTAATTATTATTATTTTTTAATTAGGGCTTTATCATAATTTTGGGGTTTTGTTAATTTCTTTTGCAGGTTGAGTTGCTGTTGTTGATTTTGTTTGCGGTTGAGGGTTTTAAGGTATTTGTTTTTGGGTTTTCTATTTTTTTGAATCAAACCCAAGTTTGAATTGTTGTCGTTTAACACGAATCCATATAGCCCCTATGAGCTAATATGAATAGTTATTGAACATGTTTGTATGTTTCAGGTTGTTGGATTGTCACAGACCTTTTGGAAGAAACAAGGCTAGACACTGAAACATACAATAGGTAATTTTTTTTCTCTTTCATATAAGGTTACAATAAGTTTCAGGTTTGTTTCTTTCGGTTGTATTGATGAAACCTGCTGCTACTAATTAAGCTAATTGTGGAACAAGATAATAGCTTTTTTATCGAGTTTCAGGTTTGAACTTTTTTTTGGGGTGTCAAACAATGACAGCTGCCAGGAGAGTGTGCGGAAAGTGTGCAGGCGTGCAGCCACGGGTGGCCAAGCAAACAATGTTGCATCAAGTGTTCCTCCTGTTAGATCCGGTTCCGGTGTGTGTAAACCAAGGTAATCACTTTCGTTTATGTCGAAACAATTTATTTTTTTACCATGTTAAAATTTTCGTTAACTTACTAAACTGATTTGAGATGCAACCATTTCTAATGTGGGCAGACACAATCTGCAAAGTGTTGGGGCTGTAAACACACCACAGAAAAACACCGTGCAAATGTTGTTTCGGATAACCAGCCTGCCAGCTTCAATGGAAATGTACGTAAGCATTTTTCAATTTTTCCGAAACCTCTGATATTTGAGGATCGATTGTTTTTGTTGTTACAACTTATTTTTTAACAGTAGCAGCCGTTCATGGTCTTAATGAATTAGCTGGTACGAGGGACACACACTTAAGACACCAAAGCCCAAAAACGTTTCAGCTAACGGGGCAATGCACAGGTCAGGGTGCACAAAGTGACTTTGTCAGGGACAGTTCAGCCAACAACAGCCAGCCAGGGGATGGGTTCAATGGGTTCGTTCAGTTTAAACGTCGCATTGTATACTATATGGACCACACCTGCTACTTCTAAGATGTTTGGTTCCAGATTTACGTTTATTGGATTGCCTTCATATTACTCCTAATATTGAGGTAAGCTTATTTGAGCAATTTTTCGGCTTAGTCTGCTATCAAAATGCAATATTAGCTTAGTCAGCGGTTTTGGTGTTGTCAGCTTATTTAGAATTTTTGGGGAGGAGAAACGTGTGTTTCATAAACTGTAACCGTTAGAGTAATGTAGTATATGTACTGCATATTCTCATTTTAAGCATAAAAGGTTACAAGCTAAATAGAATTAATGCTACTCTCACCGACAAAAACTCGGTGATTGATCGATCGATACCACAACGCAAAAGAGGAGCAACAATTGACAAGCTCAACTTCTGAGGTCGTATTATGCTTATAACCCAACAAAAAATAATAGCTTTCTTTCATTTAATGCCAACAAAAAGTAACCGCGTTCTCTCTCTTTTTCTTATGCACTAGGATGCACGTTGCAGGCCTACAACAATATTATGCTTATAACCCAACAAAAAATAATAGCTTTCTTTCATTCCATGCATGATTTGAATGGAAATACAATAAGTTATTTGATGTTTACCATATTTTTTTTTTCATCTTTTAGGCTGCCATTGTCGATACGATATACTTAATACTTTAATTATATGAATCTTTTCTAAATTGATACTGTTACAAGTGTCAACGCAAGACCAAGTAATATCATTATATTTTGATGTTCTTTATCCAAATTTAGATTGATGTTTATTTGTTCGGGTCTGTCATGTGGAAATTGCTCGCTGGAACCGAACCTTATACAAATATGCATTGTGCTTCCATTATTGGTATGTTCTTTGCTTCTAATCCTTCGCATGCTGCATTTCAACTTTTTAACTCTTTTTATGGGCTGTGTTTGTCTATTATAGGTGAACTGTGGGTAGTAGAAACTTGAAAGGAGCCGTGTGCCTAACCCCTGGAGAAGATCTTAACGCGTGGCTGACCATAAATGGTAAAAAATGGGTCTAACCATCGATGTTTATAATTTGGAATTACCATTCAAAATATATGCCAAGTTTTAGTATCTCGACGTTCAATTATATGTAACTGAGCGCTTTTTTTTTCCGGCAGTTCTTGGTTTCTTTGGTGGCTGAAACTACCCGGTTTGACCAGTCAGCTGCCACACTTGCTTTTATGCTTCAATGAATACACCTACTTAGATGCCTATATTTTAAGGTAAATAGGGATGCCTATATAAACAAGTATATGTTGCAACCAATTTTTATGGATATGGAATAACAAAAATGTATTTTGTATACAATGACAAAAGAAACAAAGCAGGTTACATTATGGTGAATTTAGTACTTAACTTTCTGCTCATTTATCTTTTTGGAGTAGTTTTATTTCTTTTTTATACTTATTTAATTACTGGTAGGCTGGTGGGTTGGTATAAATCCATTTTCAGTAAGATTTCGAGGTACATGCTAACTGAAATAGGTTTGGTGTATTTATTGACAGGTAATCCGAGACCAAAAGAAAAGAATATCTGTAAGAAAAATGCGAGAAAGAGGGAAGATGATTATGAATGGAGATCTGTGGAGTCGAAGGATTCTGTTGGGCTCCAAATTATTATGAGAATCACAAAATCGTGGATTAGCGAATGATGATTTGTGGAATGTTGAGGCTTTAGATGATAGGGAGAAGTCTAGAATTGGATTCTCTTCGGACGAAAAGTTACGGGAGGATGTTTATAAGAGAGGTATATATCTATATATCTTTTACTAGGGTAATGTACTTTTTCTTTTTACCGAATGATACACAGGGGGTCCTTCTGATTGCGTCTTAATAACAAATTTTGCGTTTGCAAAAGTTTGAAACTACGTTTTCTAAGAAAACACAGATAATCATTTTTGTCAAATGGTTTGTCAAACACTACATTTATTATCTTCATTTGCAGAGGCAATAATCAGATAATCCAATAAATATCAAATGCCCCGCCGCAACGCGGCAACGCGGCGGTTACGGGGCAATCCTTGTAGTAATTGCTGGCGAATTTTTTGGGTCATATTCCTATGTAGTATAAGGTAATGAACTTATGTGATAAGAAGGACGAAAATTTGTTCTGCTGCTCTAATTTGAGCTTTTCTGTCATTGTACATGATTCAAAGACATATCTTTTTTTTTTTTTTTTTTTTTTTTCCTTCTATTAGTGTTTAACAAAGCTACCTGAATTAAGCTGAAAAATATTTTTTTAAATACTAATCTTAACAACGTATAATAGTAAAAAAAGGAAAAAACAAACAAAAAAAA